>JARWLC010000009.1:62506907-63164407 GCA_033318265.1 Phyllotis vaccarum
TATTAAGTACTTAGAGTGTAAAAATTAATGTGATACAGCCTCTATTTTAAATGTTAATTCTAACTGTATATAAGTTCTTTAAGTTATAAAACTTTTGGCCTGTTAATTTTGGTGTGTGTTGTGTTGTTCTTACTTATTGCAAATTTTTAAATAATAAATTCTATTAAACAATAAAAGTCTTGATTAAAAATAGTTTTATGCAGAAGTATTTTTTGGCTTGATGCATGAGACTTTTTCATGGTATAAATGAGTTCCATACCATTTTAACAGTGATATTGGCATGATAGCACCATTTGTCACCATGTGACCTCTTCATTACAGGAGCAATCTTGAATGACATGAGTGTCATCTCTGCAAGAACTGAAATTATGAAAAAAAAATTGGTGTTTGTTTCACCCAATTTCCTTGGTGTAATAGTACATTTTTTTGGTTGTTATTTCTGAATTTCAAAATCAACCACAGGTCTTTTTAATATCGTGTGCCCAAACAGCAAAGCTTGATAAAGCACTTGCCACACACCGGTGTCTGAGACTTTGCATGTTTAAACGACGATGAACTGAGGTAGCTGCCCATAAATACTGAGGATTCATGCAGAGAGGGTGAGCTGGGCACGTGACTCCTACAATAGATTTTATTTAAGAAATACTAGCAAACTCAAATGATACAAGGATACAAGCCCACGTAAAACTTGATACTTTTTCTTTCTGAAAATGGAGTGAGCTGACACAGGAAATGAAGCAAATGGCAGTGTGTGTTGCCAGTGACACAAATGAATATTTTTTTAAAGCAAAAATAGATTTTTTGGAATGGTTACATCTGCTACTAAAAATACAATACTCATCCCGAAACCAAAAAAAGACATTTCTAATAAGATTGTTAATGATATTAACAAGAATCAGGAGTTTGTTATTGTGAAGAATCTAATTAACAAATGACGTCATAAACCACACATGGTTAAAAAGATCTAAACAGAGTCTGAGTAGATTCTAGATACTAAACCAACAATAAAAATGACTTGATGTAGTTTAAGATTCCATATTACAGCTTACCTTTGAGAACTGAGCCCATGTTAAATGTAAGTTAGTAAGGTGTTATTGGAAATGTACAGTATAGACTTCAAAAGTTTCCAGTAGAATGGTTCTGGGACTCAGAATCTCACTACTGTGTGTGGATGCAAAGGAATTGAAAAAGCACGCCTAACAGATATGTGTGCTCCAACAGTCACTGCTACTATATTAACCATAGCTAAGTGATGGACTTAACCCAAAGTTATATTAATGGATGAATGGATAAGGGCATGTAGCATGTATATACACAATAGAATATTACTCAGTTTTAAAAAGGAAACCCTGCCATTTAGGACACCATAGATGAACCTAAAATTGTCAATTAAAGATCAAATACACCAAAGAATATATGCAGCAACCTGAAAAATCAATGACAACACTTTTAGATTTTCCAACTACATAAATACCAACCAAAGAAACAAGTGGAGGAACACGTGTGTCTTCAAAGATTTTGGCACACTGTGCTTCTGCTCCATTCTAGTCTGATTTTCTATTTCCCGATTCACCACTTTTATTGTATTGTATAAGGCACTAGATTCATCTCCTCTCATTGATACCTAAGATATTTACATTAATTTTACGATTGAATATAACTTTAGTTAAGCACTACTATCAACTTTCTGAGTTTTTCTTATTGTTTATGTTTTCCTTTATCTCTGACACTGCAAAGCCATAATTTCTGTGTGAGTTATTTTAAATATATTGCATCTAAATTACTTTAGACTTTATTAAGCTTTTGTGGGCTGGGTACCATTGTATTCTAAATTTCAAGGAGCAGAAATTTGCACAGTACACTGTGTAGCTCAGCATGCTTGTGAAGGACCATCTTAATCTAGATATTAGCATAGTTACCCTTGTCACAGCCAGGAGAGCCACACTGACTTAAAACTCTACAGTTAGCATATTTCACAGAAGCAAAACTCACCACTAAAGCTCTGAGTGATTTTTGAGACAGCTGAGCAATCTTGCTGATAGAAAGATTCTCTCCAACAGGGTACAAGAGTTCAAGCTGTGTTCTGGCATTTTCTGCATAGGACTTTTCCAAAATAATGCTGGGGAACTGTTAAATAGGCATTGTGCCCAGAGTCCGGGAGAGTCTACAGCAAAGCATACCAGCATAGTCTGCAGCAGTCAGGGTTAGAAAGAGCTGAGATGTGATGGGAAACACTGCAGTTGCTTTCTGAATGATCCTCCTCTCAAAACCCCATTGAGGGAGGAGTGTAAGCCTCATGAACCAGTTAAGAAGACCAGAAACACCGTGTCTCAGATATACAAGCCATTTATGTGTGTGCTACCACATACTAAGAAAAGACATATAAAGCCACATGTGTGGTAAAATGTTACATATTTCATAAAACCAGTCTGGAATATGAGGGAACAGACTCACCCACAGTGAAACCAGGAGGGTCAGAGAGTGGTAACTCACACCTTTAATCCCAAAAGGGGAAAGATAGAGAGTGGTAACCTACGGCTTTAATTCCATAACTCCAGAGACAGAGATATTACTGTGTTTCTGTGAGTTCAAGACCTAACTATCAAATAGTAGTAGTTTATACCTTTAATCTTAACTCTAGAACATGATGCAGAGTTGAACCTGTAAGTTAACAACTGGGTGAAGAAGGTATTTAAGACAGGCACAGGAAGACAGAATTATCAGAAGCGACAAGGAGCCAGGCTGAGGAAGCTGAAAGATAGCTTTTACCCTGAGAAGTTGGCTGGGTGAGAAGTGACTGTGGTCTGTTTCCTCTCTCTGATATTCCAGCTTTTCCCTGATATCTGGCTCTGAGTTTTCATTTAATAAGAACTAGAATTCGTGTTATACACATGAGCTGTTGATGTCAAAGGAAATATACTTCCTTGAGAAGCTTACCAAATCCCAGGCTCTTCAATAAAGAACAAAACACAGTTTGGGCATTGTCTAAGAATAGTGTAAGGAAAACTGGCTTTGGTCCATAGCTGAATTGCTAACTTGATGGCAGGTTTTACTCAAAAGCTGTATGTCAAGTATGTTAAAAAAAATCCTACAATAAAAAGAACAAAGGATGCTACCATGTCAGGCAAACATCTAAGTGCTTGAAATAATTTCAATAGAATTTATATGGCATGGAGCTCTTTTCTATGTTTTAATTTTATATTTTATTAAAAGTAAGATTAGTTTTAAATGCTGCATAACAGAAAGTAAATTCATAGGAAGAATTTTATTATTTTCATTTTTGTGTGTTGCTGAAACTAAACCCAGGGTGTGTTAGGCATTAGGAAGAAATGATCTCACTGAGCCTTGTCTTTAGCTCTCCTAAGAGGTTAAAATATCCTCCATCAAATCCAGAGAAATGGTTTAAATAAGCTCCTCACTGTAATTTGCTAGTGTAAGAACTTGAATTCATATATTTACAAGTTAGGATATAGTCAGATGGCACATTCACCAGTCACTGATAATAAAATATAAAATAAATAGTAAACTTGAAGGGAAATCTGAGAAGCTGAATCCTCCACATGTAGTTACAGTGGCCAGAGCATCAACCTGAGCAGACTTGAGGAAGGGAACCGTGAGTCTCCATAAAAGCTAAAAGAGCAGAAACACTAAGCATCAGGGACAGGGTAGAGTCCTGATCATAACCCTCCTTGGCCCTTATACACTTAGTTTTTGTGGCTTCTATTGCTGCCAAGGGACTTAGCCTGTAGGTGGACTTGAAGGCTCTAGATGGGAAGAAGCAGCAGTGTAAAGATGCCATGGAAACTTAAGGCTCTGGAAGACAGTTGGCTGGGGAGATTCTGGGGGATGGTAGGCAAAATAAACATTTTAGCCCCTCATGGAAAAAGGAAGTAAACTTTATGCAGGTGAACTTGGAATGGATGATAGCTTCTCAATTTTTAGAGGTTCTCACACAGATATTCTTGGACTCAGGGGTAAAGGTTTAATTTGTTTGTTTGTGATTTTTGTTTGTTTGTCTGTTTTCCAATAAGGTATGACAGAAAGTTTAAATCTATTTTATCATTGGCTTTGATGTGCTTGATGTGGTACATACACATCAATAGTTTGATGAGGTGGTAGGGTTTTTGAGTGTTAATCTTCTCTATGTCTAAGACTTTGCCAAGGTAAGATTTCTGGGTATTTTCTTTCCTTTCCAATAAGGAAGATTTTGATTGAATTATTTTTCTTTTCCAGTTCCTATAGTAACTACTGCATGCATTTTGAGTCAGTGGGAGTTGTGAGCCCAGCTGATGATATGATTCAGATGAAGTCAGCCCACCCTCAGGGCATTCTGTCACTTTAATATTATTGGCATGTCCCTAATCATTAAACTACCAGCTACAGAAGATTTTCTCACATTAATGTAAGACGTAATTTTTTAAATCAGTATGTAATATCTGCATATGATTTCCCATCATCTTCCTCATGCACATCACTCAACTGTGTACCTGGGTAGAGTTAAAAAAGGGTGTTCTGTGGTGCGAAACTCTAAGTTTTAAACATCCAATCTCACTGAAACTCCTTGTCACTGATATCTATCATTTGGTCCTGGGAGGAAGCTGGACACTTTCCTGGTCTTGTCTCCAGGTTCGGTGACAGAAGCCTTTAACTTTGTGCCATCTAACTAGTTCTGAGCTAAGTCCTTTCCTGACACAAGCCTTTCTTTTTATGAAAACATTTACGCTTCAGGGTCTCTCATGTCCTAACAAATATTTACACACACACACACTCTTTTGTGGCAGCACAAACTAACTACATTATTTATTCTAAGTCTCATAAGATTGTACAGAACATATCTACAATCACTAGGGTTAAATAGACACCCATTAGTTGTCACTGTGTGTTCATAGTGATTAGAATATTGTGTATATTTATCTGTTTAATGCTTTATAGGTGCCATAATGTTTAGAAAAACTTTTTAAAAACGATCCCTCAGGAGAGCAATACCTTTCATACTAATCTTTCTAGTTGCTTTCATATGTCACAAGGCTGATTGACAAACACTGTGGGAATTTCCTGTTCTTATCACATCAGTTAGATTCCCTATCTTGATTCTCAAGGGATGGGGGTGTTTCATTCTATCCTGTGTTAGCAAATAAGATCTGTTCTTTCAGCGATTTTCAAAGAGGACTTTATGTTGATTGAAAAGGCCCCTTTGGCCACTGGGTAATATTTTCATGTTAATGGTAAGATGTTTTAAACCAATAAGCAGCATCTGCATGTGAATTTCCATTATTTCCCTTATGCACAATACCCAGCTGTGTGCAGGTCACATCTTGAGACTGTTTGGCTTTAATGAACTTTATCTTCTACATGGAAGAAGAAGAGCTTCAGGAAGAAGAGAAGGAGAAAGAATAAAAGAAAGGAGTAGGAAGAGGAGAAGAAAGAGGGGAGGGTGAGAAAGAAAAGCAAGGGAGGAATGGGAGGGGAGGAGGATGGGGAAGCAGCAGATCAGCTTTTCAGCTAAGATCTCTTATTCCTCATTTATTCTTGTTCTTGCCCTCCCTCCCTCCCTCCCTCCCTCCCTCCCTCCCTCCCTCCCTCCCTCCCTCCCTTTCTTCCTCCCTCCCTCCCTCAATTTTCTGCACACAGACCCTGTCCTTTCCAGCACATCTATCTTCTCCAGTCAATACCAGTTTGTATCCTGAACAAACTCTCAGCATACGTCAAAGTTTTTGTCCTTCGGTATGCATTTCTACATCTTACAGTATTTTGTCTGTTCATAGTTTCTATTTTATACATGAATCTGTCTCTCTAAAGAAGATTATAAGTTATGTAAAGGGGAAGGTCATGCTACATGTTCTCACTATTTATTTTAGAATACTCCATGTAGTATTCCGTCATGTAAAGGATGTCCTTGACTGGAATTCAGCCCCTGTCCCTGAAGGACTTTCAGCCTGGACACTGTTCATTCAGCCATCAAGCACTCGTCACAGGTGTTTTGAAGTGCATTGTATGAGGTCTGTGTGACTCATGATCCTATCTAGTTCATCTTTTTATCTTGTAAAGCACCCAAGATAGCACTATTTATAAAAAGAACTCAACAATACTGCCTAATTAAGTTTCTATTAAATTTTAACTTTTACACAGTATTCTGTATACCTTATTTTTGAGGAACTGAGATTGTCACAGTTAAAGAAGATTATTCTGGAAAATAAACTGTATTGACATTTGGCTCGTGCAAGAAGGAAAGAATTCTTTGATGCATTTCTAATTCATTATTTTAAGAGAGTGTTGCACTCTAAATTTAAACAGTCAGTTGTCAAACCTTCAGTGAATAGGAAACAGTTGCTGCTTAAAACCCAATGACAGATGTTAAATATGGGTACTTCTAATATAAATGTTAATCTATCAGTTTCTCAGCCTAAGATTTTATTTCATTAGTAATACCATTACAGATTAACGTAAATATAACTATCAAAAGAAAAATGAAAATTATTTTTCATTGTAACACTCAAGATAGCCTCAGGATCGAGCCAGCCTGGAACTGGTTACCTTTTTAACTTTTTACTTTGATTTTCTCTGACGGCATTTGGTTCCTTGCAGGACAGGGTTTTTTTTTTTTTTTTTTTTTTTTTAATGGAAAGATTATTCACTGAGCCTTTGAGTAATTTTAATTAAAATTCAGTTTGAATCCATCCCTTATGCTTGGAAAAAGCATCTGCCATGTTTCTCCCACTTAAGAACTTGAGCTGAAAATATGAGCATTTTTCCTATTCTAAAAGCGCTGCATCTGTGTGAGGTTAAAATAGCTTCAGAGGACAATTTTCAACACATTTTGGAGAATTACGGCATTAAAAATGCAACTTTCAGAAAACAACACTGATACCTTCCTCTGGGACCTGACGCTACTTCTTTTTGTATGACATAATGAGTTCTCCCTGAGCATGCCAAGTTAAACTCCGAAGCTTTACTGACTCTGAGTTCTTTTGTGTGACCCAGAGCAAGTCCTCAGTATAATACCTACCATATAACAAGAGCCCAGAAGAATTTCTGAAAGAATGAATGAGCTGATAAACAGTGAGATATTATGAAATAAAAACCCTGCCTTTGTCCTCTTGTTTCTTCTTGTATGATCTGTTATTACTGGTCCTAGCCTAGCCTAGAATGTTCTCTCCATATATTAATGCTTTCCTCCTAAGACTAACTGGTAGAAACTAAATAGGGTAACAGAAGATCCAGACAGATGAAGTGTTTGTGAGAATAAGAAAAGAGGCATTGTTGCAAAGTATTTTTATTCTTTGGAAAGTCATTTCCATCTTCCAGGAAATTCTTTAAAATATAATTTTATTTTCTATCATGAATAGAATTCTCTTTGGGTACATTATGATGGCTATTGCAGACACTAATTAGCCCAAATAAAAGTATTCTCTAGGTCCATCAATCAGTCTGGTCTTGCTTGATGCAAAGATTCCAGTTTTTAAGTCATATCTTCTGGCTGTCTTAGTGAAGCCAGAATTTTAAGTCCTAACCTTGTTTGGGGATGGTGCCGATATGATACCTGTGATGTGCTGCATGGGACTGGTAGACCAGGAGTTCTGTCTCACAATGGTCACGTCCATACCTCAACACACAGTCATATTTACTATCCTGAATATGACAGTGGAAAAAATTATTAGAAAAAGCTATGTTGTAGTTTCTGGTTTCATAGAATAAAATGTCGTCACTAATACATACCAAACTAGTGATTTTTTAATCAAATTAATGTGGATTACTGAAAACAATTCAAAATACTCTTTTTTTGTGATACATGAGCTAATGCTAGAAGAAACTTGCTTATAATTGGCAAGAGCTCTACCACTAATGTACATCTCTCCAGGTGCTCTTTTCATGCTAAAATATATTAGTTGCAAACATGAGTTAGATAGGCATGCAGTTCTGATTTCTTCTTCCATCTTACTAAGTAAAATGGATCGATAAAATTGTATGCATTTATAGTATTTTGACATTTTGATTGATATACATTGTTATGATTAAATCAAAGTCACCTTACATATTTTAATTTTTTATAGGAACATTTAAGACCTCAGAAGATATTAAGTGTGTATCATTATTAATTACAGTATCTGAGTTTTATTTTTGTTGCTATGACAAAATACCTCCATGAAAAGTGTCTTTAGGGAGAAAGAGTTTCTTTGAGCTCACAGTTCCAAAGTACAGTTCATCAATGCAGTCTAATCAAGGCAAGGACTTAGAGAAAACTGATCATAGTCAATGTAGACCAGAGAGAATGAAGATTGTACTCAGCCTTTCTCTATCCTCAGGCAGTCAAGGACCCAAGCCCAGAGAATCATGCCTCTCATTCAGGCTAAGTCTTCCCAGAGGAACTAACCTAATTAACAAAATCTTTCACAGGCCTACAGACTCACCTGATCTAGACAATTCTTCACTGAGATTCTCTTCCTGGGTGGTTCTGCACTGTGTCAAATGGACAATGAGAACTGACCACCACAATATTTATTCTGTTCAAAAGATTGCTGTAACTCATTGGCTCTAACAGAATTTTATATCCTTTGCTCAAATCACTTCCTCCTAACCCATTCCACTTCAGCCCAAGGCTATCACCATCTCTTTTAAAATTCTACATATAGGAAAGACTGGGTAGTATTTTGTTTTATTGTGGCTTATTTTACTTTGCATAATTCCCAAAGCCACCCATGTTGTTGTTAAAGAATATTCCACTATTGATATGTAGTAGTATTACCCACACACATGTACACACACTACATTTTCATCATTTGTTCATTATTTGTGGTCGATTCCCTATCTTGGCCACTGTGGATTGTGCTGTGATTGTGCTCTCATTCCCTTCTTTTTCCTTTTTAAATACTCCTAATATGTTTATATCTCTTCCTTTATGGCACTTTATTATTTGTTAACCTCTTACTGTATCTAATTTATTACTTTATTTTTACTTAGCATACTCAGTAACAGGGTTGCTTCTGCTTTTTTGTACATATTTAATTTTGGTTGAAATCTCTCCCACCTCTCTAAAGGAGTACCCATTCACTGTTGGTGATCTCTTAAGAGTAGAGTACTGGTTCCCACACAATTTAGCTCTTTCTAAAACTATTTTTTACTGAACACACACACACACACACATATGTGTGTGTACATATATATATTACATGTAAAAAATAATTTCTCATTATATATATTTGTTCCATACAATGATTTTGAAGTAGCCTTGTTTTCAACACTGTGTGGTCATTTGTTCAAATGCTTTACCACTGTATATACAATTGTATTTGAAAATCTGAGTAAGTAGCCAAAACTTTAAAATAATATTTTCATTAAATAGACTCCAGTGTAATTAAGTTACCTCAGGGATTTCAAGGCAATTTAAACCACAGGCCAGACACAGCATCAGTGTGCTTCTTGGTTTGTAACAGGTTAGGTACAGGGTGACTGCATCCTTGTTTCCTAGAATCCCTCACCTTCTCTATGTTTTCTGAGACATTATGAACTTCTCTTTTGAATCTTCAAATTCTCATTTCCTCAAGTGATTTTGCATATAAGCATCTGGATAACTTCTATGCTTCCTTATTATCAGTGTTATTCTTACATAATTATCTTTGCTGTGGGTTCAATTTGGGTACTTTCTATCGTTTATACCATCAAGATGCTGGAGGAGTAGCCTCATGTACAGACTGTAGCTCTTTCCCCACCATTGCACAGAGCCTACTTCCAATGGGCTCACGGACCTCTGAGAGCCAAGGCCACAGAGTCCAGGAGACACCTTCCTGTTTACTTCTTCTAACACTCCTCATCACTTCTTCCCTTCTATGGCTTCCGTAGTACAATTCCCTTTGATTTATCTTCCTGTGTCTGGGCAGTTGTTTTCAATATCACTTGATAACGGAACTTTCTTTTCTTAACCAAAATGGCTGCTGTTCACTGGCATTCTTTCTCTGTTGCTTTTCATCTATGTGTACATATATATTGGTATAACACATACCTTATGATATCAACTGCTTATACACAAGCAACTTTTAAATTAATCGCCACACCAGACATTTCAGGCCCACATTCTCAGGTATCTAATGGACATTTTTATATAAATATCTTACCCAAAACTTTAACTAAAGACAATTATTTCAATAAAAACTATTACTATTTTTATTATTATTTTGTGTGCATGTATATGCTTGTGTGCCTTGGAGTATATATGTGGAGGTCAGGGGACAACATTGTGAAGTTGATCATCTTCCTCCACCTGCATGTAGGCTCTAGGGATAGCATTCAGGTTTCCAGGCTTGTGTTTAACAGGTTCTTTTACATATTGAGGCATCTCGCTGACCTTCAAAATATAATTCTTCCCATGTGCAAGCCTTCTTCTCAATTCCTGTCACCATGAAAGATGCCATTCTGTTACCAAAGCATAAACCTCCCAAATCACACGTCTTTCCCCTCCTATCCCCTCACTAAATCTCTAACTTGTAGTGGGGTTATGTTCTGATACATTGCAAATATTTTCCCCTCCTACTGGTTTAATAAAATGCTGATTGGCCAGAAGGCAAACAGGAAGTGTGGACAGGGCTACCAAACTAAGAAAACTCTGGGAACAGGAAGAGCAGACAGAGACTCCAGCAGAGAGAGAAGCCAGCAGATGCAGAGGAAAGGAGACACTCATGCTGCTCTGAGAAAAGGTACCAAGCCCCATGACTAAACAGATGAATGGAAATAGATTGAGTTGAGATGTAAGATCTGGACAGCAATATGTCTGAGCAATAGGTCAATCAGCATGAAATTAATATAAATGTTTGTGTGATTATTTGAGGATAAGTATTAGTGGAGCTGAGAGCGGGTCCAATCCTTGGGGATAGGCTGGCAAGGCCCAGCCAGAAACTTCTTATAACACTAACTAATGTTGATTCTATTCATGAAGTGTTTCTTGTTTTACCTCAATATCATCATCTCTGAAATTCCTTTAGAGTATATGTTTTTTTTTCTCTTGTATTCTATGGTATCTTGCCTCTGCTATTCTTCCTGCCTAGGGTAATCTGTGCCCCATACTTCACTACCTGATCACAATTCTTGAATGGTTCCAGTATAATTTTTTATCTTCCTTAACACAGTCCAAGAATCCACTTTCGGTGCCATTCCCTGTCTGTCCAGCCTTACTTTGTACCACTCATTATAACATACTGTGTCCTCCAACAAATCAAAACCATTTGCAGTTACTCTGCAAGAGGAAAGAGAGATACCATACTTTCTTTCTTCATCATGTATCTTTATTTGCTTGTTAGATCCAGAATAGTGTTCTGTGTCCACACTATACATCCCACTCACAGTCTGCTTGCTAAAATTGTGGCCTTAAAAAAAAAAAAAAACACAAAGCCTTCCAGCTCATTTTTCTGTCCCTCTATGAATCCTCTGCATTCCTCTGTGGGGTCCTATTGTGTCTGTTATGTGAAGTTATGATCATATTTCTAGCATAGTTTTTACCCATGCTTTGTGAACTTTCTAAGGGGTGGGGAATGAATATTGAGAATACAGCAATTGGTCCACGGCTGCTGAGCAAAGCAATGCTGAATGAATGAAAAAGCAACTATTGTCATGGATTTCCTCACTATGAAAAGTAACTCATTTGTCTGCTACTTTCATAAATATTGTGAATGCCATATCAAGATTGCCCACAAATATTTTCTGGTGCTTCAACATGATAGTCTTTTGAACTTCTCTGCATAAAAGCATAAGCAGCACAAAGCCACTGAAAACATCTCAAAATCCTGCCTCCTAATGACATAAGGTTTGGCATAGCCTTAAAAAGTATTATGAATAAAAGCAAAAGTAACAAATGGTTCAGACAGGAGAGGAGTGTACTATCTGTCAGTCACATTATTATGGCCAAACTCCTGTAGCCCTACACATCACTACCCCTTTTTCAATGTATAGAGAATTATCAGACACTGTTAGAATAAAATGATGACTAAAAGTCATCGTTGATTTAAAATGCTTTCCTGACTCTTAAGGCTTCTCAGAAACTCCTCAATTTTATTCCACAATGTTCTCATGGTGCTGACAATAAGCCTTCAGTCACATTGTAAACTCTACAAAAGCTGAGACTGACAAGTCATTATTATTTGAATCTAAAAATGCTAGGTATAAGTTTCCCAAAGACCTCAAAATGAAACCAAAGAGAACCAGAGTGGGCTCTTCTTGCTCTGTTACTTTTGGACAAAACTGGCCTCTTTAGATGGTAATTTTCTTTCCTGAGAAATTAACAGATTTGATTATTTCATACATGTTGTCTGTTTTTAGCTTTAGTATTTGCAGGTTTTGGACAAAAGACAGAATGGATCAACATGTTATTAGAAATTAGAAAATTATACTACAAGAGATGAAGCATGTATGCAAGTGAATTAATATATAATGTGTATATTGTTTTTCCTATGTACTCTTTACTATATACTATATAAAACTAGTTTAGTTTTCAAAGCAACAAGTCTAACATAAAGGCTGATCATAATTTATTATGCATATCCCAGGTATGATTAACTTTCATGGGTATTGTTTCTTCAATTAAATATCTAGTAAGGCATGAAGAAGATGAACTGGCCAGGAAACATTTGCAGGTAAGCTGATGATCAGTGAAAGAGCATAATAGTGTTTTCAGCTCCATAGAAACACTGTGGAATTATGACAGTAGATATCCTTATAAAAATGAAAGGAAAGAGTAATCAAGAGCTAGGCACAAAGGGGTCTCCCTGGTGCTTTCCACTTCTGTAGGTTTGAAGAACTGCAGGGTGTATGTTTCACATTTCTGGTACTACTTCTCAGAAGTTGCCTGCCCTTGTGCCCTTCAAGAGTCTGCGATCACTCTGAGAATTTTCTTCCTGGAAATAATGAGGCAGATTCTGAAGAAAGAAATGAACTTCCATGGATCGGGATTTTCAAGGCTCAATACTTAGACATTTGAGACTTTGGAGAACAGAATTATATCACTCTACCCACTTGGTTTTCATCACAGGCAAATGAACTGATGAATAAAAGGATTTGGAGAAGGATATATGCTTTTGGAGTGTTCACCTTTTCAAGGTGAAGATTTGTAAGTCAAGTCCAAGAACTATTAAGGTCCAAGAGAAGGAACTTTCAATTTATCTCAGAGAATTTATAATACTTTTTATGTTTTCTGTGTAGAATTTGCATGTTTCAAGTAGGCAGAAGGAGGAAAATAATCTCAGCATCTTCTGACCCCAAGATCAGTCCAATGAGTGTACCTTTCCAGTTTCTAATGCTATGTCTACATAGTGTGATAAACTGAATAATTTTGTGTATTGTTGTTATTGCTGTATGATGACACCAGCAGTTTCCCAGATCATCAGACATTTTTAGGGACATCATTGCACAATGGGTCCAATGCGAACCTATCAATTGCCTAATAGGAGCTCACATCCTCTTCCCTTGATAACTGAAGATTTTACTGTGTTGGTATGCCAGTACAACAGATGAGAATAACATTTAGGATGTTCAGCCAACATCACAGTTCATAAAAACAGACTTGATGTAAGAAAGAGTATCACAAAAATGGTCATCTAATATTTTACTAAGCATATTTATACTTTATTAATCATTTTATTTCCTTTTTATTTTTAAAAATTGTGTGTGTCTCTATATATTCTTATGTGATTTTGTTTGTTCATGTGTGTATTCATGAAGTCCCATCTTTTTTATATTCACTAACCTAGTAATCATATCTCAAACCAACTGCTTATGCCAATGGTGTGAGATACAAGTTACCACACTTTAAAACAGTGTTCTATATAGTCATCTTGAAAGTAAAGATGATCCTAGTTATTCTTTTTGTCTTTATATATCATTTCTGAGAACTAAAATATCAACAAAACCATCTTCGAAAATTCTAAAGTGCCGACCTCACAAGACCTAGTCTTTAGACTTCCATTTAGATGCTGATATTTCTCCTGGAAATGATATATGTAATCTCTCCATCCTTCTTCTCCTTAGATATCAGAAGCATTCTTGATGGAAAATGCAGCAGCTTCTAGGTAATAGTTGATGCGATTCATTCCAGTTCTTATGAAGAGATCCCTGTAGACATCTCTTCCTTGTAGAATTCTCTGCACAGACTTGGCTAACAGCCATGGTTGTAAGTATGGGAAACACTGATGATATAAACACATGGCTATTAGGCATGATTTCACAGCTTAGCTATTTCATATATATTCTTGTGAAACAAACGCGAACAAAGTTGGAGCTTCTCAAAATTAAATTCAGTAAAATAAAACATAACTTGTCTGGTAATAATTTCTGGTCAAAGCAGATGGAGGAAAGAGAGACAGGACTTTTCTAGGTTCTTCAGAGGAAGCTGTTTGAAGACCATCTCAAACTATTGTCTCTGTTCTTACTCGTTCACTGTTTTTAGAAGATTTTTTTATTGTTCCCATTGATACAAAATTTTAATTCCAGTTTCAAACTGGAATATTTGTTAAATGTTTGGGCAATTTGTATTTATATAAAAATGCTTTTATGCACCACAACATCTGTTCACAATGGATATATACAGTGAAAAATTAAGATGGACTAAAAGCAGTAAGATTAACTTTGTGAAAAGTGATGATAATTAAGTTATTATCTGCTTGGTGACTTGAGCACTGAGTAGTTTTCTCTGAGTTAAAAATCACATATAGATGGAGAAGGGGAATTCTGGCCACACAGAATGAGTGTTATAAAATAGAAAATAAAAGGAACTTCACTAGGGTCTTGTTTCAAACAAAATTTGATGGCAATGATTACATAAGCCGCCCATGTTTGGGTTATAGTTTGGCATCCAGTTTTTCTCCTTAGGTTAGTTCAACTCAACATCTGCAATTAGAACTGAGGGAGTTAAAAGGGGAATAGAATTTGGTGTGTTATACGGTTTTCCTCACACAATAGGAGAAATGTACAAGCTAATCTTGAGAGATAAGCTTCTGCCAGATACAAACTCTTACTAGCTACATACATACTGCTCTAAGTTTGAGAACAGCCTGTCTACAGATAAAGTCTCAGGACAGCCAAACTTAGGCAAAGAAGGAAACCATTGAAAATCGAAAGCTGGTGAAGATGTAATTGAATGAGGGGCCAAGCTCCAATCTCAGCCAGCAACAGAACTTGGCAGCTTCAGCCACATGGTTTTGGCTTTAGTGTCAAGGGTAGAAGAAAAGGGTTATGGAATCTCCCTCTACAACTAAGGAAAGTTGCAGAGGCTGGTGTGTGGCAGGGATGTCCCTGGATGCAGGCCTAGAGAGAGCGTTGAGTGAAGCTGTGAAGATGAAGCCTGGATTGCCTTGGGAACCCCAAAATGTTGAAGATGCCAGAGCTGTGGGATATCTTCAGAGGAAAGCTGTGTTA
Source organism: Phyllotis vaccarum (assembly GCA_033318265.1). Classification (NCBI taxonomy): domain Eukaryota; kingdom Metazoa; phylum Chordata; class Mammalia; order Rodentia; family Cricetidae; genus Phyllotis; species Phyllotis vaccarum. Next base: position 62,522,301 of record JARWLC010000009.1, read on the forward strand.
CAGTAAACAAAGATCAAAGGAAGTGGAGATCTGAAAAGAACTTTGACATCAAACATGGAGATGCAGAGTTTGGAGTTTGCACAGCTGGTTTTTGGTCTTGCTTTGGTCCAGTATTTCCCCCCTTCCTCCTTTCCTCACATTTGGAATTATATATAAATATAATTACTATATATAATACATACACACTCATACACACACACACACACACACACACACACACACACACACACACACAGGAAGTATGTGGTCTGCTTTTCTTTATTTTTAATTTATAGCGAATTACGAGATTGCCATGAGTCTCAGATGAGACTTTGGACTTTTACAGGATTGAGACTGTTGTAGACTATGGAGATTTTTAAAGTTAGCCTTAATGCATTTCTGAATTATGCTATAGCTACAAACCTTTGGGAACCAAAGATTGGAATGTGGTAGTTTAAAAGAAAATGACCCCCATAGGCTCACAGGGAGTGGTACTTTTTAGGAAGTATGACCTTGTTGGAGTAGGTGTTGCCTTGTAGGGGAAAGAATGTCACTGAGAACAGACTTTGAGGTTTCAGATTCTCAAGCCAAGTCCAGTGTAGTTTTCTCTTCCTGCTGCTTGTAGATCCAGATATAGACCTCGGAGTTCCTTTTCCAGCACCATGTTTTCCTCTGTGTCACCATGCTTCCCACCATGAAGATAATGTACTAAACCTCTGAAACTTCAAGCCAGCCCCAGTTAAATGTTTTCTTTTATAAGCGTTTCTATGGTCATGGTCTCTCAACTCATCAATAGGAACCCTAACTAAGACAGCTGCCTATCTCTTTGTAGGCTTGGCACTTGCATCCATCTCCAATTCACCTAAATGCCAACAGAGTAACTTAACTGTGTAAAATATGACACCACAGCACAGTCCTCCTAAAAAATCATTTAAAATTGTTACTAGATTTATCACAAGAGTACAGTGTTAGGGAAGCTTCCCCAGGGATTGTGTAGGACTTCTGGGATTTCCTTTATTGGTGCTATAGCAACTTAAAATACAAATGAAATGATCTGGACTTGTAGTCACTGCAGCTCTAGCCTGACTGCTATCTCCTCTCTAGAATCTTACCCTCAGCAGAGCCATCTGAAAGGAAGAACCCTCCTTGATTATCAGAATTACTTTTCCTGTCTTCTCTTTTGATTGATCTCTGCTTTTTGGTGTTCTGAATTACTAATTCTGGATAAGGTAGGAGCAAGAAAGTAAAAAAACATCTAGGAAAATATGGAACTTTGGGGAATTCTGCCACCAAATGCCATGATCCTGAGAGAACGTGTTCCCTTCAGAACAACGTCCCTGTGTTACAGGAGTTGATTATAGTAGTAAACACTGCACCTGTCTTTCCTTAGCTCAAGAAAGGGTTTAAACTAGGAGGAAATCATGGTGTGGCATATTTTTATAGAATATATTATTGATTGTAGGCTGAAGAATATTTATGCCAGCCAGATTTCTACACAATAAAAATCACAAAAACTATGGGATCTTTCCTTAGTCGTCACCTTCATATTCCATCTACTTAGAGTTTATGCATTAACTTAAATTTTACTATTAATGAGCAATCCATTGCAGTATATTCTTTCTTCCCTTTGCTCTGTTCTCGATTTCTTTAAAATTCTTGTCGAGAACTGTAGTGGGATTATGTTGTTACATTCTAAATAATTGTCCCACTTACTGGTTTAATAAAAAACACTGATTGGCCAAACAGGAAGTGTGGGCAGGGCTACCAGACTAAGAAAACTTTGGGAACAGGAACAACAGAGCAGAGACCACAGAAATGGCACAGAGAAGGCAGAAAAAGCAGAGGACAACTATGCTGCTCTGAAAAAAAGGTACTGAGCCACATGGCTGAACAAGATAAGAGCCATGGGTTAGTTTAAGGTTAAAGAGTTAGCAAGTTTTATCCCTAGGCCCCAGGTCAATCAGTGTACAATTAATAAAAGTGTCTGTGTGTTTCAGTAGGACTATGGGACTGTGGGTCTGAAAGTTCAGGGCATGAGACTAGGCCTGAAAGTCCAGGCCGGAAACAATACTACAAATGGCAACAAAATGTGGATGATATGCACATAAAGCTGGAGAAAGATTAAAAAGGGTTCTTAGAGTACAAAATCAGAGACCAAAACAGCTTCCCAGCTGTGTCTCTCACATGAACCTTGGTTCAGAGATGCCCTGGAGTAGCATGTCGGTTTGAATTTCAAAATGGCTGGCTTTCAAAGTGCCACCTGAGCTGCAGAAAGGCTGGTTCCTGAAGTTTCATAGGAGCCTAGATGTAAGCAACAAGCTGTGTATGGTGGATTTAAGGTTTCTGTTAATAAGGACAAAAAGGAGACAGAGTCAAAGACTGCTTCTTAGTAGTTGCAGCAATTTCTTGGGCGAGCAGAGGCTCGGCTTTTTAAAGAGAAGCTTCCTGAATCAGTCTTAGAGGCAAAATACTTGTGAATCTTTTAAGAGGCCCTGCTGCCAGTTACATAAATGGAGTCAATGAGCAGCAGATAGCAGTGCTTTACTTGGTGATTATATAGACCCTAAAATTTCCCAGAGTGGTACTGTGGGTCCTACCAGTACCTCTGCTAAGAAGATAAATCCTACGAAGTTAGACTAGGAGCTTGGTGGAGCCATCCATCCATCTTACCAACCTTAAATCCTTAGCCACACCTTGACAGATTAAAGGTGTGGACAGAAACAGAAAGAAATAATAGAGGGAGCTGGGTGGGGTCAGCCACCCTAAGCAAGCAAAGGTGTGGTCAGAAACAGAAAAAGATAAGAAATGGTTTAGAGTGTGTTTATATATATATATATATATATATATATATATATATAGGCTTCATAGAGAAAAGGAAAAAGGATAGATTAAAAACAGAGAAAAAAGAAAAAGAAATAGTAATAAGCCACATAAAAATAGAAAATACAAAGAGTGTCTAGATGTTGTATGTCATTGTCTCGTCTTTAAGTTTTTTGACTGAAAATGAAGTAGTAAAAGCTGATAAAAGTCATTTGATTACAAATGGTGCTGGATTAATCCAGCCTACATATTTTATAAATGAGTTGACTTTAAAATTGAAATCAAAAGATATGCTACTTTGGAGAAGAGGTGTTCTTTTTTATTTCTACAGAAAATGAGAAACTATGGAGAAAATAAGATTTGACCATGGAAGACCCCCTGAGAAACCTCCAATGGAAAAGAATGGCTCAGAGATTCAGCGTTTCAGAACACCTCTGTTGAAATTTCATCCAGAGTTCTGAATCTAAAACAACTTCAAGGAGACTGGCTGAGCTGACCCAGCCTTACAGACTATTTCACTAAAGACTTGTCCATAATCCTAAATTTTTCTTTGGGTCCCCATTGGATTGCCAGTGCCCCCATTCAGCAGAAAGTAGCCTAGAGAACAACACTTACATTCTCAAAAAAGTACATTATGGATGTTTGTGTTTGCCTACAGTGTTGGTTACAAGTTGTTATAGATAATAGTGAAAAAAATTATACAAAGAAAATTTTGGGGTTCTTGTTTTAAAAAGAGAAAAGGGGAAATGTAGTGGGATTATGTTGTTACATTGTAAATAATTGTTCTACCTACTGGTTTAATAAAACGCTGACTGGCCAAAGGCAAACAGAAAGTATGGGCGGGGCTACCAGACTAAGAAGATTCTGGGAACAGGAAGAACAGAGCAGAAATGCCATGGAGAAGGCAGAAGAAGCAGAGGACAACTATGCTGCTCTGAGAAAAGGTACTGAACCACATGGCTGAACAGCATAAGAATCATGGTTTAGTTTAAGGGTAAAGAGTTAGCAAGTTATATTCCTGGGCTCTAGGTCAATCAGCGTACGATTAATACAAGCGTCTGTGCATTTCAGTGGGACTATGGGACTGTGGGTCTGAAAGTCTGGGCCACAAGGATAGGCCTGAAAGTCTGGACCATGAGACTAGTTTGGAAAGTTCAGGCCAGAAACATAATACTACACAGAACAATCAATTCATGTAATTTTGTTTTGTGTGCTATTTATTTTAAATTACTTTTGCTATACACCCCATTTGATTTTCAATCCATGGGGGTTTTCAATCAATGTGAATCATAAGAATGCCAACAATGTGTTGGGAATAAGGAACTATGGGAGAAGATGTGTATCTTCTTTGAAATGTGAAAAATAATGCTTTGATAAGCAGATGCACAAGGATGCCTTAATAAAGCAAATTGAAAGCACTGGAGTCTGAAGGACATTTATGTATAGGGGCATTCTAACTTTTGGCTCCAGTCACTACCATGAGCCGATATTCATCATATTATTTTTTTTTCTTGCATTGCTTATTTCTAGGGAGGGATTTGGATTTCAGAAGTACTCTGAGATTAAGCCCTTTGGGATAATGTAAAAAGCTGTCTTTGATAATTATGTATTTGTCTCTTCAAATTCATTAGCATTCACTCTAGCCTCATTCTATAGGAACACCAAACTGGTGACTCTGTACACCAATGAAGTTTTCTACCTTTGCTTACATGAGAATGTCTATCCTGAACATTCTTTCTATCACCCCTTATCTAGGGAACACTTACTCATGTATTGTGATCTATCACCAGCACTGCTTTCTTCAAGGACATCTCTGAGAACTGTAGTCTTCTTGTCCCTGACAACTTCATGTGTCAATGTCCTTTTGCCTGATAGTGGCCTCCTTCAGAGCACTCCATGGATTAAAACTGAAACACAGTCTAACTCCAAGACTTAGTAAAGCCCTATTCTGACAGTCGAATGGTCAATCATGTGAGTGTGGTATGCTGCCAATTGTTCTGTTGTTGGGAGATAACAAAGGAACACAGAGAACCCCATGCAATTTTACTTTGAAAATGTGTACTTTCTTACAAGCTGGGAGATAAGGTCAACTTTATAAGGAAGACATGAAGATGCCCAAACTTATGGTCGCAAATGTTTGCAATCCTGCAATGTTTTGTCCCATAGCAGAAATTCAGAATTTTAAAAAATGGTCTTTTAATAAAAATGCATGCTTTCTTTACTTTCTTATGTCACTATATTACATGCATTTTTAGTCTTATGGAGAAAACAGGTTTTTGTTTAAATTATTTGAATAAACCAAACACAATAGTAGCCTGACTCACTCATTTATGAATGAATGATTCTGAGCCATCATCAGTATTTACCCACACAATAAATCTTGTTCATCTATGAATAATTTAATTCTTCTCTGCTTCCTTGGAAGGAAATTGCTGCTATATACTGAGCCTACTCAAAATATAGAAAGGATCCAGTCAAGGCCAGTGGTGTCTGCTGCTGCTGTTTGCTTTGAGCAGAGTTGTATTTAATGTGTATATTCTTGGACTTGTAATAGCATTTGTGTGTGTGTGTATGTGTGTGTGTGTGTGTGTGTGTGTGTGTGTGTGTGTGTGTGTGTGTGTGCAAGTGTTCATAACCGGCTTTGATGGCCTATGTAGGAAATATTTTGGCTTCTCTTTTAGCAAATGCATACCTAACTAAGGCAAATAGCGGCATCTGATTTTCTTGATCCCTTGTTGTCCAATTACCAGCAATGGATTGGCAGAAAGCCCAAGTCAGTCTTCCCCAAATACTGTAACACTGACTGGTGAGGGCATTTGAAAAAAAATTTTATTTTTATTTATTCTTATCTCATTACATTAGAAAATACAACTTATTTATGAAACTCTCATATGCTGTGCCATTTACATCTGTATATTTATTGTTTAAAACAGGATGAAGAGTTTCACTCCAAATACTCCAAATATAGAAGTGTGAATTTGATTATTACTACAAAGTCCCCCAAGACCAATCTCAAAGACCCATGTTTACTTCAAAATATTTTATTACAGTAATTAATTTATTTGTGCATGTGTGTGTAAGTGTGCATGCCTCAGTACACAAAGGGCAGTCAGAAGACAGTCTATATGACACATCTTCAATTATGTGGGTCCTAGGAATTGAACTTCGGTCAATTGCAAGTGTCCTTACTCACTGAGCCATGTCAGAGACCCACTTACTTACTTTTAGAAGTTTACAAAAGCAAAGGAATGCAAACAAAAAGTCTATGCTCTGTGATTTAATCTCTTGTTTTCTGAATACTATAGATATAAAAATTTCTTTAGCTTTTCCTGTTGCAGCAATATAGCAGACTCCAGTTAACCTTCCTGCGTATTTTTTTTTAACTCAAGTTCAGTAACTATATGTGAATGACCTTCATGAAATTTTGCCTACAGTGAAAAATGCTACCAGTAATTCTCAGAAAGCACACTCTGAGAGAATGAGTTATTGCATAAGACAAAAGCAGGCTTTTCTGCAAACTGTGTTGTGTCTTCCAGGCCACTGGGGTATCATATAGAAACTGAAGTGACAATTTACCCCTATGTAATAAAAAAATATAACTTGTACAACAGGATCCTTTGCCTCATTATATTAAATGCTTCTTCCATGTCATTTTAGAGGAGAAACTGTAATACTGTAACTTTAAGTAACTGAGATTGATTTATGTTCTAATGTTCAGCAAATGGCTATACAGGATATTTCCCAGTCTTCTAAATGTTTTAGGTGATAGACAGTTTCAAAATGTAGACTATAACTGGCTTTGTAACTTTGTAAATAGGAGGAAGGCAGTTGCGTGTTTCCTTGAAGAGGTTCTTAAATCTGACTGAGAGGAACCCACAGTGCTCAGAAGAAGCCTTCAGATCCTCCTGTGATGAACATTTAGAGGTGTTCCCTACATCATTCTGCTTTCTGAATTTTACTATAGCCTCAACGTAAAATAAAAACAAAACTTAATCACAAGAAAATATATGTGATAAGAATTTATTCTACCAGGCCTAGGAGACAGTTTAGTAGAAAAATTGCTTTTCTATAAGCATGAGGACTTGAGTTGAGTTCCCCAAACAAACCCCCACAAAAGCCGGTGGGTAGCACATTTATTATTGCAACACTGGGGAGACAGAAGATGGGTGGCCCTTGGGAGCTTGCCTGTCAGCTAGTGTAGTCCACTAGTTGAGCTCTATAGTTTGTTGAGAGAATCTGTCTCAAAATAAATTAATAAATAAGTGAATAATGTGGGGATAGTGTCTGGGGAAGGACACTTGGCCTGTGTCCTCTACATAAACACACACATGTGCATCCTCATGCATGTACACGTGTACACAAACATTTGTCTGCTCACATATAAACACAGATACATATAAAATTATGCTTCCCATAATTTTGACCAAATTATTTCTCTTTCTACAATGTAAAGTAAAAATACATCTTCCACTTATTTTAAACCATTTATCTCCTAGTTAAAATGGGGAGAGGGATTAAAATTGTTAATGGATGAAAAGCAGAATAATACCATCAGAATGGACACATAGCAAAGATCACCCATGACCTGTTACACCTGTCTATCTTACCTTGATACCTACATGTGATCTGTGTATCTAGGACACTCTTTGGATAGAGTTACTTTCTGGAAGCCTACAGGTCACGGAGTAAATGTTTGTTTTACACAAGTCATTGCATTTAAACACAATACAAATTCTATTAAGCAAAGTGAGTATTTTTTGCTTTGTTTATTTATTAACATTTTCCATTCACAGAAAAATTTCCTCACTGCTAACTTTAGCAAAAAAAACCATTAAACTCAATACTTTCTTTTTAAACCTTTAATATTTCTGATTTTGAAAAAAGTGAGGGGAAGAAAATCAAGAAGCAATGTTGAAAGAAGGTCTTTCTCTTCATAAGGTCTTAACCTGGAAATAAAAACTAAGCTAATGAATTAATAATGCATGGTCATATTGTAGAAGACATAATGATTTTTAGAATTTCAAAAAATATGGGCCAAAAGAGCAAATCATGTTTGATTTCTGAGTGATTTTCTTTGTGGTGCATCACAAATAATATGCCAAAATAATATGTGTCAGTTTAAAAGCAACACCTTTAATCAAGAAAATGAAATGAATTAGCAAATAGTGAAGATATTTACAAAAGTCCTTTAAAATCCTTTCTAAAAGTATTTGTGAGCTAGAATACTATCATATTATAAATTGTTTTAGATGTGTTTATTTCTAAATCATGTATTTGTAGTGTGTATGTGAGTGTGTGGGTATCCACAGAGGCCAAAGATATTGAGTTATATCTGAGTTATCTGGAGATATCTGGAGTTATAGGAAGTTGTAAACTCCTAAGTGTGAGTCCTGAGAATGGAACCTGAGTCTTATGCTCTTAACCATGAAGCCATTTCTATCCCCACTAGAAATTCTCAACACAACATAACAGGAGTACTTTAAGTAGAATTTACCAAGCTATGTTTGATCATGTTCTTTGTGTGTCTCTTTCTGTGCTCTCTCAAATTCTACGTTAGAAAATACTAAATGTAAGCAGGTTGAACTCGTGCATGTAGAACATTCATGGAGCCTTATTGCTAGTGTTGGCCAGAATCTCTATGAGAGAGACAAAATCCATAGCAATTTGCTTGATTTGGAATCCACAAACACCTCATGAAGCATTTCCTAGAATTACTTCTACCAAAGACATAAACTCAATTTTCTGACTTAAAAAATTAAGCCTCAAAAAACTGCCTTAAAATGTATAAACCTTTAAATGTCCAAATGCTCTTAGATTTTCTAGTACTCACAGGTAAATGTTAAACACATACAGAGTTTGAGTGATATGAATGTTATTCAAGACCATGCATTTCTAAATTACAGTGTGTTACTGTTTCTCTGTCTCTAAGCCTAGTCCTTTTACCTCACTTATTAGTAAAGGTAAGGGGTGGGAATAAACAACATGAATTCAGTTATTATTTTTATCAAGTCTTTATAAGAATGAGCATTTGTAGATAACAGAAAGTGAACATTTCTTGGTTGTTCCCATATCCTGTAAGATTTCCTTAATATAAGTTTCTTTGAATTCCCCAAGTTATTTATGGCCAGAAGTTCCCAATGATTGGCAGGATGATGGCTAAATTCTATCTTTGAAATTGCAGAAATGGCAAGGATGCAGAAAGTTAAAATATGTAAGTGAAGATGAATCAGAAGATGTGAATAGGACAAAATGTCAGCATTACATGCAGGTTGGGCATGCTTGCATCTTCCCCCGTGTAGATGTACTCACAGGTCCATAATACTTTATGTCTAGACTCAGGAGACTTGAGGATGCCCAATCACTGGTGAGTTTGGAAATTTACTGGAGCTCTCTATAAATATTTCAGTTCTTTCTTTTTTCAGACATGTTGGTAGAGTTGTGTTTCCTCTCCTGCTGAAGATAGGTGTGGCTACATGGTATACCTTAAACAATGAAGTGTGAGCGTAGGAAGAAATTTAGGCTGCACTGTGGAGAAAGCCTTCAGCCAACATATGAGGAGCCTAGCTTTCTGTATCCCAGTGAGATTGAAACTTATTTTCTCAGTACACCACACTTAGTAATCTGCCTACACCTTCATTTAAGCCTATATAGTAAGAAAACAATGTATGTGTCTTCCTGAAAAACAGCTTGCAAGACTGGATTGACTTTAGAAGCAAATTAAGAAAACATTTATTTTTTATGTAAGCAATTGTCTAGCCTGCATATAAGTGCGTTTGCCACATGTACAGTGTCTACAGAAGCCTGAAAGGAAATACCATCCAGGTGCTGGTATTTCAACCCAGGAATTGTAATTATTTTGGTGAATTTGCTTTTTTCATTGTCTACATATTTGTGAACTGTAAGGTTATGTAGGAATGAACAGAAAAAGTTAATGGGATTTTAAAAGGGAACTAATAAAAATAAATCTATTGTTCTCCAAATAAAACATAGATATTCATAAATCTTTTATAACTCTGAATGACTGGGTCCTCTTTTGCAAAATTACAAAGTCCAGCTTTACTTATGTAAACAAATGCAGTTATTTGGTATTAATAATATGTGAGAAATTGAGCATTTTCTGGTCTTTGAAGTAAACGTCTGATAAATACATCAGCTAGATATGGTATTCCTTAAATTGTCTTTTGTTTTATTTTTGAGACATGGTCTCATTATGTAGCTCAGGCTAGCTTGAGACTCATTCTATGGTCCAAACTGGCCATGAACTCATTATGATCTTGCCCTAGTCTCCTGGATGCTGGGATTGTAAGTGTGAGCCGTCATGTCAATGTGGGCATTTTTAAGAGTCAAAATAATACCAAGCTACCCTACGGCTTGACTTGCTGTGAGGAAAATACTAGTTGTTGAGAAAGGAAAAATGTGTTTTATTAAACAGTGTGAGAGGTAAGCTCAAGTGAAGAATATAACAAAAGAAGATTTAAAGAGACATAATAACCAAGGCCATTGTCCAGCAGAAGGCATAAAAAAAATCCCACTGCCTAGAACAGAAAGGCAGGAGATTGACCCTTATTTCCACTATTTGGAAGCCAATATCTGATTACTGCTGGATAGGAAGTCTTCATCTCAACTGTAGATGAAATAGGATGGACACCATGACATATTCGTATTTTCTTATGGAAATTCTGGGACTCACGTTTTAAATACTGGATTTAAACACTTTATTAGAGTCAGATGTTTGTTTAAAGGTAAACTGTGATCCCATATATATTGAAGCCCTTCTCTGTAGAGGAAGGAGAGTCCTATGTGAAAATAATATAAGGCAAATGTCTTCACTTCCTCAAATGTAAGACTTGGCATATCAAGGGCATACAATAAATGTGTGAAAAACTTGCGAACAGTCTGGAGTCAAAATTGATTAAACAGCTTTACCAAAAATTATCTTCCTTTGGTTCCCACTAATAATATTCAATTCTTCATTAACCGAAGACACTTTCTCTACTTAGCATATGATGATTATAACATGGCATCAACACTACACGTCAAGGTTTTCAATTTTAAGAAAAAGAAATTTAAACAACTTTACAATTTAGGGTGATGAAGCCACAGCATGTGAGCTCTCAAATACTTTCCTTCTCATTCTACACTGTGATCAGAAACTACAGTGTTTTCTTAGAGCGGTTATTCAGACAGCATGCAAGGTCATTCATTTTAACTTAGTTTTTCTCACCCAATGTTTTCCCCTGGGGTGTTATTGAGGGGTGGTGTGTGTGTGTGTGTGTGTGTGTGTGTGTGTGTGTATGTGGGGATATGTGTGTGTGTGTGAGTGTGTGTGTATGTGGGTATATGTGTGTGTATGTGCATGTGTGTGTGTGAGTGTATGCATGTGTGTATGTGTGTGTATATATGTGTGTATGTATGTGTGTGTGGAGATGTGTATGTGTGAGTGTGTATATGTGCATGTATGTGTGTGTATGAGGTGTGTATATGTGTGCGTGTACATGTGTGTATCTGTGTGTGTGTGTGTGTAGAAGCCAATCTGGGTGTCATTCCACAGGTGCCATCTGCCTTTTCTTCTTCCCTCCCTCCCTCCCTGTCTTTTTTTCTTTTCTTTTCTCTTTTATTTCTTTTGTGGCAAGGGTTCTCACTGGCCTGGAACTCTCCACATAGGCTAGGCTGGCTAGCCATCAAGCCCCAAGGATTTGCTTGTCTCCGACTTTCCAGAACTGGGAATCCACATTCATGCCTCCATACCTGATTTTTATCTCTGGGTTGTGGGGATAAAATAATGTTAGCCTCCTGCTTACAAGGTAAACACTTTACCGACTGAGTCACCTCCACAGCTTGAACATGAGTCATTGAACCTCTTACTTTCTGCATAATGTTCCTGTCCTTTGACTACAAGCCTCTCCAATAATGTACAGCTGACTCATCCCGCTTTGCTGTCTTGTTATCAGTTGGCCTCCTTTGGCAGTAACATGAACATTAGGCCCACTTCTCCAAAAGAAAGACCCCTACCAGACAATCAGGAATTTTCTAACTGTACCATTAGTGAGCACTGTGCTGAGAGCAGAACACAAGAATGAATAAAAGTAAGTGAAGGAGAGTAAAGGGAGCTGCCCAGGAACGTGCCCTGGAAACCATCTATTACTCCTTTCTTAAGCTCGCATTGTAGTGAGTGATTTCCCTTTCCTTTTTATTAATAATAATAAATAACTATTATCTATTATTATTATTAGTGTGTGTTTTGGTTACTCATAGTAAAGAAATAAGTAAGGCAGAGTCCGTGTCGTTAGGACTTTGGGAACTACAGGCGAACTCTGAAGATAAGGAAAACATATTGAGTGACACCTGAGCTGAAAGTTGAGGAGCAATGTGCATTCTGGGAAAATGAAAATGGTTCTGTGGACTTTCACAGACAGTCTTAGTGCATGGGAGATACCAAGTTTTAGTAAAGTGTTGCTGAGGACCAGATAAGAAGTGGAGAGACCATAAAGGAATGGGTTGACACTTTGTGACAGGCCTTGCAGGATGTGCTAGAGATGAAACAATCTTACTGAAGGCTGCTGGAGTTTTCTAATCACCAGCAGCTGTGCTTCTTAGGAACAAGATGCCTTTGTCCAATATGAGAGATGTACAATGGGTGGTGATGTGGGCCTAGAGGCAGAAGAATAAGTGAACAGCGATGGAGTAAGATGGTGAAGACCCAAAGGAAGACCGTTAGGGAACGTGGGGGTTGAGGAGGTTAGCTTACAATAATCTAAAAAGATCTGTTTATACTCAGTCCAGGCAGAGAGAAATCCAGAAGAGTCAAATTTTGTGAAGAGCTGAAGTGACTGGAGTGGGTGGATTAGAGATTAAAGTGATTATACAGGACAGTGGCTAGAACAAGTGGAAGGGTTGCTGAGGATTGTAGACAACTCATAGGTAGCTGGAGAACATGAGCCCCTGTCGGTAAGCATGTGTAATTTTCTTCAAGAAGTCTTATGCAAATGGAATGCAAAGTAAAAGACAAATGAATCACAAAACCTTCCTGAAATTATCAATGGCAACAGCACACTGTGCAATATATTGTTTAGGATAAAGGTGTGTTTTTAAGGAACAATGGCTCTTAGCTCATTAGAGTGAACCGGTCATCTCTTGTAATACTCATGACATAGATACTCGGACTCAGAGCTCTAGTCAAATATACAAAAGTAACAGAAATACAAAACCAGGATAGAGTCAATCACAGGGTGAAAAGTTAGCAAATGAAAACTTAGAGATCCATGGCCAGTGAGATGGCTCAGTGGGTAAAATCACTGCCAAGCAAGTCTGACAACCATAGTTTGATTCCTAGAATGTATGTAAAGAAGGAAGGAGAGAACAAACTCCCCAAAAATGTCATCTGCCCTCCACACAAGTGCCATGCCATGTGGCCTCCCCATCACACACATGTGTAGAAAAAAAATAATAAATGAAATTAAAAACTTAGAAGCTGGAGAGGTAAGTTAAAGTTTCCAGCACAAAGTCTTGCCCCTTGGCAAATGACGGCATGAGCAAATAAGACACATCCTTCGGGCCGCCTGACAGACTTCACCAAAATGTCAAAGTCCCAAGTGTTTGCTGGGACCTCCACTGGGGCAGAGTGAGCTTGAGGTGCCAGAGGTACTTTGTCTAAGTGTTTCCAGTCTGCCACCTGCTCCCTTCTCTGCAGGCAACCACCACCTTAATTAGATATTAGAAGACCCTTAGGAGTGATTTTCCTTTTGAAACAGAAGTAGCCCCAGCCATTTGAACTTGCTGTGAGCCTCCTAACTTTGACTACCAAAGGCTGGTGCCACCATGCCAAGTTCAATGAGTGATTTTCAAAGTATATTTTCAACTTAAAGCAAAATTATCTGAGGCAAAAAGAAGACAAGACTCCATGAGAGAAATGGGATGGACAGTAATAACAGAAACATATCCAGTAACACATGAGCTATAATTAGCAGTCACAGACTCAAAGAGAACAGCCTCCACCATGTTCAAAGGAAGATAATCCAATCATTAACCTCACAATGGAATCATAAACTTTAACAGAGATTCAACAGTGGGAGACATATTTACATTTGTCAATACTGTCAGTCAATATTAGGCACATTTGAAAATTTTTTTACATGTTCAAATTTTGAATTTTTTCTTTTGTAAACATTGAAAACCAAAAGCCAAAACTCAATATAGCAAACATTAGTGGTATAACTGAACCAGACATATGAATAAGATGTTTCCCTGCACATGTCTGTGTATATCCTGTCTTCTGCTTAATGTAGTCACAAATTTCTGCCAGCTGCATTCTTAATGTCAGCCATTCAGGACACAGGCACCCATACAAAATTACTGGCCAGCTGATGTGACGAGGAAAAATTTGCTCATATGGAATGGAGAATTCTTTCAATTTATGTAATTAAATGGATTATTTCTAAGTATTAGTAAGCATTAGCTACAATTTAACAAACTGTCTGCACTCCTTGAAGGATGGGTATTTTTAACAAAATGCATACATTTCCAATCCATAGTGGATGATTTTAAAACACTTGGGTCAGATTCCTATTTGTGGGCAGCTCTTGGGCACTTAGCCTCATTATTTCGTAGGGATCTTAAAGGAGAGGGAAGCTTGGAGGTGAAACTGGGCACACAAGGCTGGACAGATTAGTCCTAGGCTCTGCTATTTTCACACGTTGTTTGTCCCTGTCCCCATGCTCAGCAATCATAAGTTCAACTCTGTTGTTACAATGCCTACCTTTTGGCTTACAACAGCAGCATACTACATTACCTTCTATTATCGAAATGATATGATATGTGAAGGAGCCGCATTAAATCACTCACTGCTTGCATCTCTTCTAATCAACTTCATTTCAGTCTGGTATACTTGGCAGAGCAAAACCAGGCCAGTCACACTGAACCACTGTTCAGCCTCTCATTCTGCCAGGCGAGCGTCAGCAAGCTGATTTTCCCCATATAAAGGAGACTACCCAATTCACACTGTGTACTCCATGACTATTATGGACAATATTTATTCAGAAGGAATGCTGTGTGAGTTGGAAAAGCTGTCGCTAAGAAGGGGAGAGGTCACTTGACCAATCAAGAAACAAAACCTTTACATGGGCAAAGAGCAAGGAACTGAAGTTTTTCCTTCTCCTTGTGGTGGGACATTTAAACGGCCAAAATACTAGATGGCAATTGCCAATTAACAATTGTTACTTTCCATCCCTCACTCCTTCCTTCTCTCTCCCTATCCCCCTCCCTCCCTCTTCTCTAGACTTCTTTTATAGTCAGAACACCTCCATTCACATAGCTGATACCAGCTTCTCTAGGAAGGAACTGCTTAGAATTAATGAGGTAATGCCCAACACAGGCGCTATTAATACACTGTTTTCTTGATAAAGGCTGCCTGTTTTTTCTCTGCCGCATCTTTAGCTATGAGGTACTTTCTAAAGGTCTTTAACCATCATGAAAAGAATCGTTAGTTAGACACCCCCCCCCCCCCATTTTCTTCTTTGAAATATTTTGCATTCATTGTCTACATTTGAAAGCAGCCCCGCCAGGTCAGGGAAGCTGCGCTCAATCTCACAGTGTCTCTCCGCACAACTCCTAACTCCAAAAGCCCTGGGTACTTAAGGGTGAACGGGAAAGAGCAAGGCTTTCCTGAAGTTACAACTCTGAAGTGCAAACTTGAAAAAGGCAGCACATATATCCTTCAGCTACTCAAAATACCCAGGGCCACCTACTTCCAGAAAGGAAACCATCTCCATCCAGACACAACAAAATCTCCACGGTCTTTCATTCATAGTAACCACGAAGCAAAAGTCAATATCCACCTTCCCAGAGACGCACCTCCAAATCCCGGTGTTCTCACTTACCCCAGATCAGACACAGCATTGGCTCTTCAACCCTTTTATACCCAGTTCACCTAGGGCACACCGTGACTGCTAGCACGTTCGTGGGGTGAACAGATTTTAGCTAAATGTCCAGTTACTCCTGAGACCATAACCAACTCTGAAATTCTAGGGAGAGACAGGAGTTTAAAAACCCGGCTTCCAGATTCTGGCGTCCACTGTGTCTATCTTTAACTTGAAAACGATTTGGTTTCACATTCCACTGAAGTCCCACTGGCAGATGCCTTTGGTAAGCTCACCAATGGCAGGCTTTCAAAGGTCTCCCTCCGCCCCCCCCCCCTCCCGGGGAGCTTCCGCCCATTTCTTCTAATGCTGATTTACTCAGCTGTCCTTTTACCTGTGCTCTCCTGCGTAAAAGGAACTGCTTTCATTGAAGGCTATTCTAGAAACCTTTGCAAGCTGAGGATCAACTGAGGACTCTCTGGCTTCCTCTGCCATCGTCCCCGCCCTCCCCAAGGCCAGAAACCAACTGACTTCCAAACTTGGCTGCCTGAAAAAGAATGTCCTCTGATTGGCATTCCTGGAGGCAGAGAGCCAGGCAGCCAGAGCCTGGCAAATGGCTTCCTAGGGATACACAACGCAAACAAGGAACTTTCCTGGATTTTTATTTCAGTTTGGGGGAAATCCAGCCAATGTATTGAGGCATTAAAAATATTTCCGTTGAGGCTCAAACTTTTTATTTTTCTATCCCCTTATTATTTTTACCAAGAATGACTAGGGCTACAATAAAAGAGCAAGTCAGCAGAATTATTATCATCCGTTGGATAAACCCTGTTTGGGGGACTCACTAGAAAAAGAACATGTCCTGAGGACAAGTGGGCAATGGGTGAATTTCCCGAGAAATGAAATAAGTGCTTATAGGAATTGTGGGGAACTGACTTTACTTGGCTTTTGTTTTATACTGCAAGCTGCAGGAGAACACGGAAGAGAAATAGTTCTCCTTCCCAGCAAGCCTTCTGTTTTCAGGGTTGTCTAAAAAAAAAAAAAGGCAGTCTGGGAAAGAAAGTGTGTGTGTGTGTGAGAGAGAGAGAGAGAGAGAGAGAGAGAGAGAGAGAGAGAGAGAGAGAGAGAGAGAGAGAGAGAGAGAGAGAGAGAGAGAGAGAGAGAGAGAGAGAATGGGTGTGTGTGAGCATGTCCAGGTAAGCTAAGTGATTTCGTTTTCTGGTACTGTGATAAACACTATGGCCCAAACCAATGTGAGGAAAGAGTTGATTTGGCTCACTTGTCAGTTTTTTTGAGGGAAGTCAAGGCAGGGACCCAAGTGGAGTCAGGAGCAGAGGCCATAGAGGAGTGCTGCTTACTGGCCTGCTCCCCAAAGCTTGTTCTCCCTGCTCTGCCAACTGCCCTGGGACGGCACTGCCCACAAGAGTTACTTCCTTCCACATCAACCCATAGCCAACAAAACGCTCCACTGATCTGCCTACAAGCCAGTCTGATGTGGAAAATTCCCCAACTGACATTTCTTATTCCATGATGACTCTAGCATGTTGTCAACGTGATAAAATAAAACAAACAAACAAAATGAATAACCAGCCGGCTGGGTGAACAGAAAAGCTGTGGGCAAGGTACAACTGATCAAACAAAGCCTGATAAGGGTTAGGAATGGGGACGGCTCTTTAATAACACAACCTGTGCTTAGTACTCATTTAATGGGATCCAAATGTCTGCTACTGAAAACATTCTTCTGTATGCCCAGAGTAGTCTATTACTACATGTAACATGATGGGGCGTCTAAGTCTCTTCAAAGGCCTTATGAAAGCATTGTAACTTTGGTGGTTGGATGCGCCGCAGGATGAAACATTGCCAACTGGAGGCAACTGTCAGCTGGCTGGGCTCACGGCAGTGGTATTGCTGCAGCTGCTCCTTGGGACTCAGAGGAACATCTCAAAACCCAGAGGACAACTTTATAACTTAATTGGTTTTAAATCTTTGTTTTTTTTTTTCTTTTTCCACATCTAGAGCAAGATTACTCTAAGAAGTCACAAATGAAGAACTGCTTGACTGCTTACTAAAATATGAATTTATTTTCCTCTTAATTTGATGCCTATATATGTTGGTGGCCTACAGAATGTTTGCTCTTTCATCTTACTCTATTTCTAGATGCCTAAACAAAAATATAAAGGAGAAGAAGGAGAAGGAAACATACTTTTTTCTTTATCTTCAAAATTAACTAGGGAAAGTAAAGGCAACACAGGAGCATCTCCAATTTTCAGCTTCTTTCCATAGTTGAAAATATACACCATCACACAGCAGATTTCTGTTCCAAGAATTGCTCCTTGAGTGTCCATGGTGTGCTAACATTTATAAAATCCATAAACCATTTCACACATAAATAGAAGGGAATAACTTCCTGGCACAGAGAGTAGCCATCTCTGTCCCAGACTTTCTTCTTTCACACAGTACACCATGAGTTTCGAAGAGTGTGTGAGGTTTGGAGCCAGGCCTGGTTCACAGCCAGCACAACACTGGATCTGCTGTGTCTTTAGGTTCACACTACTGCAAAACTGATGCTACTAAACTGAAAACCTGCTTGTGCAGTTTGCATGTTAGCCTGTGGGAAAATGGCTATATGTTTGCTTTCCTTTTAGGCAAAATTATTTGTATTTTTATAAAATATGTTTTTTATTTATTTTAATTTTACATGTATTAGTGGTTTTTTTCTACATGTCTGTGGGTATAGTATATGTGCATGTCCAGTGCCTTCAGAGGCTACAAGTTATGGGTCCCCTGGAACTGGCGTTACAGAGGGTTATAATCTGCCATATAATTGCTGGGAACTAAATTGTGGGTCGTTTGTAAGAGTAGTGAGTGTTCTTAATCTCTGAGTAACTCCTCAGCTCCCACATTTTTCTTAATAATTCTAGGATGAACAACTCTTTTCTTGAGAAATGAGCCGAGTCTTTATGAAGTTGTGTGCTGCATTGTGCATTGTGTAATATTTTGCATGAGTCCTCAGTCATTATAAGGGTGTGCATTTGAATCACTTCAAATAGTAACCAGACATACTCATTAAGGTTCTATGTGCTGGTCTCGTGGATGTAAGACACGCTGAGAGAAAAGGGGTGCTCTTTCTAATTGAATCACTACTGACTTTTATTTAGAGTATAACGTTCCTTAGTCAGATGAATGATGATAAAAGGCGTGAGCTAAAGTTCCTAACTTTATCCAGACTTACAGTTTGATCTCCACACATCCTAAAAGTCCCAAGCACAATCATCAGAGTCTTAATTAGGCACCAAGGTT
The DNA here is from genome assembly GCA_033318265.1 of Phyllotis vaccarum. NCBI lineage: Eukaryota > Metazoa > Chordata > Mammalia > Rodentia > Cricetidae > Phyllotis > Phyllotis vaccarum. The sequence continues at coordinate 62,541,254 of JARWLC010000009.1, forward strand.
AAGTGAACAATGAAATATTTTATTTTCTCCATGAACCTTCACAAAGCAATTAATAAGATTTATAATGGCCAGAACTGAGTCTTTATCACAGGCAAATGTTGTTCTGCTGTTTTGTAAGCAATAAAAGGAGACTTTGTATTGATCAGAAAAAAAAAAAAAACAAAAAACAAAACAAAACAAAACAAAAAAAACCAAAAACATGGCTTCAGGGCTCACCTCCTAAAAACACTGTACCTAACTGGCAAGGCAGATCCTCTGGAACAATCAGGAACAAACAGTTAATATTTGCTCCATTCTCTAGAATAGAAAGTACCAGTGGAGTTTTGAGGGGGAATTACCACTTGTGGTTCCCTTGATGGTTCAAGCTCAAGTCTTCACTCATCTGTGATGTGCCCATGTATATCTAAATCTGGGTCACTGAAAAGCAAATGTGCATGGCCGAATTTTCCCTTTTTTGCTGCTTCAAGCAATGAATGAAGGTGGTATTTAGAGGCAGTAATTTTGTGGCTGATTTCTTTTTGAGACTGGTTTTTCCTATGTAGCCCTGGCTGGTCTGGAACTTGCTATGTTGACCAGGCTGGCATCAAATTCATAGAGATCTGTCTTCTTCTGTCTCACAAGTGCCACCACAGCTGTCTGTAGTTGTTTGAAATTTTTGTATCTTATTCATTTACATTCATTCATATTTTTATAAGAACTACATATTTTGATCTTAGGCAAAAAATGAAACTATAAGTTGATACAAAATGTCACATTTTATTATGAAGCATAACATTTTAGCTTTTCTAAGGGCATATAGTATTAATGCAAGAATAATTTTTCTCATTAGAGAAAAGAAAATAATTATGAATGGTCATTATTAGAAAAGTAATTGAGGTATACACTACCCAATACAATAGAAAAAAACCATATATAACTAATAATAGAAAACAGGAGACCAAGTAAGAAGGGGTTCAGAAACTTCATATGCCATTCATATTTTTATTAAACACAGTCAATTGGTATTATGCCTTACATTATGGAGTACATACCACAAGGAAGTGAAATTATGAATGTACAAAGATACCTACATGGCCATCATTGCCTCTATCTTACAATAAGAAAAGATACAGAAACCAGCTTATATGAATCAGCAGAAGAATTAGCATACCTGCATGTAGTATTCTACAGCCAAGAGAGGAGAGCCTGTCACATGTGGCCACACGTATCTAGAGGACTTTATGGTAAGAAAATAAGCCAAGTAGAGAAGCACTGTGAGACTCTTAGCTAAGTAAGAAATCTAAGAAAGCAAGCAATGAAATAAATCATAGAAACAAAATGGTGGTCACAGGGTAACAAGAGAGTAGGACAGGGGTATGAAAAAAGGAGGTCAAAAGGCATGTGTTACCATAGTACAAATAAGTTAAAGAGATAGCATAGAGTGTAAGACCTGTGTAAGACAGCATAGAGTGTAGAACTTTATAAACCGGTAACTTATCAATAGAGTACATCAACCACATGAATTGACAGTATCGTCATTGGATTGACTCTAGTAACCATGTCTCTACACAGCCATAGATCAAGAATACCATGTTATGCACTTTTAAGCTATACAACAAAATGAAAACAGATGTATGATCGACAGATGTCATCAGTCAAGATTGGGTGAAGTAAATTCCCTTTCAGGTGCCTGTCATGTGAAAACAGCTTCAGTCATGAAATTGTGATATGTACAAATGCACTCACATATTTTCTAGAGGTTGAAGAGATGATTCAGTGGTTAAGAACAAGGATTTTACTTGTATAGGATCTGAGTTCTGTTCTGAGTGCTCATGTTGAGCATCTCAGAATCAACTCTAGAGGATTCTACACCCTTTACTGGTCTCTGTGTATGCTGTACATACATGGACATACATACACACATGTGCATAAATAAAATAAAAATAAAAAGTAGTCTTTACAATATATTTCATTTAATTGGATTATTATTGTATTTTACCACTGGATAGAGCTGTAATTTTCCTTTGATGGCCCAACATCAACCCTAGCTGGAATATGGTCATCATATTCACCTCTAGATGAACTAGAAGATCTGACCTCATCCTGGCCATAAAGAGGCACTTTCTACATGCCTTAATGGAACTCTGCCATCACATACCATATCTGATACTTCTTACAACCTGAGAGTAATAATTTGTTCTACTGCACAGTTAAGACATGTCATGCCATCATTCTAAGTCTGTATTATTTTTCAGAGTCAAATACCCAGTCCACACTTACACCCAGACTGAAAAAGTGGTTCTAATCAAAATGTTAAAAACATATCCAGGGTAAAAAAGAAAAAAAAAAAGACAATTATGTTCCCTGTGATTAAATGAAATGACAGTTGGTAAGCAGACCGGATGTGATGTCATCACATCCAGCTGCTCATTTGGGAGCAGGTTTTACCAGATGAGCACATGCTGTGAGCATGTTCCAAACTGCTGCTTGCTTAGCTGTGCAGCCTTTTGTTCAAAGGGATCATTTAACAATGACAAGACCCAACTTTTTCAGCAGATGTTCAAGGGTGAGATCAGTTTATGGAGAACTTGAATGCCTGAAATTTTCAAGTCTCTTCTCTACAGTATTTACTTTACAGAATGCATAATTTTGAAATACAGTAGGATAACCACAGCTGAAAACAATTAATGAAACATTTCAAAAAGCTAACAACAAGGACTGTGGATGTTTCCAGTGTGAAGAAGGACAAACAGATGATGACCCAAGGCCTAAGTTAAATATTTTATATCATATACTTGATTAAGATGACACTGTGCCTCACGATACTACATAGTAACTAGGCTTACCGGTGTTAAACCACTTCCAGCTCAGTCATTTCAAGGTGGTTTTCACTGACTTGGTCCCTTCTATTGGCTTTTCATTTTTCTCTCCCATCCTGTCTCCTTCTCCATCTCTTCCCCTCACAAAATAATCTCATGACAGCATGTCTTTATATAACACTCAATTTTTTAAATCCATGACTATAATGATACAAACTCAAGGAATTATTGCTCATGATTCCAGTTCTGGAAAATTTTGCTTAGTTTTAAAGCAAATTATAACACACATTCTCTGTTTTGTTTTGAAACTAAACAGCTTTGGGTTGGATATTGAGACTCTTCTCCACATTTTCTAGGAACTTTCCTTTTATTCATTTTCTTTTTCTCATCTCTAATATGTTATTTCTATGAACATATTTCTAATTCCTAAAAAATTTGTCTCTAAGTGTTTCTTTTCCACTATACTGTGTTTAGTTACATGAGAACATATTATTTTCTAATGTCAATAATAACAAGATTTTAGGCTTTTTGTGTGTTTGTATCAAAATCTGTTTATTTCACTTTTTATTTTAGTGGAATTATCTACTCTAGTGTTTTTATGTTAGGATGCTTCTCCAAACCCATTGTTCCTTAGCTCTGCTTAAGCCATATGCTATGTTGGGCAAGATGATGTCCAAGAATGAGCTGATGATGCTGAGCTATTTCATTAAGGTGCCCCTGAGAGTGACTGATTTCTTCCTCTCTAGGTAGTCAGGTGTCCACACAAGTACCCTCCACACACTGTCTCAGGATGCTCGGGACACCTGAGTTCTGGACTGTTAAAATATGAACTGAGTAAGACGTCCTGAAGAGGATGGGGATTTGGTACGTACTCTGAGTTCAGATTTCCACCTGGCTGGGCTGCCCAGAGTCCAGGATCTCATCTCACATCTATCTGTTGTTGTTATTTCTAGTATTGCTGAGGCTGTGACTCTCACTTTCAGTTAATCTAGAAAACATTTCCATACTCATTTTTTTTTTTTCAGGGCCTACATGGGCTTGAGGAAGGTATTAGGGCATAACCTGTTATTTCTGAATTTTCACCTCTCTTGTTTTGAGCCCCCAAAGCCTCCCCTAGCTTCAACTATCCTTTTGCCTGGAGTCATTGTGTTTTCCTAGGATTCCTTATGGACCTTTGGCTTGCTTCTTGGTGGCATTTTCTCTGCAGGCATCTATGTTTCCACACTGATAGCTAAATCGTGTTGTTTATCCATTTCTTTCTCGTTAAAAGATGTCAATAGTCCTGGGGTTTGCATTTTTTCCCAATTTATTTATCTCAGTGGACTTGTAGGTAGTCAATATAAGTACTGCTTGGGGAGGGACAGGGTGTATTTGAACGTGCTGTATAATATTTCTCCAGAAGCACATTTAATGCTAACATTAAGGTAAACACCACAAGGCGTATATCTGTATCAGACATGCTGAAGCATAACATTCAGTCAAAACATGATTTTATTCTGAAGTTACTTATGCTCCCTATTAACACTCTCATCATAACTCTGTGTATTAAATCTATAAGTGCATATAATTATAAAAACTTCTTCCATCTGTAAGATATATGTATCTTTAAATGTAAAAATGTAATTTTCTTTTGTTTTTGAAATTCTGTCCAAGTTATTGAATAGACCACAAGAACATTATCTTAGAGAGGTCTTGCTAGTTACCTTTCTGCTTCTTTTTAATTAGAAGGCAATAAAAAAAATCCCACAGTGAAGTCATTTTCCTTGTCCATTGTCCTGGCCATTAACATATGGACCACACTGTATGCATGGGGTTTGAATGGTTTTTACATATGAACTCTGCTTCTCATGTTAATCTGGTGACATTGGTTTTCTAGAATATATATGATGCCCTACTTAGTCAACAGTATTTACTCAATATTAAATCTTTTGGGGGGATTATGCATCTTATTTTTATAGCTATAAAAACTGTGACAACGGGTCAGGGGCATCTTTATTATCTTTTATTTTCTTTCTAACTTTTCTGTCTCTAAAGTTTATTTAACCATCTCCAAAATACTGCATTTTCCACAATATACTGCCCTTAGACCCATCCTGGACAGAGTAGAAAGCTGGTGGGTGGGAAGGGGAGGGAGATTTTGCTCTTGTCTCATATTTTCTGTAGCATGTTATTGCAGTGGTGCGCCTTGGTCCTTCCCCACAAGGCTGAGATTATATAGTGTGTTAATATGCTGGTCCTTCCTCACAAAGCTTAGATAGAAGAGCCAGAGGTTTCTTCCACACTTTATTCTGAGAACATGTGACTTATGATTTCCTGCTCATTGAGTGTTGAATCCTTTTAGGTTTCTTCCTAGGTGGATTTGGCTCTAGTACACATAGCCTTGGGAATCTGGCTCACTGCTTCATGAATACTGAGGGCATAGATCATCCTAGGAGCTGGCAACTGGGAGAAGGAAGAGAGGTGGAGTCTGGATGCCTTCTTTGAGTTTCCACATTAAGAGGATTTCAACTTGAACTTGTTTTTTAAAAAAATTATTATCAAGGCACATTTATCAGAATAAGATAAATAATGTGACTTAATGGACTGTGAGTCTGATTCATAACTGTTAAACATTTAGACATTTTGTGCATGTATGTTTCTAGTTTTTTACTTCTGCCCTTAAGCCACTAGATCTAAAGACCCAACAAAATGAATATACTAATGAGGTTAATCATTTCTGGAGGGAGGAATTCTATAGTTCTTGAAATTCCTGGGAAACTCATTACAGAGACAGGAAAGGATAAACTGCTCAATTGGTAAAACTTAAATGGCTATAGGTGTGTGTGTGTGCATGTGTGCGTGTGTGTGTGTGTGTGTGTGTGTGTGTGTGTGTGTGTGTGTGCATGTGTGTGTGTGTGTACATGGTGTTTGTGTGTGTGTGTGTGTGTGTGTGTGTGTGTGTGTGTGTGTGTGTATGTGTGTATTAGTATCCTGGGTTCCACAGCCACAGATACAGACAGAATCTGTACATGCCCTTCCATTCTTTTCCACAGTCCTTCACTACATGTCTGAGGCAGGGGATACAGGCTAGTGTTATTGACAGGCCATCATCAAATGCATGGTAACAATTCTCCAAAGATATAGTGAGATGTCCTTGGCAAAGAAGCATGTTAGTTTGGTTCAGCATCCCTTCTCTCCAATTCACATATTAGCACCTTGGGAGAGAAAGATGTAAATCATTTTCTAGGGGTAAAGTCTAATTACTACTGTGTTTCTACCATAAAGATTTAGAGATAATCAAAATAAGACACAAAGAGTAGAATAATGTGCTCCTTAAATGGATAATAAGTAACAGAAGGCAACAAATCCACAAAGCATCCAAATGGTAGAGTTACTGGACAAAAATATTATAAATATGTATTTATTTATCTTACATTTTGACCATACTTTCTATCTTTCCTCTTCTCCCATTACTTCCTCCCCACCTTCCTTCTTCCTCTCCATCCATTCCTCTCATGGATACCAACAAAGTATGGCATATCAGATTGCAGTGAGACTAAGCACTTCCCCTGTATTAAGGCTGGACAAGGCAAACCAGTATAAGGAATAGGATCCACAAAACCAGTAAAAGACTCAGAGACAGCCCCTGCGCCCACTGTTAGGAGTCCCACAGGAGAACTAAGCTAGACACCTGTAACATTTTTGTAGAGAGCCTAGGTCAGTCCCATGCAGGCTCCCTGTTGTTGGTTCAGTCTCTGTGAGCCCCTACAAGGTCAGAATAACTGATTCTGTGGGTTTTCTTGTTATGTCCTTCACCCCTTGACTCCTATAATCCTTTCTCTTCTTCTACGGCAGGATTTCCTGGGGTTCTCTTAATGTTTAGCTGTAGGACTCTGCATCTGTTTCCATCAGTTGCTGAATGAAGCCTCTCTGGTGACTATGGGGCTAGACAGGACAGACTGTAGTTCAAAGGTTATGTGGCTGGGTTGCTAGACTCATATCAAAAATATAATAATCTGCTTTTTAAAGATATTAAAACCATTTAAAAAGATGGAGTGGAGGCACTGAGAGGTGCCTCATCAGTTAAAAATACATATTACTCATGTAGAAGACCAAAGTTCAGTTCATTGTATCCATGTCCAGTAGCTCACAGCTACCTAACTGCAATTCCAAAGGCATCTGATGCCTTTGGCATCTGTGAGTACAATTTTGAGAATTATTCCTGATTTTTCATCTGTGACATTGGGTGCATTAAGACAATACACTGGTATTTATCAAGAATAAGACATGAGAGTCTATTAACACATAATTCTATGTTCGGCTAAATATTTCCAATATGAATATAAGATCTGAGAGTTCATTTCCAGGAGGTAAGTGCTAAGAGAGGATTATAAGTGGAGTTTTTGAGTGAAATGATTCTTATATCTATTTGAGAGCATAAAAAGCATGAGAATAGACAAATGGATAAGTATTTGGGTAAATATGAAAACCTTTCTATTAAGGGGCACAGAGATGTCTTTGTGGTTAAACTGTTTGCAGTATAAGCATGATGGCTGGAATTTAGATTCCCAGAGCACACATTTAAGTCTAGGATGGCTGTGTGCATTTGTATCCCTGTAGAGGAGTTGGAATAGTTAAGTCCCCAGTGTTTGCTAGCCATCCAGTCTAGCTGAATTGGCAAGCTCAAAGCTCAGTGAGAGACCTTCTTTATTTAAAAAAAAAATAGGCAAAGCATGACAGAGGAGGACATCCAATACGATCTCTTTTTGACACATGGATGTACATATGTGCATGTATACATGTACACACTAATACATATATGTTGGGAGCCGCTGGCCCCAGCTCCTCAAGGTGGCGCCAATATCCGGTGCTGGCCAACCCGCCTGAGTCAGTAAAGAGCGCATGCGTCTGATACTCTCGCGAGACTGGTCTCTCCGCCTCTCCCGTGGCGTCATGTGAGATAATGAGCTGCAGCCTATAGAAAGGTGACACGTCCAAGGCAGAGGCCTTTGGTCTGTATAAAGGTTGGGCTTTCCTACCTCGTGGCCTCTCTCTCTCCATTTTCGTAAGCTAAGTGCTCTCCCTTATGGAGCATTAAAGCATTGCTGCAGAAGGATCCTACGTGTGTAGTGCCTTTTCTTGTGGGCGAGAAGTGGGTGTGGGACACATATATATATAAACACATACACACATAAACAAAAACATTTACGTATTTTTAAAATTATAAAGTTATTGTGTTATAATCTTCCTATTTCCTTATCTACATTAAAAATAAATGAATAGTAAAGGAAAATTAACATTTTTGTTCTTTTATGATGCATAAAATATCAATAGCGAAGAACAAATGACAGAAATGAAATAGAATTACACACTTTTGTAGTGTAGACTATTATTTTAATATTCTTATTTAAAGATAATGAGTTACTAAGATGCATATTGTCTCATCTCAAGGAACAAAATTCTCACTCCAATGAAGGATGGCAAACACAAAACAAAACGTGAAACAATAAAAACAAACAAAAAACCCAGGAGACAAGATGGGAGACTAAAGTATGTAATTAGCTTTAAGTAAGGCAGAGACATAGAGACGCGGGAACAGAAATCAGATAATATATGTAAGAAACAATGTCAAGAAAATTTACTAGTGACAAATATTTTGTCAAATTCAAAATAATTTAATATTTCTCTGTCAATTTGAAAAAAAAACCCTAAATTAAATTATCTTCTGTTTATGAGAAAATGCTTTGTATTTGAAATGGATTTCTTCATGTTCAGTGACAGGACTGGAGTGAGGAAAATGAGCGGGTCACTTCTGGATACCCTCCCTGATGATAATGTTGGTCATCAGATGTTCAGTTAGGTTCTTACTAGAATATTCTGGGTTTCCTGCAGTCTGTTGTTGCCAACAGAAGACAGTAATCCGAAGTAGCTCTATGAACACACACTCAGGGCACAGGCTTGGCTTCAGCTTGCTCTGTAGTCACAGCACTGGAGCTGGGGGCTCCATGCTTGTGCTTACGGGCATTGACCCTTAAAATTTCACCTTGAATGTACAGAAATAGAAGGTAATAGGACTGTGCCCTCACAGCAGGAAGTCATCTATATAATGGAGGAAGACAGAACCTGAAAGTCCTGTGTGAAAAAAAGCTTAACATTTCTGATTGTCCCCATCACTTTAAGAAAGTTTATGAAGCCCAGGAGAGCTATTTACTGGAGGTCAGACTTGAAAAAAAAAAAAAAAAAGGACTATTATTTAAATGTTGAGACTTAAGGCAGTTCTCTACAATCTGAAGGCTTCATTCTTTCTTGAGGTTAACAAAGACTTATAGGTAAAAATAGGGAAGAGAAATATAAAACACAGAGAGGCATGAGGGCTGACGTTCAAGGATACTTACTGAGGGATGCATCAGAGAGTGTCCTCTCCCAATGGCTCATGCCAAATTAAACTTCCAATTCATATCTGAGTGTAAAACATAGCTATGGATATTATTTATAAAAATCCAGCCTTTAAGAAAGTGGAAACCTATTTGCTCACAGAAGTTAAGATATAAAGGATGGAGTGAAGTCATATATGGAGGAAGTCGTGTTTGGGAAAGGCTGTGCTTGAGTAAGATCAGATCGAGTGTTTGTTGAGGATGACATAAATGATCATCACTAGATGTTACAAAAGAATCAGAAATTGGTGACCACTTAGGTGAGAAGCTGAAGTAACTACCCACCATCACTCAGATGTATCCTTACATTATAAAACCAAAACAAGACATGTGGGAGACGTTAGCTGAGGAAATGGAAGTGTTGCATGATCTATTGACACTCTGGAGAGCAAAGATGGAAAGGGCAGTTTAAAATCTTGACAAAGTTGAAAGATGGAATTGTGCCAAGAAAATGAAAGGGAAATCACTAAAAATTAACCGCAGGGGGCAGAGTTAGAGAGAAAGGAGGGATGTTTTACAGCAGGCAGATATAGCAGCCAAGTCCTTGAGAAGCTGGATGCCTGTAGAAAGGAATTTTTTTTCTTTTTCTTATTCTCTTTAAGTAGTACAAACGTTGCATTCTGATTCAATTAGTCAGACCATTATAGCAGCAAGAAAAGCAAAAATTTCTTTCATGAACAATATAACCGTAAACATTTGAGTCAATCTGCTTGGATCTATTCTCTATGAAGGTCCTTCCCTTCTCCCACAGAGTAAGTGTTTGCAGACTCTTACACAGGGAGCTAAGATTGGTGGTGGTTGATCTTCATTGTTAGCTGGATTTAGATGACCATAAAGTACACCCCACTGTGTCTGTGAGGGTTTCCCAGGAAGATTCAGCTGAAGAATAAAGATGTAGATGACACTATTCCTGGCTAAGGTTCTTGGCTGACTATAAAGAAACCTAGATGAGCAGCAGCTTTCATCTCTCTGTGCTTCCTGACTATGGATATAATACAATCAGCCATTTCAGTTTCCTGAGGCTGACTTACCTACCGTGGTAGACTATATCCTTCAACGAACTGTGAGCTAAAATAAATCCTTCCTTTCTTAAGTTTCTTTAAAGTAAAGTTTATTTTAATTTTATGTGTTTTAGTGTTTTTCCTACATGTATGTACATGTGCCATAAGCATGTCTAGTTCCCAAGGAGGTCAGAAGATGACATTGGGTCCCTTTGAACTAGAGTTACAGATGGTTGAGCCACCATGGGGGTGCTGGAAACTGAACCTGTGTTCTCTGCAAAAGTATCCAGTTCACTCAACTATTGAGCCATCTCTCTAGCCCAATTGCTGTTGTCAAGTATTTTATCACAGCAACAAGGAAAAATGAATAATACAAGATCTTCCCATGACATTCCAGGCTGGATGCACAATTTACTTGAACTCTTACTATTCCAGTTAGTGTTAAAGGTCAAAATTTGTGGCTGGAAAGATGAAATCAATAAAGCAACATGAGTTAGCTTAGATCTACATGCTTAATTGACAGGAAGATCTTGATTAATTAGTTATCAAACAATAAATGATAGCTCTTATGGTTTGGATATAAAATGTTTGCCATAAGGTCCTGTGTTTGAACATTTGATCCCTAGCTAGTCCTATTGGTTGGGGAGGTTGTGGAAAGCACAGCAGTAAGGTCATCTCTGGAGAAAGTGGATTTCTGGGAAACTGGACTTGCATTTGTAGACTGACCACAATTCCTGTCTCATTTCATCTTCCTGATCTGCATAGATGTGAGTAAAAAGTCTCATGGTCCTATCACCACAGTCAAGAATCAACGCTGTTCTCACATCTCAAACTGTGACCCAAAATACCCCCTTTCTTCCCAAAATTGCTTATTAGGTATTGAACACAGTGATGAGTAAAGTAATCAACACCATTGAATTTGAAGTTCAGTTTTATAAGAATTGATGCTATCTAAGAATTAATAATAATAAATTTGTTCTTTTTAAGTATACATGGGGGAAACTTTAAAACAGAGAAATAAAAACACAGGGGAATAGAGAGAAAGAAATGGGATTCCGGAAGGATAACAGAATATATGGCACACAGTATGAGAAGGGCAGGATAAACCCTGAGAAGCACTGGTCTGGTATGCTTGTGATGTCTTGTGTTCCTCCAGAGTGTATGTGTTGAGACTTGGTCATTTTCATGGTACTGCTGGTGGTGTGGACTTTAGGTGGAGTTACAGTGAGAGTTTAAAATGGAGACATCACCTTTTGAAGGAACTAAGGTAGAGACCCTGGGTTCTTTCTCTAGATAGCAAATATTGGGGAATATATTTGATCCCTGCTCACTTCTCTGGTTTTGCATCTGTAGATATGATCTCTCTTTCCCCCCCACAAGGTCTTACCACTGTGAGCTATCCACTACTAGGTTCTCACTGGAGTCCAGCTTATGCTTTTGGACCTGTAGAAGTTTGAGTTAAGTAATTCTATTTTCTTTTAAAAGTCATCCTTGTCAGATTTTTATAATAGTAGCAGGAAGTAGACTAACACAAACAGCAAACATCAACTTCCTCTAAACTCTGTCTTTTTCTTTACAGAAACATACTTCTTAGAACCAAAGCCCAGTGGAAATCTAAATATCCATTCAATTTGTCATTGTAAAAGAGCCTTAACAAATTATATCATACAAATATACACACGTGCACATGGACTGGGCTTTGAAGTTATAATACATTAATTATTGTCATTGTAAAATGTTAGGCTGACAATGACTATGAAGCCCCAGGTTTCATTTTCCCTGACCCTGTTTTTATAGAATCACCCTCATTTAATGTGATCAATACAGCTTCAGCCTCACACTGACGCTACTTCATTTTCTGATCCATTGTATATGGTGAATTCTTATTTTTATAGAGACAACAGGTTTTTTTTTTTTTTTTTAGACAGAACTTCAAAGCATATTCCCTGAAGATAGCTACATTCACGTGAAGGAAGCTGTCTAATTGCAACATACAGGAAAATAAGACTTAATTACTTCTTTAAAAACTAAACATGAACCATAGAGAACCCGGTTGTGACACTATCAGCAGGGTAAAGATAAAGGTTTCATAGAGGAGACTTTATCTTTCTTGGGCGAAAGGCTTTTTAAATTCTAATTGGTCACATATATGTAGTTTGTGAATAGAAATGTGATAAGCATAGACAAATAGATTAAATTCATTTTCCATTTTTAACGTGATGTCAAAATAGCACTTAGGCAGACTAAAGAGAAAAAGTGTAAAATTCTATGATTTGATGCCAACATAAAGGCTATGTTTATCTATTGACCTACGGTACTAATCTTAGGTTAGAGAGTCAAGTACATCTGACTTTTCAATATGAGACAGATTTTGCATACTCTACAACTTAAGCTTGTATAAACTTACATGCAGATATTAAAGTCCTGCTTTCCAAAGTATGCCATCAAGTATTTCAAAAATAACTTACAAAAATCCCTTTAAGGATTATATCCAAGCCATTAAGATTTAAATTAAAATTTACAGCACAGAAATTGTTGATCTTAAATAAGATCTTTAATTTTACTTTGATTTTAAAGCTTAACTTGTGAAGGCGAAGAATGCAAAATGTTTTAGTTTGTGAAATGACGGTGTTTGCTGTGACCTGACCCCATAAAGCTGAGAAAATTATTCAAAACTTGATAATGACTGTAATTAATTAAAATTATGCCTAAACTACCTCTCCTCAATTAAAATACAGCAGTTGATGTGAATAAACCTATACACGGTCACCACTGTTGCTAATTCAAGAATGTTCAGGAGGAATTACAAATAACAAAAACATAAATTAGTCACAAAAGTGGTCAGCTTTTCTTTATATGGAGCTGAAAAGCCAAATTTGTGGTTTTCCAACTACATACCCCTGGCCCTTGCAAGAGTGCTTCGGAAGATAAAATAATAGCCATTAGATTATTTCATATATAAGAAAGCCATCATATACTACTGTAAAGATTAGAACCAATGATGGCTTAAAAGTACTATATGATTTTATACCTTATTTGCATGTGAACAAAAGTATCCTTGAATGGTGACTGCATTCCACACAAAGTACCACATCTATGCTATATATTTAAATATATTTCAACAAAGATTTATCCATTTTTATTCATGTGTATGAGTGTTTGCTTGCATGTGTGTATGTGTATCACATGTGTGCAGGAGCCACAAAGGTCAGAAGAAGATGTGTCCTCTATCATTGGAGTTACAGATGGTTATGAGCTACCCTGGATCTTGTGGAAGAGCAGCCGGTGCTATATAATCCCTGAGTCATCTCTCTGTGTCTCAGGCTATATTCATAATCATTGCAGTATAATGGATTTAATGGGATGGCTGGCAAGCACCATTTTATGTAAAAGCTCAGAAAGGGAATCAGAGTTGGGAAACTATGTTTTCACACTGGGGCTATGGCAAGAGATCTTCTGATGAGCAGATATGCTAAGAATACATGACTCAGGGGCTAGTAAGATGGCTCAGAGGTTAAGAGCACTGGCTAACTTTCCAAAGGACCCAGGTTCAAATCCCATACCCACATGGCAGCTCATAACTGTCTATAATTCCAATTCCAGGGGATCCTGTATCCTCATACAGACATACATGCAAGCAAAAATCCCAATGTAAATAATAAATATTTTTTTAAAAAAAAGAATGCTAAACTCCATCCTAGAAAGAAACTCTAAAGATCTTGAATTTTTAACTTCTGAAATTGCTTTTGTCAAATATCAAACACCTAAAGTCTATTTTTTATGCTACTTAACCTGTTTAACCCGAAGTTCCATTTGGTTTTGATATGATTTCCCTTTTTATTAGTAGTAATTAAATTTATTCATTTATTTTACATTTCAACTATAGTTTCCTATCCTTCTTCTCATTCAGTCCCCTCCCCCAACTCTTCCAGCTTTCACACACATCGACTCCTCCTCTGTTTTTGTTCAGAAAGGGCCAGACCTCCCATGGGTATCATAAAAACCATGGCATATCAAGTTGAGGTAGGACTAAGCTCCCCTCACTGTACTAAGGCTGGGCAAGGCAACCCAGTATGAGGAACAGAAGCCAGCTAAAGCTTAGGGATAGGTCCTAACTCTCAGCTCTAGAAATTCCACAAACAGATCAAGCTGCACGATTGTCAGAAAACAAAGCAAAGAAGAACAACAAAAAACAATCTTTTTGAGACGTTTCTCTGTAGACCAGGCTGGTCTTGAACTCACAGAGACCCATCTTGCTCTGCCTCCCAAGTGCTGGGATTAAAGGTATGTGCCATCACTGCCTGGCTCTACTTAATCTCTTTAACCTGAAGCTCCATTTAATTTTGATCTGATTTATTTTTTTCTTCCTTCCTTCCACCCTCCTTCCTTTTTAATATTATGTGGTTCTGTGGCATATTGGCTTGATTTGGTTTCTTAAAGATTATTTCTCTTTTGGTTCCTATGCCATCCTTCTCTGGTAGTTTCCTTTTGTTTTTTATTTGTTTTGTTTTGTTTTCCTGAAATTGTCTCTCTTCAGGGACTTGGGTAGAAATCAACAGTAGAAAGAGCTTGTTTCTGTCTTTTGCTTCTTATACATCTTTAGTAAACATGCCCATTCTTCCAGCCAGGTCTTTTCCTAACGTCTAGTCTACTGTGTGCACCTGCCCACAGAATATTTTCATTTGTACTATTAATTCCACTGTCATGGTTTTCTCTGCATGGCACTGTGCAGTCATCCATAAAGGTACTAACTGCTTCTTTCCCTTTCGTCCTCAGACGTACTCCATAACAGACATGACACCTTCTCCTCAGAACTCAGGGAATTGAATCCTATTCACCAGTAATGTCTCCATCTAGAACCACAAATATATCCTATTTTGGAAAAAAGATCATTACTAGTAATATAATATTGAATTAAGGACTCTCATGAATTAAAACGAGCAGTGAGTCCAACCGGACATTCTCTGTCAAGAAACAGAAAAGACAGAGAAAGGCAGAGGGGTTTCACGAGAATAGAGTGAGAGGCTGAAGATTCTTTGCTACCGGGTAAGAAATGTCCAGGAACATCAGAATTCAGAAGAGGCAGGGAGGATCCTTCCCTACAGCCTTCAGGTCAGGTGACCTTCTTGGGGACTAGGTCTTCAACTTGTAGCTTCTGGGTTAAGAATGGATACATCTAGGTCTTTTTTAAACCATTGACTTTAAACCATTGGTGGTGATGTATGGTGTAGACCCAGAAACCCACACACAGTGCCTGTTCTTAGTTCCCTCACACTCCAGGTCTGCCTTTTATATTTTGGCTGTTTTTTGAAAGCATATTTCCCCTTCAGACTTTTATTTCTTGAATACATGACTGTCAATTTCTTCTTTCTTCATGGTACCTAACATTTGGCATATTATTGTTACAAGGCAATTAATTTTGTTTATATATTTGATTGTGTTAAGTATCACATAAGTGTTCATATAGTCAACATCAATATTTCAGGTCATTTAAATTATTTCAGAAGGTTATTTTATTATTTCGGCCGGCAAGTTCAGCTGGCAAACATGCTGGCCTCCAAAGCCTGACACTCGGATTCCCCAGGACTCAAATGGGGAAAAGAGAATAAAACTCTCACTCCTATGCATACAGAGATATAAATACATACATGTGATAAAAAGAAAGTTGTCTCCTTAGATATCCAACCTATTCCTAATTTAAAATTCCTACTTATATTTTAAAACCACAGATCCTTTGCTAAGTCACTCGGTGGGGAAAGGCAACAAAGGAACTCAAGAGCTGTTACTTTAAAGGACAGAGATGTGAATTCATTTCCTTAAGGCAGCCTTCCTAAATATTCTGTTCATAATTGTATGTGTTTTGTTTAGGATACAAAAAGCTCTGCCAGGAAAATCTCTTGTCTTTATCTCAGATCTACAGCTGGCAGATACCACAGGCTCACACCCCCTCTGCATGCTCTCTCATTAACCCTGTTTGAGGAGGGTCAGTGCATCTCTGACACATCACAACGGCAACAGAAGGAGACCCAGATACACTTAATGGTATTAGTTATTTGCATATAAAATGGTCAAACGGTCTAATTAAAAGGCTTGCTGTGTATTTGAACAAATGTGTATAAAGCAGCTTAAAAGGCATAATCCTCTTCGATCTGAAATTTTATTGAAAGACAGATGGATGGAGATAATAAGCATAATTTCTAACTAAAAATACACACATGCTTTATTTCTCTACAATAAAATGTGTTTTGTACTTAATATTCTCCTTGTAGAGTTTTAATAATAATAAATAAGAATTTGACTTTGCCAGCTGAAGTTGAACTTTTCAAATATCTTTAAAAATATGGAGATGTTGGTCAAAGGAAACGAACTCTCAGATTCAATATGATTACAGATTGGAGACCTAATTATGTTGTACTGAATAGTCATCACATATTCATACTTAAAATTTGCTAAAAAGTACATTTCTAACTGTTTTCAACACACACATATACACATGCTCATACACAAAGTATCATCTAAAGTGGTGGATGTGTTTAGTTTGACTGTAAAAATAATTTTACAATACATATATATATATGAACATCAATTATATACCTTGACAGTATAAAATTTTTATGAATTATAGCTGATAAAGATAGAACAAAACCAACAGCTATAGGGTGGATGTGGCCAATGAACAAAGCGAAGCTCATCATAAGGGAGACAAACTTCTTTTTAGTGCATATATAGAAGAAGGTCTCTGTGTGATCAAGAGAAAACCAGGGTTACTCACAGACTATGAAGTTTATGAAGAAGTCTATTCATTCCAGGGATTCCATATCAATGAAGCAAAAACTAATTGTTTTAAAATACTAGAAATAAATTTTAGCACAGTTCAGGAAGTCTCCAATTAATGTGTTAGAAGAAAATCCCTTTGGGGACTCTGGGAGAGAATTTGCCATGTTTTTCTGGCAAAAGTTGTTAGTAACAACACTGCTTGGAATTCATGAGCTTGTGACAACCTACATCTAATCTGTGTCCCCATCTCACATGATCCTGACCCTGCGTGTCTCTTTGTGGGTTTTGATTAGCAAGTTATACACTGGGTTTATGGTTCTTTCCAACTCAAGATGATCTCACTGTAACTTTGACACCTGCAAAGATCCTATTTCTAAATGAGGTTAGTTCTTTGTGGGCGTGACTTGGGAGTGTGCTACTCAGCCTAGTGCAGTTTTCTAGTTTTTCAAGTTCTCAACTTTCATGTTATAATTCACCATGAAAATCAAACACATTACACTCACTCAGGGCTACATTTCCCAACTTGCAATATGTCCAAGGCAAGTTTCTTTCTTTCTTTTTCTTTCTTTCTTTCTTTCTTTCTTTCTTTCTTTCTTTCTTTCTTTCTTTCTTTCTTTCTTTCTTTCTTTCTTTCTTTCTTTCTTTCTTTCTTTCTTTCTTTCTTTCTTTCTTTCTTTCTTTCTTTCTTTCTTTCTTCTTTTTTTTTAAATGTGCTTCAAGGACAGCATTAAGTTTTCTGCAGACTCTTTGTCTTTAAGTAACTAACATTTGAGTCTTATGGGAATTGTTCTATAAATTAGTGATCCTCTGACTTTAAGGGACCTCTCAATTACTTACAGGCGTATTAAAGTACAGATTTACTGTGCTGCACCACAGTAGCAGATGTCCATCCTTCTAACAAGTCTCAAGCGAGATTGGTGTGGACTTACTGGTGATGTTTCAAGAGTCACTGTCATCAGGCAACAATTGCCTGCCACTGCAACTCACTGCAAGTTGCTTACTGTCACCATAATTTTCAGTCAAAGAGAAGTCTGATACAGAGAGTAACAGAGGGAGATGCAATCACTAGCTTCTGTTTCATTAAGGAGTTTTAGGGACACAATGCAGTAGGGGAACACCATCTTCTTCATAGTTTTCTTTAATTCATGTCTATCAAACACAAGAAGCTCTTTTTAAAAATTTTCTGGGTACAGTTTTCTTTGTCAAAATACAAAGGGCTTTACAAAAATCTCAGTGGAGTGTACAAACATTACGAAACTGTAGACATAGGTTATTCCCTTATTAACTTAAAGATGTGTGTAGATGTGCACATCTTTATTTATTTATGTATAAACTTCCTTCTTTTCTTTATTTTTTTTATTAAAAAGGTTTTTTTTCCCATACCCACCAATGCTCCCCTCCTCTCAGTCCTCTCTCAGCCTCCTCCCCACCTCATCCCCCCATCCATTTTCCAGGGAAGGCAAGGAGTCCCAAGGAGAGCCAGTTCTGTCTGGTGTATCCAGTTGAGGTAGGTCAGAGTCCCTCACCCCAGTATAAAGGCTGAGTTAGGTGTTCCTCTGTAGGGAATGGGCTCCAAGAAGCCAGTCTATGCACCAGGAATAAACTCTGGTTCTACTGCAAGAGGCTCCACAAACTGCCCATGCCATTTGACTGTTGTCTACATTTGGAGGGTTTAGGTTTTTTCCATGAAGGTTCCTCAATTATTATTTCAGAGTCAGTGAGCTCCCAATAGCTCAATTCAGCCATCTCTGTGGATCTCTTCCTCATGATCCTGATCTGTTTGCTCATAAATGTCCTACATCTCCTAAGCTGAACAGAGAGCTCTACCTGGTGCTTAGCTATCCATCTCTGCTTTACCTCCATCCATTGTTGGATGAAGGTTCTATAATGACAGGGTGGTCATTTATTTGATTATAGAGGAAGTCCTGTTTAGATACCTTCTCCACTATTGCTTGGAGTCCTAGTTGGGGATATTCTGTGGGTTCTTGGATGTTTACTTAGCACCAGGTTTCTCTCTAACCCCACAATGGCTCCCTCTGTCAAGAAATCTATTTCTTTGTTCTCCCTCTCTGTTGTTCCTCCCACTCAACCATCTCATTCTCTCATGATCTCTTCTCACCTCCCCTTGTTCCCTCCCCTATATGATCCCAATTTACTCAGGAGATCTTCTCCATTTCTCCTTCCAAGGGGGATCCCTGGATATCTCTCTTAAGTTCCTCCTGTTATTTAACTGTTCGGGGATTGTGCTTTGAAGCCTGGTTATTCTTTGCTTTATGTCTAAAATCCACTTATGAGTGAGTACATACCATGTCTGTCTTTCTGGGCCTGTGTTACCTCACTCAGATGATAGTCTCCAGATCCATCCATTTGCCTGCAAATTTTAGAATGCCATTTATTTTTCTGCTGAGTAGTACTCCATTGTGAAAATGTATCAAAATTTGTTAATGCATTCTTTAGTTGAGGGGCATCTAGGTTGTTTCCAGGTTCTGGCTATTACAAATAATGCTGCTATGAACATAGTTGTGCTAATGCCCTTGGGGTAAGAACGATGTGCACATATTTTAAAAAGAGGCTTTTAGTTTTTGGATTGTTGGGATAGATTTTATTCATCTTAAAAGAATATTATTGAATAAATGAATATCCTTTAACAATGAGGGAAGAGGGAATAGCTATTGTTTCCCAACTTGTTCACAGAAAATATAATACAACATAAACAAAGGCTCTGATATACGGGGAAAGAGAAAGTGCTTTTGAAAAGGCAACACTTAAATACAAATGAGAATCACATGAACAGTGGAGATTTTAAAAAGGCAATCATTAAATTCTATTTAAAATTTAAATTTGTTGTAATTGAATAGTGGCAACACAGTATCTTCAGTGTCTCCCTACACAAATGTAAGTAGATAAATGTAGCTTAAAAATTAAAGTTCTTAAATCTATCCTAATAATAACATATAGCAAAATAAAAGGACTATGACTGGATGCGATGTTGCTCTTAGCATCCTCTCATAATCTTCTCCTCTAATGTAGTAAGCATGTTTAACAAAATTGCAGTTCTTTTTCAAGCCCTTATGAGGTAAAACAAGAATGACTTATTTTCTAAATGGTTAAATCATTAGTATGTTAAGAGACTGAAGCAAATTTGCTTTTGAACAGCATTGTTAGAATTCTTCCTCTTTAGACTCTAATGTGATGCAGAGAGGGCAGTAAAACACTGCATATAATTTAGAAAAGAAAACAAGGTCCTTTGCCAGGCTGTCATCATTCTGGAGTATAATCTTGTTTCTAACATGTGCTTTCAAGTACATGGAAATGCATCCTGAGAGGGCTGTGGCTTGGTAATGAGGACTTCCATAAAATTTATAAGGACTCAATGATGACAGTGTCTCAAATTTCATCTCAATATTTTAAAAGATTTTAGAAAAACAGGATATTTTAAGGAAAAATCCATTTTATCTTTAAAGCTATGTCCACATCTAAAATTTGAATGATGATATTAACTGGAGTACACTTACAAAGTCACATATTGAGCAAAGAAAAATATATTCTTTTCTTTTTAATAATGCCTCTTTCTTTGTTATAACATAGTCTGCAGCTCTAACACTCATTGTGAAGATTAAAATTAGTATCCAATTCAGATAGGCAGACAATGATAATATAGTATTTAACATGTTCATTCAAATAACTGTACTTTGTTTTAATATATGTTAAAATTTAATGAAAAATTATCACCAAAAATTTATTCAAATTATAAGTTAAGTAGATTCCTACTGAGTAACCATAAAAAGTAAGATGAATTTATATGCTGTAAATTTTGGAGACTCAAGACCCATCTACAGAGACATTCAAAAATTGTGACAAATGTGTGTGTTTATTTCTGTTATTTATAATACTTGGTTCATTGTATTTCAAAGGAATTACAAGCAGTAAACATTTTAATGGCCTTAGAATTTACCATCACCTTCTCATTGTTGTGTTGTATTTAATAATTTAAATTTTGTTTTGGAAGTTGTATCTGGCTTGTTTGACTATAGACCACGTGTGCCCTAGAAGAGCCATGAATGTGGCCCATACAAAATCCTAAACTTGCTTGAAATACTGTGGCATTTTGTTTTATTTTTATTTTTATTGACAGTTTCATGGTTCTTAAGGATAAAATGAGTAGGCATTGTGTTCCAATATCAAAAGTTTGGCCATGCCTGCTAGAACACTCAACCCATGATCTTGACATGGTCTCAAAATTATCATATATAATGGTTAGCTCTCCAGTGGCTTTTCATTTCCTAAAAAAGACACATCTAAAACAAAACAAAATCAGTGCCAGATCTACACATTAGGGTCATTTTATAGGGCAAAATCACATAAATCTCAGTGTAGAAAGGGGAAGGAGAGCTAGATAGTGCAAGGGCAGGTGGCAGCGAATAGCCCCATCTGAAGTATTAGCAGTGAAGATCAGAGCCCATTAGATGCTCTCCAGTCATTTTCTAAGATAGGCATCTTCACATTATTGACAATTATAAAATGGAAGCATTTTTAAGGGCTGTATTTTAAAAGCTTTCTAGACTTGTTTTTTGACATTATGTTTATAATGACAGGAAACATAGAACATTAATCTTAACTTATTAGGAGAGATGTAAATGAGTGGCAAGGAAGACGAGGAAGTCTGTCTCTGAGAGGAACCACCCTCACCAAAGACTTCAGCAAAGTAGGTGACACTTTGTTCTGAATCAGGTAGACTTGCAGTTGGGAAGGGAAGAAGAAAATTTTAATTTCTGTTTTATTCAAATGTAGTATTTAGACATCATATCTGCACATCTCCATTATAAAAGCCTGGACACATTTATGGATATTCCATTTAGGGGACAGGTACCTCTTTCCTGTCAATGGCCACTGGGTCTTATAGTGTTATATATGTCAGCTAGTTTTAATGTTTTATCTAAATCATGAAAACACAGTACTTCATAAACATATCCTAAGTTCATTTTTCAGATTTCAGTTTATAAAAGTAAAGAAATTAAAAGACTATATGTATGTATGTATATAAATATATGTGTGTGTGTGCGCACTTATATATATTTAAATATTAATTTGTTTCTGGAATCCTTTGATTCTCTATTCCCACACCTGTCTTATCCACAGAATCTGACTGCTACTTACTCTGGTGACTTTGAGATGTAAGAAAAACAATTAAAGGATTGTGA
The DNA here is from genome assembly GCA_033318265.1 of Phyllotis vaccarum. NCBI lineage: Eukaryota > Metazoa > Chordata > Mammalia > Rodentia > Cricetidae > Phyllotis > Phyllotis vaccarum. The sequence goes on from JARWLC010000009.1 coordinate 62,563,444, forward strand.
GTCTGAAGTTTTAAATAACGTTGAAACAATTATTTTATATCCTTTTAGTATTATTTTTAATTAATAATATGCCCTAATTATTTTCATTTTCTCTTCATTCTTGCTTTCCATGAGGAAAGTAGGAAAATTGGGCTTTGAAGATGCATTGTCTCTGTATTATATTCACTAGAACCTAAAGCTATTCAGAGTTTTGAATAAAATCTCATGGTATTGCTTATCTCTACTGGTGACAGAGTTGTTATGTTCCAACATTAAAGATGGCTATGAATAGCTTATGTTCCAAGAACTGTTTGACAAGCAGCCTGTCCTGATCAGAGCCATCAGAGATCTCCAACATGAGTCTTAGTCTGGCAACTCTTAACATGACCTTCTCCTTCCCAGAGTCTGCCACATCAGCCTTCCTGTTCCTCAGTGATGACGCACATATTCAGTCTCAAGACAAATGTACTTTTCTATTCCCTCTGCATCTATAAGATATTTGCATGATTTGACTCTTGACCTTATTTAGGTCTCTGTTCAAACCTTATAACAAAGACATCTTTCTGACTGCCCTCTGTATGAGTGTGTCTCTTTTCTCTCCCTAGCTGGTCTCAGTTGCTTCCTCCTTTCCATCATTCATCATCTTATGGTCATTATGTGCTGTCTTGTACATTTACTTCTTGTGAATTTGTTGTTTTTCACTCCTGAAAAGCATGCGAGATTTTAAAAATTAAAGTCTCTGCCTTTTTCCTGGTTATGGGTTCTGTATAGAGTAGAGCATGGTACCTAACTAGTTCTTTGTAAATATTAGTTTAATTTATTAAATAATTTAAAAACTAAAACAAGAGACTGCATGTATGATGACATAGTGACCCATAACTGAGGAACTTTATACTTATGTGTGAACTGATGGATTTTAATATATTATCACAAGTGCATGTGTTAATAGCTTGATCTATAGCTGGTATCAATATTCTGAAAGAGGGTAAAAAATTTAGGAGTTAAAGTCTGGATTGAGGAAAGAAGTCATTGGATGTGCCTTTGAGAGATCTCATAGAAATTGCAAACAAATTAGGATGCATTTTCATGATCTTAGGAAAACAATAATAAGCCAAACCCTGTAGTATGAGGTTTCTGGCCCAGACTTTCGGGCCTAACCTCAAAGTTTAGGCCCACAGACCCGCAGACCCGCAGTCCTACAGAGACACACAGATGCTTTCATTAGTTTTTGGCTGATCAGCCTCAGGCTCAGGCATATCACCTGCTAGCTCTCTACCCTTCATCTAACCCATGTCTCTTGTTCAGCCATGCAGCTCGGTACCTTTCTTTAGAGCAGCATAGTTGTCCTTGGCTTCCTCTGGCTTCTCTCTGGTGCTCTGTTCTCAGAGATTTTCTTAGTCTGGTAGCCCTACCTACACTTCCTGCCTGCCTTTGGCCAATCAGCTCTTTTTATTAAACCAGTGGGTGGGACAATTATTTACCATGAAACAACACAATACCCTACAAAACCCCAAGTCAGTAGATGGAAAGAAATAATTAACAACCAGTGTAGTAATTAGTGACATGTAAACAAAAAGAACAATAAATAGAATCGATGAGCTCAGAGTTCCTATAACAGATAATAAACATAGTCAAGTCATTGACCAATGTAAACAAAAAGAGTAGATCCAAAATAATAAATGAAAAATGAGACATCACAATAGACACTAATGAAATTCATTGGATCATTAGGACACACTTTAAATACCTGTATTCCAATAAATTAGGAAAAAGACAAATAAATTTCTAGATTCATGTGAACTTACACTAATCTATGACAAGTAGAAAAATAAAAGAGGTAATGTTGTTAGTTGTTTTTACTCTTTACTCTTTGGGGACCCATGGCTCAGCTGCCAAATAAATCACACAAGAAGTCTTATTCTAACTTATGAATGCCTGACCCTAGCTTGGCTTGTTGCTAACAAGTTTTTCTTAAATTATACAGTCTACCTTTTTCCGCTGAACTCACACCATTCTCTATTTCTGTATATCTCTCATTACTTCTTACTCTGTGTTTGGATGTGCAGCTGAGTGACTGGCCTCCAGTGCCCTCCTCCTTCTCTCTCTTAGATTCTCCTTCTATTTATGCTTTCTGTCTGTCAGCCATGCCTATTTTATTTTTTGCCTACCTTGTTATTGACTATTTAGATCTTTATTAAACCATGAGGTGTTTTAGACAGGCAAAATAACACAGCTTCACAGAGTTGAACAAATGCAACATAAAAGAATGTGACACAACTTTGCATCATTAAACAAATGCTCCAAAGCACAAACAAATGTAACGCATCTTAAAATAATATTCCACAACACAGTGACAGTCTCCAGCTAAGAAAAGTTAAGCCCCATATGGAGTCATTGTTGATTTCCATGATACCTTACAAAAAACGCCTAATATTAATACTGTTTAAACTACTCCCAAAATAGAAATTGGAAAATGTTATCAAATTCAAATTTCATAAAGGAAGACTTACCCTAATATCCAGAATAAATAGACCCAACAGTCACAAAAGTGTTAAAATTATAGGCCACTATCTCTAGTGAACATAGATGCAAAGATTCTCAACTAAATGCATGAGAATGTAATTCAACTGCACATCGAAAATACCACTCATGACCATCAAATCAGTTTCATTCCATGGACACAAATATAGTTTAATATATGCAAAATAGGAAGTGTAACACATCACATCAATAGACAAAGCCAAAAAGCACATGACAATAGCAATAGATGTCAAAAGCCCCTTGATAAAGTCAAGCAGTCCTTCATGATGAAAGTTCAGAAGCAGGTAGAAACAGAAATAATTTGTTCTAGAGTAATAGTTATTTTGTGACTAATCATTACCCAACATTGTACTGAGTGTGGAAAACTCAGAGTATATTCACTAAAATCAGGAGCAAGAGTGCCTACTTTCTCTAATCTTACTCAATACAGTACTGGTAGCCTTCTCTAAAATATCAATAACTCACCTCAAAAAACCAAATCAAACCAAAAAAACAAAACAAAGAAACAAAAGCCTGAGGACGAAGAGAAATAAAAGAGACACAAGTAAAAGGAAGAAGTGAAATTATGTTTATTTACCCACAATATGATTCTGTATTTAAAATAGCCTAGAGTCCACCAGAAAGCTCTTGGAAGTATTAAACATTTTCAGAAAAGTACAGGACACAAAATCAATAGGAAAGCAATAAAAGATGTCATGTGTAATAGCTAAAAACCAATTTTTTAAAAGCCTAGGAATAAACATAACAAAAGAGGTACAAGACATCTATATTAAAAATATCAGAATTCAGAAGAAAGATATAAATCATCAGGTTAATGGATGAACATAATTGATATTATGAAAATGGTTATATTACCAAACAGAATCTACAGATACAATTCAATTATCACATTCTAGCCACATTTGTCACAAAAGTTTAAAAAAACCCTAATCTAAATTCTTTCAATGTGTAAGCATAAATACCCTAAAGATGAGAACATACAACAATGTGGTTGTTATCACAAATATTCTCTCTCTCTTTCTCTCTCTCTCTCTCCCTCTCTCTCTCCTTCTCCCTCTCTCTCTCTCCCTCTCTCTCTCCTTCTCCCTCTCTCTCTCTCCCTCTCCCCCTCTCTTCCCCTCCCCCCCTCTCTCTCTCTCACACACACATGCCTTTAAGGGAATTTCCATGTGGGTGACCACCTAGTTTGGTATATTGCACCTGACAAATATTAAAATCCATGTTCACAAAGATGATACTCACTAGCAATGCATTAAATAATCGAATCTCACCTTTGCAATCTAAGCTCAGTACCATAACGCTTTAGAAGTAATTTTTCATATGTTGAAGTTGTCTGAATGTCTCTTCAAATGAATAACACAGAGTGTTTCATTTTGTGACTAAGAAAAATGGGAAACAATTCTCACAAGGGAAACAGTCAGAACCCAGAGTGCTTTAAACATAATGTCTTTTGTAAATGCATCCAGCATAAGGCAGCCTGTAATTTTCATTGAGTTGGGTCTTTGCTTATAGGTCAATGCTTAAGGTAATTCTTGTTTTATGACTCCTCACAGGAAGTTGGACAGTGGCACAATTTTGTAATTGTTTGGCCAGTTGCAGATTAAAGCAAAATCTTCAGAAAGACCAATTTTTGTTTTGCATGTTTTTTTTTTTTTCTGTTGGATTTGGGTAACTGGAGAGGGAGGAAAGACAAAGTGTCATTTTATTGAGGCTCCCTGGCATGAAGAATCAGAAATTTAATCATAAGAATCAGAAATTTATAAAAATTCATAATTAGCCAAATTTATAGTCCCTTTTAATGCTAACACTTAGTAGGTTGAGACAGGAGAATCACAAGTTCAAAACCACAGTGAGTTAAAAAGTGAAACCCCACTCAAGTCAGCATTAATCAATACATACTGCATACTATCATAATTTAAAAATACATTTCCATATGTGAGTGTGTGTGTGTGTGTGTGTGTGTGTGTGTGTGTGTGTGTGTGTGTGTGTGTGTGTGTGTGTTTGGAATTGGGGTAATACTAGGCCCAGGGAAAATCTTACCTCCCTAAAGAACTCAACCAAGGAGTACTAGAAATGTGATTAGGGATATAAAACTCATTGTTTTGTAACAAATACACAGACCAGCCACTCTTGTCCCTTGACAAGTCTCATGCCAAGCTTCTGTCAAATCAAAATTAAATCTGCATGATTTTTGCTACTCTGAGTTTTCAGTACTCTTATTATGAAGTAAGGATAATTTTTTTCTCATTTTCTCTGTGAGAAATTGACAAGAGAGTCACATTTTGTGGTGTTTTCTGGCAGCTTGAACTACAGAGCTGGACTCCCCATCTACTTTAATGAACAACCTCAGGATAAGTATATTCAGACTGTGCTTTGAGCTAGCTCTGCAGACTTGGGGGTCTGGTGGCATGCTGAGAAAATGTTGACACTAGAGGAAACTGACCCCAAAGTCTATTTACTTATTCAATAACTTACAAGAAAACAAAATGCATTTTCTTTATTTTACTGTAGAATATTAATATTAATAAATAACAATACTGGTCTGTACAGTGAATTGAGCAAACTACATCAAATTCTGTTTCCATTCATAATAAAATCTTTAAACCAAATGTAATTCATGAGTTGGGCAAAAGTTTTAATAGAATTTAGGGAGAGTTTTGTCTTCCAAACTTGTATATATGATACTCTATTATATACTGCTTAATAACAAATAAGAGACACGTTGTTGATTATTCCAGGTTTGCATGCTATTGCGAAAATAAATTTACATTATTTGTTTATTGCTGTGTATTCTACATTTTAATCAATTAACATTTCTTTCTTGTTAATTATTTCAGTACTTGGTTGAGTTAATCATTTAATAACAAACTAATGTAAAGAAAATTTGCTATTCTGCCAATGGCCATTTTCTTCCAATCACATCTTATTTCCACAAATGCTTGTAGGAAATACTACTATACAAATATGGATATCCCCAATTATACTTGCTACTTGCTGGGAACACCCATTTTGGCAAATCTTTCCTGAAATTTCTGCTATAATCTGGGATAATGTGACCAGTGTCAATTGCTCAAACTCCATCTGAAAGCCTTTTAAGCAGTGGGCATTCACTGCCTGTTTTTCTCTGCTGCAGATCTCCAGTGGTCCTCCCAAGTCCAAGAAGTCTTTCTTCCCAGCAGAGACTGAACAATTATTACCACCAGTAACAGCATTAATACCATGGCCAAATGCATGGCGAAGCATACTCTTTCATTTACTGGATTCTCAAGTGTTGTGGAAATGACTGTCTTGAAAAGATAATTTTCTAAAAGAGATACATATGTCAATGTAGTTATATATCATACAATCTAATTACATACACTCTGACATAAAGTCCTGATATAATCCTAAATGTGAACTTTACTTTCTATAAAAAGGATTAAAATTACATGGAGAATTCCCTTGAGATTGTGTTCCTTACTTTCATTCTAGTTGTTTTATGATCATTCTATCTCCAGTGTGAAGAGATGAAGCTCTTTGAAGCTGAATCTTCTTACTACTGAATGATATTGTAAACATCAGTGAGACAGAAGACCTCTATCATCATACAAAGTATTTAATAAAATCATTGACTTAGGACAGAAAATATAGATGGGGAAACATGGCACATTATAAATGTATACAGACTCCAGTCTGGGATGACTTATACGAAAAGGTACAGTCCTGCTGCACTCTTGATTCATTTCTGCTGTCTCTTATCTGTCCGAGATGTCAGTGGGGATGAGTGCCACATTGTCACAAGCTGACAAATACTAAAACGGAAAGGGAAAAATTTCCACTTGGCATAGTCATTATTTTCCTAAATTTACACATATGATGAGCTTTTAAAGTGAATCTGCTATGTTCGCACCCATCCCTGCGCTGTAAGCCACCTCTCAGGGTCAACAGCTGGCCGTGTAGTTTTATGTAAAAAGGGCCCCTTTCTTTTATATTCTCCCATATGATTGCTATAGTGAAAGCTAATTTTTTAAAAATTTTCTGGGGTTTCCAGATGTCTACTCGTTCTGTCATATGATTGAAGAAATTGAAGAAGACATTCAGTGAATACAATATTACATTCTAAGTATTCCTTTGTACTTATGCAACTAACTCACACATGAATACTTTTTGTTGCATTATATCTTTTGGGACTTCTCCATCTTATTATCAGTTATCCATGTCCTTTAAACAAGATTAAAAAGTCCACACATACATCAGTAGTATGCTTGTCTTAATAAAAGCAAATTTAGAGCTTACCATGTTCAAGAACACGCACTGGAAGCTCCATATCCTGTTTTTCATTATATGCCCAGGTAGCTACACCACTGGACATGAATCATTTCCTTTGCTCATCTTTTGGATGATTTTCCACACATGTGGGTGTGACCAGTAAATGAGGTAGATAAGAGTACCCGTGGACAGCTTTTCTCCAGAAGAGCAAATGTTGTGTGCTCACAGTATCACATGAAATTTTAGCTACATTTGGAAATTCATGCTCTGAATTTAATTACTGTCTGCTAAAAAACCCCAAATTTCTCAGAAATCCCTTTGTTATCTGTGTAATTTGTGGAAGAAATAATGTATTACATATGTGTTGATTTGTGGCTCTGTAATTCTTGAAATTCTGGAGCTGTATGTAGAAATTCCAAGGATACGATGGAACAGCTGTACAAAAATTTAGCATAAGGCTAAATACTTGGTAGCCTTGAATGTGTAGGAAACATTGTGAGTTTCAAGTTCTTTACATTATTTATTTTAATTTATGTGTAAGTGAATGCTTGCACTCATGTGTGTACCATGTGCACCTAAAAGGGAGTCAGATGTCATGGACCTGGAACTACATGTGGTTGTGAGCTAATAACTGAACCTGGTCTCTCTGCCAGCACAGTCAGGGCTCTTAACACTGAGCCAGATTTCTAGGTTCTGGCATTGTATTATGCATAAAATGAGTATGCTGATAGCATTATCAGGCATTTTAAGTGAAGTGAGATAATATGTTCATACTACTTACAAGCAACCAAAGAGGCCCCATGTAATCAGCAACAGACTGGAAGTTTGGTTAAGTTGTACTTAAGAAGGTCATTTTATCATTATAACTAAAGTCAAGCAATTAAATGGATCCTTTATAAAACTTCAAGAAAAGTTGATCATTAATAACAGGGAGTGTTTGTGGAGAATAAAATAATATAAACTTATTTATGTTTTTAAGTCACCAAGTTGATGAAATCTCATGTTGTCTTTATTTTATTCCATCTGGATGTCCCAACTACTTTGCATACGCTGCTTGTCCATTAGTCACCCAGGAACCATATCAGATAAACTGCCATGATATTGCTATACTTGTAATCAGTTAATCCTCAGCATACTTAATATAATTCACAGCACAAGGGACATGATGTTGACAATTTGAGTATGTTAAGAATGTGCTATAACTTGCTGAGGTGGTGAAGCTCTAGGAAATCCAGTTCTATGAGATAAGCTGTGAAGAATGGAAGAAATCCCTGGTACATACAAATATTGCAGACATCAAGCAAAGATAAGGGCCACAGTATATGAAAGCTTAATTAAGACTGAGAAAGCATTACATGTTATCACAGGTATGAATGTAGAGAGTATTATGTGCAGTTTCAGTTACCTAATGGGACATTTGAATACATTTCATGTAAGGGTCACTGAAATGTGTCATAAATCAGTTTACTATTCCACACACCTGATATAACTCTTTACATCGACAGAAACTTGTATTAGTTATTTTAAAGCCAATGTGACAAAGCATCTAGAAGAATAACTCTTAAAAGGATATGCTTATGGTATCAATCATGCCAGGTTACCAGAGCGCAGGAGATTGGAAGAGAGAATGGGTAACATCATGATGGCCACAGATAAAGTGGTAGACAGGATGAGACCAGGTTAAGAAAGCACACACAAGAGAGAAGCCACTCCCAGGGTATACTTCCTCCAAACTGGTCCTCCTGCTCTCTTTTCAACACCTCTCCATAAAACTATCACACCCTGAAGCCTTCAGGGACTAAATCACTTGTTGCCTGGGACCTTGTGATCTAATGGCCTGAGGAACACCATTAAAGACACACAGCCAGATGTATGCTCCTCCAGTCTTGGCATGGCTTAATCTAATCAAGTTGACCATAGGGGCACTCACATTAAAAATGAAGCAGACTAGTGCTGACAGGAAGATAGGACTTGTTAGGGCTCCATCTACTTGGCTTAGACTAGGGATTTTATGACAAAGAAAGGTGACTGAATGACTGTTTGCAGTACTATACAACACCTTAGTCTCACTTTAATGGTGTAGTGAATATAAAAATATGAAGAATTTGAACCTGGAAGAAGCCTATCAGAAATAGGAATGTTGGAAATCATTATGTGGAAATCATCCAGCTTATTCATATGGCACAAGTCCTAAAAATGGAGAAATATATAGAAACTGTAGAAAGATGTACTACATATAGAAAACAGAAAATTGGCTTATACAATGTGTAATAATGGGTTTTCATAGGAAATAATAAATTACCCATCACATGAGATTCTCAGAGAAGGTGAAAAGGAAACTTGGTGTTTATTTTAGGTGGGGTTAAAATGTAATAATTTTAAAGCATTTATTAAATCTGAGACTCTATCCCTAGGGGATTTACTGTTATGTTATGTGCATTTCCATAACTGGAGACATGGGCTTTTATAAAAAATGGTTACAGTATGGAAATTTATTCAAAATAAAATATAATCAAATATAAAAAATACTGAGGTAGCAAATGTTTTGTTTACTATTTTCTTTCAACATTAATATGGTGCTTTTTATTGAATTATATTTAAATGTATGTGATATATAAATGATGACAGACATGAATGTTATAACTCTCTGAGGAACAAAGAGCACTTTCTTATGATACATTTCCTTACACAGAATACATGACACACTGACACCACTGCACAGACTTTGAGCTTCAGTTGGATTTTGTGTTATTTTTCATACTTTTTCTCTACTGCTTGGAAGAATATTTCCCCAGAGAATCCTTTATAAAAGTTATATTTTCATAAGGGTAACGTGCATTGCCCACCTGATGGGGTTTTTAAAACAGTTACATAAGTTATGTTTCAAACATAATTTTACTCTGAATATTCATCAGACAACACGAGTAGATGTATGAGAACTTGTACCAATGTATAACACAATGAACAAGGAACACATAGAGAACATCTTTAAACAAATTATAAAATAATTTCTGGAAAATCTCCCAAAATTCCAAGTGTTCATGATAAGGTAGATGGGATGGATGATGTAGTACATAGTGTTGCAATATATCACTAGCTAATATTATCAAAGATCTTGTTTGGAAATAGTCCAAGGCCAGCTGTTATATGAAATTTCTTGCTCAGAGTATCTGGCCTAGACCCACTATATCCTATCAGACCTGTTCACAGGCCCACTGTTGCTTAGCCCCAAATAATCACATGGGAGCTTATATTAATTTCATGGTGATCAGCCTATGGCCCAGGCATATAACTCAATAACTCTTAAGTTTAAACTAACCCATGACTTCTATCCTGTTCAGCCATGAGGCTCAGTACCTTTTCTCAGAGCAGCATTTCAACTTCTTTCCTCTGCTTCTGCTGATGTCTCTGTCTATGTCTCAGGCTCTTCCTCTTCCCAAAGATGTATTAGTCTGGTAGCCCCACCCACACCTCCCGTCTGCCATCTGGCCAATCAGCATTTTATTAAACCAGTAGGTGTGACAAATACTTACAATGTACCAGAGCATAGTCCTTTAGCAGTCAGTTGTTTCAGCTTGACTTGGGTCTCCAGCTCATTGTAGAGACACACTGTATTTTTTTTTTTAATCACTAAGTCATATAAAGAAGAGAAGAATGAGAGAACATATGCTTTTCTCAATGACAAATTATTAGTTTAAAAGGTGAACAAATTCCTTAATTGTTTTGAAATGTTGATGAAAATAGGTGTTGATTGTTTCTGAAGCAATTAGGGAGCTTGCTCCCATTTGTCCATTTTTAAGTGTGTGCTTATGTCTGTACCTGTGTTCATCTAGGTGAGCTCTTGTGTATGTATATATGTGAGTATGTCTGTGCACAGGCTTGTGGAGGTCAGAGGTCAAAGTCAGGTAGGTGCCTTATTCAATCGCTCTCCACTTTACTTTTGAGACAGGGTCCCTTTCTGAACCTGGACCTTGATAATATGGCTAGACTAGAAGTGAGCAAACCCCAGGGACTCTCCCATTTCTGCTTCCCCAGTTCTGGGATTAAAGGTGTGTACTGAAGTGCTCAACTTTTTTATAAGTCCTGGGATACAAACTCAGATCCTCACATTTGTATGGTAAGCACCTTACAAATCCACCTCTTCAGCATCAATTTGTAATTTTAAAAATTGTATATGCATATGACTTTCCCAACTGTGGTGATAATTATCTAAGTACCCCATCAATATCAGTTCCTAGCTCTGTACTTATGAGTAGATGAGAAGGAGCTGCTATAATCCCGGACACTTCTTCAGCTGCTATAAGCTTCAGAATCGTAAATGATCCTTACAAGGAATCTTAGATTCCACCTTTGCATCTGGGTGTGCGTTAAGCTGGAATATTTAACTGAGTAAATTGTACTTTGTCATCAATGAGTAACCATGTAGGCATCAATGAACAAACATTAAATCAAAGAAATGTTCAGCTAAAAAAGAAGTAAAATGATGCATGGGAGGGAATTTTTCATCACAGAACAGACCCAGACTTATCCAATTTCCTTGACTTTCATGAGCACTCAGGGAGCTAGGGAATAGTAGTCACAACATAACCATGAAACCAATTGAAATCCCACTGTAGGCCTACATTGTAGGGTAGCAGTGGTAAATTACTATGATAAAAGTGATTTTGCAGAGTTTTAGATTTCTGCTACCAGAAGACACTTTCTAAAATATAAGGCAAAAATAATAAATAGAAATTACTGGATGGCAGCAAAAATGGAACAATTTCCTACATTACTAAAGTTCTCTTTCCACCTACCATCCCCAGCTTTACCAGAAATTATTGACAGCTAAATTCAGGAAGGCAAACTGATTTCACTCTCCTCCCCTGAGGCTACCATTTTCTACCTCCTTCCTCTGTCTTCTTCCTGTTCTCCAGGAGGCAGTACTCTAGGATAAACTCAATCCCAAAAGAAAAGCAATAATTATCATCATTTATATTCTGTTCCAAATCTACTGCCAAGATGTTCCATCAATTTTACTTCAGTTGCCAACTGAAGTCACAGTTCCTAAGTCATCCCACTTCCCTTGCACACCATCATCTACTTTCCTTTAGACATTTTCAAATACCATCTTATTTATTACTCGTTAATGAACCTTAGAACCTTTCTTTAGCTATCTTTTAAAACCTTGGTACACAGTTTGAATCTTGTTATGACTGTTGTTAGGGTGTAGAGGGCCAGCCTAGCATACCAGAGGTCCTAGGTTCAATCCCCTTCCTAAAATGAGGTTTAGGATACACATAGGCTTTGGAAACTGAAGGATTCATATCCTGACTTCTGCTTGTCTGAGACCCAAATTGAATAATTAAGATCTGTCTCAAAACAACAAATTAAAAGTTAGAACATATTTTAAAAATATTTCCTAAATGTCCCTATTATCTGTAGTGACTAAAATAATTCATGCTGAAAGAGTATCTCTCCGTCCTGGCCATAGAAAAATGTCCAATGTACTCCTGAGTGTGTCTTCCAGGCATTTTTTTTTTATCAAAACAAAAAAAGTTATGGGAATGAAAGAATGAATGAATGATTTAACTAAGTAATTATCTAACAATATTTTCAGGGAGTATATGCCATGAGTTATGCAATCTACCATGTTTCCTGGCTTAAATACCCACTAGTCCCCTTCTTCATTTGATATGGTCTTTTTCTTCTTGACTCAGCTGGAAACTGACGTGAGGTTGTCCACACTCTGCTCCTGGTGTACTGTCTACTGTCACGAGTTCTCCAGCATCACCTCTTTTCTATGAACTGTCACTCTCACATATTCAATATTATTTTCTCTTTTCCAACATTTCCACCTTCTCCCCATTCCTCTCTGCAGTGCAGGGCTTTGATTTTATTCCATTGAAATTACACAGAGTTGCAGGTCAGCAGGGATGATGCCTAGGGCAGGCTTCCCCAATAACAAACACCCCCCATTGGACCCTGCAATCCAAAAGTCTCACTCTCTCCAGACAACAGCACTATCCCCCTGAGACCTCAGCAGCTCCTTTAGACACAGAATCTGAAAGCTCCTACTGCACCAAGAGCTCTGATTGGACCAAGAAAGGATCTCTGAGACACAGAACACCATTTCTGATGAGACAAAAAGTGTGAATTGGACCAAGTGTGGCTACCTGAGACACAAACATAGCCAGAACAAATTAGACCAGGAACAGCTCACTGAGCCACAGACATAGCTTTCACCAATTGGAGTAAGAGATGGGTAGACATCAGTGTAAGAATACCTACAATAACATAAAGAGAAATATGGTGATACCACAACCTAGTGATTCTACAACAGGAAGACTTGAACATCACTAGGCAGAAGAAACAAAGAAATAAACCTTTAAATTAACTTTATGAAAATGATAGTGGCCTTTAAAGAAGAAATAAAAAATTCTTTTAAAGAAATCAAAGAAAAAATAAATAAGAAATTGAAAGAAATTAACAAATTCCCTAAAGAAAATCAAGAAAAAGATATCAAAAAGATGAAGCAAATAGTTCAACACTTGAAAATTGAAACAGAAGCAATAAAAAAATGCTAGAAATGAATATCTGACTAACCAAACAAGAATGGCAGATTCAAGGAAAACCAACAGAATGCAATAGATGCAAGGCAGAATATTAGTGTGGAAGATACAATAGAGGAAAGAGATTCATCACTCAAAGAAAGCACTAAAGCCAAATAATCACAACACAAAATGTCCAGGAAATCTGGAACACCATGAAAAGATCAAGGAATAATAGGAATAGAAGGAGACGAATACCAGCTCAAAGGCACAGATAATACATTCAACAAAATCATAGAAAACTTCATAACCTAAAGAAGGAGATGCCTATGATGACATGAGAAGATTACAGAACACAGTATAGACAGACCCCCCCACCAAAGAAAGTTCATTCACCACATAGTAGTCAAACCACAAAAGATAGAGAATGAAGAAAGAATATTAAGAACTGCAAAAGAAAAGGGCCAATAATTTATAAAGACAACCAATCAAAGTAACACTCAACTTCTCAATGAAAATGATGAAAGCCAGAAGTTCCTGGACAGACGTTATGCAAACACTAAGAGATCACAGATGCAAACCCAGATTACTAAACCCAGCAAAACTCTCAATCACCACAAGCAGAGTAAACAAGTTATTGCATGAAAAGAAATCAGATTTAAGAAATAGTTATCTACAAATTCAGCCCTATAGAAAGCACTAGAATGAAAACTCCAACCTAAGGAAGCTAGATGTACTCACAAAAACACAAGCAATAGATAATCCCACAGAAGAAAAGCCCAAAGAAGGAAAATATACATACACACTACCACCATATATATATATATATATATATATATATATATATATATATATATATATATATAACATATATATATATATTTATATAAAGCAGGAATTAACAATCACTGGTCGTTAATATCTTTTAGTATAAATAGACTCAATTCCCCTATAGAAAGATACAGGCTAACAGAATGGATATGAAAACAGGACCCACCTGCTGCATACAAGAACTCAACTTCAAAGACAGACACTACCTAAGAGTAAAGGGTTGGGGAAAGACTTTTCAATTCAATGGACTTAAGAAGTAAGCTGGTATGGCTATCTTAATCTCTAACAAAGTAGACACCAGTCAAAAAAGATTAGGAATGACATTACATATTTATCAGAAGAAAAATCCATCAAGATGAAGTCAAAATACTGAACATTTATGCCCCTAATACAAGGGTACTCACATATGTAAAAGAAACATTACTAAAGCCTTAAATTGCACACCAATCCCATACACTAATAGTGGGAGACTTCAACACCCTACTGTAACCAATGGACAGTTAAGACAAACAGACAATTAACAGAGAAATCTCAGGAGTCTAACAAATGTTATGACTCAAATGCACTTAATAGATCTATACAGAACATTTTAACCCTGAACAAAAGAATATATCTTCTTCCCAGCACCCCACGGACTTTCTCCAAAAATTATCACATACTGGGTCATAAAGCAAATATTAACAGATACATAATATTGTAATAACCCTTTGTATCTCATCAGAACATGATGGCCTAAAGTTAAGTTCATCAACAACAAAAACTACAGAAAACTTTCATGGAACCTGAACAACTCTAAACTGAACCACCTCCAGGTAAAGGAGAAAAAAAAACAAATTAAAGACTTCCTAGAATACAGTGAAAATTAATCCACAACATACCTAAACTTATGAAACACAATGAAAGCAGTGCTAAGAGGAAAGTTCATTGCACTAAGTGCACACATAAAAAAAAAAATTAGAGCAATCTCACAAAAGTGTATTAAAAGCACACCTGAAAGCTCTAGAACAAAAAGAAGCAAAGTCATCCAAAAAGAGTAGATGGCAGGAAATAATCAAACATAGGGCTGAAATAAAAAAATAGAAACAAAGAGAAGAATACAAAGAATTGAAACAAAGAGTTGGATCATTGAGAAAATCAAGATAGATAAACCCTTAACAAAACTAACCAAAAGGGAGGGGGGGGGGAACCTTTTACCAAAATTAAATCAAGACAAGAAAACAACTTAAATAGACCTATAACTAACTTCAAAGGAAATGAAAGCAGTTATTAAAAGTCTTCCAACTCCCCTCCTCCAATAAAAATCCCGAGGTCAGATGGTTTCATTGTAGAATTCAACCAAAATTTTAAAGGTGAGCTAATACCAATACTCCTCAAATTGTTTTACACAGTAGAAAAGGAAAGAACATTGCCAAACTCCTTTCTTTTGAGGCTACAGTCATCTTGATCCTCAAATCACACAAGATGCAACAAAGAAAGAGAATTACAAACCAATTTCCCTCATAAACATTAATGCAAAAATGCTCAATAAAATAATGGCAAACCAAATTCAAGAACACATTAAAAAAATCCACTGTGACCAAGTAGGCTTCATTTGAGAGATGCAAGGATGGTTCAACGTACAAAAATCTGTTAGTGTAATCCACCATATAAAAATAAGAAAGGAGAAACAACATGATCCTTATATTTGATGCTGAAAAAGCCTTTGACAAAATCTGAAATCCCTTCCTTTATTATAAAGTTATTGGAGAGATCAGGGATAAAAGTAACATACCTAAATCTAAAGACAAGATATTATATATGTATATGTTCATACATACACACACACATATATATATACATTATATAATACAGCAGGCCTACTGCCAACATCAAACTAAATGGAGAGAAACTCAAAGAAATCCCACTAAAATCAGGAAAAAGACAAGGTTGTCCACTCTCACCATATTTATTTAATATAGTACTCATTGTTTAGCCAAAGTAATAAGATAACAGAAGTAGATCAAAGGGATACAGATTGAAAGGAAGAAGTCAAAGTTTTGCTATTTGCAGATGGTAAGATAGTTTATATAAGTGATCCAAAAAATTCTACTAGGGACCTCCTACAGCTGATAAACACCTCAGCAACATGGAAAAATACAAGATTAAACAACAATAAAACAATAGCCCTCATATATAATAGTAAATGACTGAAAAACAAGTCAGGAAAATACCACCCTTTACAATAGTCACAAATAACATAAAATATCTTGGGTAACTATAACCAAAGAAGTGAAAGATCTGTATGACAAGAATTTTAAGTAATTGAAAAAAGAAAATGAAGATATCAAATAATGGAAAGATATCCTATAGTCTTGAATAGGTAGGGTTAATGTAGTAGAAATGCCAGTCTTATCAAAATTATCCACAGATTTAATGCAATCTTCATTAAAATCCCAACAAAATTTTTCACAGACTTCTAAAGAACAATACTAAACTTCTTATAGGAAAACAAAAAAACACAGGATATCCAGAATGGTCCTGTGCAATAAAGGATCTTCTGGAGGCATCACTATCCTTGACCTCAAGCTCTACTATAGAACTATGGTAGTAAAAATGGCCCGTTATTGGCATAAAAACAGACATGCAGATGAATAGAATAGAACTGGACCCTGGCATTAAACCACACAATTATGAACACCTGATTTTTGACAATAAGCCACAAATATACAATGGAAAAAAGAACATCTTCAACAAATTGTGCTGGCATAACATGATGGTGGCATGTAGAGGAATACAAATAGATCCATATCTATCACTTTTCGCAAAACTCAATTCCAAGTGGAGCAAAAGCCTCAATATAAATCCGGTTACACTGAAACTGATAGAAAAGAAATTGGGAAACAGCCTGGAATAGATTGGTACAGGAGACCAGACCAATAGCACAGGCATTGAGAGCAACAATTAATAAATGGGACCCCTGAAACTGAGAAGTTCCAGTAAGGCAAAGGACATGGTAAATAAGATAAAAGAGCAGCCTACAGAATGGAAAAAAAAAACTTTACCAACCTTATGTCTGACAAGATGGCTGATCTCTAAAATATATGAATAACTCAAGAAACTAGATATCAAAATACCAAAATAATCCAATTAAAAATTGTGTATAGATCTGAACAAAGAACTCTCAAGAAAAGAATCTCAAATAACTGAAAGAATTGTTCAATATCCTTAGCCATAAGGGAAAAACAAATCAAAATGACTCCGAGATATCATCTTACACCTATGCTAGAGGGGCTGTGGAGTAAGGGGAACACTCCTCCATTGCTGGTGGGAGTGTAAATTTGTACAGCCACTTTGGAAATCAGTATTGGGGTTTTACAGAAAACTGGGAATAATCTATCGCATGATCCAGCAATACTACTCTTGGGCATATACCTAAAGGATGCATGTTCATACCACAAAGGTATTTGCTCAACTATGTTTATAGCAGCATTATTTCTAACAGCCAGAACCTGAAAGCAACCTAGATGCCTCTCAAATGATGCATGTATTTTAAAAATGCTGTATATTTATACATTGGAGTACTACTCAACAGTTAGAAAAAAAAATGACATCTTGAAATTTGCAGGCAAATGGATGCGAAATTCATCCTGAATCAGGTAATCTAGACCCAGAAAGAGGCGTCCTCACTCATAAATGATTATTAGACATAAAGTAAAGGATAACTAGGATATAATCAACAACCCTAGAGAAGGTAGGTAACAGGGAGGACCCTAAGAGAAATACCCATGGATCCCCTTGGGAGGAGGAAATAAATAAGATCTCCAGAGCAAATGGAGAACATGGTGTGAAGGACACAATAGGAGCCTGGAAGAGAACATGAGGGACCAGAATGATTGACTTTGGGGAGGGACAGAGAGGGAGAGCAGTAAGTCATGTCTTGATAGAGCCATTGTGGGGCTATGGAGAAACCTGATGCTAGAGATATTTCCACAAGGATGAGCTCAGCTAAGACTCCAAGCAATAGTGGAAAGGGTACCTGACCTGGCCTTCCCCTGTAATCAATTGATGACCACCCTAATTGTCATCATAGAACCTTCATCCAGCAGCTGATGGAAGCAGATGCAGAGATCCCACAGCTAAGCACTGGGCTGAGCTTCCATTCCAGTCAAAGAGAGGAAGGAGGGATTATATGGCCAAAGAGGTCAAGATCATGACGAGGAAACCCACAGAGACAGTTGACCCGGGCTACTGGTAGCTCAGTGACCCTGGATTGACAGCTGGGGAACCTACATGAGACTAAATCAGGCCCTCTGAATGTGGATGACAGTTGTGTGGCTTGGGCAGCTTGTTGAGCCTCTGGCAGTGGGACCAGGATTTATCTCTAGAGCATGAACTGGCCTTTTCGAACCCATTCTTTATAGGAAGCTTGCTCAGCCTTGAAACAGGTAGTGGAAGTGTGGTTGTCAATTTGATATGCCAGACTTTGTTGACTCCTCATAGGAGGCCTTACTGTTTCTGAGGAGTGAATGGGGGGAAGCTGATGGATGAGTAGGAGCAGGGGAGGCTAGGGGGAAATTGTGGTTGGTATGTAAAATGGAAAAAGAAACTTTTTAAGAAAAAAAGGAAATTACATAAACAGTAGGAAAAAAAATCTTCATTGTGTCACTATGAACTCCAAGGATTTCATTGCATCTAAAACTACATAATTGTCATTCTCTTACTATAGAGGAAAAATTGTAAGAAATACTGATTGATGTCACATGCAGCCATGACCTGTCTCTTCTTTCCTTAAGGATTTTGTTTCTAGAATTATCTCCCTTTAATTTTCTCTTTTCTAGTGGACCATTTCTACCAGTTTATAAACAAACATACATAAATATTTATCATATATATCCCTTAAGTGTTGTGCTCCTTCCTCCAATCTTCTATGGTTTTTGTTGTAACAGAACTTTTAATATGCCACCTACATTCCTACCTACTTTTCCTTTAGCTCAGCCTAGTCATTCTTCTCACTCTATTGATATTATTAGAACACTGTCAATTATCGCTAAACTGGGTTATAGTTTATTAAATTTAAGCTTGTGGAAGAATTGGCACAGTGGCTCTCATCATTAGTTCTAACATTAAGGAGACACACACACACACACACACACACACACACACACACACACACACACACACACACACACACACACACACACCACTCACCCTGTTAGGGGAAACTAAATTCTCAGCATAATGGTAGCCTGATAGCCATGTGACCATATAACTCTGTGTGTCCTATAAGTGATGTGGGTGTCTTTCTGTATGCTTTGAATTACCATTGGATAATAAAGGAACTGTTTTGGCCTATAGCAAAGTATCTTAGAAGCAGGCAGGAATTCCAAGCATGCATAAAGGAGAAAAAGGGCAGAGTCAAGGGAGATGCTACAAGCTGCTGGCCAAGAGAGCAAGATGTAATGGGACACAGGTAAAGCCACTAGCCAGGTGTCAAGAAATAGATGAATAGAAGTGGGTTGAGTTAAGTTGTAAGAGCTAGCTGACAATGAGCCTGAGCCATAAGCCAAGCAGTTTGTAATTAATATAAGCCTTTGTGTGATTATTTATGTTTAAGTGGCTGCAGGACAGCAGGTCCAGACCTCAGGCAGGAAGGGCCAGAAACTTCTAATGTACAATGCATCTATTTTTCTAAATTAGCAACTCGGGGAACTGCCATTGTGGTACTGCTTTCACATATTATAGAACTTCTAGTGGTTATTGAAAAGAGTTTTTTAGTATTCTTTCTAAGCTTAAATTGAAGAAATTGTAATCTAATTTAAAATCTCTTCAGGGTAAAAAGCAAAAATTCTATAACTAAAGCCAAACCAACAAATTTTTATAGTTGCCAACTGAATTGTAAAACAAAGCATATTTAAGAAAATTTTTTGGAAATTTAATTTTTATAGGCATTTTAATGAATTGATTATAGGAGACTATTAAAAATAACCCTGCTCAGATTTACATTTGGCTTATATTTTGACAGTTCCTCAATATCCAGCTTGAAGATGTAATTATCCCTTTTCTCTTCCTTTTCCATTAGCAGCATTTATGTGACCACACAGGTACAAACACAGAACTCAGATTTCTTCCCAGCAAACTCCATCAGCTACATGAGGCCAATGAGACAGACCAGGAGAGGACAGCACTTCTCCTTAAGCGCAGTGTAGGTCTTCTCTCTAAGTACACGTGTGCACCTCCTGATCCCTTTTTTTCTTCTACTCTGAGAATAGTAATGACAACTTAATGAGTGCCCAGGCCAGAGGACATTTACTTCAGTAAACTATGGCGTCTGTGGAATATACATAACCTGCTAAATCCATTTAGAGTCACTTGTATGTACAGGATTTCAGGACTGACCGCCTGGATAATCTTCTCTGGGGAAGATTAATTTTTATTATAAAAGTCAAATCTGTTTTTTATTCTGGCAGGTTTGTTTTACATAGTTAACAGAATGAATATGGAAAACCAGAATAAATTACTAGAATGTACTATGTTCACATAAGATGATATTTGAAAATCAAAATACACTTATTCATAAAAGCTTGTGACAGTAAATGCAGAATATTTAAGTAACATACTTAGGACAGTCATAATTATAAAGAATGACTTGAAAGGCGTCTCCCCTATGAGGTGCCCACTTGGGTAAGTTTTACTTTCTCAGCTCTTTTTCTTCTAACCCCCCCCCCAACTTCACCTTTTTTTGTAAAAATAAAAAGGTAATGATCTAAAATCTATTAAAGTGTTTTTATTTTTTTAAATACTTTAAAGGAAAGATACAAAGTTGAACCGGTTTGTTTCTGGAATTGGGACATGTTGTTCCTTCCTTATATGCTCAATGCTCTTTGAGCAGCTTCCTGTTTGCCATTATTGAACAGACACTATTTCACAGCATCCGTGAGCCATGTGCACAGCATTTCTTGTGTCTACTCTTCATTAGGGGAGAGGGCACCTACCAGGAAATCCTAACCACATCTAATGGCGTACATACTGATGATCTCCTAGCTCACATGCTCTCAATCACTCATTTGTAGTTTAACTTTTAAATATTTACAAATGAATAAATACATTATAAAATCTCCTGAGTTTGTGTGGCACAGTCATGAATATATATGAATTTATATTTCTATTTACCTAAACAATACATGTCAGTCAAAGAAATTATTCAGAATAAGCCCTAGAACTCTCATTGGGAGAGGATACAATGCAACATTAGTCACATGTTTAAAACCCATATAAATGCATTACGGATGTGGGTTACATGTTATTGTTTTTTAAATTCTTTTCTGTACCCATCTTAAGAAAGACACAAGTGTGATTAATGTTTACAATGAATTCATTAAACATTACATAGCCAAGTTATTACATTTGAACCTGTAATGAATATAAAACTATGAAATAGAGAAAAATCCCACATAAATGCTACAACTGCTATTCTCAAATTCCTTTGCACGAATGGTGATTATTTCTCGAAATCTCTTCAAAATATCTTTCAGCTGTCATTACACTATTTTTTTCCTACCAGAATTAAATGTCTTATTTTTATCATATGCATACATGTGCAAATGTGTATGTGAGCATGTATTTTATGAATGATGTACATGGATGTGAGCACATGTGTGCTATGGTGTTTATGTGAAAGGCAAAGCAAAACCTTTCCAACCTTTATAGCATTTTTTTAGTTGACAGTGGTTATAACATGCTGAGTGAGATTCTGAGGAGTCATCTTTGTGAGACAGGACTGTAAAGTTGAGTCTATCTGATTGAGTAAAGTAAATCCCAGCTTCAGGGATAATTTTACTGTAATTATAAATGACCAATGAGTATATGCTTGAGTAATGATTTTAATGTCTCTATTTTCAAGTTTATTTTGTAATCCCAAAACAAAATCCAACATATTCCTTTTAATTATTAAAAAATATATTCCTCATTAGTATTCTTTTATTTAGACAATTTAATTTCCTATGATAATAAAGTATGGCTATCATAAAATTTATGATTCTATTCAGTGTTGCACTAGAAAAATGTACAACCCATTTATTAAATGGAATAAAGAGAAATCCATACACAAAATTGTTGCATTTCTGGCCTGGCCCTGAGATTCTGACCCACAGACTGGCAGTCCCACAGTCCCACAGAGATACACAGATGTTTACATTAATTTTATGCTTATCAGCCTATGGCTCTGGTATATTGCTAGCTAGCTTTTGCTCTTAAGCTAACCCAGGATTCTTATCTCATTCAGTCATACGACTTGGTTCCTTTTCTCAGAGCAGCATAGGTGTCCTCTGTGTCTTCTGGCTTCTGTGGAGTCTCTGTGTCAACTCTGCCCTATTCTTCCTGTTTCTAGAGTTTTCTTAGTCTGGTAACCCTGCCCACACTTCCTGTGTGCCTTTGGCTAATCAGCATTTTGATCAAACCAGTAGGCAGGACAATTATTTACAATGTAACTACGTAATACCACTGCATTTCCCTGTTTTATCTTTTTAAATCAATAACCCAAAATCTAATTTCCTTTGTATATTTTTTTATATTATCTATAACAACTTGTAACCAATACTGTAAACAAAGACAAACATCTATAATCCATGTTTTTGGGGAATGTGGGCGTCATTTTGTGGGCTACTTCGTGCTGAATGGGGACTCTGGCAATCCCATGGGGACCCAAAGAATAATTTAGGATTATGGACAAGTCCTTAGTGAAATAGTCTGTAAAGCTAGGTCAGCTCAGCCAGTCTCTTTGAGGTTGTTTTGGATACAGAGCTCAGAGGAAACTGCAACAGAGGTGCTCTGAAATACTGAATCATCTGGTCCATCCATTAGAGACTTTTCAGGGGGTCTTCCTCTATCAAACTTTATTTACTTTATACAGGAATAAATCTACAGCCTCTCATTTTCTGAGGAAATAAAATGAAAACTTCTTCTCCAAAGTAGCCTACCTTTTGATTTCAATTTTAAAGTCAACTCATTTACAAAATATATAGGTTGGATTAATCTAGCAGCATTTATAATCAAATGGATTTTATCAGCTTTTACTACTTCATTTTCAGTCAAAAAAACTTAAAGACAAGACAAAAACAAAAAACATAAACTCTTTAATTTCCATCTTTACGTGGTTTATTATTTTTTTACTCTCTTTTAAAGGACTTGCTCTACCCTTTTTCTTTTTTCTTTTCTCTCTCAAGCCTACATTTGCAAACTTTAAACCATTTAGAGTTTTTTTAAAAATATGTCTTTACTGTATACCTCTTATTTCTTATCTTATTCTGTTTCTGACCACACCATTGCTTGTTAGGGTGGCTGACTCTATCCAACTTCCTCTATTTCTTTCTGTTTCTGTCCACACCTTTAATCTGTCAAGGTGAGGCTAAGGAGTATAGGCTTGGCTAGGGTGGCTGACTCCACCAAGCTCCCTCTATTTATTTCTGGTTTTGATCACACTTTTCATCTGCAAAGGTATGGTTAAAGATTAAAGTCTTCACTAGGATGGCTGGCTGGCTCCACTCAGCTTCTAGTCTAGCTTCATAGGATATATCATTTTAACAGAGGTACTGATAGAACCCACAATTAACCACTCTGGATAATTTTAGGATTCATATAATCACCACGTAAAGCACTGACATCTGCTGCTTTTGAATTCCGTTTAAGAGTTTGGCAGCAGGACCTCTTAAAAGACTCACAAGTGTTTTGCCTCTAAGGCTGAATCAGGAAACTTCCCTTAAAAAAACGAATCCTCTGCTTGTCTCCAGCAAACAGAGCTGACCCAAGAAAATGCTGCTGCTACTAAGAAGCAGTCTTTGACTCTGTCCCCTTTTTGTCCGTATAAACAGAAACCTTAAATATATCATATGCAGCTTGTTGCTTACATCAAGGCTCCCGTGAGACTTCAGGAACCAACCAAACTGCACTCTAAAAGCCCACCATTTTTTAGCTCAAGCCCACATGCCTCACCAGGATGTCTCTGTACCACCGCTCATGTGAGAGACACAGCTCAGAAGCTGTGTTTGGCTCTGATTCTGTGCTCTAGAACCCTTTTTAATCTTTCTCCACTCTATGTGGGTGTATAGTACCCACATTGGGCCATCATTTGTTGTATTAAGATTCTGGACCAGCCTTTCTGGCCTAGCCCTGAAGTTCTGACCCACAGACCCTCAGAACTGCCATCCTGCAGAGACACACAAATGTCTACATTAATTTTATGCTCATTAGCCTATGGCTCTGGCATATTGCTAGCTAGCTCTTCCTCTTAAATTAATTCATGATTCTTATCCTATTCAGTCATGTGGCTAGTTACCTTTTCTCAGTGCAGCATAGTTGTCCTCTGTGTCTGCTGGATTCTCTGGAGTCTCTGTGGCATCTCTGCCCTGTTCTTCCTGTTCCTAGAGTTTCCTTAGTCTGATAGCCCTGCCCAAACTTCCTGTGTGCCTTTGGTCAATCAGCATTTTTATTAAATTAGTATGATGTGGGAATGCCTTTCTGTATGCTGTGAATCTCAATCTTTAAATAAAGGAGCTGTTTTGGGCCATGACAGACACTATAGAAGAAGTAGTAGGAGGAATCAAAATAGGTAGGAAGGAGGGGTGGAGTCAGAGGCAGATCCAGTCAGCCGCCCAAGAAGAAACTTGTAAGGAACACAGGTGAGCCACGGGCCACTTGGCAGACAAATTAATAGAAATGGGTTGATTTAAGATGTAAGAGCAAGCTAGCAATGTGCTTGAGCCATAGGCCAAACAGCATGAAGTTAATATAAGCATTTGAGTCATTTCTGGGGGTCTGGGCGGCGAGCGGCTAAGGGGTCTGGCGTGGCAGATCTGCGGGTCTCGGACCTCTGGCTGCTGGGACCGAGAAACCCCACTACAACATCAGTAGGCAGGACAATTATTTACAATGTAACAACATAAAACCACTACACTAAATTATCTATTTTCCTGTGTTATGCCAGTCATATACTTACCTCTTGTGAAAATATGGTCAAATATATCAATGATAAATGTTTTTTTAATTGAAAAGTTAATGCAATTGGAGGGAAAGAATAAAAAATAAGGTATGTGGTATGCATTGTTTTTTAGGTTCAGGCACAGAAATTATATAACCAAGCTATTTGCTCTTAATAAGGCCAAGTAGCAGGGCAGATTAAAATAACACCAGGACAATAAACATGGCCCTTATTAGCGACTGTGAAGTCAAACGCTTTCCTATGAACAGCTCACTCTGATCAGCTACACCTCTATACATTCACATGATTACTTGAATATAAACAAGTTCCTTTCAATTTCTCAAGTGCTAGTGTTAAAACCATATTCTTCCATCATGCTCATGCGACCTTTACTGTGAAGAACTGGTATAATCAGGAGCTTGGAGTCCATTTAATGTTCCATCCATCCATCTTACACCTGATTGTTCACAGACCAAGCATAGTAATTTGCAGAGAGTAAGTTTTATAACTGTAAAAATGGTATGATCATAGTAAACAACACATATGCATTATAGGAAGCATTTTTAATACAAAGGAGAAAGAAACCTATGCAATTTCTTTTAAATGATGTATTAAAATATAAATAATTATGTTTAAGGGAACTTCATATCCCCCATAAAGAAAGTATGATTCTCAGATATTTAACTGAATTTATTTACATTCTGAAGATTTTGGCATCTGAAATATGATTAAGAAACAAAGAATGAAAAGAAAAATGAGAGGGGAGAGGGAGTGAGGAATGAAGGGAAAAGGAAAGGGAGAAGTGGAGGGAGGAGGGAGGAGGGAGGGAGGGAGGGAGAGAGGGAGGAGGGAGGAGGGGAGGGAGGAGGGAGGGAGGAGGGGAGGGAGGAGGGAGGGAGGAGGGAGGGAGGAGGGGAAGGGGGAGGGAGGAGGGGAGGGGGGAGGGAGGAGGGAGGGAGGGAGACACCATATAGAGAAGGTATGTCTATATAAAATTAACAATATATATAATTTCATATTTCAGTGCATAGTTGAGATCTAATAAAAAGGACTATGGGAAGTGAAGGGTAAGTGTACTAAAGCTTTTTTGAGCAGTCCAGGATGACCTCAAACTTGCTGTGTACTTGAGGTTGATCTTGAATAGCTGATCTTTCTGCTTCTACCTCTTGAGAACTTATATTACAGTAGTATATTTATGATCCTGATTTATGTGGTACTGGGGCTTTAATCTAGGGCTTTGTGTGTACACTAGATAAGCATTCTACCAACTGAACTGTATGCCCAGGCCCTCTTTAAGCTGTCTCATAGAAAGAAATGTAAATAAGTTAAACTCTAAATTTTGTTAAAATATTATAGCATTGAAGGCAACTGAAGTATACTTAGAGCAGGAGAAAATAGTCTTTCTCAGGGAAGAGCATACCAACTGTTATCTGATACCAAACGGTCATCCTTGAACATGTACATGTACACACACACGCACACGCACACGCACACGCACACGCACACACACACACACACACACATGCACGCATGCACGCACGCACGCACACATGTAAAGTATATAGACTGAAAGGCTATATATGTGTTTGTGAGTATGTATATGTGAATATACATATACATGTAGACATCACATTGATTAATTAAGAAGTCATAAATTTGAAAAAGAGCAAGGAAAAGTATCTGAAAATATTTGGAGAAAAGAAAGGGAAGGGGGAAATTATGTAAATATAATCTCAAAAAATAAAAGAAACAAAGATGGGGTTTAATAGTAATTATTAAAATATATGTAAATATATCAGTGGTCTAAAACCAAATAAATATAAAGTGATCTCTTTATATTTATTAAAAATATTAATTTTAAAATAGGGTCTTATCACATTGACAAGCTGTTGAAGAAAGTCTTGGTTTCAAAAAAATCCTTCTGTTTCCTATTTTTAAGCACTTGGGACTCACATGTACCCCTTACTCAGCCCAAATTTGTTAATGAAAATGATTACAAGAATCTATGGCTAGAGAGATGCCTCAGCAGTTCAGAGTGCTTGCTGCTTTTGCAGAGGTCCAGAGTTCAATTCCTAGTACTCTAATTGGGCAACCCACAAATTTCACTGCAGCTCTAAGGGATCCAAGGCACGCGCGCGCACACACACACACACACACACACACACACACACACACACACACACACGCACACGCAAGCATGCACGCACCAGGCAAAAAAGTAGAAAAAGTGAGCTTTCTAAAGTAAGGAATAAATCTGGATTAACATCAAACAATCTTAGTAGAGAAAATCACTAATTCTTTCTTTCTTTTTTCCTTTCTTTTTTTCTTTCTTCTTTCTCTTTCTTTCTTTCTTTCTTTCTTTCTTTCTTTCTTTCTTTCTTTCTTTCTTTCTTTCTTTCTTTCTTTCTTTCTTTCTTTCTTTCTTTCTTTCTTTCTTTCTTTCTTTCTTTCTTTCTTTCTTCTTTCTCTCTCTCTCTCTCCCTCCCTCCCTCCCACCTTCTCTCTCTCTCTTCCTTCCTTCCTTCCTTCCTTCCTTCCTTCCTTTCTCTCTCTCTCTCTCTCTCTCTCTCTCTCTCTCTCTCTCTCTCTTTCTTTTGGTCTGGATATATGGTTCTATGCTGTCTAATAAAAAGCTACATTCCTCCAAATGGAAAAAAATAAGTTGAAAATAAGGAGATACAGAAAGACACAGAGATGATATTTGTCTTAAAGAAAATAAGTTTGGCTCCTAAACACCAATTAGTTGCAAAAGGTTCCTGGGTACCAACTCAGACCTGCTAAAACTTATTATCAGTGTTCTGTGTTCTAATAAACTATTTAAGGGGCTGTGGTTACTTCAGAAAATTGTAAGCAACTGTTGTGGATATGGACCACATTCTTTAGAAACTGATCCTTTAGCCAAATACATCACCACAAATTTTACTGGGTCCTTGAGTCTTCAGTGGAATAGATTCTGGTCCTACAGTTCTTGGCTTTAGTTCACCCCAGTGTTGTCACTGACTTTTAGGATCCTAAGTAAGTTAACAGGTTAGCTGTGCTTAAATTTTATTACATTCAGGTGGGAGATAATAAGAGCATCTTGTATGAATAACAGGAGATTGGATTTGATATTTCATTTATATGTTTAGCCTAATGCCTAGATTATGATAATTGCTTGTTATATTTGGACACTATTTACATATAGCAAAATGGGAATACACATAGTTTAAGACCTAAGTTCACACCTCTATTAACACATGGATGGTATTATAAGTCTTCTTTGGATAAGGAAGATCCTAATAAGTCTTCTTTGGATAAGGAAGATCCTAATATGTGAAGAACAGGTTTCACACATTTGCCTATATAGAAATTTAAAAGTTTTCAATATAAAACACTCAAGAAAAGTAAAATAAAATGGCATTATGGAAAAAATGACTTATAATATCAAAATGGAGAATAGAGAAAAATATAGGGGGAAAATAAAGATATAAAAAGATGTTCAATATCATGAGTCAATAGAATTTGCCATAATAAACTGTTGTTATTTGCAATTTGATTGACAGGATGCTCAGATGAATCAATAATGTGTGTTGATTGTGCAGCAGTAAGAACACAGCACACTCAGCTCTTCACATGGCTCCCTCAGGAAAAATTACTTTACTGGAAATGTCGGTTGTATCCGTGAAATTCCACTTCCAGTAATCAATTAAAGCAGCAGTAAGCTTGATGATGCATGTACAAGGAAGACAAATTCACATTCCCTTTGTTTAAATAATTGGGACAAAGTAATATATCATTTAATCGGAGTGCACTTTTATACATTATAGACATCTATTTACAGTTTATTTTTCAGCCAAATACATGTAGAAATATCTGCATAATTGAGAATAAAATGGTACCCATGCCATAATAAACTTAAAAATAGTATTTTATTTTTAAAGAATAGGTAAAAAAGACAGTTTATTCCTTTGCTTCATTGAATTTGTTTTATTGTGTACTGCTCTTTTTCCCTTTATGGTGCTGCTCACAAGTAAAGCCCAAAAGATATACCATCTAACCCTTCTGTAAATAAATACATATTTTATATTCTAATGCATAAAAGAAAATAATAATAGGCTGTGCTTTTTCCTAATTAGGAGCATAATAACACAAGTGAAATAAACCTTCAATTCAATAGCATAAAACTACCTTACATCAAAAAAAAAAAAACACCTTTGCTCAAATTTGAAGAAAAGTGGGTTTTACTAATAGAATGGCTTTTAAAAAACATGGACCGTCCTTCAGCATAAAGTTCAAAGTTCAATATTAGCCTTTTACATGAATTTCCTACCTCTGTAAGATATCTGTGTTACTTGTGGGTCATTCACATTAGTGAAATACTATTTACCATTACCTGACACAATATTCCAAACATAAAGTACTTTTGCCACAGAATTTTAATGCACATGCAGGGATACATATCATGTGATTTTAGGATAGGTTATACACTTTTCTTTGTGTGAAAATTCAAAGTTGTGTTCTCCATTCTGGAAAATCAAGCTGTTAATCACAGTGCCTCCTGAGCAGGATGAGTTCTCAGTGAAACCCATCTGTAGTAACACCTGCTTATCAGTGTGTTGTTGCTGTCACGCCCACAGTATCTGTGACCAGGTACCATCACTTTAGTGTCTCATTTTGTTCTAAGATCTGGGTACTTACTGTTTAAAAACATATAATTTATCTTAATGTATTTCTTTAGCATTTTGTCTACAGAGGTATATTGATATGATGTTCTGCTTGAACTGTGTGTAAACAGGCTGAGTTACATATAAATTTCACATTAGGAGAAGAGGGCATAGCAATGGATTTTTCAAAATTATAGGGATTTTTAAGTTTCTCACTAAAAATTACTTTTTATTCTTGGGTATTTTCGTGCATAAATACAATGTATTTAGATTATATTCACCCCCCCACTCCACTCCCTCCAGCTGCTGATACTGATCCCCACTACTTCCTGTCCACTTCCCTCCTTCTCTTCTTTTTATTTAACCATTGGATCTAACTAGTGGTGCCCAGAGGCTCGAGAATCCAGAGAACCATCTAATGGAACCTGGGTAACCTCCACACTGCTGAAAAAAACCTACTCCCTCTCTTTCTGTACCAACCGTCAGTTGCTCCTCAGCTATGGTTGGCTTCATAAGCCTCTTTGCTCTCTGTGTAAGAATGCTGGCTTGAGTTTGGGTTTTGGTAGGTTTAAGAATCCCAGCTGTTTTAAACTCTCAAGAGGTACGCCCGTCACTCAGAAAAACCAACAGGTAACGGTAAGGCGGGTGGGGTGGGGGAGACTGAGTTTCACTAATTGTCAGGCTAATTGTTTGCCAGCTTTGACAGAAGAAAGGAATGAGCAATCGGAATGTGCAAGCGAATTCGGTCCCCAGTGCAACCTTTTCATCCAACACACCACGAAACAGAACATGTAGCTTGTAAATTACTGCATGCTTGTGGCTGAACCTTGTACAAACTTCAAAACCTGTGGCAACTCTAAGGAATAGTTTCAGAGCATCCCCATAACTGCAGAAGAGAATCAGGGTAAGTTAATAGGAGAAGTCGAGCAGGTATTAGATGAGGAACTGGCTTGGAAGCTGCAGTAATTGATTTGATAACTAGAAGTGCTTCATCTCTAGTCTTTAAAGCTTATGGCTGAGAGCAAGATAGGAGTGAAATTTGAGAATAGAAAGAATAGGGGCAAATGGCAAAGCACATTCTAGAGAAGAAGCCCATTACACAAATAATTTTACATCATAGACATAACTGTCATCGTTTCCAGTCCCCTGTCACTGACGGCTAAATAGCAAAGCATAGCTTGGCACCTGTTTCACACTTTAGACTACAATAAAGACCAACTTTTGCATGAAACATTTATTATTTATAAATGCTCAATAGTTGAGGCAAGAGTCTCAGTCACAGGAAATGGCTGAAGTTCCATTTTCTGAAAACGCCCTGGAAACACAGATTTTGTAAGTGGGAAGAGCCATGGGATTGTCATTGGTTTTACCACCATCAATATCACTATCTGGGAGGCTCTCAGACATGAGAGAGACAAAGTTGGCAGCAAGGACATAGACAGAAGAAAAGAAAGAAGCCCATTCTTGCCCCACTGCTAATATCACAACAGCATTTGAAACAGTAGTATATTTTCCCCCAATATGTCTATGTGGATTTATTTAATGCGATGTCATGCATTAACTTTATTATACTTCTGTGTGTCTGATGTATGTATATGGGGCACCCATCCCATGTGTGCGGAGGTTAAAGAACAACATTGTGGTTCCAGGTCTCCCCTCTCACTTTCAGAGAGACCCGTGGATAGAGTTGTTATCCTCAGGCCTGTGTTACAAATGTCTTTCTGATAAGTCACCCAGCCCTGGATGGCTCTGTATTGACTCTATAGTGGTGATAAAGAAAATGCTGGACTCATGTAGCCTCCTTGCTTTGTGTTTTTATGTTATAAATTGAGTGTTGTACTTAGCTTGCAACCTCTCTCCAGATAAAATACAAAACTATATCTATAAAAGCTCATCAATTAGCTATTTTAATAATGGGTCTATTTTTGAAGTTTCTGCTATTCTTCCTTTGAGTTTTGGAAACTAAGGTTCAAAATCATTAGATACATAAAAGGCTAATAACCAAACAAATCCTTATTCTTTAAAATTCACCTTTCCTTGGATGGCACTGAATATCAGGTAAGGAGAAGCAAGCAAGACTCAGAAAAATAACTGTCATGTGGCACCTAGATCAAAATATATTTAAATGTATTAATTTAAATTCATTTATTTAAATACATAAAAATATATAACATAGCATAGAAGGAGGATAATTGGGAAATGGTAGATAGTCAGCAGTTTTGTAAGGACAGGGAGGGTAACGGGAGGTGAATATGACCAAGCTCCCAAGATTGTCACACTAAACATGGAATTCCCATCTCTGTTCATGTTACACTGATATCTGATCATTATATCCAGTTTCCCACAAATCTCTTAATCATATTCCCAGCTACAAAAGAAGAAAACTCAAAACAAGTTTTATTTTCCCAGCCCCTTTTATCTCTGAATCTAAGACATCACCAGATCTTGTCCACATCTGGTTCAGAATCCTTCCTCCTTCCCCTCAAAAGGGAAGCAAAGTAGCTTCAATTTTCTTCCCACCTCCACTTTCTTTCCATCCTATGTGCTTTAACCAAGCTTTTCTTCTTAAGTCACAACCATGATCCATGGCTGCTTATTTTGTATATGTGTTTGTATGTGTTTGTGTGCAGAGTGTTCTCTGATCAACATCCTTAGCCATCAGAGAAATGAAAATTAAAGTTCTGGATTTTGATGGGCTTAGAGCCTGTCAGGGAGGCTGGCCTGTGATGTGATTTCAGCTGTGTAATCATTGCTATGCTAATAGCTGTTGATATGCACAGGGACCTATGAAATTAGGGAAGGGGCAGTAGCAGAGTGGGATAAGGTTACCAGAATAAAGCCTTCCTATTCCAGGTGTTAATTGTTGACAATCAATCAGTCCAGCTTCAGCTGCTTCTCATGTCAAAATGCAACTTTGCAATCATCCAATTGTTTAATAAAGTGAACTACCTGAGCCTTCCAGCAGGTTCTGGGCTTCCTATACTTCGTTATTTTTCAATATGTAACAATTCTCTATCTTTCTCTCTTTCTTTCTGTCGTTCTCTTTGTCTCTCCCTTCTCCTTCTTCCCTTCCTTCCTTTCTTTTTTTTCCTCTTATCTCGTTTATCTGCTCATTAACGTCCCTAGGCCTAGACTCTCTCTTTCTAATACATTCTCAAGGAACAGTTTCACGTTTCCCGTATTTCAAGTTTCCTCCCTCGTCCACTTAGTCAATGCAAATAACATTATTCTGTGAGTTCTGCTTTGCAGAGGGTCTGTGCATCTTCCTCTTCCCCACAGATTACCGGCCCTCCTTTACTGTCCATCCCTTAGAGAGAATTTCATAACAATAAATACTAGGAAGTCTCAGCAATTATTGATAAAATTAAATTGAATTGGGTGGTGGGAAGGTGTTTTCATTCTTCTCTTTCTTTAATTACTTTTTTGAAAGCCCTGTAGACAAACCACTTAACCTTTTGGCTCAGAATGTTCATGTTTTTCTTCCTCTACACTGAGGGAGTAGAGTTTTAACAGGAAAAGGGGGAAATGTCAGTTTGCCTACATAAAAGAGCATGTGCAAACTATTAATTTCTTCATTTAGGACATTTTCAGATTTTAAAAAAAAAATATGCATGTGTAAGACTGTGTGTACATGTGTGTTTTGTGTATATGTTCATGTATTTACATTTGAGTGTGTACATGCATTGAGAAGACATAGGTTGATGTCAAGACGACTCCACCACTCAGGTTTTGACACAGGGTCTACTCACTGACCCTACAGATGACTGATTCAGTAAATGCTAGCTGGCCAGGAAGTCTCCAGGGCTGCCTCTGCCTCTGTAGCTCTGAACTTACACAAGCATGCCGACACAACCACTCTTTACATGGATTCTGGAGATCCAACTCAGGTGCTCTGGTTGTCTGGCAAACATTTCACAGACAATGATATCTCCTTAGTACTTAATGATGATGCTTCAAGCCACAAATAGTTTAAAATTCTTGTCTGGTAAACAGAATGATGAATTAATTTAAGGCAAGAATTAAA
Organism: Phyllotis vaccarum; assembly: GCA_033318265.1. Classification (NCBI taxonomy): domain Eukaryota; kingdom Metazoa; phylum Chordata; class Mammalia; order Rodentia; family Cricetidae; genus Phyllotis; species Phyllotis vaccarum. Next base: position 62,597,191 of record JARWLC010000009.1, read on the forward strand.
AAAAAAACCCAAAAAACAAACAAAAGTCAATCTTGTCCCAACAAACATGAAAACAGACAGAACTGAAGCTCAGGAAGGTATTAAGCCGTCTTTACAAACTGTCTAAAGCCTAAATAATTAGCTCTATTGTATTTACATATTATGTGTTTGAAGAAATAGTAAATTTCTAACCTGTGTAATGGATGAGGAAATCACAGATAAAAATAAAAGGAATCAGGCCTGAGTAGGTCAGGTGGAAGACATCCACACCTCCAGCCAGTACCTTGTTGGCCCAGAGCCTAGACAGCCCCAGAAGAGTGGTCCCTGTTCTCTGAGAGCTGGCCCTGCCCCTTACCAATGGCTTGGGAGGAAGAGCAGGCAGGTCAGCCCCAAAGGTGGCCTGGGGCTTCCAACTCAGCTGCTCCCAGGCTCACATCCAGCGCTTTGAGTTGGCCCACCCTGACATCTACCTCATCTATGAACTGCTGGCGGACATGAAGGGAAGGGTCCTTTGGAACCATAGTCATGGGAAATCCAGGACTATGCAGGATATCCAAGACGAGTTTGGCTGATGGTCGAGTATTGATGTTGTACCAGAAGCCAGAGGCTTTGAACCAGTCCATTGACTCATTGTAATGAACATTTGCAAGCAAAGCTGTTGGAACAAAAGAATATACTGAGTGACACGTGACACATCACAGCTCCCAGGGCCACTAAGACAAATGAAGTGGTGATGGAGAACGGGCAAAGGCAGAGGAGGGAAGTGATTCTTCTTTTGAAGGGAGATGTTGCATGAGTGAAGGATGGATGCAGCAGGATTGGGAAAAGTGTGGGATTGGCGTGTATGATGTGAAATTCCCAAAGAATCAATAAAATGTTGTCTTTAAACTGTTAAAAGTACTGTTTATTGTTCTTTATTTCAGCAAACAGTAATTTTTCAATTCTTTTATTTCTTCTCTTTTTTATAATTGCAATTTTGCAGAGGGATAAAGCCCAGGGTTTTGCAGATGGTAAAAGCAATAACTCTATACCAGTGCACACTTAAGTTTCAAAGAAAAAAAATAGCTTTTCTTCACTGCAACCTCGGGATGCTAAAAGAGCAGAGATCTACTGCTTCCGAGAAAGCTCCGGGAGCAATGTCTACCTTCAAGTCATGCCTCAGGCTGGAGAACAGTGGCTCAGACCCACTTCTGACCCTCTGCCTCTGCTCTTCTCACTGCTGTAAAAACCAGGAAGTCTCAAGATAAACATGATTACACTGCAGAGGACATTTCCTTTTCTTTTCTCTATTTCTGTAGATTTGCATGTGCTTGTTTCTTTATATTTACAACGATATAAATGGAAATTGCCCTGTCTGTATGTTACTTAGGTGTAAATGTTTTCAAGCTGGCCCTTTGGTATTGAATAATCAATAGGTGTCATCTTCCCGGGAGAAGACTCCCCTCTCAGCAGTCTGTAGTTGCCTGTCCACCTTTGTGTAGGGCTGAGGCCATGTGAACTTCCATTCTGCCATGTTAACATGTCTATCAGTGTCACCTATTTCAGCTCATGCTTAGGTAGTCATGTTGGTGGGCAGCTCTTGGTGTAGATTTGGAAATCCCTAGGTGAAACCATCTGTTCCTCAAGAGTGCTTCTTCGCTTTGAGAGCCCACCCAGAGCGGTCTAACTATGCCTCAGCTCAGTGGCACTTCACAAAAACAAAACAATTTAATTCTATCTCCTGATTCATTTTTCAGAATTGTTCAATTTGAGTCTTTAATAAGTGTCCTTTTGACTGTCCTATGAGGGTGCAATGAGGAGGGGAAGGAAGAAGCCCAGGGTTCTACAGATAGCAAGAGAAATTATTTCTGGCTCTTTCGATAACAATTAGAACAACTTTTATTTCATTGTATGACTGTCAGCTCCACTTCTCAGAGGAGAAAATAGTTCAAAACCTCACATAGTTTGAACTTGAATTCTTATTCTACCATTTAGTGTGATGTGACATGGGTTGGCTTCTCAGCAAAATCTTATTTTCTTTAAAAATTATTAGTTAAAGGATATAATATGAATATATAACATGTACTTAGCATAGATTTATTTTATATTCTCAATGAGTGCCTGGCAAGTTATTTATTTATTTTAGCAGTAATATAAACTTAATTTTCCTTTTCACATATAATAACGCAGCAAAGAAGAGAAATGAGATTTGGGTGAGGTAGAGGGAAGGTAACAGAAGTGTAGGAGGAATGTTTTTGAGAAGACCAGAAGTGACACTGAGTATATTTCCTTGTGATGAGTATGCTGCTTCTTTGATTCAGTTTTTCTATTAGGTAAAAGAATGACTGGGCACCTGGGGAAAAATATCATAAAAATCTAGAATGATGAGCGGAGGAGAGGGAGAATGTTAAGGGACCATTTAAAGATAAGACATGCTTATGAAAGTACCATCGTTTACTAAAGCCTCCAGACACTGTACATTAGATTGATGATGTGGAGCTATTTCCTTCCTCATTTTGAGCGTCAGTCCTGAAGAGCCTCTGTAGAAGTTGCTCTGTTCTGGGTAACAGGGACTGGCCAACCAACAAGCTTGCTCTCCACCAGTAATGAGTGGGAGAGCAAGGTACCACTGCCATCATCATATCCGTATATTCCTCTGCTCAGCATTGTGTGAATGGCAAAAGCAACTTACAGAAAGAGTGCCTTGTTTATGGCTTAAAATGTTAGGGGATACGGTCCATCATGGCAGGGAAGGCAAGATGACAGGAACATGTGGCAGCTGATCACATATACCCACAGTCTGAAAGCAGAGAGCAATTAATTCTGGTGATTGGCTTATTTTATCTATTTTACTCAGCCGGGAACCCATGTCCATGGGATGCTATTACATACATTTAGAGTGGCTCTTCCCACCAAGTCTAGAACCCATCATAAACATGCTCCCAGGTTTGTCTCCTAGATGGTTCTAGATCCTGTGAACTTGACAATATTGAGTAATATTGTAGCTTCTAAGGGTGATGTAGCCTAGCATGGTCTACACAGCCCTTGTCTATAGGGACAAGACTTGAGTGATGAATACATGCTACTCCATCTTTCAGAAAAGTCCCCCTCAAGAAAAATATCCCTTGGTAAGTACAGAGTTTTGTTGTTGCTGAGCTGTAGTCTCATGTTGCTCAGGCTGGTCTCAAACATCCTTAGCTGATGATGTCCTTAAAAGCTCCTGATTGTCCTCACTCTGCTTCCCAGGTGCTGAGTTACAGATACAGTCCAACAAACTTGGCATGACCATATTTCTTAATGACTCCCAAAGCCATGGTTGAAATACTTTGTGACATATTCTACCATGTCATTTGTTTAAATTCTCTTGACTCTCATGAACTTCATTGTGTTTATTGGTGACTTACAAAGTTGCTGTTTGTGAGAAATTTGGCACTATTAACACCAAGGCGAATAAAAGATGTGTAAAAGATGTAATTATGAAGAGTTGAGGAGTTTGTTCACAACACTCCACAGTGAGCATGTTTGACAATGGTGGACAGGCCTCTATTGTTTCCTAATCCACAATGGTTTCTCTTTTCTGCTGAGTAAATGATGTGTTACCAACACCATTGATTGTACAATAGAATTTGCTACAACCTTTCTGTGCACTGGACTCTGGAGCCTCAAGCCAACATTTTGTATTCTCTCTAAACGACAGATAAGAAACTTTTAGACACGGTTCTGCTTCTGTTGCCACTCACTTTTCTGTCAGCATTCTCCCTCCCTTGGTATCTCAAATGAGGAATTGCCTGTTCTAATCCCGTTCTGTAATGCTGCTTACTGAATGAATGAGTTGGTGTTTATGACATGAAAGCAATATAATAACATAGAGCATACCTGTCACTACACCACATAGGGCTTTAAAAACCATTTATTAATGTTTTATTCCCCAATATTTGACAATCATATAACAAGTATTTAGTAGTTGCTGGATATGGAGTATTGTACACTAACAAATGTACAATGCCTTTTTCTTTTTTTTTTTTCACATATAATTCTAAACCTGTAAGCCGAGAGTTCTACAAACAGGCATGCAGCTATCAGTGTGTGCTTGTTTGCTTTAGTGTGCTGAAGTCCGTGTCATTCAGATAGTTTGGGTTTTTTCCTCATAGAGTCATGATGGCCGCTATGGCCCCACTCATCCTGCTGTTGATCAAAGCAGAGTGAGGGGAACGGGAGCTGAGGCAGTGCCAGTAAGGAGGTCCTTACCTCCTGGGACTGCACGTGTGTCACTACGCCATCTGTCCTAGGGCCAACTGTAAAGACATCACCAGTATTCGCCGGGCGTGGGCGTGGCTGGACAAACAGCAGAGTTGGGATTAGAAACTAGATGGGGCCACATTCATGAATCACAGATATCAGTCATGAAAGGTGGGCATCCCTAGCCAGCCATTTTAGTTTGGCTCATTTTCTTCCTAACAATTCAGTGGGGAAGCTCTTATACATTGGTGTTTTGGATAACCTTGGATGGGGCACTTCTTTTCCTTCCAGCTTATCTCAAACAGAGTCTCTTGTTTAAGCCTGCACATTCCAGACAGACTGCCCACAAGATGCCAGGCATTTTTAAATCTCCACCTCTCATCTTACAATAGGGGCATTATGACAACAGAAATAAGCTACCACAGCCAGCAGTAGGTGGTGGGGATCTGAACTCAGGTATTCCCATGTGTACCATTGGGTCTTTATCCATAGACTCCTGTCCTTGGCCCATGAACCTCTTTTCAGTGATGCAAAGAATAAATCTAATGCAGTTAGCTTTAGTCAAGCCAGAAAGGATGATGATTGTGTTTGTACCACTGCAGGTAAAGCTGTTAGAAGACTATGGTCACAAGTTTTGATTTCATTGTAATTGCCATGTTTTGTGACGTGGTCAGTCCCTGTGATACAAAGACCCCAAACTTATAAAGATGGGACTACAAGCCATAGTGTCAATTCTCAAATTTTTAAAATATAATTTTAGTGGAACAAACTCCAAACCATGAAGTGACTGCTCCTCTTTAGTTCAAGATCCTGTGGATTCTAACAGACTTAACAAAATTTCCTGAGCTCAGTGACTTATCTAATTTTAGGTCTCACACAATCTATCATTTCTAGAACAAATTTAGGTTCCCAAAGCTTATTCTCACAGCAACTCTATATTAGAAATAGATGCCCTCTCTCATTTCATAACATGGGAAACAACAAAATTAAACTAAATAATAAATCAACCTCAGTGACAGATACATTAATATTCCTGTATCCTTCAAATTGTCTTCTAAAGGTTGGGGAAAGAATCCTTTCAATATACAAGAGATCTACGTCATTGTGCTTTGAGGGGAATCCACAGAGTTCCTCCACCTTGTTGAGCTAGACAGAGACTCAAGCAGAGACCAGAACATGGCTCAGCTTCAGACTTTGCTCTAATTCTTCATGTCATTGCTATATACACATGCATTCACTAGCAGAAACTGGGTGTTCTAAACACAGTCTTGCAGATGATTTTTTTCTGACCTTGGACTAGGAGCTTGGCTATAGTTTGCCTTCCCAGGCATTGACTTCTGTTCTTTGAAACAGTAGATAACATGTACAAGTAAGGGGTCTGGGAGGTTTAGGCTAGCAACAATGTATCTTCACCAGTACACACCACATTTTGGAACTGGAAACATCAGATTAATTCTGCCATTTAAATGACTTTGTTTTTATGTGGAAGCTCTGGACCTTGAAGAAAAACAAAATGAAACATTGTTTTGGTAAGTTATCTGTCTTTATCTAGAAAGTGGAGCATTAAAATGTCATTCTGTTAATTTGTACCAGCTTGTGGGGAACCACTGAAAAATATCCTTTTGTCTGGACTAAAAGATGATGATTCTCTTTAGTTTGGGATGTTTGACTGATATGGTCAAGGCTGACTGGGTGATCTTTTGAGCTCCTGTCTGAATTGTCATGTGACTGCACTCTGTCGTCAATCATTAGTGGACTCCGGTGACACTATCTCCACCACTCACACATATCCATGCTTTTATATATCTGTGGCTTTAGACTTTTGAAGAAGATCTTTAGAGAGTTACAGAAAGGACGTATGTGCAGAAAGAAGGAAATACAAAATGACAAGGACGTGTACAAGAAACAGCAAGCCTGAGAAAAACTGTATCTGCCTGAGACTCAATGTCTGTTCCCTGCTAGTGGAGGCAGGAGATTAGCCCAGTGTTGGAAATTCATTTCTGTGCCTCTCACAGATCACAGTCGAGAGCATTTATGAAATGAGAGGTACTAACATTAAATCACAAAAGTAATCTAAAGAAACAGCTTCCACAGAAGCAGTTCAACCCCTCTTAAAACAAAACAAAACAAACAAGCATCAGTGTCTGTGTGTGTGCATGTGTGTGTGTGTGTGTGTGTGTGTGTGAATGTGTAGAGACTGACATTAGAAGTCTTTCTTAATCCTTCTCATCCTTCCCACTTCATTTTTTGAGGAATAGCCTTTCTACTGAACACAAATAAAAGCTCCAGCTTGTTCTGGGGTTTGGTCTCTCCTTCTAAAGAGCTAAAATTACAAGAGGTTCTTCCTGTTCACCATGAATTTATCTGGGGATTGGGGACTTAGATTCTAGTTCTCATGTTTGCACTTCAACAATTGAGTCATTTCTCCAGCCAAACCTTAATTTCTCAGTGAGAAAATACTCAGTGTGGACGCTAACTATTACATTTCAGAAAGTGGACAAAGAAATAAAAATTGTGTCTTGAATAAGTAGCAAGCTCAAAGTCTTATCATGGCAGTCTGGAGATATTATTTTCATGGTATTGACTTCCCCCTACGAAGTATAGTTTTACAAAACTATAATTTTACACATTTCTATTATTAGAATTAATATTTTAATGTCAATATAGGAACTGAATAGTTTTCTGTTAATAATTACATTAAAGATAGCAAATGTTTATGGATTGCATGCCAGGCATTGTTTTCACTATTTTTTCTTGTGTGTATGTTTCTATTCCATGTATGTCTGATCCTCACACATCTCACATACCATTATTTTTCAAGTTTCAAAGATACAATTTTTAAATCATGAGCCTAAAACTTAATACGAGCAGCTTACTCAAGAAGACAAGCCACGACTTTTCTTTGTGTCCTATTTTATCTTTATAAAACAATTTTTATGATTATCTTTGAGGAATCAAACAACAGATGCCCAAGTAAATAATGAAATGTTTGATTTCCTACTGAACAGGATGTGTTCATACTGTTTTGTCATGAGTTACTATCCACTCCTGTCCAGCAGTGAATATTCAGTGAAAAGTTGTGGATCAGAGTTTCAAGGAGTGCTGAGTTTGAGGATGTGTTTGTCTACCCTGTGACTTTAATAGCCCAACTAAAAAGAGCAGGTGTTCCTTCTGGCAGCAGAGGACATGAAACTCATCTTTAGCTTAGAATGAAGAAATGATAGTATCTTCTGGTGGACAAGAAGAACTCGGCTAATGTTTTAGTTTTGTTTCTGTTACTGCATTAAAATATTCTCTGCACAAAAGAGGCGTTAGCAGAAAACTGGACCGTTAACTTACAGTTCCAGGTTACTGTTTATCACTGCAGGAAAATCAAGGTAGAAACCTGAAGCACCGGGCCATATCCACAGTCAAGAGCAGAGCTGAAATATGTGCATGCAAACCTCTTTCTACCTTCTCCACAATCCAGCATTCAAACCAGGTGGTATAGAGCCTCTTCTCGTGGGTTGGGTTTTCCCACATAAATTAATGTAACCAAGACAATCTACCCCAGACAAATCCACAGACCAACCTGATCTAGAAAATTCCTCACTGAGACCCCCTTCCAGGTGATTCTAGATTATGAAAAACCGACATTAAAATTAACCATCACAGTTAATTTCAAATCCTTGTAGGATATCTTGACTAGCCAACCCATTTTATTTTGCCTGCATCATGCTCAAGGCCTACTGTTTCCATGTAGGTTGGTAAATTGGTTAAGAAATTACTTGTCTATAGCTCTCCCACAGTCTGCTCTCAAGGAGTGGCTTGATTGAAACAGTGGAACTGTCATTTCAAAAGACTCTGATTGCTCAGTGTGACCCTTTAACAAAAGGTCAGAAGGACACTGAAGAGTCTGGTGTCACAAAAGCTTTTTCAAACTTTGCAAAGGAATTGAACATTCCTCAGAACAAATGTGGGTAGCATTCATTCAGAATCCTGTCAGGTGTGATGGTGAACTGAGCTTCAGAAGTAGCTGAGGAGTCATCAGAGGGTGAAAGGTGAGATGGAGCCATGGGGTGAAAGGTGACACAGAACCATCAGGAGTGACAGGTGACATGGAGCCATCAGGGGTAAAAGGTGACATAGAGCCATGAAGGGTGAAAGGTTACATGGAGCTGTCAGGGGTGAAAGGTGACATGGAGCCATTAGGAGTAAAAGGTTACATGGAGCCATCAGAGGTGAAAGGTAACATGGAGCCATCAGGGGTGAACAGTGACCTGGAGCCATCAGGGGTGAAAGGTGACCTGGAACCATCAGAAGTGACATGGAGCCATCAGGGGTGAAAGGTGTACACAAACTGGGGAAAGATAGAAGCTCTCAGGATGGAGGATGAGAGAGAAGCAGAGCAGCGGAGGAAGAAACAGCAACTGAGATATTACATCTTTGTTCTGGGTGCTCAGCATCCTTTTACACATTTTGAAGTACTAGAAGGAAGCTGTATGGGAATTGTATGAATGTGCCTAGAGCCCTGTGTCTCCAGACATTCTCGGCCTCTCACTGATCTTGGGGAGCTGTGTGTACTACAGAGTGTACAGTGAGTAATTCCATCCATACCCAGGAGAACAACAGTTGCTCCCATATGTACTCAGATGCTGCCACAATCTGATTTCTTTCAGAAATGTGTCATGTTGGCTTTTTAAAATTTAATTGTCTTTCTTCTTATGACCTCAGGGCAGAATTAAAGAGCTAGTGGGTTTCAGATATTGAGTTTTCATTGCGTCTACACAGTAACTCATCTTGTATATACAGCTTCATTGTGCCTCAAGCTCATTTGTCTTTGAGTGCCAGGCTCTCTGCTCGAATCATACATCACTGCTTCCTAGAATATTTTTCTTTCAGATTCTGTGAAATCCATAAACCTTTCAAAGAAATCTTCTTTGTATCTGTACAAAATTTTAAAAACTGTTTTTTTTTTCCTGTAAGCCCTTGACAACAGAAACACACACTAATTCTGCAGGCTACAACAAGAACCACCAGAGAGTATTTTGTGCTGCCCAAACCCATTAGCAGATTTCAATTCTAAGAGCACAGCAGCCACATCTTATCTGAAAGACAGTATTTATCTGAGATATACTCAAGCCAACTTTGAAAAGGTGTTTTGATTCATTATTAAGACTTGAAAATTTCATTAGGGCCCTCATGTCCCAAAGCAGCAGTCTGTGCCTTTTAATTGTAAGTCGTAAGTCTACACAACATTTTGGGTATGTTGTTGCTAACATGTTAAAATAGAAGCTTAAGGCTGGAGAGATGTCTTAACCATTATAAATACTCACTGCTCTTTCAGAGGACCTTGGTTAAGTTCCTAGCATCCACATGGTAGCTTTTAACGATTAGTAACTCCAGTTCTAGAGAATCTGATACTTGTTCTGGCCCCTTCTGGTTCCTTCACACACACACACACACACACACACACACACACACACACACACACACACACACACACACACAAACACAAACACACACACTTTTTTTTAAAGTAGGTTAACATGATAAATGATAGATGATCTTATAGTCTGAATCACTTTTCCTGTGTGGTGCCTGGTTCCCCATCTGTAACATGAGATTCCCAGGAATCCCTTACCTTCCCATGAGTTATCCAGAGGATCTTGGGATTGATATATATATGGGGGTAGGTAGACAGCTATGTTAATGTGCAGAATTATTATCAACTGCCCATGAGGGCTGAGGGGATGGCTCAGACTGATGTGGGAATGCCTTTCTGTATGCTGTGAATAGCAATCTTTAAATAAAGGAGCTCTTTTGGCCCATGACAGGCACCATAGAAAAAGTAGGTGGAGAAATCAGAATAGGTAGGAAAGGAAGGGCGGAGTCAGGGACAGAGTAAGCAAGCAGCCCAAGGAGCAACATGTAAGGAACACAGGTGAGCTACGGGCCACATGGCAGGAAAGATTAATAGAAATGGGTTGATTTAAGATGTAAAAGTAAGCTAGCAATGTGCCTGAGCCATAGGCCAAATAGCATGAACTTAATATAAGCATCTAAGTCATTTCTGATAGGACTGGGCCTTAGGCCGATCAGCCTAAAACTATTATAAACATCTGTGTTTCTCTGTGGGTCTGTGGGTCTGTGTGTCTGTGGATCTAAACCTTGAGGCTAGGCCCAAAAGTCCAGGCCAGAAACTTCCTACTACAACTGGCAGCCTAACATGTGGCAAACATACACACATAAAGCCACAGAAAGCTTAAAAAATGGTCTAGAGCCCAACGCAGCTTCTGAGTTGTGTCTCTCATGTGAGCTGTAGTACAGAGATGCCCTGGTGAGGCAAATGGGCTTGAGCTACAACGGCTGGCTTGTGGAGTGCAGCTTAAGGTGTAAAATGGCTGGTTCCTGAAGTCTCACAGGAGCCTAGATATAAGCAAAACATTATAAATGGTGTATTTAAGGTTTCTGCTCATAAGGACAAAAAAGGAACAGAATCAAAGATGGCTTCTTAGTGGCAATATTTTCTTGGATCAGCTCTGTTTGCCTTAGGCAAAATGAGGCTTGGCTTTTTAAAGAGAAGCTTCCTGATTCAGCCTTAGAGGCAAAAAAATACTTGTGAGTTTTTTTTAAGAGGCCCTGCTGCCTAATACTTAAATGGAGTTAATGAGCAACAGATGGCAAAGCTTTACTTGGTAATTATATGGACCTAAAATTCCCCAGAGTACCTGGGCTAAAAAGTTAAATTCTATGAAGTTAGACTAGGAGCTGGGTGGAGCCATCCACCCATCCTACCAGCCTTGAACTTTGGCAGATTAAAGGTGTGTTCAGAAATTGAAAGAAATAGAAGAATCCTTGGCAGATTAAAGGTGTGTTCAGACATAGAAGAATCTGGATGGAGTCAATCACCCTGCCAAGCAAAGGTGTGGTCAGAGACAGAAAAAAGTTAAGAAATAAATATACAGTAAAGATAGTTTTTTGTAAAAAGTCTAAGTGGTTTAGAGTGTGTTGAAAATATATATACATAGGCTTAGAGAAAGAAAAGAAAAGGTAGAGAAAGCCCTTAAAAGAAAGAGTAAAATAAACAAACAAACAAACAAACAAACAAATAAATAAATACATAAAAAGCCACATAAAGATGGAAAATACAAAGAATGTCTGGATACTGTATATTATTGTCCTATCTTTAAGCTTCTTGACTGAAAATGACTTAGTAAAAGCTGCTACAAGACGGTTGATTATAAATACTGTTGGATTAATTCAACCTATATATTTTGTGAATGTGTTTACTTTAAAATTGAAATCCAAAGATATGCTACTTTGGAGAAGAGGTTTTCTTTTTATTTCCATAGAAAATGAGAGGCTGTGGATTTATTACCAGATAAGGAACATAAAAGTTCGATAGAGGAAGACCCCCTGAAAAATCTCCAATGGTAATGGATGGCCCAGATGATTGAACATTTTAGAAAATCTCTGTTGAAGTTTCCCATGCTCTGTATCCAGAACAATTTCAAGAAGACTGGCTGAGATGACCCAGCCCTACAGACTACTCCACTAAAGACTTGTGCATAATCCTACATTTTTCTTTGGATTCCCATGAGATTGCCAGTGTCCCCACTCAGCAGGAAGTAGCCGAGAGAATGACACCCACATTCCCAAAACATGGATTATGGATGTTTGTGTTTATTTACAGTGTTGTTTATAAGTTATTATAGATAAGGGGGGAAAAGAATATTAGATGTGGAGTTCTTTTTGCTTTAAAAAGAGAAAAGGGGATCTGTGGGAGATTATGTTGTTACATTGTAAATAATTGTCCCACCCACTGGTTTAATAAAAAGCGCTCATTGGCCAAAGGCAGGTAGAAAGTGTGGGCAGGGCTACCAGGCTAAGAGAACTCTGAGAACAGGAAGCACAGAGCAGAACACCAGAGAGAAGCCGGAAGAAGCAGAGGACAACTATGCTGCTCTAAGAAAAGGTACCGAGCCGCATGGCTGAACAAGATAAGAGACATGGGTTAGTTTAAGGGTAAAGAGCTAGCAAGTGATATACCTGGGCCTTAGGTCGATCAGCCTAAAACTATTGAAAGCATCTGTGTGTCTCTGTGGGTTTGCCGGCCTAAACCTTGAGGCTAGGCCCGAAAGTCAGAGCCAGAAACCTCCTACTACATCAGACAGTTTTTACTTTTATACAAACAAGAGAACATGTGTTCAGATTCATGCACCTATCCAGCATGTCCCTGTACCCCAGACTCAGCTAAGACTAGAGAGTCTCTGGGGATCGCTGTCTAGCCTGTATCACTGAATTAGTGTGTTTCAGACTTGACAAGACAGACTATCTCAAAACATGAGGAAGAGAACAGGAGAAGAAGGTATCAAATGTCATCCTCTGGCCTCTACACACATGCATGCCTGCAAACATGTTCATACACATGCAAATGCACATACCATATGTGCATATGTATATGAACATATACTGTAAGTATACACATGTGTACACACACATGCACACAATGAATTTTGTATAGGGTCCAGCAAAGATTATTTTGTCAACTTTACATGAATAAAAGGCTTATGCATTAAGGTGGTTTACATTATTTTAAATTACTTGCTCTGTTTTTCAAGTTTTCACCTTGCACAAATGGAACATGATATAGATGATATTGAAATAGAGTCTCAGTGTGGAGATATTTTGCTTAATTCTGCAGCATGTGTTTCGTCTCCTCAGTGTCACCTCTAGGAAAAATAAATGAGATTTAGTTCCTTGTTTATTAAAATGGGCAAATTAAAAGAAGAAAAAAGTTTCAGAAGCCTACTTTAATAATGTATATAATAATTCTAATAATTCATATAATTCTTATAATTCATTTTAAAATAATGAATATTTGATATGAATATTTCCATAGCCATCCGTGGTTCTTGAGCACCATGATTCTTGAACATATTTGGTCTTTAAGAAGTTTTGGCTTCCTTATGAGTTTGTGAGAGCCTGGGGTAGAAAGATAGCAAGGAGAGACTTACTGACTCTGTACCAAGTTACTCTGTAAAAGTTCCTGGTGATAGGATTTCTCTAGAACCCTTTATGTGAGCATTTTTATTACAGCCGAGGGCTCACCCTTTCTGACTCTTATTTTATAAACTCAGCTTTTCTGTTCAGGTATTTGTCTCCTGTAAATGAATGACACAGTGCTAAATATGCGTGTGCCCAGAAAGAACATGCGTGCTCTGTTGCCTGCCCCTGCTGGGTCCATCTGCTTTGTTGGCAAGATGCCCATGGGCAACCTGGTCCATTTTGCAGCCAGCCTCCCAAAAGTCTGTGCATACATACAGTGTGCAGAGAGCTAGATTTTTAAACAAAGCCTTCCACCAATCTGCATATGGATCTGCTTATACTTGACCACACATATTGGTACTCATGTATCATAAGACAAATACTACTGGAGTAGGTCAAAGGGGCAGGCTGTGCTAGCATCCCGAACAGTGGTGAATGTGGAACCATGCAAACCTCCCTATTCTGCATACAGGTACATATTCCTCTATCAAAGGGTTCTGTAGATATCTGGAACAGATAGAAGGATATTTGAAGTGTTTCCCTGCCTATGAAGGCACCAGGGACTCATATAGCATGCCTTTTTTCCAGATTCTTGTTTTTGAGGATAAAATTATATATTTTAATTTTAGTTTATTGGTCCAAGATATCTAAATAAACATGTGAACAATGTCTTCCTTTCAATTGGCATTTTCATACATATCAACTTAATATAAATAATACTTCCGAATTGATGGTCTAGTGCATCTTTCATATCTACTATATTACTGAGCTATCCTTCAGTCACATTTGATGCCATCAGAAATGCTGAATTTTGTCATCTTATTGTCTTCATTACTGTTTGATTTAGTTATTTTTTCAAGCTTTCTGGACATTGTTCTTACTGTTTTTAATCTTTTGATTTGTTTTAGCTATACATCATTGCCTATTTTTAGTGATGGTATTAGAGTTGACATTTAAATCTTTAATCTAAATCTGAAAGCATCAAATAAAATGATTGGATGTGACACTGAGGAACTTTAGAATAGAAAGATTATAGCAAAGGATGTTAAAGAATCGTTGTAGGAATAGCCCTGCTCTTTATAAACATTAATAACACATAGAAAACAAGACCCTGAATACGATTAATGACAGAGAGAAGGATGTGCAGAGACTTCACTGAAGTCTGGGGGCACAAGCTGATAACATTGTTGCAGGAGAGTCCAGATGGCCTCTGCTGTAATACTCGTTCTTGCATGGGTCTGACGAGCGCTCACTATGTACAGGACAAGTTAACAAGTTAACCAGAAGCACATCAAACCTTCCCTTCTTGATGTACTCTTAGCTGAAGGACAGACATAAAAAACACCGAATAAAGGCTCCATGCCACAAGTCAGGTCCTAAGAGAGCACATGAAGAAAAGTGAAGACTTGAGCCAGGGAAGCACATAGGCTAAGTGTAGATCGCCTCTCCTTTCCTTCTCCTAATCCAACACCCATCTCATCTCCATAGGAGATGACCTCTCCTATGAGAGTGTGGTCTCTCCTCACTCTCTGCCCCCAGTCTCGGGGGACTAAGTAGATTTCTGTGGAATGTCCTACCTACTTCTCTTCTGAACCCTTCAGCAACTCCTAGCTCATCCCCATTCCTAAGTGTCAGCTTCCAATACCTAGAAACACATGGAAAAGACAGTGGTCAGATCTAACAGTAACTCAGAAGAATTTTCTTCCAAGAAAGGCACAGCTACCACACCCTCCCAAGAACCAGAGGGTAACAGAAACCAAGTAATAAAGCACTTACTCAACAAAAAACATGATGAGATATAAAGACCTAAAATTACGATTATTCCAAACACAGATACATAGATGTTAAAATAAAAACAAAATTGTTAAAAGCTAGGATAACATGTCTTAATGATAGCCCAACAACCCCATCATAGTAGGATCTGAGAATTGCAGCATAGCTGAAGCACAAGACAATGACCTTAAAACAGAGTTTATGAAAATGATAGAGGTCCTTAAAGAATAAATGAAGAAATTTCTTAAATAAATCTATGAAAACACAAAGAAATAGTATAAGGAATGAATAAGACAGTGCGAGACCTGAAGATGGAAATATAATCAATTGAAAAAAAGCCAAACTTAGAGAAATGGAAAATTTAGCAACTTATATAGGAACCACAGAGGTAAGATTCACCAGCAGAATACAGAGGCAAAAGAGAGGGTCTCAGGCATTGAAGAAATGATAGAAGGAATGAATATCTTGGTCAGGAAAATGTTAAATTAAAACAAATTCTGGCACAAAACATCCAGGAAAATGAAAAGACCAAACCTACAAATAATAGGAACAAAGAGAGCAGAAGAAACCCAGGTCAAAGGCAGAAAATATTTTTAGCAGAATAATAAAGAAATTTCCTAACCTAAAGAATAAGGAGCCTATAAAGGTATAAGAAGCATCGAGAGCACCAAATAGATTGGACTAGAAATGAAATTCACCTTGGTACATATAATCAGAGTGCTAAGTGTATAGAAGAAGAAGAGCATATCATGAGATGAAAGGGAGAATTCCAAGGACAGAGGGAGGCCTGTTAGAACTATATCTGACTTTTCAGTGGAGACTCTAAAGGCCAGGAGCTAGACAAATGTTCTTCAGACTCTAAGAGGCCACACATGCCAAACTTCTATGCCCAGCAGAAAGTTAATTCATAATAGATGGGAAAATAAGACATTCCATGACAAACATAATTTAAGCAAATCTATCTACAAATCCATCCCCACAGAAGGCATTTGCAGAAAAACTCTAACTTGAAAAGATTAATCACACCCAAGAAAACACAAGTAGTAAAATACCACAGACTAGCAAAACAAAAGAGGGGAAGCACACACACACACACATACACACATATACACATACATACACATACATACATACACACACATACACACATACACACACATACACACACATACACACCACATCCAACACATACCATCACAACAAAATAATGGGACTCAATATACATCGATCTTTGATATTTCTCAACCTCAATGATCTCAATTCCTCAATAAAAACACACAGACTAACAGAATGGAAGCAAAAACTTTCAGTTTTTGATACTTCTGCCCTATCCAAGAAACACACCTTAACATCACAGAGAGAAATAACCCCAAGATAGAGCATAGATAAATATATTCTAAGCAAATAGACCTAAGAAGCAAGATGGTGTAGCCATTTTGATATCTAATAAAAGAGACTTCAAACCAATATTGGTCAGAAGAGATAGAGAAGGATACTACATACATATCAAATGAAATCACCAAGATGACAGTTCAGTTCTTAACATCTACATACCAAACTTAAGAGCACTCAAGTTCATAAAATAAGCACTACTAAGTTTAAATTACATATTGATTCTCACACACTAACAGTAAGAGACATCAATACCCCTACTCTCAGCGATAGACTAATCATCCATACAAGAACTAAACATGGAAATGTGGGCACGAACTGATATTATAAACCAAATGGACCCACCAATGGAAAGTTTACAAACTCATGGAAACCAACCAACTCTCTGCTGAATAAAAAAATGGGTCAAGACAGACATAAAAAGGAAGAAAGAAATTGAAAACATTCTAAAATTGAATTAAAATAAATACACAGCACACCTAAGCTTACAGAACACAATTGAGGGAGTTCTCAGAGCCAAGTTCATACTACTAAGTACCTACTTTGAAACAAACAAACAAAAATGGAGGGATTTTGATGTGGGAATGTCTTTCTGTATGCTGTGAATATCAATCTTTAAATAAAAGAGTGTTTTGGCCCATTACAGGCACCATAGAAAAGTAGGAGGGGAAATCACAACATAGGTAGGAGAAGCAGGGTGGAGTCAGACAGACTGAGCCAAGAAGAAACATATGAAGAACACAGGTGAGCCACGGGCCACGTGGTAGACAGATTAATGAGAATGGGTTGAGTTAAGATGTAAGAGCTAGCTAGAAATGTGCCTGAGCAATCGGCCAAAAAGCATGAAGTTAATATAAGCATCTCGAGTCATTTCTGGGGGCCTGAGCAGTGGTGAGTGACTAAGGGGTCTGGGGCTGCAGGTCTGTGGGTCTGAACCTCTGGTTGCCTGGGGCCTAGAAACCTCATTGCAACAGGATTTCATACTAGCAACTTAGTAACACGCCTAAATGCTCTGGAACAAAAGGAAGAAATTACAATCAAGAAATACTAAAACTCTGGGCCAAAATCATTATAATAGAGACAAATCTACAAACACACAAAATTACAAAGAATATGAAACTTGGTTCTTTGAGAAAATCAATAAAATTAACAAACTCTTACACAAATCAACTAAAAAGCTGAGAGAACATCCAAACTTAATTATAAGTGAAAAGGAGAACATTACAAAAGATACTGAGGAACTTCAGAGAATCATAAGGATATACTTTAAAAGCCTCTACTCTACCAAGTTGGAAATATCAAAACAAAATGTATTTCTTTCTTAAAGCCACATACAAAGGTTAAATCAAGATCAGATAAGGAATTTAAACAGACCTATAATCCCAGTGAAATAGAAACAGTCATTAAAAGTCTCTCAACCAAAAATACCCAGGGCCAGATGGTTTTAATACAGAATTCTGCCAGACTTTCAAAGAAGAGTTAATACCAATATTCCTTATGTTATTTCACAAAATAGAAAGAATATTGCTCAATTTGTTTTAAGAGGCCAAAGTTCTTCTCATAACTAAATTACATTCAGACCCAGCGAAGACAAAAAAGAGAGAATTACAGACCATTTTCCTTAAGAATATGGAAGCAAAAATTCTTATTAAAATACTACAAACCAAATCCAAAACACATCAAAATGATCATTCACTACAGTCAAGTAGGCTTCAGCACAGAAATGCAGGGATGGTTCAATAAATGTAAAATGATAAATATAATCTGCCATACAATGATGTTGAAGACAACCCCCCCCCCACAGGATAATCATTTTAGATGCAGAGAAGGTCTTAAAGAAAATCTGACTCTCCTTCATGATATAAATCTTGTAGCTATTAGAGACACAAGGAGCATACCTCAATATAATAAAGGCAGGTTACAGCAAGCCCATAGTCATATCAACATAATGGTAAAAAACAAAAAAAACAAACAAAAAGCCTCCTCAAATCAATTCCACTAAAATCGGGAACAATACAAGGTTATCCACTTTCTCCAAACCTATTCAATATAGAACTCAACATTTTATATAAGAGTAATAAGACAAATGAAGGGGAGCAAGAGCATGCAAATTGAAAACAAAAAGTCAAAGTATCTTTATTTGCAGATGATTTGATTGTATACATAAAAGACCTAAAAGTTCCATTAGAAAAATTCTACAGCTGATAAACACTTTCAGCAAAATATCTGTATGAAAAATAACTCACAAAATTAGTAGCCTTCCTATATGAATGACAAATAGACTGAGAAAGAAATTAGGGGAAAAACACCTTTCACAATAGCCTCAACTAGTGTAAAATATCTTGGTGTAACTTCAATAAAACATAAAAAGTTCAAGATATTGAAAAAGACATCAGAAGATGTAAATATCTCCCATGCTCATAGATCAATTGAATGAATATAGTAAAAATGCCTATCCTACAAAAAGAAACCTACAGATTAAATGCAATCTCTATCAAGATTCCAACAAAACTCATCATAGATCTAGAAAGCACAATTTTCACCTTTGTATGGAAATACAATGCCACCAGGAATATAAAATAATTCTGAATAATAGAACTGCAGGAGATATCTCTATCTCAGATATCAAGTTACACTGCAAAGCTATAGTAATAAAAGTATTCTATTGCTACAAAAGTGAAATATTGATCAATAGAATTGAATTGAAGACCCAGACATAAATGCACTTTTTTAATGAACACCTTACTATTAATAAATAAGCCAGAAATACACACACTGGCAAAAATAACATATTCAACACATAGTGCTGGCATATAGAAGAAAGCAAATAGATTCATACTTACCACCCTACACAAAATTCAAATCTAAATGAATCAAAAACCTCAGCATAAAGCCAGATACATTGAATGTGATAGAAGAAAAGTGGAAAATGAACCTTTCATTCATCTCTATGGGAAAAGATTCTCTGAACAGAACACCATAAGCACAAGCAGAAAGATCAACAAGAAATAAATGAGACCTCATGAAACAGAAAAGCTTCTGCATGGCAAATCACACTAAGGAACAAAATGGGAAAAGATTTTTATTTACAAAAAGTCCAATAGTGGGCCAATATCTAAAATATATAATGTACTCCAAAAACTAGATTTAAGGAAACAAATAATCCAACTTAAAAACAGGGAACAAATACACACAAAGAAATTTCAAAGAGGAGACTCAAATGGCTGAGAATTATGTTTAAAAGGGTCAACATCCTTAGTCACCAGTAAAATACAAATCAAAACTACTTTGAGATTTCATCTTATATTAGTTAGAATGGCCAAGATCAGTACAGTAAAACAAATGACACCTTATGCTGGCAAGGATGTGGAGTAAGGGAAACACTCATTCACTGCAGGCGGGAGTGCAAACTTGTACAGCCACTATGAAAATGAGTGTGGTGGTTCCTCACGACATCAGCAACTGGTTGAGTTCTGTGATGTAGACAGATGAAGAAAGACAAGTGGAAAGAATACATACAAGAGAAGGGACTCATCAAAATTCACACTTAAAATATTGATTAGGCACCTGAAAATAAAAGCCTACAGCTCAGATATCTATTAACCAGAAAATGCAGTCAAAGCATTAAGATTACATCTGTCTCTTAATGTATGACCAGTGAGTGACCACTCTTCTATAGTACACACACACACACACACACACACACACACACACACACCACTCATTCATGTTTGGTCTCTGGCAAAGTTTTATAAGTAAAATAGGTCAACATATTGCCTATGTCTACCAAAATATGTCCTTCCAAAAAAGAAATGTATGGTCCAGTGCTAAGCTACTCCCATGGTCTAGCCTCATCTAGGAGTCTGTTAAAACCACAGTAAGATCCACTTTATTTTGACTTGTAGGATCTTTTTGGAGAAAGTCCCAAAATAGACAATTTTAATGTGTTTTCTGGATAACTATGTGTTTGGGACCACGGTCCAAGGACACAGCTTCTAAGCCAAGACATTTGATGCTTGCCAACACTGTCTGTCAAAGAGAGATAGAAAAAAACATTGTGTCTGTCTTTTATATCATGTAGACATAGAAAGCCTAAGTCTTAAATAGAACACAACCATCCTATCAAAAAGAGAGTTGCTTTTTCAGAATTGTGCTTTGAATGCCTTTGTGATAGAAATGCTATCATATCTTAAAGAACACCAGTTTCTTCTGGAGCTGTGGCCATAGTCACCAGAATCACGTATATTATTTAGTTTTGGACACTATGGCAATTCCCACAGGGAGCAGGTAAAGATCACAGTCTGCCACCAATAGATCAGAAGTCATGAAAGACTAGTTACTTATTTTCAGTTTTTAAAACTTGTGTGTGTGTATGTGTGTGTGTGTGTGTGTGTGTGTGTGAGAGAGAGAGAGAGAGAGAGAGAGAGAGAGAGAGAGAATTGTGGCAAGTAGGCATATATTGGATGAGGGACAACTTGCTGAATTGTTTCTATCCTCTGACCAGAGCTAGGAGCCTGGACTGGAAGTCAAGTCATCGGGATTGGCTCCAAGCACCCTAAACTGTTGAGCTATCTTGGTGCCCTTTTTTTCTTTTGAATGTAACTCTTTTATTCATAAATCCAGAGTCCTATTATATTATTGATGGTCAAAAGGTTTTTATTTCCCATATTATTGCTTCAATGATGAGGTCACTCAATGAGGAGACAGCTTTGTGTTTCATTGTCCACCACCTGCCTTGAAATTTCACTGATAAATATCCCTGAAAAGTCCACACATTAAAATTTTGGTGCTCAGGTGGTGCTATAGAGGGGTACTAGAGACTTTAGGGAGTGTCTTTTTGTCATTGGGAACACATCGTAGACAAAGACTGTAGGATTCTGGTCTGTCCCTTTTTCTTTTTCTACTTGCTGTTTATAGTCAACATTTTTTTTTATGATTCCATGGTGATGTACCCCTCTCCATGGACTCAAAGCAATGGTGTCACTATGTCAGAGTCTGGGGCCTCAAAAACAAGTCTTTTATAACCACAGCTAGTTTTCTTACATATTTTGTCTGAAAGATAAAATGATGACACAGATATCATGGGGGGGTATTTCTCTTCATTAAAAAGATGCCGAAAAACATCACCATCTTCTGAAAAGTGTGTTGTGGGAAAAGTAGCTACCATGAACTGAAATGTCAAACAGAGCCTCCCAGACTTGACATTCTCATTGAGAAATCATCTGAACTTTGGTTTCAAATGCATCCACAACATATACAAGAACAAGGATGCTCAGATGTGTGGAAAACTTTATTTGCCACATTTGTAAACAGAATCATACTATTACAGAGTCAGACCAAAGGTCTGTAAGAAAGATCACAACTTCTGTTTTTTACTTAAAACAATATAAACTGAAATTTCAGAAAGTTTCCCACGATTACTAACTCAAATTCTTGCACACATTTGAGCTTCAGGTGTGAAAGCTATTATTACTATGCCATCTCCTCCTCCATGCCTTCGGGTCTTGCCAACTTACTATTAACCTCACTCTTTCTCCTGAACCTGCCCCCCTTTCCTGGACAGAGCCACCACCTGCCCGTCCGAACTCAAGGGCTCCTTCTCTCAAGTCATCTGGCAAGTATTTGCTCCATTTCCCATCTGCTCGGATCTACCAGCCTCTTTGTTTCTTTACTTGGATCTTGTATCTTAGGTGAGGATTATAGCAGCTTGCACTTGTTCTCCTGGGTCCTCTCTAGGGTTCCTATAGAATTTTTCCCTTTGTGAACAACTGACTTTTAATTTAGTCTATAAATTTGAAAATGTCAACGTCCTTCCTCATCAACCCTGGGGCATACCTCAGAATTCTATGAGCTTTTCTGTCTTTATGGTGAAGCACCTTCCCATGTGCAAATGTTCACTGGATACTCTTCATGACAAAATGAAAGATAATTTGGGGGTAGAAAATTAGACCTTCAAAGACTAAATCTTATCTGAAACCTCATACCTTATACCCCAAATGAACTCTAAATAGATCATGAACCTAAATGTAAAGTAGTGAAGCTTTTAGAATAATAAATCTTCAAGATGTAGGGATTGGTAAATATTATTAAAATTGATACCCCTCCAAAGTCTATTAAAAGAAAGATGGGTCTTTGCAAACTGGTCCTCATCAAGATGAAAAAAAACCATGACATTCAGTTGAGAAGAAAAGACACAGGCCAAAATACATGTATGTATTTTGGATTCCATATATAGATACATAAAGGACTATCAAAATGTAGCAGTAATAATGAAAATAATAAGATTAGAAAATGGGCAAAATTCATGAAAACACAATTTACAAAAAGGAATTTACAGAATATAAATATGCACATAAAATATAGTCTGCATCATTACACACAATAAAGAGATTCAAAGTAAAGCCATCATGGGACCCTCATGTGCATCTAGCAGAATATCTAAAATAAAAGCATGATAACCAGTGTTTGAGAAGATTCATTGGGACCTAATGCCTTATGCATATAAATATATAAAATTACATATCTATTTTGGAAAATAGTTCACAGTTTCTTACAAACCCAACACCCATTAATTGTACTCTTAAGATTTTTGTCCTGGAAAATGAAAACTCATTTTTGCACAGCAACAGATATATAAGCATTGTAGGTGAAATCAGAAGTATCCCTCATAGGCTCATGCACAAAGCACTCAGTGCCCAGCTTGTGATTCTGCTTTAAAGGCTGTGGAGCCTTTGGTAGGTGGAGCCTGAAGGATGGGCATGGGCCAGGGCAGTAGTCTTTGGAAGGTTATAGTTGTCCCTGCTTCTAGCCTGTACTTTCTGCTTCCTGCTTCCCACATGTGAGGAGAGCCACTCCCCATGCTTGCTGCTGTGGGCTGAGCTCTGTTGCTATTCCTTCCTTGGGCCAATGTGCTGAAATCTATCTGAAACCATGTGTCAAATAAGTCTTCCCTCTCATAAGTTGTTTCTGTGAGGCATTTGATCATAGACATTCAAAAGTAATGCATTAAGTACTCACAAGACTTTACTTATGATAACTCAAAATTAAGAAGAACCAAGACTTTTATTTCACAAGTTAAATAAAATATAGTTTATCTGTATCATGTAATATCACTCAACAATATTAAGAAAGCAGAAGAGATAACCAGGAATAACTCAGATATATCATAAGGAGATTATGCTAAATTGAAAATATCTCAAGGGTTTTTACAGATAGTAGTTAATTATATATATAAAACACTTTAAATTGGCAAAATCATAGACATAAAATTGCTATCATTTGCCAGAGCTTATGAAGAGAGAAATAGAGAAGGAAAGTGAGATGCAATGGCTGTAAAGGTGCAGATTGGTGATCTGCATGATGTTAGAATGTTCCTCATCCTTCTGTAGAGTACTTATAGGAATGGGCATGAGATAAAAATACACACACAAAATCCCACAAGCAAATATTATGCATCAACCTGAGAATCTCAATGATGTTGTGGAGACTACCAAGATTGGTTCTCTGCCTGTGATTTTTGTACTAGTTTTACCGAGACTTAACTACTGAAATTCTGGCTGATGGTATAGAGCTTTGATGAGGCATCTTACTCATCAATGTATCATAAAATTCTCAAAGAACTAACAAAAATGAGAAACAGCTATAAATATGTGTAGGCCTGAAAGATATTTGAGAGTATTAGAGAAATTCATGCCAGTTTTTATATGAGAAAATTCAGTGATAGCTGTATTGATGTCTGTAACATTTTATGGAGATG
Source organism: Phyllotis vaccarum (assembly GCA_033318265.1). Classification (NCBI taxonomy): domain Eukaryota; kingdom Metazoa; phylum Chordata; class Mammalia; order Rodentia; family Cricetidae; genus Phyllotis; species Phyllotis vaccarum. The sequence continues at coordinate 62,621,339 of JARWLC010000009.1, forward strand.
GATAAGTTTATACTTCCAACCTCAGATACAGTTGCACAAAGAAGATCTGAAGGGCTGAAATCTCTTGTTCAGTTATTGTTTGTGGGATACATGTACAAGTGTTTGTTTGTATGTGCAGGTGTGAATTCACACGTGTGTGAAGGCTGGAGTCTGCTGGTAAGTGTCTTTCTTGATAACTCTATTTACTGAACCAAGGTATCTCAACAAATCCATTATTGACTTCATTAGTCAGCAGCACATTTTGCCCTGGGGACTTCCATCTCTTCTTCTTGAGCACCGGATTTATAGGTGGGATGTTTATCCACCAGGCTTTTATGTGGTGCTGGGTATCTGATCTCTGGCCTTCATGCTATGCAGTGAGCACTTTATCCCCTGGTCATCTTTCTAGCCCCAGTTATTTCCTTGCAATTACATCTTCTAAGTTGAATCTAAAATCTTTGGGGAGAAAAATATGATGTCTTCAGTTGCTGAGTGTAGCCTAGACTTCATGTCATTGCTGATGAATGGATGCTCCCACCTTCTCCCAGTCTGATAATTGGTTATACATGTGGGTGGGGTGGCACCTTGCAACCGACTGATGGATTTTTCTAATGAGAACTTAGAGTAAATCATTCCACTGTCAGCTCAGAATCTGGCAAAGCCAGAGTAACATTCCAAGCATGGCTAAGAAAAATGATGCTATCAATAAAATACTATTTTGACATCTGGGGTCTGCTGCATTTTCTTCTTATGTTATCACTATGTAAACACTCAGGCTCCCTGATGCTGCAGGAGCTCAGTGTCAAATGTTGTAAGCTGTATCCCTCTTATGGATTTGCATCCATTTCCATCAGAATTTCAGAGGTCAGGGGCACAGAAATCGATAGACACAAACTACAGCCATGCATGCTATGGCAGTATTAAGACATAGGAGATTACTTCTGCAAAACAAGTTCTAAAATCCATATCTGTGGAAACAAGAGGCTGTTTGAAAGTGTCACATTTACACTTGCTCTCATTAAGACACTAAAGTTTCCCATTACAAGTGAAGCTTGCTCACAGTTCTCAGGGTCATTATGCTGGTGGTCACTCTTAGGTAACATGTTATTTTATGCTGCTTTGCAAAATTTTTTTATTTATGGATTACCTATAGTAGGAGAAATATTAAATTTTTCTATAAATATACAAAATCTGACAAATAATGACTGGACAGATGAAATCATTGGATATCTAAGCGTTGGTAGAAGTTTTTTCTAGTATTGGTAAGGATTGTTTCAAATTGGATATGCTCTCTCTTTTCTTCCCCCACCTCCCCGTGTGAATGTATGATGATAATATGATTATGAGTGTAAGGGTCTGTGTCATCATTGAGGTCAGAAGGCAACTTTTTTTGAATGAGTGTCCTTCTTGTTTGGGGAATGGGCATGTCTAGCTTCTGTCATTTTGTCACTTACTCCATGCTAAGTAGCCTGTGAGTTTCCAAGAGCATTCTCTTCCCAGAGTCCTAAGATTACAGGTGGGTGCTGTTGGTTCCATGGATCCAGACAAGGTTGAAGAGACATCTCCCAAGCTCCTGGATTTGTTTTTGAAAGATCTATTTCATAAGTTGTATTCAAAGTTTTCTACTGTTAGCAGATCATGGATTCTCAAAAGTACATGTAAACAGTAATAGCAACATCACTGTGGGGTCAGCATTACTCCCCCTGACTTGAAAGTCCTGAACACATTAGATCTAGGACAACATGTAGTTACATCACTTGCACATCAGAGTCAGCACTAGTAACTGAGCCTTGTGTGCCTATGGGGTTAGGGCTGGCAATGGCAGAGATTTGCTCACAGATGCAAAGTTCCTTTGATTCTCATGCCTACAAGAGTAAAGGTTACATTCCTATAGTATCTAAAAATTAGACAGGCATTTCCTAGCAAGCCCATAGAGAAAAACAGCATGTCAAAATATGATTTATTAGTGTTTCCCTGGCATGTGGAGATATATCTGTACACTTAGAAAAAACCCCATTTCTCATGGTATAAGTTTTGAAAGTGCTTTAAAAGACAGACTCTGCTTTTTCATTAAAAAAAAAATGTAATGGCTGAGGGAGTTGTAGTTCTGGGATATCTGATATTTCTCTGTCCTGTAACTCAGCTCCTTTGCCCTAAACCTATAGCAAAGTTTACTGAGTTCCTAGCCATGGGCTTGTGGTAGCTGGAGAGTGAAGGAATCCAGGATAATATTCAACAGCATTACTGAAGTTGGTGTTAAGTTTCAGGAACAAAGGTCAGGATGGGGATTAGATACTCCCAAAATGCAGAAACTTAGAATTGAGGCACATAGAAAGTGGGCATATCACAGAAATCCTCAAAATAACAAGAACTATGCCTGAGTTGGGTTCAGTGATTCAAGCCAATTTCTGAAATTGTCACAAAGTGTCCTCAGCATTGGGAGACATCAAGAAAATTGACTAGACACATAACTATTAAATTTATATTCCTTCTTATTCTTCAGAGTTACAGCTAGTTATTTTAACTAAGTTCTAGTACAAATTTTTATTAATTCATTAACAATTAGCTTTTTAAATATAGGATCTCTTGTAGAGCTTTCTGACAACTCACTATGTATCCAAGGTCCCAAGTCCTAGGATTGCAGAGGTACACAACTGTGCCTAAAATGAATTTAAAACTTCAAAGCAGAACTTGATTATGCAGATGTCTCTCTTCACCGGGGAGGGAGGAGAGCTTGGTTTTATCCTCACCACTTGTGACTTGAAAGCAATATGTCCATATGCACAGCAGCTTGAATCTTATCTTTTTCTTTCTAAGTTAGAAGACTCCATATCCCTCACTACCAGCTAGTCCTCAGGTGATCTAAGTGTCTTTCTTCTTTCACTAATAATGAAGTCAAGAGCTCAGGCTTTTATTTATGCCACATGGTAGCTTGTCACACTGAGCAAGTTTCAAAGCTTCTTCCATTTTCTCACCTGAAAATCAGAGCAATGACCACCCCAAAGGGCTTCTGGGAGGGACCAAATGAGCTGGTATCACAGGTGAAATACTAGGACAGTCCTAGACACATAGGAAGTTTTTGGTGTGCAGTCATTATTTGTATTTGATGGATTGTCCTTATTCTAGAGCCAGGTTCATCGAGATGCCTACTGTGAGATGCTGGCTTTTCCATGCTTATTATTTTATAGTATAAGAACATTCATGTCAGTCTTGCCAGCAACAACCATTCTAACTGCACAATAAATTGGCATCTTTGGGACCCTGGTTTTCATGAATTTGGTGACTATGATGGTGCCCTTGAGAGCCAGTCTTTGTGTCTGACTCTAAATGATCCCTCCTTGGATTTTCATGAATTCAGTGAAAACTCCATTCTTACTTTGGAGCTTCTACGGCTCATCTGTGGTTGTTACATTGGAGCTGAGATCTACACCAACCTGGACTTCTTCCCATCATTTGTGTTAGCCATCAAGTTGTAAGGTCAGAAAGAGACATTCTGATCAACAGATAGGAATAAGATGAGGCTCACATACCTTTACCCTTAGTTTTAAAATTTATTGCTCATACGTATACATTATATTTTGGTTATATTCATCTCCTCATCTCCCTTCCAACTCTTCCTGACCATGCTTATCATATCCCTCTCCCAAATCATGTCTTCTAGATTATTTTTCTATGTCAGGATGAGTCAATTATTCCTGCCTACACACACATGAGGGTGGGGCTCCCAGTAGGAGCATGAGCAACCCATGAGAGGCACATTTCCAAAGAAAACTGGTTCTTTCTCTTCTTAAAGCTATCTACTGCCCAAAAATCCTCAGGTAGGAGTTGATATTAAGAACTGATAAAGCTTTTAAGAGGCAGAGGTTAGAAGGAGGTCGTTGTTGACCCACCTCATCTAGAGTCCCTTTCTGTCACATGTCCTTCTGGCATATTCCTACCACTGTTATGTCTTCCATCAAAAGGTTCTTGACAGCATGCCTTTGCACTTCAAGAAATGTAAGTCAAATACATTTACAAAGTCAACCAACTCCAGGGAAACAGCAAATAGACTAAATACAGAGACGAAGAATAGACAGATAAACTGTAAGAGAAAAAGGACAATTGGCCTAGATAATCATCTGCTCCCATATGGCCAAAAGCAATTAGAGCTAAATATGGAGGGAAGCATTGGTGTCCATCACCTTTTCAACCTTAGTCAGCAGCCAGAGCCTCCAAAACATATACCTCTTATGTGACATACATGACTATGTTTCCCCTTCATGCTTCAGTTTGAACTTGTGTTGTTTCATTGTTTGTTTTGGGAGATGATGTCTTCTTGTTTAAACCAGGTTGGATCTTGACTTTTCATCCTTCATCTTTGTTTCTAGATGCTGGCAGTGGAGACAGACACTACCACACCCAGCTATATGTTGCTTTTTACAAACCATTTCATGGAAGAATGGTGGTAAGATACCCTTCCTTTGGTCTCACTTTGATTACCTCTGTTGTTCATGAGGGCTCAGCTAGTTGAATATAGAGTTAAGTTGAGATACTATGTCTGATGTGGGAATGTCTTTCTGTATGCTGTGAATATCAATCTTTAAATAAAGGAGCTGTTTTGGCGCATGAAAGGCACCACAGAAAAAGTAGGAGGAGATATCAGAGCATAGGTAGGTAGGAGAAGCAGGGCGGAGTCAGACAGACTGAACCAGACACCCAAAGAAGAAGCATGTAAGGAACACAGGTGAACCACGGGCCATGTGGCAGGGCAGATTAATGATAATGGGTTGAGTTAAGATGTAAGAGCTAGCTAGCAATGTGCCTGAGCCATAGGCTAAACAGCATGAAGTTAACATAAGCCACTGAGTCATTTCTGGGGCCTGATCAGCTGCGGGCAGCTAAGGGGTCTGGGCCTGCAGGTCTGTGGGTCTGGACCTCTGGCCACCCGGGACCAAGAAACCCCATTACAACATATGTTTAAGCTTCACATGAATATTAGAAAGACTTTGCTTTCCCAAAATCATGAAAATGCACAAAATAAAAACAACACAAACACACATACAAAAAAAAAAAAAGCACAAGAAAGCCAGTGAAAGCACAAAAATAAGAGAATGTGGGCACTACACTGACATTGAAAAATAGTCATATTCTTTGAAATGTTCTGTTTTGAAAATATAGTTCACAGATAAAATCCTCACAAATCAGATCATATGTTAGCTCTAAAAACATAAGCATCAGAGAGTATTATTTAAATCTACATTATAGTGGTAAATATTACTTTTACATTGTTTAAAGGGAGGAAATGGAACTTATTGGCATACTGGAAAGAAAACACATTTATTGTTTATAAATAACAATCAATGCTGTGTGGATAATCTGGACTTTACCAAGAGAAGACAGTGTGAAGACAGGCTAGGAGAGGTCTGTGGGTAAGCTGCTTGCTGTGCAAGCATGAGGACCTCTATTCTCATCTCAGGACCCATGTAAGAGAAGGTGCCATGCACTTACAATCCCAGCACTAGGGGGGCAGAGACAAAAGGATTTCTGGGGCTCACTGGCCAGCCAGTGAAGTCTATTTGGTTGGTTCCAGGGCAGTGAAAAATTGTGCTTCCCAAAAATAAGTCATTGGATGACTCTTGAAGAAGATTATCCTCTGTATGTGTGTGTGTGCGCGTGTGCGTGCACGTGCGCACATGCTCCCACCATCATGACTTTGTACACTAATGTACCCTGTCACACACACCACAAACATGTTTTTTTCTTTCTGAATCCTGCTTTTCTTGACCTTCACTTATTATCATGACCTAACATCTGGGTTTTGCTGTTTTTGTCCCTTTTATTTAAGCCTTACCTAAGTGTTGTGAGAGTGATTTACTCATCACCGTTAAAAGCTTCCAAGCAAGCAATTACTTTAGGAAATAAGACATTTTAGTAGTCCCACTAGAGATGGGATCCTTATTTTAGAACCAATAACTCCATGTATAAGAAAGCACTCATTGTTCCAAATAAAAGGATATGTCTGCTCACACAGTGTCATTGAACAGACACAGTATAATGATAGTTGGGAAATCTAAGCCCCACATACTGTAGAAAGATAAACACTGAAGCAAATGAGTAAATGGGAGCTATATAATCAAGTGGAATGTGTGTGCCAGGCACTCTCACACACAAACAGATGCACACAGCAGATACAACTGGTGATGGTAAATAGTGAAAGAAATAAGATGGTAATGTTTATATCATCCAAAGATGTGTAGTATGTTCAATGGAAGGCAGGTAAGTTGGTTGTAGGCTGTTTATTTGGCTTACTCAGTCACAAGGGAGTGTCAAGTAAAGTCATGAGATACTCAGGTAAGCAAATGGAACCATAGTGTGATACTGAGTGCGGTCTCCCAGACCCAGAAAGACATACATCACATGTTCTCTCTCAAATTTTCGGGCCTGAGTATATAACCTCAGATAACTAAAGAAAGAAGGAAAATAAAGATGGACAGTTGCTTTGCTAGAAAGGTGGATGTGGGATGGAGAGGGCTATAGAAGGTACAATTGATCTGATGGGAGATGTAAGAAAGATGCATGACTGTAATTAGAGATGGGAAGGGAAATAAATACAGAAGGAGAAAGCAGAGTAAAATTGCAGTGAGGGTATCTAAAAAATCATTAGGAATCAGACTATTAATGATATACCTTTAAAATCCTATAATACATATAAGTTTATATACTAATATACATATAAAACTTACAGAAAAATTTCTCAACTGGATGACAATAATCCTTCCAAGTGCAAAAGATAATCTAACTAAAACCCCCAACACCAGGCATGAGAAACCTTCTTTAGAATTGTTGCTCATGGTTATCCAAAAGAATTCCAAAACATTACAGGCTATTGTTATTGGGTGGTTACTCCAGAGTTGGAGGGTAAGTCCTGAAAAGACCACACACTTCAGACACTGATGCCAAAGACTCCAAAGCTGGTACTGGCTTGAGTGCTGCTTCCCTTTGAAGTAGCTTTCATGGTATCAGTAGGCATTATGCAAGCTTCCAAAGGAAGTAAATATACACCACATCAGTGACCAGCATGGCATAATAATTCTAAATATAATAATTCATAATAATAATAATAAATATAATAATTCACAATAATATGCAATAGTGGCACATGTAACTTGGTGGTAACCAACAGCCCTCTAATTGGACATAAGATGCCTCAACAAGAAGGAGATAGATCATGACTTGTATAAGAAAGATATAAACTATCAAGGCTAGTAAAATTATGGATCCTGGCAGTTTAGTAAGTAGGTACTTTACTAAATCCGTATGATTTCTAGTTACATTTGAAGTATTTGTCCTTATTCCCACAAATAAGCGTAGCTTTTGTACCTCATCAAGGAAAACTTCTCTTTGTAGTGATGGAGATCCCTTCAGAAAACCACATCCTACCAAAATGCAAACTTAGGGGGCCGAGTCCTAATGTATACATCCACAAAACAATTCTGATACCTGATGCTCAGGGAATATTGCAGAGAGGGGGCAGAAAGATGGTAAGAGCCAGATGAGCAGTGAATTTCCTGTGAGTCTCTGTCTCCTAGTAATGACAGAGGCTGCATTCATAATGTCTCACCAACATGACCATTTAAACCAATCTGAACACGGACTATACCAATAGATATACCAACATGGGCAGAAGGAAAACTCAATAGGCCTCAGCCCCACACAAAGGACTACAGAGCAGTAAGAAATGCTGATAGAGAGAAATATTTCTCCTCAGGGAAGACCACACCAGTTGGTTGGTTATTTAATCCCAAATGGTCAACCCTGAAAACACACATACAAGTGGCATTATACAAGTTATGCTAATATATTTGGGAATATGGGTCATGATTTTGAAAGAGATAAGAATGGGCATGGAAGGTTTAGGAAGGAGGAACAGGAAAAGGAAAATGATGTAATTGTATTGTAACCTCAAAAACTCAAAGGAATACTTCCTTAAGAGGTAATATTGAAACCTCAAAGTAAATGATTTATAGAAACTAAAAAATTTAGCCTAAAATTGTGCTTACTAAACTGTGATTCTCTTGTCATAAAGCCAAAATATTAGCAATGGAAGAAGGTACCAAGCAAATGCAGATCTGTTATATTTTCTAGATTTAGCCGTTTGTTAATTGACAGCATCAAATTATACAACAGGTACTAAAATTAAATACAATTGGACAAGACCCAGTGACAGGAGGGCCTGGCTGCTTCTCAACTTCATCACAGGACACTTTAAACATTCCAAACTTTCTCTTCTTTTGTCTTTCCCCATTGTATGTTTGGGAACAGCTTTCCAATTTTCAAAGCTCTATTCAAAAGTGTACTTGCTCTTTCTTCAGGACAGTCTGGTAGTGAAGATTGCCTTCAATCTCATATGACCCTAGGGAAAAATGCTTGTGTGTGATAGACAGAGAATCCCCCATGGTGGAGTGGATGTGGTCCTGACAGTAATGAGTTCAGTCATCTGCATATGCATCTGTCATTAACAATAAACCCTGACAAGGCCTCCTTAAAAGCATCTTCTTTATATGATGCAAAGATGCCACCATCCTCACCTCCAAAGACCTCAAGATTGGTGTTGCACCCATAGACAGGGAAGCTATGGGAACCAAAAAACTAGAGCTCATTTTTTTTTCTGATGTCAACTGCAAAAATCAGACATGGAATAAATTGATTTGAAAATAGGAAATAATAATGTAAGTAGTTAATATGTATTTAATGTGAGAGATGGTTTTGGGGTGATAACATTTTAAATTTCTTTACTACAGATCCTTAAGAATGTATTAATCATTAAAGCATATAATGTTAAATTCAATGGATAAAATTTCTCCAAACCTAATGAGTGGAGAGTTTTTAAGGGCATAATTTTAATACAATCTGCAAAGGTTGGAAGAGTTAATTTTAGCTCAGTAGACTAGAGAGTGAGCAGGCATGAGTTGCCTAGAGGGCTAGCCACAAAACAGACACTAGCTCACGCCTTTAGGGATAATCCCTTAGAAATTGCATTCTCGGAATTCCTCCTTTGCTTTGCTGCTTCTCTGCAGACCAGTCTTTGAGACTAGCTGCTCTAACACAGGGAGAAGTCTAGGGCACAGTGTCACTTACATTGTCTCTGGGAAGAATTTCACAAGAACTTTTTTGGGTTCTTGTTACTGTCAGTGGTCACTGGTCAGCCTATTGGATTCTAGTAGAACATCCTTTGCTTCATATTTTGTATTTAATCCAGCAAGGACTGCCCCAACCTATCTCTCTCTATCTATCTATCTATCTATCTATCTATCTATCTATCTATCTATCTATCATCTATCTATCTATCTATCTATCTATCTATCTATCTACCTATCATGTATGTGATATAAGTTACATATATATATGCATATGTATATATATATATATAATGTGTAATTTTATATCAAAGAAAAGAAAATGAGTAAAGAATGTTTATGGAAAGGTGGTTCTCTGAGTTTGAACATGGGAACTTAAGGGACTGGGTAGAAGGTAAGCAGAGGGTGAGAGTGCTGGTAAGGCTTTATGAAGTCAGGCAGAAGCCTGATGCAAGGGAAACTTCCATGAGTCTATAAGGATGGCCCAGCTAAGATTCCTGGCAGCAGTGGATACATAGCCTGAAATGGCCATCTTCTGTGATCTGGATTGGTGAATATCCCAGTTGTCAGAAGAAAGGCTTCATCCAGTGAGTGTTTGAGGCAGATTCAGAGACTTAAAGGCAAACATTGGACTAAACTCAGGGGGTTTGGCTGAGAAGAGGAAGGAGGGATTGTAGGAAACAAGGGGTCAGGAACATTGCAGGAAAACCCACAAAAACCACTAGCTTGGCTCATGGGAGGTCACAGACTCCGAACCAACTCCAGGGAGACTGCATGGGATCAACCTAGGCCCTCTGCATAAATGTGATAGCTGTATAGCTTGGTCTATCTGTGAGATTTCAGGAAACGGGAGCAGGAATGTTCCTGGTGCTTTGATTGGCTTTTGAGAACCTATTCCTCATGCTGAACTCCCTTGTCCAGCTTGAATACAGGGGGAGGTGCTTGGTCTTAAGGCAGCTTGCTGTGCCATGCTTTGCTGAAGCCCATGGGAAGCCTGCCCCTTTTTGAGTGATTACAGAGGAGAGGTGGATTGAGAGGGGGGTGCAGAGGGGTGATGGGGGAAGGAGTGGGAAGATAAGAGGGAGGGGAGGCTACAGTTGGGATATAAAAATAATTAATGAATTAATTAAACATTAAACCAATAATACAATATAAAATTTAGTGGGTTAGCTCAATAACAAGACGGAAGTGACAAGTAAGAATTTCTAAGCTGGGAAATGAAGCCATAGAAATTATCAAATAACAATAGCAAAAAAAAAAAATCAGACTTAGAAAGAGCAAAATAAGGAAATGTGTAGTGAGCCATATAACAGTTTAGAGATTTATAGTAGGATATAATCCTTAGAGACTCTGAAGATTGTCTCCTAACTTTGCAGATATGATTAGGTTACAGAGCTTGTCTCAGGAAAATATCCTGGGTCATTCACAAGGACCTTTACTACTTTAAACATAGTGGCCTTAAAAGAAGTAAGCAGAGGAGATTTGCCTATGAAAAGAGGATGGATCATATGATGATAATAGCTGTAGGATGAGGGGATCCAAAGGTGTATAAATGAAAGATCACAGGTGACCTTCAGGATTAAGGTAGAACAGGCCATGCCCTAAAACCTCCAGAGGGAAGAAGCCCTACCAACAGCCTGACCCTAGTCCATGAGCCTGATTTCTAACTTTGGCCCAAACCAAACAAGTTTACTGTCAGGCATCATGTGCAGCCATCTGTTACATCAGGGACAAGAGACTAAATACTGTATGACTATGACAACGGATCTAACAATCACCCTCAGAGACATGTAGGGGAACAAAAAACAGCATAGTATGTGAAAAACTGATTAAAAATTGATAATGAATAGTTAGTTTTCAAATTTGAGAAAAGACATAAAACTTGTCTTAAAAAATGACTGAGAATATCACAGCCCAGTGGAGAAATACTTTCCATGACACATTTGAGTGAAAGCTATGAAAAATGGAACCAAAAAAAAATTTTTTTTTTTAAGCAAGGAGATAATGATACTTTTTTTTACAGGAGAAAACCAACAAAGATGGAGTAGATTTGTCATCAAAAACCTTTCAGGCCCAAGGAGGACCATAACATTTTTTCAGTGTTGAAAAATGAGAAATATTTACTTAGAATACTATCCAGTAAAATATTTCTTCAAGGCCGACAAAAAGAAAAAAAAAAAACAAGATGTTATTAGGAAAGCAACATTTTTATTTCTTTCGTCACTAGAGATCTTGGCTTGCTCTTAAACGATAGCCTTAGGCACATTAAATATAAAGGTGTAACAGTGGCACACACACCTTAGCAGTAGCCAAGAACTCTCTAAATGGATGTAAGAGTCATGAAAGGAAAGATAGACAATGCAGAGACATGGAAATCTAGTTGACTACCCAAGATGGATAAAAAGTCACAGAACTTGGAGAAGAATTTACAACCACCATGTTACTAATACAGCACAATCTCTAACTACATTCTAATGATTTATTCTTGTACCTGAGGGTAAGTGTAGTCCTCACCCCTCATCAAGAAAATTTCTTTTTGTAACATACAGAAACCATTGGAGAAAACTGTAACCAATCAAAATGCAGAGTTGTTGAGACCAGTCTCAAAGGACATGTTTATTAAACACCCCCACACCTAAGGCTCATGAGCCTTGGGGAGAGGGGTGGGAAAGACTGGAGGGATAGAAGGCCATGGAATTTGCTGTGAGACCCAGTACCCAAGACTCTGTGTTAGGTCACCAAGACCACCCTGTCCTTGAGCTGAACAAGGCCAATGATAGACATGCCAACAAGGACAGCAGTTACTAGGAGGCCTTAGGTCTATGCAAGGACTGTAGGCACCTAAGAAAAGAAGTGGGAGAAACATTCTTCCCCAGGGGCGATCACAGCCAGATGCTCAGCCCTGAAAACATACATACAAGTAACATTATATAGGCTGAGCAGGTTATATTTAGAAATATATATGACTGTATATATGCATGTAACAACAATTAATGAAAAAAAGAGGCCATGATTTGAAAGAGTAAGGAAGAGTATGTGAGAAGGTTTTGGGGGAGGGAAAGAAAGGGTAAATAAAAAATGCTGGTCTTCTAGACTTCTGTATTCAAAATGATGGAAACAATAAATCCCTTTGGGGAAAGCCTAAAAATTCTCCAAACAAAAGGAGGACTCCGAAAGCATAGTAAAGAGTTAAGAAGCCAAGTTCAGATCCCTGACAGCTATATAAAGATGCAGACATGGTTGTGTATCCCTGTAAGAGACAGTGGGATCCTTAGAGCTCTGGCTAATCCGTGAGCACTGTCAGGGCGACTCTGTCTCCAAAGACAAGGAGATGAGGTGACACGGTGGCAAACTGTCCAGGGATCCAGGAAGACACATCAGCTCCTGGCCTGCACCGACACATGTGCACACACACACACACACACACACACACACACACAATAAACAACAGAACAGAAATAAGAAATACAGGATCTTAGAACATAATGATGATTTAAAAGAACATGACAAGCAAAACTATGGCTAAAAAAAATGAACATTTTGTTGTCTCCTTGGACTTTCTAAATGACACTTCACAGTTGAAGCATAAACTGTGATGCTCTCCGAAGTGTTAAATATATGCAAAGTAAATAGTTAACATAAGTAAAAATGAAATATGATATAGAGGGATGTAAGTCTTCTATACTTTACTCAAATTTAAAAATCATAGCGTTAGGCACTGGAATCTTCTATACATATGATGTAGTTCTTAGAACAGTCACTAAAATAATTATAAAAATCTTCATTTTCAACACTGTACACAAAGAAAAATGAAATTCTAAACGTGTCCTAATAGCCAGTGGAATGGTAAAAAATCTCAAGGAAAAATATAAAGAAAGAAGAAGCAGAGGTTGAAACAGCAGACTAACAGATGGACATTTATAGTAAATGTAAATGGTAAAATAAACAAAGTAAAAGGATAGATTAGAAAAAATAAAAATATATATAATAAAATATAAAAATATATAAATAGTTATTTATAAAGAGCCTAAATAGTCTATAACAACATAAGGGTGTTCAAAGTATGAAGATGGAAAAAGAGATGTGAAATTATCAAATAAAGAAAAATATTGTTCATATTAATTTCAATAGGGATCCAAGAAAATTAAATTATCAGATATAATAAAATATACTAGGTAAAGAGTGGTGTCAGTATATCAGGAACGTTTAACCATCCATAAATGTGTATGCACCAAATAACAAGTTACAAACTATACAAATCCAAATCAGTACAACTTAAAGGAGCAATAATTGCTAGTATTACACTTTTTTTTAATCAGTAAGACAATTAACAAAAACTTAATAGAGATATTACAATAATACAATCAACCAACATGATTTAAATGTGACAATAAATGGCCCTACTGAAACAGTACAATCCATATTTTTTGCAAATATGGACACCAAAATGTGTCACAATATCAGAAATAAAATAGGCATCAACAGAGATATTGGCATTTTATGGCTTCTGGGACAGAAAATGTCAGTTTTCTTTAGTGATGTGACTCCTAATCTGTTGATTAACACTCTAGGGCAAGCCTTATACCCAAGAGGACTCAGCCAAGAATTAATTTAATAGTATAAATTATAATCATAAATAAAGTTAGAAGAATGGAAATTATACAAAATGTGGTCTGTGAACATTATGGATGAAATGAGAAAGTCAAACAAAAATCTCTAAGCACCAGAAATGCAGTCTCTAAACAACATACAAGCTAAAGAAGAAATAATAAGAAATTTACAGCACTAAATGTAAATAATTGAGAAGTAGAAAAATTTAGAACTTATTACTTGTGTTTTTCTCACCAGAAATTCAAGAAAAGAAAAATGAAAAAAATATTATAAAGCAAAAGTCAGTGAAACAAAAGCATATTAAAAAACAACAGAGAAAAGTAAATGAAATAGTATTCTTTTTTACAACATAATATTTAAACAACCTCTCAGAAGGCTAAAAGAAGAAAGAAATCACAAATTAACTACATTTGGAATTACAGAAAGGGTATCACTGCTGATTTCAAGAGAATATTAGAAAGCATCCTAATCATTCTATATAAATACACTTGATAATATTCACAAAGTGGACAAAGTCCTCAGTAATTTAAATCTCCACAGCTAACACAGCATGGAGGACCCTGGAATTGTACTGTGAATAATATTGCCTTACTGAGCATCTTACTCCACCCATACCATGAAGCCTTTGCTCTGAGCATTTCAGAATATGACATTACCTAGAGGTAGGTCCTCTGAAGAGGTGATTCAGTTAAAATTTTGTTGTTACGGAAAATCTTAAAGCAATGTGATGTGTGTCCATATGAAAATAGGAGACTTTACAAAGAGAATCCCGGGCTGTTGGTGTGTTGCGAAAAAGATCTTGTGAGGAGACAGTGAGGAAAAAAAGAGCCATCTTCTAACCAAAGTGAGAGACTTCACGACCAAGCAAACAAAATATGCCAACAGCTTGATCTTGGAGTGTTAGCCTCCTGAACTTTGAAGAATTTTCTCTTTTCTTCTTTTCTTTCCTTTTCCCCCCCTCTCTCCTTCCCTCCCTTCCTCTCCCTTCCTTCCTCCCCAATTTCTTTTTTCAATACAGGATTTCTTTGTGTAGCTCTGGCTGTTCTGAAACTCACTGTGTAAAAGACTAGGCTGACCTTGAATTTAGAGATTAACCTGTGTCTACTTCCCAAATACTAGGATTAAAGACATGCACCACCACCCACGTGAAGATTTTTATGGTAATCACACCGCTAGGTCCACAGGAGTTTTCTGTGACAGTCATTGAATAATGAAGTGGGCTGCATTTTCTCACTGCTGTCATCAAAACCTAGCAAGAAGCAACTCGAGGGACAAAGGGTTTGTTTTGGCTTACAGTTTGAGTCTGTAGTCTATGATAGCATGCTATCATTGTGTCAAGAGCTCAAGGAAGCTAGCCACATTATATCCACAATAGAGAGATATGAAGGCTTATGCTTGGCTGATTTTATTTTTTTAACTCAGTGCAAGACCTCAGCCCATGGAATTGTACCTTCCACAGCGAAAGTGGATCCTCCCATCTCAGGTAACATAATCTAGATAGTCCTCAGATCTCTGTAGGTTGCTTCTTAGATGATTCTAGATACTTTCAAGTTAGCCGTCAATAAGCACAACGTAAGTATTCAATTGATTGGCTTCATAATTTAAAGTCTGTTAGAAGAACACCCCTCTCTTGTTCAATCAGATCCAATTGAGAATTACACTAATTAAAAAAATGAACAGCAATTATAAATATTTCTTTCAGAAAATACCAAAGAAGTAAGAGAATCCCAACTAATTATGAAGCTATTGTTCCCAAGATATCAACATTAATGACAGCATCACAAAGAAAGTAAGATGGGTTAATTCCCATGTTATGGGGATAAAATAATGTAAAGGTATTGTTTATAATAACCTTTATTTTGTCTTCTTTGCTATGTTTAGTTCATATCCCTGAGAGGCCTGTTCTTTTCTGAAGAAAAATGGAGGAGGAGTGGATCTGGAGATAAGGGGAGGTTG
This sequence comes from Phyllotis vaccarum, assembly GCA_033318265.1. NCBI lineage: Eukaryota > Metazoa > Chordata > Mammalia > Rodentia > Cricetidae > Phyllotis > Phyllotis vaccarum. Next base: position 62,637,001 of record JARWLC010000009.1, read on the forward strand.
GAGGCCAGGAGAAAGGGGAGGTGAAGAGGCTGGTAGGACTGGAGGTAGGGAAACTGAAATCAGAATATGTTGTATAAGAAAAAATAAAAATAAAAATGGAAAAGAAAGAAACCAATGAGGAAAGACTGAATACAATGAAGGAATGGAATGTGTTCTTCACATAAATAGGAACACTTGACTAATACACAGGATTGTCTATTGCTGGTTTTTTAATTATGGGGTTTTTCTTTATTTTTTAGACTTTCATGCATATATACAATGCGTTATAATACCAACCAAACTTTCCAATTTTCCCATTCCATGTTCCCTCTGACATATCTACCTCAGAACTTCATGACATTTTTTTGGGGGGGTAACTAATGAAGTCCAATTACTACTGACCACATGTGCATAGAGGTGTGGCCATCCACTGAAGTATGGGAAACCTATCAATGGCCACTCTTTAAAAAGAGTAATTCTTCATTTCCCAGAAATTATCCATTGACATTAGTGCCTTAGTAATGTATGGCCTGGAGATTATCAGATTTTTTTTTTGGCAATACAGACACATAATTCTGACATTTGTGTGTAAAAACAAGGGAACTAGAGTAGTTTAAGAAATTTGAGAATTAAGTGAGAAGAATCTGTCTAAATTATTTCAACACATGAAAACATACTCAGTATAATTAGACATTAAGGAAATACCAATGAAAACCACAATAAGACATCACTACCTACCTAAAATAATGACTTAAATGGATATAAAAATAACAAATCTTGGTGAAGATTCAGAATCAGTCCTTTATGCATTATTATTAACAGTATAAATTCATCTTGGAATAATTTGATAGTTTAAAGTGAAAAATACAAGTAATGTCTGATATTTTTTAATCTCAAAAACTAACACCTATATTCAGACAAAAAATATATGAATAGTCACAGTAGTTTTTTTTTTATTGTAGTAGCCAAAATCTTGGAAAAAGTCAGTATTTTTTGGCAGTTTATTGCCTAAATAAACTATTTCATCATGCATGCCACAAAATACTACTTATCCATAAAAGTTAGAAAGCTTATGAGACATACTCAAACTACACAAATCTTCAGAGAAATATATTGAGTGTATAAGGAAACCCTGAAGTTCCATATGGTGCAATTCTATTTATATTACTTTCCCCAAATGGCATAATTGTAGAGATGGAAAATAAGTTATTCCTTCAAGGAACTAAGAAAGAGAGATAATTGGAGTAAAGTGGTTATGGCCATAAAGGCGCAACAGGATTTAGCTGCATGGTGATGAAATCTGTTTGCCATTATATCAATGTCAAAATTTTTCTGCAATATAGTGCTATGGTTTTGCAAGTTGATGCAAGATGTTGAAAGATTGAAGAAACAGGCAATGGGGCAGTGGTTTCCTTTTGTATTATTCCTTACAACTGCAATTGCTGACTTAATAGTAAAAGTTAAAATGTGACTTGGTTGCATTCTAACTATTATGTCTATCAATCAGGACTATAGCCACACAATGAAGTGGGATTTTTACACACATTTCTTTTAACAACTAATGCATAGTAGTACAACAATTTTGATTGTGCTGGTGAAGTGGATAGACACACATATACTTGTTTTGACTTCTATACAATGTTGATCTAATCAAAGATGTTCAGTAGACCCAGGTTTTGTATTCTGTACAGTCTTTGTATTGATATTAGATGTAATAGCTTTCAGGTAGGTAATCTGATGCACTCACTCAAAGTTAAGTAGACACTGTTCTACCATTGTTCCCTGACTAAAGACAACCCCTGTTGGAAATGATGGCAGCATGCATCATTTTTCTTTTGCTTCTTCACTGAAGGTTTTATGTAAGAAATACTGCAGTACATAATAGTTCTCAACCTTATTAATGCTGTGACCCTTTTATACAATGCCTTATGTTGTGGTGGCCTTTAATCATAAAATTATTTCATTGTTACTTCATAACTATAGTTTTGCTACTGTTATGAATTGTAATGTAAATATCTGTATGAACGATATCTGATATGTGATACCCTTTGGGGTTATGACTCACAGGTTGAGAACCACTAGAGTCTAGTTGTTGAATTCTAAGACATAGATACTAATAAGCCTAACTTTACATTGAATAATAACATTAGATGAAGAGAAATCATTAACTTTATGTGGTACTGGATATATATATATCCACTCAAATTTTATTTTTCTATAACAAGGACATGGTAGGTTTATGTTTTTCTTCTGTTTGAGGGAAATGGAGGGTTTTATATGATCACATGACTTTTCTTGACCAATAAAATATTGTTCAGTATCATTTTCTGGTGGAAGACTTTGCCAACTGCCAGTTTGTAGTGTTTAAACATGGTGGGCATGTGCCACAATAAAAGATAACAACATTCAGGGATTTATAAGTTTGTATACTCGAATGAGGAAGATGGGGAATAGAATCTCTCATTGACCATGATTCATTATAGTATTAGCAAAAGTAAGTTTATGTCATTTTCAATCATTGAGATTTTGTGGTTATTACCATAGCATAATTGTGCTAACTATTTTGTATTTGATACACAAAAGCCTACAATAGGACAGTACATCATAGCATTGTTTACTCTAAGACATACATGCTAAAATCAAGTCAAATGAACAGAAAGTCAAGTCTTGTATATTTTTACTTATAGTGAATAAATCACTACGTAAATGTACCTACTATAACTAAATGAGAGCCATAATTACTCTATGATACCAGGCTTTGTATAAGCAGAACACACAAAGATAATGTATCACATGCGTCCAAGAGATACAAAAGTAACTAAAAATATGACTACAGCTTTCAGAATTTCCAAGAACTTCAAAGAAGAGACACTAACACTGCACATGTTCACCATGTATGAACTCATGCTTGGTGTAAGTTATATCAGTTGATCACCAACATTCACTAACATTTATCACTGGATGCTAAGCTAAGACCTTTGATTGCATTACCATGTTTTAGTAAATTATCATTTCTCTTTGTTAATGATATGTTCCACAGAATTAGTTCAACATTATTTGCTTAATATTTAAAAGTGCTTAATTCCCTCTACCTTTTAACCACAACAGTTACATTGATTTATGTCAAAAGATCTCAATGTAAAAATTAGCAAGGTCATTTCTATTGTGTTAATATAATTTAATGGAAGTTTTACATTGTACACTATAGTTTCTTTGCAGTGTTCAGTTTAGATAGACAATGGAAAAAAACATATTACAAGCGGTGGTGAAGTCTGAGTTTATTACCAGTCATTGAACCTCTAGCTATTATAGGTATTTCACAAGTAATTTGAAATGCTAAATGTCATACTGTTAAATTTGAGAACACTGGTATTTCTAATATTCAAGTGATCATGCTGTAAATTTAAACATACACATAATGTAAAAGGGAAATTTCTCACAATCTGACACTTATTTCTTCTTACCCAGGCATTCTCTCCCCCCCCCCCCCCACACACATACACACATTCTGTTTTGTACGTATCTAACTGGTTAAATATGAAGCAAAATATGTTATTACAAGAAGCATTGTTTTCTTTCCATCAAAGTTTCTTAAAAGAAATAATTGTAGGAGGCGTCATGTTTCACAACACTGTTTGGAAAGGACCCTGGGACCTCAGTATTCAAATTGAAGCTCATTTCTACTCTAACTCTTTGACTGTGGTCATGACTATTGTTCTTATGCTTCAACTTTTCCTTCTTTAAATGAAGATAGATAATTATAATAAATGCAGACATTTTGTGTTTATTTTGTGAAGTGAACATCAATTAATTTATACAGGGCCCATTGAATAATATTGTCAGTAATAATAATTGTTATTACTATTGTCAGTAATAATAATAAATAAATGTCAATAATAAATGTTTTTAACATATTAATTCATCCACCCCCCCCACCTCTCTGCTGCCCTTGGCCATTTCAGCAAATCTTAGGGACTAAGTGATGAATCAATTAGAATTCTATTTGTGACATTTTGTGACCTTAGTCACAACTGAAAAAGAAAGTCACCATTTAGTTTGAGAGCACTTGTTTCTGTGAGGAAAAGAGGTGAATGTTGTTGATTAAACCTACATAGCTTTTTGGGAGTCAGGTAATAACCAAATAAAAGTAGCAATTTCTCCATATGCTTTGAAGGGCAATAGGAAGCATTCTGCCACCCCTCACCATGTTTCCAGGGGAGAAGGAGGGAAAGGTTAAATGCTAACCAAAGGGAGACTCCGGTCTGTGACTCAGAAAATGACTCAGAAGGTTGCTCTGTAAGCACTGCGGAAGAAAACTGGGCTGGATCAACACTTGGCACACCACTCCTCTATAAATACTATGACTTTTCATTTATTTCTGGGTCCTATTTTGACTTCCAAAGCCTCTCCAGGAATCCTCTAACACACAATGTCACTCAGTAAACATTTCAACTTGAAGACAATAATTTATTTAACAAGATCACTTCTGTAATGAACTTGTTAAAGCTGCTGCTGCTCTGATGGACCATGTCTCACATATCAACCTGCTCTTCCCAGTGTTCACTGTCCATTCCTTGTCACCTACCCAGGCAGAAGCAATTCCAAATCTTCCCAAACAAGAGGGGTGGGACAGTGACTGGGAAGTCAGGTTAGAACCCCATATGAGATAAAAGTAGCAAGAGAAGGCAATCTCTAAAATAAGTATCAGAAGCCAGATTTTAACATTTTTAAATCAGTTAAGAAAAGACTGATATGTATCAGGGGACTTATGCCTTCAAAACAAGAAGCATTTTAGATAAGGATTTTGAAAATCTCATAATGTTGTGTCAGGACTTTTGAAAAATATCTTTTTATTTATTTTTAATTTTATTTGCATGTTTATTTTAGTCATGTTCCCTCTTTTTGCCCGACAGGTTCATTGTGCATCTATTGCAGCTTTTAGCCCAGTGGTTTTATGGGATTCCTAGGGTGGGGACCCGTAAGTGAGTCTCTGAATCTACGTTTGTTCCTTGTGCGTTTCTTGGGCTCTTTTCCTTCTGTCTGTTTGCTTTGTCCCATCCTCATGTATTAGTTTTTGTTTTATCTTATTTTATGATTATACCTTAGAGGCCATTTGTTTTCTAATATAAGAAAAAAAGAGGGCGTATCTGGATGGGAAGTGAGGTGGGGAAACTGGGAGGAGCAGAGAAAACGGAAACCACAATCAATAGCTTATGTGAAAAAACATTCAATAAGTGAAAAGAAGGTTTTTTTTTTAAAAAAAAAAAAAAGAAAAGAAAAGAAAAGAAAAGAAAATTCAATTTCAGTATCTTAACATTTGTTCCTGGTGGCATGCAACGATCTGACCACAATGTTGCAACTCAGTGCTCACAAATAAACGTTAAGATATAGTCCAGGGGTGTGCCAGGTCACGACTGATAACCACTAAGGAGGTGGATTATGACTTGTGTCTGTAGATCTTGCTTTTATGATCACATAATTCAGTTGGATTTTAGGATCTTTTACTTACAGTTTTGAAAGTGTGAGTTTAAATTTATGCAAACTGCATTTAATTCAAGAGAAAGGCAAGAATGAATGGCAATCCCTTAATGTCAAAATAAGTTGGAACCTTGCTACGTGAAGAAGCAAAAAATAACAGATGAAGACTTGAGAGATATCTGTCCCCAAAAGTGTATCTTATAAATACTTTATGATAAGCTCAAATGAGGAATGTTCTCTAAACATGTGAAGCTAGGGTTGAGCCCACGGAGACCTTTCTTTTCATCATGGTTCACTTCAAACAAGTGGATATGCCTAGAGTATGTGGTTTTAGAACTAATGAGAAAACTTGGTTTTCGTCTTCATTTTTATATAATTGTGTAGACAGTACAGACAACTGACTAAAAGACCGGACATACACAAATGCCCTCAAAATACAGCCTCTCTTTTGATCAGTGGCAGTTGAAAGAGAATTGTATAACCCTTTTACTTGGATGCCCAAACCTCTGTCAGATTGATTGCATTAAAGATAATGGAACTTATTAAACATTCTGCAAGATAAAAATGGTATTCCAAAGAAAATCGTGAACAAGAAAATCACATACAGAAAATCTGTTCTTTAAACAAATAGAATGGTAGCCCACGAGGCTTATCCTTAATTGTAAGCAAACACATAGTTTAAGCAACCTACTTGATGGTGGTTATGTTAGTGAATTTTAACATTGATGTTACATGCTGCATTGACCTATAATAATTCTACAAAACTTTGTGAACTGTGTCAAAAGTAAACTGTTCAATGAATGTTACCTGTAATCATGGCATTAAAATTATATAAAAAACGTACCCAACGAAGGGGTTCATATTCAGGAAGTTCTAAGTCACTGATTCCCTCAAAGCTAAAATGGGCTTTGACAGGTAATAACGATTCGACCCTGGGGAATCTATTTTTTCTGGATATCCTCTGTGAAAAAAAAGGTGTCTGCTATTATACAGCCTACCACATTGCTAGACGAAGAATTAAGAAAAGTAGTAAAATAAACAACACTAAATGTGAAGACATTGAAATAAGTAAGGTAACAATAGTAATAATAACTACCTATCCTTCAACAATACAGGTATTTATGTCACAAAGACACAAAATCATAGCAATCACTAGTAGTGATGAGAGGTGAGCAGGAGCTTTTAATGCAAACCTCAACTTAAAAAAAAAAAAAAGCTGTTTTGGATCAAGAATAAACCCATTGGAATTATCTTCTGTTACTAGTATACACCTCACATCCGGCCTCAAGTTCCACCCTTATCTTCACAATGCCACCATGTCCCAGGCTATCCAAGAGCAAATTATAAGGTCAAGCCCTAATGATACCGCGTCTCCCAGCATGCCTTTGCCAGCCTCCTCTCTTAGGCTTTGGGGAGTTGACAGAGTCCTCTTCCTACCTTCCCCTGCCTTTGGGTACCAGAATGCACCTCCCAGCTGCCCTCTGCCCAGCCCAAAACTCTAAAGTGGGCAACAGGCTAGGAAGGCTGAGGTAGGAAGGGAGCCCCGCAGTCCCCACTGCCCACTCGTGCTTAGCGCTCCGCGCGGCCCCGCGCCGCACTGCAAAGCCCGCCCCACGCCGCCGCGGGAGACACCGGCTCGCGGGTTTCCCGGTCAATTCCGGCCTCCCCCACTCCCCGCCAGACTTCCCCAGCCTCAGTGCCATCCCCGGCTGGGGCTGGCCACGCCGCCTTCCCGCATCACAGCCCAAGACAGCGACCCCTAGGGCAGATCCCGACAGAACACTTCATCCCGCGGCGAGGGCGCGGGGAGCCGTGGGTAGCCCTGGCCTCGGGTGGGCTGCAGCGCGGGGAACCATCTGCCACGAGCATCCTACCGCAGCCGCCGCCGCCCCGCGGGCCCAAGGCGCCGCCCCGCCGCCCTGGGAGGCGCCTGCTGCAGTCCGGGTACCCCAAACACGGCGGGCGCGGGCGCACAGGTGGGAACCCCGCGAGTGGGAGCCGGGGCGCAGCCCTTCCCCGCCGCCGAGGCTCCAGACTTTGCCCGGTGTCTGCCCTTGCTAGGGCGCCCCGGTCCCTGCGTAGAGGTGGCCGCGTGTCCTGGCGCCTCCAGGGCTCCGCGGCTACTGGTGAGGGACAGAGCCACAACAGAGTCCCCTAGCCCACTCCTAGCTTTGCACCCCGACTCTCTGAACCCCCGATATTTCCTCCACCCCGAGCCGTCAAGGAAGCCGTCATCGTGCACACACACACCTTGCAATGGACGGGAGCCTGTGTCACCCACTCGCCAAACTCTTAGAAGGTGTCCATCGTCTGCAGGGAGGTGTGGGCCCGGAGTGGGAGCCGCTCTCAGATTATTTAGTAATGTTGGAAGTGCCGGGTCCGTTGCCAGAGTTGTGGGTCATGTGGGCACAGCGGAGGCTGGCTGCTGCCTGTACCAGGGTTTCCTGAGGATCCTGAAGCTATGATCTCATCCTCCTCATCCGCCTCCCCCGCCCCTCTCCACGGACGCGCACGCACAGCACACACACACACACACACACACACACACACACACACACACACACACACACACACACACACCGCGTGCACACCCCCGAGCGCGCACACACTCACACTGTGTGACATTAGCCTCTTCTCTGGACCCAAATATTTCTCCTGGGAAATACAATGTTGGTACTTGTCATTGAAAAAAGAAAATTCTTCCAGATGAACATTTTTCTCCTTCAAAGCTTGATTTATGTGCTTTGTTTATTTCCTACAGTTTTCTACCCTCACTTCCAGGGGGTTGAAACAGTATCCGTATTAAAATTTAAAATAATCATCCTTTTATATTGACCCAGATTTTAATACAAACCCAAGAACTCAAACAATACAATTTCCATTTAAAATAGAGGCAAGGACACGTCAGGCTTGAACATGGAATAGCAAGTATATCTTAGAGAGTGAGGTAGTTTTCTATCCCAAGCTGCAAAGATTTCCCAAGCATTACCTCATTTATTTACAGAGCATCTTTGCAGAGGAGGAGGTGGCTGGCTGAGAAGGCAATAGTATTAACACTTCAGAGACGGGAAGCATAGGTAAGATAACATAACCTATGTAAGCACACACAAGTCTATATCTCATCATAAATATTAATTAAACACCCACCCAGAGATTCATTATTCAGAAAAATTAATTCTTAATAGATAGGTTACTGAAAACATGGAAAATATTTTTGTTTTCTATCAATTGGAATTGGAAATTCTTTTTACTGTATATATTTTCCATATAATCTTCTTTGTGTATTTGCACATATCTCCAGTTTTATAATTTTATTTAATTTGATTTTTATATGTGTACTTTCATGCTTATTCGCATTTTAGAATTACTTATAAAGCAATTTCAAGCAATTTTAAGTCAATATGTTTGGAATAGTCCCCAATTTCAGAACTGTATTTTATTCAAACCCTTTTAATACTTGGCCTATGTGAAGATCTGTGTTATGTTTTGAAGTAGATGAAGAATTTAAGTGCATGGAAACTGTTCTATGCTGACTGACTGGAGATGGCAAACTTCATTATTTTGGGTGTTGATTCATCACAAAATGAAGTTTTTCTTTTCACTTGGTTACGATTGCTCCCTGTTCAAATCTGTCAATCTTCTGGGTCCTATACTTGTCATGTTAAGACTGTCATGTTAAGGCTTCTAAGTCACCAAAAGAGCCTGTTTCATCTGATAATTCTTTGGCTATGCACCACCCTCACACGGCCATCAAGTTTTATAATTGTAAAAGTTTTCAGCAAAGACACACTTGGTTATTTCGACTGAGGTGCAGATACAAAAGTCCAGCAGCACACTGCACTTCCAATAATCCAAAGAGAAGAAAAATGAGAGAATGGGATGGCAGTACAAGAGAAATCAGTGTAAATATGGGAAAGATCTGAGCTACAGAATGGAAGAATGAGATAGTCTTCTCCAGGGAAGACACACTAATTGGTTATCCAGTACCAAATGGTCATCCCTGAAACATCCATACATGCAATGCTACAAAGACTGAGCACTTTGTATTGAGACATATATGTTTGAAATATATGCATGTATGCATAACAATTATTGGAAAATGCACATATTTGAAAGGAAGAGCAAGGATAGTTATAGGGGAGGGCTTGGAGAGGGAAAAGGGAAGGGAAAAATAATACAATTATTCTGTAATCTCAAAAAATAGAAAATAAAATCAGAAGAGCAAGTTTCATGTCAATGCAAATATTTTCTAAATTTTGCTGCACAGAAAATAAATTCAGGAAATTGTAGAGTCTTTTCATTGTTCTCAAACCATTTTTTTTTTTTTGGTTTGCTTTGTATACTCATGAGGATTTGGTGGCAAGGGCATACATTACTACCCACTAAGGGACTTCCCTGCATGACTTCAATTGTTAAAAAATTGAGTGGCAGTAATGGATCCTCTAGAAGAAGTGAGCAGGCTGGTCTGGTCTACCAGGGAAGTGGAGGAGGAGCACAGCGAAGTGAAAGCAAAATCATAGTCTAAGGAGTTAACACTAAATTCAGGGAGAAAAATGGGGACCCAGGCACAAAGGACAGGGAAGTGGGTAATAAAGAGATGAACTTGAAAATTTAAAGCAAAACAATGATGCTTTGTACTTTAAAAATCATTTCAGACTTTCATGTTGCTTTTCAAAAATCTTTACTGAGCCTTGAATTAAGTTGAAGTAGGCATCTTTGTGGAACTGACATAAAGAATGTGGTAATTCTCTTTTTCTATATGTCCAATGATGATTTATAACGGAGAAAATATTTTTGTTTTATTTTTATTTGTTCATTTATGTGTTTCTCTGTGTGTGCATGGCACGTGTGTGGATTCCCAAAGTTTATATGTCTCTGTGTGTGCACGACACATGTGTGTAGATTTCTGAAGTTTACGTGTTGCTATGTGTGTACATGGCACATGTGTGTGGATTCCTGAGGTTTATATGTCTCTGTGGGTACATGATACAAGCGTGTGGATTCCCGAGGAAACCACCCATGGTTGTAAGCTGCTTAGCAGGAATGCTGGAAACTGAACTTGGATCTCCTGGAAGAGTAAGAAGCTCTCTAACTACTGAGCCATATCTTCAATCTCTGGAGGAATATTTTTAACGTGGTGATGAACAATGTTTATGAACAAATTATATCTGGTTATATTTAACAGGGAAAATAAATGGCTTTTATAATTTTTCACTTTTGGAAAACAGACTGTAATTACTATGAAACTTGCTGGTTCACTATATATCAGAGGGAAGCTTGGTGAATATGCCTGCTTACTTAGTATGGGCTGACACATAGTAGGTGTGTTATAGACCATATATGTTAGCAGTTATTCTCTATGAAATGTAAATCACTTATAAATGCCTATACAGAATTAATGGTTTTTAAGTATTTCAGGCCCACATGACAACAAGATGAATTGAATTCAGAAGATTTAAAAAAATATAAAGACACTGCTTTGTGAGTTAGGAGTGCTCATGCTGCCTGAGTGCAGACTACAACACAAATTCTGCTCTTCAAAGCTGCTGGTTAGATTTCAAAAATGAAAACTGCATTAATAGCTCAACAAGAAAATAAATAAAGTGAAGTGTAATTTAATATTCATAGGTCTTTTGTCCATGTGCATGAGATACAAAAATTTGAGGCCAAGGTGGGTTCCTAGCATATTTCTGAAGACTGAAATTGTCCTTCTGTGTATTATAAAAGATAAACAAACAAAAACAAAACATTGCTGTAGGAAGAATTTTTCTGTCCTGTCAGTCAGCTCCAAAATAAACATGCAGAGACTTACCGTTAATTATAGATGATCAGCCAATAGCTCAGGCTTGTTACTAACTAGGTTATGCAACTTAAATTGACCCATATTTCTTATCTACACTCTACCATGTGGCATACCTTTTTGTAGCACAGAAAGTTTATCTCTTGCTTCTTCTACATTTGACTGGTGACCCTGCCCTTCTTCATACTCTCTTGTTGTCTTCAAGTCCCTACCTAACTTCTATTGACCACTTAGCCCTTTATTAAATCAATGAAAGCAACAAATATCTTCATTGTACAAAAAGATTGTTTTACCAGAGGTTCTGATTTACTTCTGACTCCCTAATGTTCAATGTTCAGCAGCCTTTAGCTGTTCTCTTGTTTATTGAGATACCTCTTTATGGAATCCATTAGACACGAGGCCTCACATTCCGACCCTTCACTGGAGTCTGTGAATCATGCAATAAACACTTGTAACTGTGGAGCACATCTGTGAATATTGTGTTAACAAGCAGCAAGAGTATTCCCTGTTTCCTAATGTGGCACTTCAAGATGTATGTATAGCATAAACTTAATACATATTTGCCTGAGAAACTCTGGTCTAATCAGCTGTTAGACAGCTAGATCCAAGGCAGCAGAGTGTCCCCTTATTATTCTTGAGATCATGTTCCAAGACCCCTAAATATAATAGATATGTGAAACTGGAGTGTACTGAGCCATACACACACTATGCTTTTATTCCTGTACATTACAGACTTATAACCATCTTTCCCTTGTTCCCTTATTGGACCTATCTTTGTGACTTTTCTTTGGCATATCTAAATTAGAAATCTAACTACTCTTGTAGCTTAGGGCTATCATAAAGTAAAATATGTATTATTTGAAAGATGAAACAGAATTCAAGAGGGCTATCAAGTGATTGACAAGTATGTATACACAGGATTGACACAGCAAGATAGTTCACATTCCAGGCAGGATAGAGTTAGATGGTGCAATGTTTTGTTATGTTACTTTGCATGGAGTACAAGTTAAACCTTGTGAACTGTTGGTTTCTGGAATTTTACAGTCATTACTGACTTTGAGTAACTGAAACCATACAAAGGGAAATCTCAAGTAAGAGGATGGAGCTTCATCACAAACCTAGGCTCTGCCCTCTTAGGTAATGATGGGTTTTATTCCTGGGCAGTGCCTTACAGCTCAGTTTGTGGTGTCTACAGCTTAGTCAAGGTCTCTCACCCTCAGGAGACTTGCTGCTTGTCTCTCCAGTATTTTCTGGGTTATGTGTGTTCTAGATGAGAATTCAACTTAAATACAGGTATGTTGGTCATATGTTTTGTTACCTAGTGGTATAAAGAAAAACAAGACTTGCCAATTTAAATAGCTGTACTATATACAAGGTATCTGTAATAGCTACCTTATAAAAGCAACTTATTAATACATTTTATGGTGGCTCACATCTCTCAATGGCACTATTCCAGCATTGTCTTATTCCAGGGAGCATTTATTTTCTTAAAGGACCATAAACAAAACACAAATGTTGTAGATGAAATTTTAATGCACTATCACAATGAAGAAATGAGAAGAAAAAAGCTTGTTGCTGAGCGAACACCATTCTTCAGAAGGTGCTTGCAAAGTAACTACTTTGCTGCTAAAACCATTTCATCTCACTTTTAATTGCTTCTGGATTGAATAGCATGTAAGGATGAATTACTAAGAATATTAAATATCTCAATACCTCAATTATATAAAACCAAAGATAAAACTAGATAGGAATATCAATGGAAAATAAATTTGATCAGTGTAATGGACAGTTTGTTAAAGACAAAGAGAAGACCCACTCTTACTGTAAACTAATCTAACTCAATTGTTGCTCATACATTCTAGGGGAACGTCAGATTTTGCAATCATTTATAAATAAAACCTAATCGCTTTAGTAACATTAAATAGCTACAAAATAAAAAATCAAAACAATTTCATATGTGAAAGTGTTTTGTCTTATTTTTTCCATTGAAATTATTTATTCTGAATAGGAAACAGGTACGGATTTGTGACAATGTTTCAGGTAGTACAGACTGGCCTTGGACTTGCTATGTTGTCCAGGATGCTGCCTCGAACCTCTAACCCTTCACTTCTTAATGCTGGGGTTACAGATGTGTCTTACTATGCCTATCCAATAATTCTTTAAATATCATGTCAACAAACCAAAATCCTTCAAATTTCTAGCAACTATGCTGAATCAAGCCCCTTTTAATTTGGTATGAAATTATTACTGTAAATACTAGGCAACTTATTTTATGCTGAGATGACCTACACTTTCATGGGAAACTACAGAATGAAAGAAATAACAGGGATATGAGGTGAAAAAATATATCAATGGCACCGAGAAGCATGTGTGGGACCATTTAATGATGAACGAAGACCTGCTTCCAGTGTGGGCCCATGGCCAGGAGTCACTGACCAATATGAAGTGAATTCAGTGGTATTTTGTAGACTTTTTGTTTGTTTGGGACACATTTTGACTTATTGATATTTTGCTTGTGTATTTTAGGTTCCGTTTTTGTGTATTTTGTGTATTGTGGGTGTGTTTTTCTTAGGTTGCTTGTTTGATTTTTTGTTGTTGTGTGTCCACGGGTGGAGATGTGGGAAAGTTAGAGGAGAGAAAAGCACGATCAAAATATATTGTATGGAAATAGATTTTCAATAAAAAGTAAATGAAATTTTAATGACACAGCTATGGATGTATAAGGTATCATTGAACCAGTCAATAGGCTAAATATTTTAAACTAGGGACTATTTTTTCTTGCTATGTTTTCAATTCAATATTGTAAGTTCTCTGGTCTGAACTTGGCTCTCAAATGGTTGGAGGAAAAGACAGAATTAAGTACAGTTCACATGGAAGGAAATGGAATGTATTTGAAGAGTGACTAGTTTAAGGAATGTATTCCGTATATGAATAAAATTATCCCATCCCAAATAATTACTACTTTTTTACTACCATCATACAAAGTGTGTTCTCTAGTCCATATTACTCATTCTCTGGAAAGACTCATGATTGAACACTGTCAAAAAAACTTGTGCTAAAATGTAGCCATTTTATGCCTCTAAGGAACTGAGACTATTCCAATTTTTACCTACCAATTGTACATTTTACAGAATCTACAGTTTCATTGATGCCAAGTGTCTGCTTTGCTGATAATTGAAAATGGGTAAGTTTTGACATGATCTTGCTCAAAATAGGAGAGGATAATTTTTTCTATTAATTATTAATCTCTTCAATGTTATCATTTTAAAATATATCCCTCCTACAGCATTAAACTATATATTAAAACTGATATATAATTTCTCATTTTATATTTATACTTACTTATACTTTAGTACATCTTACTGTTTTCTGGAGTAGCCCTGGTAATTAAAATATATATTAAAATGACATTTTTATGTTTATACTTTATTAGCTATAATTCCACCTCATACTGACTCATCCTGAAATTTTCTATGTTGAAACAAAATATCCAGTTTTACCTGAGTTGAGTTTCCTCAGTTGAGATTAAAGAAACTTGTCAAGCTCTGTGGGCAAGAGAGTGGGCTAATGCCACCATCCTTGGACAGAGTCACTTAGCTTTGCTGCTCCCTTTATTTGTACAGACCAACAAGCAGATAATTCTGTTGTTAGTTTTGTCCTTCCAGTTCCATTAAATTCACTGCTCCATAGTCTTTCCTCTGTATGTCAAACCAGTCTTTAGTCCATTTAAATAGTTCCAGTCAAGACCTTTTTCAGTTTTTAGTATTTGCCAGTTTATCTATGAAGTGCAGATGAGGATTATTTTCCATATTTTTTTCTTCTGGGGTTTACTAAGAAACTGAAATCTACAAATAATATGTTTCAACAAGTCTTGGAAACATTAAAATGTGGTGGGTGAAAGCTTGTCTGTCTTACCCATGTACTCCTCTCTCCCTTGAACTAATCACTTACATGGTAAACCGCTCACTATTGCTGTTCCCATCTATTAAGATCATGTCACTTACGTTCTCATTCAAGCTGAAGATCTCATTTCCTGCTCATCTAATGTTCATGATTTACTCTTGTTTAAGTATGTATCTATTTATTTATCCATTTTACAGTCTTGTTGAAACAACCCAGAAAATGAGAACAATGTAAGATGCTGCACTGTACCAACATTAAAGAAATATCACAGGATCCTCAGAAAGTGTCTACCTATGTTTTAGATCTAACACAGTAGGTCTGAAAATGTGCATCAGTTGTAGAGTGCCTGTGTGACTTGCCTGGGTTTGTACCCTCAGCATCATATATAAAAGCTCATGATAAAACACCAGAAAACAAGTTCCCTTGAGCTTCATGTGTAATTGCCTAAATAGTTCTAACTGGGGAGATGGGGAGGGCTTAAACAGTACTGTTCCAAAGAAAAGCAAAACTGAAACCATGTAGGCAACAATCAAATGACTGCAAAGTTCCACATATTGTAACAGATTATGATGTCATATCTGTGCTATTTGTTTCAGGTGTTAGGTTTTATTTGTGTGTGCTCATGTGTTTATTGTGTATGCATCTACCTCAGAGAAAAAAATCTCAGCTGAGACTCTTCAGGAGTATCAAGCTTGCTCCTAAAAAATATTTTGTTTAACATTCATACATGCATATCATGTGCTTTGATCAAGTCCCGCCCTGCATTCTGTCCCCTTCAATGCTTCCCATATCCTCTCAACTACATTTTCCTCCCAACTTACTGTGCTTTCCCCATCTTTCTCTGTCTTCCTGTCTCTGTCTCTCTGCCATTCTCTCTCTCTTGCTCGCTGTCCTTCAGTCATTGAGAATGAGTCCATTTAGTGCTACCAGCACACATTGTCCTGAAGCACTGGAAAAACTACCACTTTCTTTTTTCTAGACAAGGTCTTACTGTGTAGCCCTGGCTAACCTCTAGCTTACTATGTAGAGCATGTTGCTCTCAAATTCAGAATGATCAGACTGCCTCCACCTCTATAGCACCAAGATTAAAGGCATGTGCCAACACAGCAAATTTAAATTTGATATTTGAAACAGCTTCTCTTAGGATTGGAACTTGCTGAACTGACCAGTCAAGTCTTAAAGAGATCTGCCTGTCTCTGTTTCCCTATTGTTAGGACTATGAGTTTACACCACCATGCTTGCCTTTATTATGTGAGTTCTGGGAACCAAAGTCAAAACCGTGTGTGTGTGTGTGTGTGTGTGTGTGTGTGTGTGTGTGTGTGTGTGTGTGTGACAAGAACTTTACCAATTGGACAATCTCCCCACTAATATATTGCATTTTCAAGTCCTTAAATATTTTGAAGCCTAGCACAGGAGCTTAGGTAGTACTGGCTTATCAATAGGGTCACTCCCATGTTCTCCATAGTAACTCACCTAACTTTGATCAGTTCAGCTCACTAGTGTTTGATATATATTTGTTAACATAGTAAAAATTATTTTTAATAATAAACTTAGTTCACTCTTTTAGATTTTACCATTGATTTGCTCTGTTAACAGAGCTAGGTCATAGGATATTTTCTAATATTGCTTCTCTTTGCAAATCATGATCACTGCAACCAAAGAACACTTTAAGTGTCTTGATAATAGCTTTCTACATAAAAAGGAGCTAAACTCTGTCAAATCAGGAGACCCGGATTACAGTGTTTCAGCAATGCACAGACATAAAAGAGACATTATTAAATGAAGTACGCCTGAGAATAAATTAAAAACACAACCAGCAATACATACAAATGACCAGGACCCTATTTTTCTAATGTAATGGCCAGCTTTCTAAAATTTATGTCTATTTTTTAAATCAACGTTGTTTCAAATCAGAACGGATCTCTTCCTTGACCTCTCATCCTCCAGCTTGTGCTTTCCACGATGAACAATGCATTTTCTCTCATGTCTGCCTCTGCTTTGAGTCAAGTCTCCAAAACAAAATTCATGTTTCTTTGGTCCCTATACACTCTCTATTTGAACAAACGGAAATATAACCCTCCCCCAACACCAAATCAGAGTAGCCATGGCCTCTTTGTATTATCTCTGTGTGTCAGCTAGGTGCGCTGGCTTCCTTTGTTCTCTCTGCTTTTACTCTGAATCCCACTGACATCCCCTTGCTTGAGCTATCATTAGCTCACTCCTATTCTAGAAACCATCCCTATTGATTCCCCTTCTCCTGGAATCACTCTCCTTTATTTTACTCCCTAATGGTTAACACCAAGTCATCCTTTTAAAAATCATTATGGTCTTAAAACCTTGCAAGATCTCTCCCTTATCTCCACAATGAAACACAGATTCCTGAACCTCATATTCTAGTATCTTTATAATTTGGCTGAACTAGCCACGTTGTGACGTTATCTCTCATAGTAATTTCAACACAAATCCTGTTATCTTCTGAATCTGTCTGCCAAACATGCATGCTTTCCCCCCCTTGTGTCTTTTTGTCACTTTTCTAGCCTCTTATAGAGAATATCCTATGTTGTCCTTGTGGAGATAAACTTAGAGGAAACTAAACACTGAGGCAAGGAAAACTGTAGTGAATTTCGCTCAAAGTCTTACAGTTTCCAACACTTTACAGCTGTAGAAATTACAATTCAGAAAATTTCAGCTATTTACTAATATCTGAGGGATACCATTGCTGAAAATAACCTATTTTAAAGTTTGTGGTTCAGGATCCATCTAACAAACTACTTAACTGTATATTAAATTAAAGCTTTTGAAGATAATTTAATAAATATAACTCATTAGCTATTTCAAAGAAATGTAAGTGAAACCAGATTTTATACATGCTCACTAAACTTAATGGTGATAAGCTCTGAATTCACTTTTTTTAATTTGTTTTTTTCTTTTATATACCATCCACTGTTTCCCCTTCCTCCTCTTCTCTCGCTTCCCCCATCTCCTCCCATCTCACCCGATCAGTTTCTCAAAGCCGTCAAGGTCTCCCTTGAGTGGTCAACACAGGCCAGCAAACCAAGTTGAGGCAGGAACAAGTCCCTCCCCCTATATCAAGATTGAGTTTGGCATCCTCCCATGGGGAATGGGATAAAAGGCCAGTACATGTACCTGGGATGATTCCTGTTCCCATTGCCAGGGTGCCCACTAACAGACTGAGCTATACAACTGTCACCCTCATTCACAGGGTCTAGTTCAGTCCCATGTAGACTCTCCAACTGTCACTCTGGAGTCTGTAAGGCTCCATTAGCTCAGGACAGCTGTTTTTGTGGTTTTCTCCGCCATGATCTTGACCCCACCCCTCACCTTTTTGCTCCTCTAGTCCCTCCTCCCTCTCTTCTACTGAGTGCCAGGAGTTCAGTCTATTGGTTGGCTGGGGGTGTCTGCATCTGCTTTCACCAGTTATTGCATGTAGGTTGTATGATGAGAAGTAGATAGTCACCAATCTGACTATGGGGGAAGGCTAGTTAAGTCACCCTCTCCAGCAGTACTAAGAGTCTTAACTGGGGACATCCTTGTGGGTTCCTGTGGATTTCCCTAGTACAAGGTTTCTCCCTAAGCCCATAATGGAAATCAATATGGCTATTTCTCAGAAAATTGGGAATCAGCCTACCTCAGGACCTAGCAATACCACTCTTGGGCATATACCCAAAAGATGCTCAACAACACCACAAGGACACTTGCTGAACTATGTGAATAGCAGCATTATTCATAATAGCCAGACCATGGAAACAACCTAGATGCCCCTCAATCAAAGAATGTATAAAGAAAATGTGGTATACTTACACAATGGAGTATTACTCAATGGTTTTAAAAAAGAAACAATGACATCCTGAAACTTGTAGACAAATAGAGGGAACTAGAAAAAAATCATCCAACATGTGGTAACCCAGACGCAGAAAGACAAACATCGTATGTGTTCACTCATAAGTGGATGTTAAATGCAAAGCAAAGGATGAACAGGGTACATTTCACAACCCCAGAGAGCTAGATTAAAAGGAGGAACCTAAGAGGGGTACACATGGATTGCTCCAGAAAGGGGAAATAGTTAAGATATCTGGGCAAACTAGGAGGGGTGGAGGGGGAATGTGAGGGTTTGAGATGGCAGAGTTGGGGGAGGGATGGAGAGGGAGAGCAACTGACCTCACTTTTTATTTAAAGTTTCCTTTATCTGAAGCAAGTGTTGAACTTCAATGGTTAGAGTCCAGTCAAATGTAAGACTTTGGTATTTTATAACCTCTCAAGTTTTATTAATCTGTAGATATTTGGTAAAATTAAATGATTATAAAAATAGGTCTATTAGTAACTAGTAAGAATAGCATCTACTACAGGATCTAGTGAGGAAAAGAGGATTATTCTCCCATAATGAAGAAAATGAAATCTGGTATACATAAGTATCCTTCATTTACCCTACAGTAAACTAAGCTTAACAACATTTTTGCTCATGCAATATTTTTTAGCTATGCTGAATTATTGTAGAATGAATCATCTGAAAGTATGATGATTTTGTCATACTTGAGTTAGAAAAGCCATGACTTTTAGACAACTAGTATACCGTGGTTGGAATTTTAAACATACAATGTTTGTAGATATTTGATAATAACTTGTTAAAATTTATGGACACAATGTCTTCAGTTGACAATGTATAATAAAATAGTATGCAAATTTTCAGAGAATAATCAACATCAGTGAGAAAAAAATATCTGAAGGACAATGTTCATCTCAGTGAATATCAGCAAGGCAGATAATTTGCTGCCTCCTCAGCACTGTAATGTCGTTGTTACACCCCAGAATTTAAAATCCAAGAGACAAATGGCAGGAGCAATAGAAATCAGGTAAATAAGTATGTGTCATGTTTACTGACTGTGTAAATTTTTGAATCAATAGAATTTATTTGAAAATGGCTAAGGTTGCACATGCTGTCAAACAGGGACCCACTGGAAAAGTATTTCTAAGAAAAGAAAGGAGTTTCCATATTTACGATTTTAATTTTATTTATCAACTTGACTGAATGTGAATGGAAAAAAAGACAAACCTTTGAGTTTGTATCTCCAGGCATTTACTAAATGAATAAACCAAGGGGAGTGAGTGGGATCTTTCTAGTGGTGGTCTAGACAGAAAGAGCTCTGAGAGAAAAGAAGTGATTCTTGCTTGCAAAGATGGCTACTCTTGATTGTCAACTTGACATGTCTGGGAATAGTAAACCTCAACTGGAGACTTGCCTCCATCGGTCTGGACTGGGAATATCTCTGGGAAGTTTCTTAATTGCTAACTGATATAGGAGGGCTCAGTCCACTATGGGTGGTGCCATTACTAGGAAGACGTGCCTGATCTATAAGAGAGGTACCTGAATGTGAGACGGAGATCAAGCCAGTAAGCAGTATCTACGGTTTCTGCTGAAAGTGTTAAGTTAAACAAATCATTTCCTCCCAAACTTACTTTTGTAGCTAAAGACATCACCTTTACTTCTTGCTGGTATGTCAATATGGTTGTTGTTGCTTTGGATGGCATTCTTCACTGACATCAAAACCCAGCTTCTTAGGCTTTCCAATGTGGTTTGAATATCAGAAACTCTCTTGGGGAGCCAAAAGGCATTCAGTAGAACTGTACTAGGATTGAAGAGTAATCCAGCCTCCTGGACTGAGCATCCTCAGCAGCTACAGAGCTCTCCACTTTTTCAGCATGCTGATGGACATTTTGAACTGTCATGCAATCCAATTTAATAAATCTCTTTAATACTGGAGATTCATTCTACAGATTCTGTTCCTTTAAAGAACACTAATATTACACCCATGTCCATAGACACGCTATAGGAAATGATGATTCTCAGGCAGAAGTTGGCCAGCAAGCAGTGTTATTAGCTCAATTCAAGTCTGTACTTTCTGCAAAGAATCTAGTCATTTTGGTGAGTGAGTTGCAACTCTGATTATGCTGCTAGTGGTAAATTTAGTTTTATACCAGAGTGCACTGTTGAGAATACTATTTTGTGTCCTGATTAATTACATCAACCTCAAACTGTTAAAAGAATATTCACAACAGTTTTTATTAATAATGGCCTTTTATAATCCCTAAACACAAAATCCTGAGAATAGATAGTCGTGTCTGTGTGTCTGTGTGTGTCTGTGTATACATGTGTGTAAGTATATATTTTGTGTCTTTTCTGGCATTTATAAGAATGGAGGCTGGCCGGTGGTGGTGCATGCCTTTAATCCTAGCACTTGGGAGGCAGAGACAGGTGGATCTCAGTGAGTTAGAGGCCAGCCTGGTCTACAAAGTGAGTTCCAGGACAGCTAGGACTGTTAGACAGAGAAAAACCTGTCTTGAAAAACCAATGAGGGAGGTGAGGGAGGGATGAAGGGGAGAGAAGGAGGAAGAAGAGAAGGAAGAGGAGGAAGAATAAGAACAATTATGGTTGTCATTTATTGGTGAATTGAACAAGAGAATGTAATACACATATACAATGAATGACAACCGTTTCATGGAAAAGGAAGAGTTATTCTGTCACTTGTGATATGAATGAGCCTGGAGGACACCGTAATATAAATCTGATACAAGAAAACAAAGACCACATGATCTCACATGTGAATAGAAGTAACTGGGACCCAGAGAAACAGGATATGTAATAGTGCTTACCAGAGGCTAAACAAAGGGAAGATGGAGAAGGAGAGATATAGCTAAGGGTCCAGTTTTAGTTGAATTGGGCAGGAAAATCTCTTCAAAGAATAGTGACTACAAATTATCAAATATAATGCATTGTCAATTTTGTATTTTTAGGCAGGTTCTTACTGTGTAGCCATGGTGACTAGTCTAGAACCAGCTACATATACCAAGTTAGCCTCAGTCTTACTGAGATCTACTTTTGTCTGCTTCCTGAGGGTACTGGGATTAAAGGAATGTGTAACTACTAACCAAAAATATTGATGAGATGATAGAGTAATTAGCATTATTCATTTCTTTTGCAATCTGAACATATAGCAAACATTTACACTCTACACTATGAATTCATATAATTTTAAACACTGAACTTTCAGAAAGAGTAGAATGGGAATTTTAATATTTGAGACTCAGTGTGGACTGGTGTGAGATTGAGTATTAATAGAAGCTGCATTTTGGAGTATTACTTCTATGAAAGGTTTCCCATCTGTGTATCTCTAGAAAGGGGAGAGGGAAAGGCATTACTGTGTAATATACCTGTCCACTTACACTTCTAACAAAGTCCCCTCTCCAACAAACCTTCTTCTTAGCTGAGAGAAACATTCCTTTAACTCCACAGCAGCATCCACTAAGCTTTCTGTCTTTGGAAAAATAAGTCACAGAGATAGAAACATACACTTGTGTTGGGCATGGTTCAGATCCATATGTCTAAGAAAAATAACCTTTATAGAATTATGCAATGTCCTTGAAAGATCCATACTGAACAACTATGACAGTGAAGATCAGATAATCTGGATTGGATTGTGTCTAGTAAAGAATCAGAGCAAGTATTCAACGTTTTGGAGTGGGTGGGCAGCAGGACCAATGGCTTCCTCAGTGAGGTCTACTGAGTGTTTAGAGAAGAAATGAGCTGAATCAAGCCACCTGTAGACACGCCAAAGCGGATCAAGGAAAGAATCGCAAGGCCTCCATCCTGCATGAAGAACTACTGGCAACTAAGGAAATTGAGAGCAGGAGAAAGAGTCCTGCCCAGAGAAGAGCACAAATTGACTATCCAACATCAAATCCCTGAGAACACACATAGACGTACTGTTATACAGCTGAGAAGGTTATATTTATGAGTGTATATATGCTCATAAATATACACACACAAACAGGTAAGCATGTAACAGCAATTAAAGGAAAAAGAAGCCACGAATTTGAAAGAGAGAAAGGAAGGACACATGAGAGGGTTTGGGGAAGGAAATGCAAGGGAGAAATGCAGTAATTATACAATAATCTCAAAAATAATAAAAGGCAAAAAATAAGAGGGAAAGAAAAGAGAAAGTGTCACTAGTTATTCCCAGTCTGGCCCAGGAGGGAGAAGCAGAGGAAACCTAGTAACTCACCAGTTGAGGCAAGCATGGCTCTGATGTCAAAATACACTGATGGGCTAGGAATTTTATTCATATTTACTTCAAACTGAAAAAAATCAATAAGAAAATGAACAAACTGTATACATGCACACAACAAAACAATGATTCATTAACAGATGGGAAGGGCTTTTTGGCTGAGAGGACACAGATAACTTGTTAGTTTTTGTTTAACTATATTTTTATTGTTTGAGAATTTCATACATGCATATAACTGTTTTGATCAAATTCACATCCGATCTCTCCCCCTCTAGTTCATTTCTTATTCTCCAAGACTTTCCCTTCCTAATTTCATGTGATATATATGTACATATGTATGTATATATATATCAGTCATATAATATTTTTCAGCTTTTAAGATTATAGTTACATCTCCCTTCTTTTTCTTCCATCAAATTACTCTCATACACTGTCACCTCTTTGTTCTCTCTCAAAGGAGAAAGAAACCAGAGACATGAGAGGCAGTGGAGTACATATGGCAGAAGGTGACACAGCCTCTATAAGATAGAAAGAAACACGTTCCAACATTAAATGTGTAGAAGGAGCCTCACCCTACTAATCTATTAAAAAATTATGGACGAGGATTAGAACAATAACAGTATTTTCTTTGTTAATTTAGAGTGGTTTTCTATAGAAAGAGTAAGAAACCAATCCATATATCACCAGTAGATGTGCTTATAGGTAGCTAATTCAACATGTATTGTATAAAAGTCTAAAATAATTGTCTCTACAAATAATGTATTATCTGTCTATTGTTATGTTATTCTAGCCTATTTGCTTATCAACCAGAAATGGACTCATTTGGGTAGATATCAGGTGTCTACTAACATGTCTGTATCAACCAGAAATGAACTCAGTTGGGAAGAGATGGAGCTTCTTCTACTAACATGTCTGCAGCAGAGACTCTGAGGAAAGCCAATGGGTTATTTACAAATAGGAACAACATATTTCTAAGGCTCTCTGATTTTGTTACTTGCTCATTCTTTTAGCACCTGTGCTTGAAGACTAAAACCTGTTGGTCTTGTAAGAAGACACATTACGGGACCCAGCTTTAGCACTTTAGTACTTCTCCCTTTGTGCCAGAGACTTGCTTCTTCTCCTCCCATTTACCTTAGAGTTTGTGCAGTGTTCCGGGTCATCTCCGCCATAGCACTTGTCTCCTGACTGTGCACATTTCTTTCCACTTACTTGGTCTCCGTAGTACAAGGAACATAGTGGGCAGTAAAGGACTATTGTTTGGTAAAGAGATGGCTGACAGTTTAGTAGTGACCTCTTACTAATTGGTGCATGTTTTTCAGTGAATTCATTGTTTTCAGTCTTGTTTAGCATACTTGGTTTACTTATGTCTTTTTAAACCTTTTTCTCTGATGTGTTGTTAGTATTGTTGGGTAGAGCAACGTCTGACAGTCTAACTTCGATTTCCTCCTGACTGATGTATTCTGATGAGTTGATTATTTTCACCTTGTTTAGCATGCTGGGTATAATTTTGTCTTGTTTTCAGCCCGTTCTTTAATGGATGCTCAATTGTATAGCTTCTTTGTTAGCTAGGATATTCTCAGAGGAACTGTGGAAAGTTGACAAAACGTAATGTCAAAGGTCCAGAAAATAGGTTTTACTTCTTTGCAAGTACCTACTTTGATATAATTGCTACTATATTTAAAGGCTCAATAAAATTTCAGTGTTTGAATAAACATTGGGGAAACACTAAGTCCATGATGAGTCACAGAACCCAAAGTTCTGTTCCCCAATTCTAGTGGATGGAAAAGGCAGCTGTTAACAGATACAACATGTTTCTCCCAAAACCTGTTGCACATCTAATTGACTAAGGAATCTCACAAAATTAATGACCCATTCAGTTAATGTGGAGATAATTTTTTTATTAAATTCATCCATGTTCTATATACATTATTATATATTTGAATTATATTATATATATTTGAAATTGTGCTTCATTGAGACACCTTTTCACTAAGTGACAGACTTATGTTAACTTTCAGATTCTCAGATTCTTGGTAAAGTTGAAAATCTTTCCATGGTCCATCATACATGTGTTCATATTTCCTTTTCTGTGTCAATATTGCCTAACATAATGAAGCAAATGGGGTTGCCTCAGGTGGAGGGCAAATGAGAAGGTGATATTTTCCTTTGGTGACAGCTGTGGCAAGGGAGAGATGCTCATCAATTGGTCTAGCATTATAATTGTTTATCAAGTAAAATATACACCATCCACTTAACTAGTTTTTTTATTTAAAGCAAAAGAAAAGCAATTATTTTGAAATCTGCTTGCAGAAGTTACTTGGAATATGTTCATATCTTTCTGTAAGTTAACCAAATACTAAATTAGTTTAAAAGTCTAGTTCTCATATTTTATTCATACTAGAACAAGTCCTTTTGAAGAATATAATGATTATTGACTGAGAAAGTTCACCAGTCAGATTTTCAGTATATTCAATAATGCCACTATGTTTTAAAAGTAAAGTGAGTTTAAAATTATTAATCTTTAATTAATATAATTTTTATTAGTAGGACCTTTTATTTAATACAAAGAACAATATCTGGAGATGGTGATAAAAATAAGTAAACTAGTTTTTATGATATCATTTATGATAAATAAAAATAACTATAATGTAAGAAAAATTATGTAGAATTAAAATTTTTCCTCCATATTATTATTAACTCTCAAAGGCTTATGCTGTCATTCTGAAAAAGTATAAACAATCAACTTAATGATACAATTGAGGTGAAGGTCAATGCATAATGCATAACATAACTACATAGTTTTCAAATTGCTACATTAATAATAGATAATCTAGGAGCATGGCAACATCCAACTGATGACTTGAACTGACAGAATCTTGATGACATCAGATATATGGGTTTACCATGGGCCTTCTTGATTGAATGGGGCTATTTCCATCCAGGCTGGATGTCCATCTTCTCATAAACCTTGAGAACCTGCTTGTATTTTTTTCTTGAACTAAAAATCACAAGAGCCACAGAAATAAATCATTTTCTCCTTTTTTGAAGCATAAAATATTCAAAAGTGATAACAGTAAAATAATTGCACTTTTCATCACATGCAGAGATACAACAATAATATATTCATAAGCCATTACACAAATACCGGTGTCTGAGTAAATTTTGGCAATCCCTCTCCAAACCATGTCCACTTCCACTTTGTGGTTCTATTTTAACTTGTATCTGAAAGCTTGGATTAATTCTCTCTGAATTTTCACTTACTCCAAAGTGTTCTATCTCCATTAATGATATCTAATTTTATAACTTACATTTCAAAGACTACTCATAACTATTCAGAGAAAAATAAAATTGTCTTTTGATATCTTCCTTATTTATGAAAAAACATTAGGCAACTATGAAGCATAAACATCTTAGCATCAGTTATTGTCATTTCAGGGAAAATTATGTTTGAAATGAGCAGATGGAGGTAACACAGATCAGTGGAAACGATTGGGTTCTTACATCCTTACCATTCAAGCTCTTGATATGACTCATATTTAGTGGGAAATAAATTATTAATGCAAAAATCCAGTAATTCAATAAGAAAAATGGCATTAAATGTGAGTAAAACTGTTATGGCTTAAATGAAGAAGGCCTACGCAGGAAAATCCTGGTAAGTTAAAAGGTGTCTCTGTTGTGTAATGTCTGAAAGCCTGCACTGGCTTCTGGTCAAATGGATTTCTATTCTTCTTTAAAACTGTATAAATTTTTAATCACACAAATGCCTCATAAATAAATATTCCTGATGTGAATACAAGTATAATAATAAATCTAAGGCTCTTTTGACTATCTTTTCCTATCCTAACCTATGTAATCTTATAGAAATTACTATTGTGGGTCCAGATATATTCCATCCTAGTTTTTTTTAATATAGATTTTCCCATAAATATGTTATAAACATTAGCTATTATAACCAGACTTCTACAGGAAATCTATGTTTTTATTGATATTCTGTTCACTCAAGTTTTTGCACCACAATTTTTCCAAACTAGCAATGAACACAACTGCTCATTTCTGTTTATTTGCTGAAATGATTGTTGTAAATACTGAAAAATAAACAGCCTTATGTCAGCCTCTTTTTGCAAATACTGGAAGTGTGATGTAGACATAATCAATGGATAGCTTCCTGTTATTAGAATGCTTATGCAGACATCACCCTTAAAAGCCTGACACCATATGCTATTTCCCCATTTCTACTGCACAGGGAAGTTTATTGGGTATTTCTTATGTGCATATACACATGTGTAAGTGTGTGTCTATTATGTATGTGCCATATGTGCATATATGCTTGCAGATGAGTATGCCTATCCATGTGCTTCATGGAGAGCAGAGAGGCATGACATCCTGTGCTATCATTCTCCTTATTCCCTTGAGAGAGAGAGAGAGGAAGTCAGGGAACCTGGAGCGAGTTCTCTTGTCTCCACTTCTGTAGCGTTTTACTTGGATGTTGGGTTCAGAGTCCGTGTTGTCATTCTTGCATGGTAAGCACTCCAACTCACTGAGCCATCCTCAGCCCCAGGCTTGTTGGTCTTAATAAGAAGCTGGAAGTGAGCTGGAGAGACGGCTCTGTAGATAAGAGCACTGAATTGTCTTCCAGAGGACGTGGGTTCAATTCCCAGCACACACACATGGTGGATCATGACTATTTGTAATATTCACCTAATATTCAGTGTTCCACATACGTGTAGGCAACCCTCTCCCACAAACAAATATTTGAAAGCTGGACCAAAGTAAATGAGCCACTGTGGGTCAAGTCGAGACAGCAAGGCCAGTCTTAATCCATGGTAGTTGTTACAGAGCAAATAGTGAAACAAATCTGTATTCTCCCTATCATAGTGTGTGTGTGTGATGTCTATGTATGAGTGTGTGCACGTGAGTGTGCATATGTGTGAGTATGTGTATGTGTGTGTATGTATGTGTGTGTTATGTGTATTTGTGTATGTGTGAATGTGTGTGTATGTGTGTGTGAACAATGCACCTCACTGTTGGAAAGACTAAGTACAAAAAATAGTTGAAAACCCTGCAATTTTGATGGGTAATGGCAGATTTCTTATTTTAATTCTCAATTTCTCAGATGTTTGTTAAATCATATAATATCTTTTTATAATTTATCAGACACTCATGCTTACTTCTATGATTTACATTTAATACCTTAAAAACTAGGTGTTAAGGTGAACTAGTCCATAGTCTGTATTCAGAGATATTCTCCTCTCTCTCTCTCTCTCTCTCTCTCTCTCTCTCTCTCTCTCTCTCTCTCTCTCTCTCTCTCTCTCTCTCATACACACACCTCTCAATGGATTCTAATAGTGTAAACATAAATATAGGATAGATGATACATTAAATATAGAGTTACCATATGCACCTGGTTCTTGCTGTCAGTCAACACTGCCCATCTGTTTCCACCCTGTCCTGGGAGAAGGCTCTCAATGTGGGTTTCCTTGGCTTCTCTCTCCAGTGGAGGACATCAAGAGAGCAGAGCTGGAAGTCTGTCCCTTCCCTCTGCACTCCTCTCTGGATCTCACTATAGCTGGCTGCCTACTGCTGCGGTTCCGGAGCTTGTACAATCTCCTGTTTTAGTTAAATGATTTTGAGACTCTCATCTGTTCCCCACAAGAATACTTCTGGACAATGGCTTCTAATTAGAGCACTAATGACATACTAATTTAAGAGGAGCTAAGAAAATGTCTTTCCTGATTTGGGCTCAAATCTCCCTGTTTAGAAAAGTCAGATTCTGCATCATCTGTTTTTTCCCCCCACACTGAGTAGATTCAATACTGGTCAGTGCTATATTGAGCATTTTCATGTCTTAGAACAGATAATTTGCACTGAAAATACAATCTGAAATTCAAGCCGAGGCTTAGATAAATTTTAACCAATTATGTGGAATAAGTGTCTGCTCACACTCTGATAGAAGGTTTACTTTAGAGGACAGGATAACATAATCAGTCCACATCTGCATGTAACTCAGTTCCAGTCGCTATCAATCTCGTCGTGATCATTCTTTAGACCACTCACTTCATTCTCATACTGTCTTCCAACAAACTTTAATACATCATGGTTTCTCTAAAAGGTCAAGACCTTTGCAGATATATAACTATTAAACGTTGTTACAAATAAAAAATGCCTTATACCACATATATACTCTTCAAATTACCTCATATTTTATCATTTTAATTCATATCTCAGGAAAGATCATGCTTTATCATCTCTTCCCTCCCTCCCTCCCTCCCTCCCTCCCTCCCTTCCTCCCTCCCTTGTCTTTCTTATTTTTTGAGATAGTGTCTCTGTGTAGCTCAGACTGCTTGATATTTGTTATGAAGTCCAGGCTGGCTTCAAACTTGTGGAGCTCTGCCTCAGCCTCCCCTGTGCTGAGATTGTAGCTGTGTGCCACCAGGTCTGGCACTGTCTTTTGATTCTGTTTTGAATCATAGACTCCTTGTCCACTGTTTTGACCAGTCCAATTTATTTTGGAGGACTTGAAATCTGCTACTTGAGAAATTTACAATTTGAAACTTCCTGTTTGCATGTTGATTCCTTTAGTAACATGTGTCTCTAAATCATGTATTTTTTTATAAGTTACATGTTGTAGGTAGTAGGAATGTATTGCAGTTTATTCCTTAGTTTTTATGTACTATTTCATAGGTGACCATAGTGTATTTTTATCTTTGAAAACACCTAATTTCTAGTTTCTTCTCTTTAAATATTGTCAACATCCACAGTTTCTCAAACTCCAGATCCATCGTGTTTTACAAGATGCAGTGGTGTCTATCTTGTGCATTTTTTAGCTGGAGAACCCCCACTGAAGCATTCACAAGCAAAGCTTTCCAGTGCAATTTCTAATTCAGGAGTAGAGATCACATCAGAGAGAAATGATCAGTTTTTTAAATTACTGTTTTTCTTTTTAAAGTATTCTATTAGTTTGGTATACATTTCAGCCATGATCAACTAGTTAATTTTAAAATTCTTATGAATTTTGATTTGAATATTGATGCCTTTCATTTTTCCTCACTGAGATTCAGTTTGTTCAGTCTCTAACTCATGGGGACTTCAACTGGACTAGTATAGACAGAACTTTAACAGCCTTAGACAGCCTCTGGCTATTGATATTACATTGTTCTGTTGACTTCTCGCTGTAGATATGAGATTGACACTCCCTAGAATCCTTATTCACTGTCCAACTCCAAATGGAAAAAATGTTGTTTTTAGGTCAGGGCTAGAATCCATATATTGCTGGAGTATATTTCCATTGGTTTTCTTATTGTTTCTAGGCCTTTATTTTGACAGAATTTGA
Organism: Phyllotis vaccarum; assembly: GCA_033318265.1. Classification (NCBI taxonomy): domain Eukaryota; kingdom Metazoa; phylum Chordata; class Mammalia; order Rodentia; family Cricetidae; genus Phyllotis; species Phyllotis vaccarum. The sequence continues at coordinate 62,667,572 of JARWLC010000009.1, forward strand.
GGGAGAAAAATAAAATGATGTTTTCTTGTCTCCCCTCCCCCCCAATTTGGGTACCTTTGAAGTACCTTTCCCTTGTATATCATCTTAGCAACATATATTTTGTTTATTTTGTTGTACTAGCATTGACTTTAGAATGTTGGTGAGACCAGTACTTTGTGTCTGCAGCCCTTTCGTGCCATGTTACAAATTTCTGGAACAATTTTAAATAATCAAGAGTTTATTCTGGCTTCTGCTATCAAAGTATTGGTCCATCGTAGTAATGACGGATTGACATAACAGAGTGAGTCTCTCCAGGGTGGAGACAGAGGGAGGGACAAAGAAAGGGAGAGAGAGAAGTAGGCAGGGAGAGAGGGATGAAGGGAAGGGGAGAAGAGGGAGAGAGAAATGGAAAGGGGGAGGAAAGGGGGGAGCGGAGACAGAGGGACACAGAGAGAATTCTCTCTTTTATTCCGTCTTGGTCCTAAGCCTATAGAACAGTGCTGCCTATGTTCCCACATTGAGGATAGCTCTTACCACTTAGAGCTACATCCTCACAGATACACCAGAGATGTGCTTTACTATTCTCCACAATGCTTTTCAATCTAATGGAATTGGCCATCAATCACAACCACAACCAGCAATCACACTTAAATACATGTATTCTTAATTCTATACAGAACCTTGAAATATTAAGACCCAGGAAATTGTGGCACAGACTAGATATTTTCTTATAATATCTGAAATTATAAAAAAGTTATGTAAACAGTTGAAACTACATAAAGCAGAATATATACCATATAGGTATGTGTGTAGCTTGTTGATGGGAGAGGAAGGAGAGGGAAAAAATTGATTTAATTTGGAGTACAATAAATTAAAATGAAAATATTGAATATAACACACATATATGGCATTGTAGTATGAGGTTTCTGGCCCAGACTTTCCGGCCTAACCTCAAGGTCTAGGCCTGCAGACCCGCAGACCCGCAGTCCCGCAGAGACACACAGATGCTTCCAATAGTTTTAGGCTGATCAGCCTTAGGCCCAGGCATATAGCTTGCTAACTCTCTACCCTTAAGCTATCCCATGTCTCTTGTTCAGTCATGAGGCTCGGTACCTTTCTTTAGAGCTGCATGGTTGTCCTCTGCATCCTGCAGCTTCTCTCTGGAGCTCTGTCTGGCACTCTGCTCTCAGAGATTTTCTTAGTCTGGTAGCCCCGCCTACACTTCCTGCCTGCCTTTGGCCAATCAGCTCTTTTTATTAAACCAGTGGGTGGGACAATTATTTACCATGAAACAACACAATACCCCTACATGGTATACATTATGTAATCTGTTTATGTATCATATAATGTGATTATTTGAGTATCTTCAATATATGTGCATTATATGTGTACATATATGCATATATAGTATTACTTAAGGCAACATGCATCATCTGAAGATAATATACAAAAAAACTTTAGAATATTTCCTGTAGCCTAAACAATAAAAATAATCCTGAGACCCAGAGTTACTAATTTATTGTAGGAAAAACTTTGGTTTAATACGTACAATTAAATGTGTTAAAATGTGTTTTTAATGTATTTCTTCCCTTCCTCAAAAGCATTTTATTCATAGGCCTGGATGACCATCTCAGTAGTTAAGATTATTGACTGTTCTTATACAGTACTGGAGTTTAATGTGGTGGTTCAGAATCCCTATATCTCCAGTTACAGAGGATGCAGAGCTCTCTGCTAGCTGCCTTTTCTGCACACACATAGTGTCCACACTTATGTGCAGTTAAGCACTTATATACACAATATAAAAGGAAATGATTCTTAAAGTATTTTACTGAACTGTCCCTTGGCTATTTTGTACATGTAAAATACATTCAGAGTATACCACTGTTCACTTTTCTAACTTTTCTTAGACCCCTGTTACCTTCTTAGCCTTCCTATAAATCCTTGGATTCATGTCTGCTTTTGAGACCCACTAAATTTAGCCAAAATTGTCTCTGTGTAGCTGATTTTCTAAGTACCTTTTAAAACCTACTGGGCTCCTCAGAAGATGCACAGCTGTAGTAAAGGATTGCTCCTACCTTAGGAATTATGAGTAGTTCAATAGAAAGCATAGGGCCTTGGGCTCTTCCCCTTGATCTGTGATTGGACAGAAAATACCTATTCTTGTGAAGAGACACTGCAGACTGCCACAACCTGCTGTGTGATCACAACTGTGCTGCTTCTTCTATGTCCATAAGTCAACATTTCACAGCTCTTGTCTTCTGAGGAATGGTATTTCTGTATGCTGTGAATATGTATTGCTACTATTTTTTAATAAAGAAGCTGCTTTGGCCTATTCCAGGGCTGTATATAGCCAGGCAGGGAATCCAAGCAGAGATAAAGGGGAAGAGGAGCAGTTTCAGGAGAAGCACTGAGAAGCACTAGATGAGCAACATGTACTAGAACACAGGTAAAGTCACAAGATATGTGGCAATACATAGGCTAATAGAAATGCTTGATGTGAGATGTAAGAACTAGGGCTTCCTGAGACAGAGACTCTGGAGAGTGCTCTTAACAAGAGATAAATTTCCCTTCTCCCAGTTGGCCAGCCAGGCCAGCCTCCAGGTCTGGGCAATGGGATACAAACTGTGTCCACCAAACCAACCACAGCTCCACTTGGAGGTAAACAAGTAGGACCCCTGCATGGTCACCTGACTATCACAATCCCTCATTAGACCCTCTAGCCTATAAGCACCACTCCATCTTTCAAACATATCTACCACTGGAGACTTCAACTGTTCCTGGAGACATAGATCCACTGGCTCCAATTTCACCAAGAGCTCAAATTGTACCAAGAACAGCTCCCTGAAATACCAACAATGCTTGCACCAATTAGAGGAAGAGATGGGTAGATGCTAGTGTGAAAATATATTCAACAACCTATGGATGTTATACATACACTAAGAGTTCACAAATGCTAGCCCAGACTACTATACCCAACAAAACTCTCAATCACTATAGATGGAGTAAACAAGATATTCCGTGACAAAACCAGATTTAAACAATACCTATGCACAAATCGAGACCTACAGAAAGCACAAGAAGGAAAATTCCAAACTAAGGAAGTTATATGCACCTAGGAAAGCACAAGCAATAGATAAACCCACAGCAGAAAACTCCGAAGAAGGGAAACACACACACACACACACACACACACACACACACACACACACACACACACACACACACACACACACACACGAGCACCAAAAAATAATAGGAATTATTTTGGGGGGGACTAGTCACTACTATCTCTTAATATCAATGAATCCAATTCCCCTATAAAAAAAACACAGGATAACAGAATGGATACAAAAACAGGATCCATCCTCCTGCTGTCTACAAAAATATACCTCAGAGTAAAAGGATGGGAAAAGACTTTCAAGCAAATGGACTAAAGAAGCAAGCTGGTGTAGCTATCCTAATATCTAACAAAATAGACCTCAAACTAAAATCAATCAAAAGAGACCTAGAAGGCCATTACATATACATCTCAGGAAAAATACATCAAGATGAAATCTTAATCCTAAACATTTCTGCCCCAAATACAAGGGCACCAACATATTTAAACTGTAGTGGGATTATGTTCTGTTACATTATAAATAATTGTCCCTAATGGTTTAATAAAAATGCTAATTGGCTGAAGGCAGACAAGAAGTATGGGTGGGGCTACTAGACTAAGAAAACTCTGGGAACAGGAAGAGCAGAGCAGAGAGATATCAGAGAGACACCAGGAGAGACACTAGTGGAGATGTCAGCAGACACAGAAGAAAGAAGAAAACCATGCTAGTCTGAGAGAAGGTACCAAGGGCACATGGCTAAACAGATTCATTGAAATAGATTGAGTTAAGATAAAAGAGCTAGATAGCAATATGTCTGAGCCATAGGTCAATAAACATAAAATGAATATAAGCTTCTGTGTGTTTCTTTGGGACTTCGGAACTTTGGGACTGCTGGTCCAGTTCTTGGAGCTAGTTCGGGCCAGAAACTTAATACTACAGTATAAGAAGCATTAGGAATTAACAAAGTTTAAATCACACAGCAAACTCCATACACTAATAGTGGGAGACCTCAACACACCACCCTCACCTGTGGACAGATCTACCAGAGAGAAACAAGGGATTTAACAGATTCTATGACACAAATGGCCTTAATTGATGTATACAAAAGTTTCCATCCAAACAAAAAAGATATATCTTCTTTTTAGTACCCCACAGAACCTTCTCTAAAATTGATCACAAAAATCACAAAAAGCCTACAAACTCGTAGAAACTGAGCATCACTCAATTGAACCACCTCTGGGTCAGGGAAGAAGTAAAGAAAGAAATCAAGACTTCCTAGAATTCCATTAAAATAAATCCTAAACTTATGGGACACAATGAAAGCAGTGCTAAGAGAAAACCCATAGCACTAGATGCCTCTGTGAAAAACCTAGAGAAATCTCACACAAACTTCACAGCACAGCTGAAAGCTCTAGAACAATTAGAAGCAAACTCACCTAGAAGGAGTAGATGACAGGAAATAAACTCAGGGCTCAAATCAATAAAATTGAAAAAAGGAACAATACAAAGAATTAATGAATCAAAGTGTTGGTTCTTTGGGAAAGTTAACAAAATAGACAAAAAACTAAACAAAAGGTAGAGGGAGAGAGAACGGAGAGAGAGAGAGAGAGAGAGAGAGAGAGAGAGAGAGAGAGAGAGAGAGAGAGAGAGAGAGAGAGAGAGAGAGAACACAAATTAATTAACAGAATCAGAAATGAAAAGGGGGACATAACAACAGACAGACACTCAGGAAATCCAGAGAATCATTAGGCCATACTTCAAAAATCTATACTCCACTAAATTGGAAAACCTAAAAGAAATGGTCAGCTTTCTAGACAGGTAACACTTACAAAAATTAAATCAAGACCAGACAAATGACCTAAATAGACCTATAAGCCCCAAGGAAATTGAAGCTTCTATTAAAAGTCTCACAAGCAAAAAAAGCCCAGGGCCAAATGGTTTCAGTGCAGAATTCTGCCAGACATTCAAAGAAGAACTAATATCAATTATACTCAAACTGTTCCATACAATAAAAGTTAAAGGAACATTGCCAAGCTCTTTATGAGGCTACTGTTCTCGGGAACCAAAACCACATAAAGATGCAACAAAAAAAAGCAAATTACAGACCAATCTCCCTTGAACATTGATACAAAATACTCAATAAAATACTGGCAAACTTAATCCAAGAACATATTTTTTTTAAAAAAAAAATCATGCATCATGAACAATTAGGCTTTATCCCTGAGATGCAGTCATAGTTCAACATATGAAAAACTATCAATGTCATCTACCATATAAATACCCTGAAAGGAAAGAACCACATGATCACACCATTAGATGCTAAAAACAAGCTTTTGACAAAATCCAGCACTCCTCATGAAAAAGGTCTTGGTTAGATCAGGGGTATAAGGAACATACTTAAAGGCAATAGACAGCAAACTAAAAGCCAACATCAAACTAAATTAAGAGAAAATCAAAGTGATCCCACCTGTAATGATTCATAGCACATAGCAGCCATGTGGTAAACCCAATATGGCGCTGGCAGAACATACTGCATATGGAGGGCATGCCTCTAGGCCTGGCTACGTAAATCTGTGCTCACCTGTTCCTTTAAAAGGAGCTGCCTGCTACATGAAACTCTCCTCCTCACTCCCTTCTCTCCCTCTCTCTCAGCAACTCCCCTGAATAAACTGTTGGCATCTGGTAGATAGATAATGCACATCTATCTCTCATGTGCAAAACTAACACCACCAAAATCTGGAACAAGACAAGGCTGGCTGCTCTACCCATTTCTATTCAATATAGTTATCAAATTTCTAGCAAAAAAAAATAAGACAACAAGAAAAATCAAGGGGATTCAAATTGAAAAGGTACAAATCAAAATTTTGTTATTTGTGGAATACATAAGTGACACCAAAAATTCTACCAGGAAACTCCTGCAGCTGATAAAAAAAAATCCAAAACTAAAAAACATAAAAACCTTCTGTAATGTGGCAGGATACAAGATTAACAAAAAATAAAATCAATCTATACATAAATTATTAAAGGGCTGAAAAAGAAACCATGGAAACATCACCCTTCACAATATCTGCAAATGACATCAAATATTGTGGTAACTCTAACCAAAGAAGTAAAATACTTGTATGACAAGAACTTTAAGTCTCTAAATTGAAGAAAGAAATCAAATAAGATATTAGAAAATGGAAAGATCTGCCATGCTCTTGGATAGGTAGAATCAACACAGTAAAAATGGCAGTCTTACCAAAATGCAATCTACAAATTCAATGCAATCAAAATCCCAACACAATTTCTCACTGACCTCAAGAGAACAATACTCAACTTCGTATGGGAAAACAAAAAACCCAGTATCACTAAAACAATCCTACTCACTAAGAATACTTCTTGAGGAATCACCATCCCTGACTTTAAGCTATACTGTAGAACTACAGTAATAAAAACAGCCTGGTACTGGGAAAAAAAAAAAAAAACAGACATGTGGATCCATGGAATCAAATTGAAAATCCTGGCATTAATCTACAAACACCTTATTTTTGACAAAGAAACAAAAAAAGATGCAACGCATAAAAGAAAAACATTTTCAACAAGTGGTGCTGGAATAAAGCAAATAGATTCATGTCTATCACCCTGCACAAAACTCAAGCCCACATAGATGAAAAACCACTACATAAACCCAGTTACACTGAATCTGATAGAAAAGAAAGTGAGAAATAACAGGAAACCACTTCCTAAATATAGTACCAGTAGCACAGACACTGAGAACAACAATTAATAATTTGTGACCTTCTGAAACTGAGAAGCTTCTGTAAGGCAGAGAACATGGTCAAAAAGACAAAATAACAGCCTACAGATTGGAAAAAAAATCTTCACCAACTCTACATCTGATGGAGAGCTGATCTCTAAAATGTATAAAGAACTCAAGAAACTAGAGATAAAACAACCAAATACTCTAATTAAAAAATGGGTTCAGTACTCTTTAGAGAATTCTCAAGAGAAGTCTTAAACAGTCAAAGATACTTAAATAATTGCTCAATATCCTTAGCCATCAGGGAAATGCAAATCAAAACAACTCTGAGATATCATTTTATACCTGTCAGAATGGCTAAGATCAAAAACACTAATGACAGCTTATGCTGGAAAGGATGTGGAATAAGGGAAAACCTTCTTCATTGCTGATGGGAATGTAAACTTGTGCAGCTGCTTTGGGAATAAGTACTGTGGTTTCTCAGAAAACTGAAAATCAGTCTACCTAACGATCCACACACTGTGTCTATTGGTGGAATAAATATAAATTTTGAAACCCCTAAGATGCTGTTTCTTTTCTTTTTGATGTGTATATGTGTGTTCCCATGTGTGTGCAAGTGGACATGCACACATTAAATGTAAATGTGAAGGTCTGAAGTTAATGCCAGTGTATCTTTTTGGTTGCTTTCTGCCTTCTCTATTGAAGGAAGTTCTCTTGCTGCCCTGCAAACTAGGTGGTGTAGTATTTTTAGTTAGTCAGCTTTTCTTGGGGATCCTGTCTGACCCTTGCTCTGTCCCACCTCTGCCAGGCAGTGGGATTATAGTCTGGCATCCATGCCTACCCAGTACTGATGAGGGTGTTGGGATCTGAATGCCAGTCTTCACACTTAAGCTACATTTTACCCACTGAGCCATCTTCCCAGCCTCATGGTCTTTGTTTCAAGTTGTGGTTCTGCCTTTTACCATTTATGCAACAAATTAATTTCTTATGTTAGCTTTCTTTGTTAGAAAATCTGTATGCTTTTAGTTTTGCGAAAGGCTTATTTGAGCACTAAAGATAATAAGGGCCTTGATAACCACTCTTTCCATATATTATAGCAGGTGCCTCTTAAAGTGGGAATATGTATTTTCTGGTCTTGTAGTGCCAGGACCCGCACAGTTCTCAATATTTTGTTCCTCCTTCTTATAACCATTTCTTATCAATAATCAATATCCCAAGGTGAATCCAAAGAGTCCTTTCTTTCTATAAGTCTGCAAGAATGTCATTATCACTTTATTTTGGCATTTCATGAAGCCCAATTGTCAAGTAAATCATTTCAGTTTCCTCTCTTTGAGATGATGTGCCCCGATTCTAGGCTGACTTTGGGTTCTCCCATGGTCCTAACTTGTACAGGCTCTCTCATTACAGGAAATGGGTCTTGGTTTTTCTCCATGGTCTTGAGCCTTTGGACCTACTTGGTACCCTAACCAGAGCACTTGCTTTGTGCCTGGTGGCAATACTTTCTAAAACCTGGATGTTTTTCCAACCTCTGCTTGTTAGCTGGTGCTCTGACAACTGCTAGCAGATTCTCCTGATATGAGTCATCCTTGTGACTCTTATGGGTACTCATCCTTCTCAGTAGCACATGGCCCCAGACTTTTGCCAGATGTCATCTGGATTGAAGCAATGCAGCTGTTTTATGGGCTTTTCTGTTTTCAGTATAAAGAATCTTCCACTTCAGATCTGGGCTGAGCTTTTCTTGTCCATGTGTGTTCTTTCTGGATGTGTAGTTGTAGTTTTCAGTTTTTACTCTGTTCATCCTTTCTAGGTAAGGATAAGAACTGTGCTCTGACAAGTGACATCATTCCCTTGTCCTTGAAGTTTTGAAACATCTTATCTCTGTTTTCAGATATGTGTTTTGTGCATAAAGTATCCAGCTGACTGGAACCAGACAGCCTGTCTCTGCTGTCTTTTAGTTTCTTACTAGTCCATTCTTCATCAGCATTGGGCTGTCACTTATACTATTCTGCTCATAAAAGGAATATTCCTTTCCCTTCTCCTACAATCAAACACTGCCTACTCTTCAGTCACAAATGATGCACCACCCTCTTTTAAAAGTACCCGTTAGGATCACATCTGTCCAAATCCCTCTTATCTTCTTAGTTCATTCAAGATGTCTACTGCTGTGGGATTATGTTCCAGTTCACTGTAAATATTTAATAAAACTCCTATTGGCCAGAAGGCAGACAGGAAGTGTGGGTGGGGCTACCAGACTAAGAAAACTCTGGGAAGAGGAAGAGCCAGGTGAGACAGCAGCAGATGCAGAGAGAAAATGACTAGAATGCTGCTCTGAGAAAAGGTAATCTATTTGGTTAATTGTGGGTTAATTTAAGAGTTAACAGCTAGCAAGTTATATGCCTGAGCCATAGGCTAACTAGCATGAAATCAATGTAAGCCTTTGTGTGGTTATTTAGGGCTAGGCAGGAGCAGGGCTACAAGTGGATCTGAATCTTGGGGCTAGTCCGAAAAGTCAGGCCAGCAACTTCATATTATAGTCTATAGTGCCATTGACCTTGATGATATACATATTTTGGCTAAAGTATTTAGACACAGTACAGTCATTACATTCACACAGTAGGTCATATAGACAACCTGAAACCTACCACAGAATCCTCCTGAATCCCAACACACCACATAGGTTTTTAACTGTCTTGATAAATTCCTGTGACTCCATAGTCCAAACAGTCCCATCTCTCATGGTATGCTTGATTCTCCCCTTTCATCATTCATACCTGTCTTAATTGATTTTCTAACTTCTGGGACAAAATGCCACAGCACCCAAAATTTTAAGGAAGAGAAAGTTTACGTTTAGCTCACACAATCTGTCCTGGTGGGAAAGGCATAGTACCAGAACACAAGTCCAGTAGTCGTATGTGTTCACAGTCCTAAAGAAGAGAGAGACAAATGATGATTCCTAGCTCACTTTGGTCTGTTTCCCTTTCAGTCTTTCTGTGACCTCAGCTGAGGACATGGTGCTGCTCATCTTTAAGGTGAATCTTGCTTTTTGAATTATATCTCTCTGGAAACATGTTCATGGACACTCTCAGAGGTGTATTTCTTGAGTGATTCCATATCCATCAAGTTGAAATTGGATATGAACTGTGAAGGCATCTGAATGTCTATCTACAGTGTCCTTCATCACCTGCTACTTTGTCAGAAACAAAATTTTTAAATTTAAGTCCTTGGGGTTTTTTGCATACCTTAGAATAAAACTTAAACTTATTTATTTATAAGCCTCACATATCCATTTCCAGCTCTTAATATTTCCTTAATCCTCTATCCCATGTTCCTGTGCTGTACACTTTGTCAGCCTGACTGTGAACTCCTGTGAGTGTGGCTCACTCTGAGTAGCACTGGAAGACTTTTAGTCTCCTCTGCTAGGCGCCAAGAGTTCCTCTACCTTCCTTCTTCTCCCTTCAGCATAGACATCACTTATTTAAGTAAGCCATATCCAAATTACTCAATCTTAGCCAGCCATTCTTTCTGGACTTTCTCTATCATGGTTTATTTTCCTTTCAACAATAACCAATTTCCTTTTGTCTTTCACCAGATTGTTAACTCTGAGAGAAACACTGTATTCACCCTTTCCAGTGTCATATTTCTGCTGCCTAAGCTCATTTGTGCATAAAATAATGATATAATAAAAGCTCATTTTTAGATGTAACCACTGTTGGGAAATTCTTCCTACTGCTCCACAACAAGGTTGCATCCACCGTATCAATTTATATTTTATTCAGTTTTGTTGCTCATTACACCCTATTCTAACCATGCCCTATCAACCAGCATTGATTAAATCCTTAAGATAACATATTCAATTTTCCTTTCTATATGGCATTTTACACTCACTTAGCAAGCTCAAACAAATAACCATTTATTAGCAAGCATTCTCTTACTCCAGGTTCTGCATGGTATAGCGAAGGTTTTGCCTAGTTTCTTCCAGTGCTGAAATCAAGCTATCAGCAAACCTAATTTTCATCAAGACCTCAGGGAAATATGCTTGACTTGCTCATAGAATTCAGCTCCTCCCAATTGTAAAAGGTCTTTGTTTTCTGCTTGTTAACAAGCGTTTATTCTCTTCTCCTGCTTTTGTCTTTGATTAGTCATGAGGTAGCTTTTTCACCTGTACATCAGGGACTCTTCTTTACCTTGAGTCCTAGTCACACTGTGAATCTTCAGCTTCTCCCTTTATTGTTCTGACACCCAGATATAAAAGGTCTTGTGGGTTATTGTTTGGGTCTACCCTGTAATCTCCCTACTTTGAGTCCAGCTGATTCCAGATCTTAATTACTCCTATCAAACTCTTTTATTTTGATATGATATCACATCTGTAGGCTCCACTTCCACAAGTGCAGGAGAGTCATATAAATATAGTGGTCCTGTGTGTGGGAGAATTTAGATGGAACTCTGTCTATGTCAAAAGCATTGGACAACTGTGCTTTTCCTTAATTTTAATCTCTATGCCACAGACAGAAAACACTGAGCTGAGCACGGAGATTTTTTATGTGTTTAATTTCACTACTGCTTCCTTGTGATTTTATAACTGCAGTTTGAATTATTATCTATGCTTTATAAGTGTCTCTTGAATGTCTCAAATGGCCAAATAAAAATGATTGCTATAAGTTTTGAAGAGTTTTTAAAAATTTGGAATAGAAATGAAATTTTAATACCAAGTGCATAACATTTAAGCTCATACATTTTATAATTTGTAATTACTTCTTTTAAAAATTACACCTGTGTGTATGTGCATTTGGACATGCCATGGCACATGTGTAGAGGCCAGAGGATAAGTTAAGGAGGTGGGTTATCTCCTTCTGCATCTGTTTTCTGGCATCAGTCTTCAGTTGTTAGGCTTAATGGTGAGTGCCTTTACCTACTGAGCCACCTCATCCACCCATGTAAATAGTTCCTTATGGAGTGCGGTATAAGAGTGGAATGAATGCTTCCCCTCTATCACCTTGATCATAAAGACACTATGAGGTCTAGGAACTAGATGACAATGCATGCTTTCATACAATATCTTCTGTGCATCATTTCTTTTGATCATTCCTATGGATGCTAAATGCCAGAAGTCAGCATCCTTCTTCCTTACCCCTGCCCACCTACCAGAGGAGCAAATAATTGATTTAGCATGACATGCATCCAGTGCAGCCATCTATACTTGAACTCCAGCTGGCCCAATGAGTGAATTAGTTATGCATGTTGGTGAGAGATCAGGTTCATATATAGCACTCTAAGATAAAAATAAAAAAGGAATAACAGCACAGGTATTATTAAAATGAAAGGAATATATTAAGGTGTACTGTTCTGGTAGAAATAGGAAATTCTACAAAAGGATAGAATATATTAAGAAGTATACTTGACTATGAAGCAGTCACTCGCCAGACAAAGAAGAGTTTCAAGGTTGAGAATCAAATTTTCATTTATCATTTGTTTAAATTTCTCTTCTTACAATTATTTTACATGATTAAGAGTGACTTTTTGTAATTATGTCATATCAGTCATTTCCAATGTGTGTAATCTTACATGTGTGGTATTACTCAAATATAGGTGATCACCATATGCTGATTAGGTTATAATATTGAAATTATTGTCTTGACTCATTGAGTACATAAACAACAAGAAAGTGCTGACACTTTGCAGCCCTGTTTCACCTCTCAAATGAAGAGCAAACAGGATACAATCAGAGAAGGCATGCAAACAGCCTTAAACTCACACACTCCTCAATACAACAGTTTGGAAAGTCTTTCTTAAAGAAACCCATATGAATGAAACAAGAGCCCTATCATAATGCAAAATGAATACTTCATTTAAAAGAAACAATAAACCAACAGTAATGCATTTAAGAACCCTTTGAATAAAAACTATAACTTATAACTGCTAATGGCATTGCTATGCCCATAGTCAGTTCACTAATTGACACTTATCAAAGAAATTTCTTCCAGTAGATGGAAATTAACACAGACTTTCAACTGCACAAGGTGCAGAGAGTGAGAGACTATGGGGTCAGAAGTACTGTAGGGTCCAGAGGTGGTGGATGACTCCAAGGAAACAGCATCTTCTAGACACAACAGGACTGATGTACATATGAACTCATGAGACTGTGGCAACATGCACAATTATTGCACAAATTCAAGCTCCACAGAATTCCAGGACAGAGAATTGTAAGTAAACACAAAGTGCCTCATATAATCAAGAAGCTATTTGCAGCTCAGACCTGCTAGGGAAGAGAAAATCCATTTTCTTCAGTGTTTCTAGGTTTATCAAACACACTCCAGGCAGGAGTATTTGCCAAGACAAAATGGACTCCTGTGTGTGTGTATTTTGTGTGTGTGTTTTGTGTGTGTGTGTGTATGTGTATGTTGTGCATGTATAGATGCTTGTGTGTTGTGTGTTGTATGTGTGCTGTATGTGTGAATGCACAAGCATATGTGTGTATGTGTGTGTATATGTATGTGTGTGTATGTATGTGTGTATGTATTGTGTGTTTGTAGTTGTATGTTTGTGGTGTGTGTGTGGTGTGTGTGTGGTGTGTGTGTGTGTGGTGTGAGTGTGTGTGGTGTGTTTGTGTGCTTTTTGTTATTATCTTACTTTTTATTTGTTCTGTCATTTAGTTTTTTATGTTTTTTGAGGAGGAAGGATAGAAAGAAAAAACATGCTAAAAATTACAGTGATAAGAATATTATTTGAAGAAAAATACATGTATATTCTCACTTTTATAAAAGCAAGGAGTGTTTTCATATGATTGTTTTCATATAAGAACAAAATTTCAAATGGCATACAGCTGCCTCTGGACATAAAGGAGTGGGAATATTTTTGCTTTTTATTTTGGACACTTATTTTTTCATGAATGTATTTTCAGTAAGCCGGATTTCTCCTCAAGCCTCAAAAAAATTAATAGCCATGGGGTTGGTTCTTTGGCAAACAACAAGAAAAATGAGTCAAGTGTGGAGAAATGGTCCTCCGGCATCACACAAGAGAACAAAATGCTATGACTGTTGCCAGAAGAGGAGCATGTGACGTCATCTCCATAACAGGCTTCTATTTCAAGAGGGGGAGCCTCGGTTCATATCGGAGATTGCTGAATTGAGGAAACAGGCAGCAAGGCCAAGAGGTCAGCCGGTACTTTTCCAGAACTCCATGGAAGAAGGAGCTGCCCAAGTAAGCAGAGAAAACCAGAGCACAGCCAGATAAGTAACCACTGAATTACCAAAAATCCTTGGTGAAAAATATACAAATGAGTTATTTTTAAAGGAGAATGGAGATGACTCACTGAAGACACAGTTGAAGCAGCAGCTGCAGGGCAGTGTTCTGCCACCAGGAAGATCCGTCTTCACATCCTGCACATTCTCCTAGACAAATTGGAAATCTAAGGTTGAAACAAGGGTAGCCCAAGGACCAGCTGGGGGACTTGGTATAGCCATCGGAACAACTCTGGGACTTGCTTTGTTGAAGATCTTGCTACTCAAAGGGGTGTGCTCTTGACAGGGAATATGGTACAAGGAAGGATAAAGACTGAACCCAATTGCCCAATGACTGAGAAAGAGATAGAGATGGCAGTGTGTTTCATTTGCATGTCTTTGTCCCATTTGAATGTCTTGTTTCACGCAAAAAGATTCACAGAAAGTATAGAAAAGTTGCTCCCTGACAAGAAATGAATAGATACTCCTGGTAGAAAAGAGAAAAGGGTAGAAGAGGGAGAGCTAACAAAGTTTGCTGCTCAGGTCAAGAGGAAACTTGCTGTGAGAAGTGCAGTGTGTTGGCACTTTCTAAAAGTTTAGAGGGGGGGCTGGAGAAATGGCCCACTGTTTTAGAGCACTAGCTGCTCTTACAGAGCATCTGAGTTTTATTGCCAACACCAATATCCTGTGGCTAACAATCAACAGTGACTCCAGCTCCAAGCCACTGAAGCATTCTTCTAGCCTCTGAGGACACTCTCTCACATTCCCTTCCACTCTCACAATCATACACACACACTCACACACACACACACTCACTCACACACACACACACACACACACACACACACACACACACACACACACACACACAACCAAACAACAACAGCAAAGCAAAACTATGTAATAGCATTTCCCTCTTCCCAAGGAAGTGATTTCTTAGGCTCCTCCTAAGCTATTAAAGAACACAGTCCGTCTTACTCAATGAAAGCCTTCTCTAACAGACTATATTTATACCTAGCCAAGCTCCCCAATTGCTTGTATAGCATTTTCTTCTAAATTGAAACAGCCCACCTGAAGACTCAGAATACAAACAAAACTCACAAGTCCCCAGAAAGTTCTTGACAAGGACACCACACACAAGGTCCTTCTCTGAAGTTATACCTCTCAAAAGCAGAAACCACAGATGGGGAGGAGACCGCCCACTTACCATGATGGTTGCAAGTGGTGTAGAGCTCCGCGGTTTGTGGTTTCCTGACCTGTTATACCTGCTGGAGTGGACTTTTTGGTCAGAGATGCCTTTGATTCATCCAAACTGATATAAGCAACCCTTTACCCATATTCTTCTAATCACTGCAATACTAGTTGGTTTATTAAATTGGACTTGGAGAATCCTTTCTCTGGTGTGGCACTGTTGCCCTACATGGAGTGATGGGAAAATGGGTGACATCTCCCCGAGTCCTCCATGCGTCTGTCTGCTGAGATTTTTTTCTGTGCTCCGCCAGTGTTTGGCTCTTCCCACATTTGCCTTCCTTCTCAATCTTCCAACGTGTCACATTTGCATCTTAGTTTGAAAACTTCCAAGGCCTTCAGTTTCTTTCCAGTCACGCCTTGCCTCAAATTTCTATTTGTGATTTCATTTTAAAAGCTTGTTGTTAAGAATGTGAGGTGGTACTTACATTGCCAAAATATTGATGTGCAAGTAAAATAGGGCTTACAGGAAAACTCACAGCACTGTAGCCTATCTAGCAAAGAAAGTGAACTTGCTAAGTTAAACTGTAGGAAACTAGAAAACAATTAACTTATCTAAGGAGATGGTAAACACACTAAGTAGAGAAAAGGTAACTTAAAAATTAACTAATTGAAAATTGTAAAAATGGAAGAAAGCCAATGAAACTAAAAGTGTTTAAAAGGCAAAGAAGATAAATTTTCAATTAAATCAGTTTAAAGTAAAACAGGCACAAATACAATGCAAGTACTGATAACAAAAAGGAACCACCACCATGACTGTAAGGGTAGTTAGAGTAGTAAGGAGTTAATCTGGGAAAATTGTCAATTAAATCAAACATGAGAAGTAAAGACACAAATATCAAAATACCAAAACTACTTAAGTTCACTCATGAGAAGATCTTTAAACTGAATAACTTTATATTAAGGAAATTTAATTACAGTGCTTATCTATCTACAATTATTTTACCATTTTACCAGATGTTTAGGAAAATAGTGAAAATTGACACAAGTTTCCCTGAGAAATAGAATAAATGAGGGTTGTTTATGATGAAATTCATGAGTTCAAATCAAAATGTAGATAATTGAACCCAGAAGTATGTAGGAAAGGTCAAGTAAGATTTATTCATGGACTATTTGATTTTTATAACATTCAAAATCAATGTGATTCATTTATCAAGTCTCATGATCTTAATAGATATGAGAAAACATTGGTAAAATTCAACACTAATTCTCAATATAAATTCTTTAAAATGTAGGAATAGAAAAAAAAAATTTACTGTCTCTGTTAAAAGTCATTTATACAGTGCCTCTCAAACACTTTTAAAAAATTATCTTACCTGTGTAAGCACCCTCAGAGACCAGGAAGGGGCAGCAGTTTTCCTGGGGTTGGAGATGTAGGCAGCTGCAAATCTTCCAATATAGATGCCATGAAACAGCATAATCCTTTGCAAAAGCAACGTGTGCAGAGCACTCTCTCAGGCCCCTCTAACACTGTTTCTATAGTAGAACTCTGTATAGCATCTTCAGTCAGGAGCAACATATGACTGTTTATTCTTACTACCACTGTTAGGACTCTGCTGGATATTCAAGCCAGTGAATAAAACAAGAAATATATTTGAAATAATAATAATAATAATAATAATAATAATAATAATAATAATAATAATAATATGTCAAG
The DNA here is from genome assembly GCA_033318265.1 of Phyllotis vaccarum. Lineage (NCBI taxonomy): Eukaryota > Metazoa > Chordata > Mammalia > Rodentia > Cricetidae > Phyllotis > Phyllotis vaccarum. The sequence continues at coordinate 62,684,513 of JARWLC010000009.1, forward strand.
GAAACATGAAAGCTGTCTTTAGTGTTCTTAATGTTTTTATGGTTCAAAAAAGCTTATAATTGGTAACATCAAACATCAAAGATGCCTTTATCTAGTTTGTTGTCAGTCAGTAGGATAAAATAATGGCTCTTGAGGAGACAAACTATATTAAAGAACTAATTTTTTTTAGAGGGAATAATAGAGATGCTATACCCATATTCTTTTCAAACCACATAGCATCAGATGATCAGTGAATATAAAGTACATTATGTAGTAAAGTCAAATAAATATATTACTTGTTTAAATTATAGGAAGTAGGCTGATTGGTGAATATTGGGAGAAAATTACATGTGGAAATATGAAATTGATGAATATAATGCTTTTATTTCTCTCAGGATTGTCCATATAATTTAAGCCTTAGACTGAATTGCTAAGTAAGCAAATGTAAACTTAGATAAACTTCTGTATGCTTTGGATTTTTATACAGAAGAAAATGCTATTTGCATAATCATGACTATTTGATTTATAATTCTGCATATAAGCACAATTTGTGCAAAAATACAGCAAATATATAAATGCAGATAATGATCAGTCAATCACAGCAATAATTTCTGGATTTTTACCTTTGATTCTCAGATAGTCTTGGTAGTAAATATGGATTACAAATTCTGTTCTAAAATTTATAATGGAGATAATGTAGTTGTTGTGATACAAAATTACATATTTTGGCATCAAGTATTTTCTGTCTGGGAATTTTATTATGAACAGTTCAAAAATGTTGCCTTAATACAGATTACCATAGTTATGTGCTCACACAAACTAAAACACTATGAAGAAAATTTTGCCTTACTTTATAACCAGTCAATAGCTTACAATTTTTTATAGAATTATATATCCAGGGATTGCCTGTCAAGTTTTTTGAGAGTGGAAACAGCTGCATTGATATAGCATTTCTATATGATTCTGTGTATGCAGGTATATGAAAGTTTTCTTTTTCAATATTTTAGGCTTTAAAGTCACTGTCTGAATTTCTCTCAAGTCACATTTAATAACTTCCATCATCGTAGATGAGATTTTAGAGTAGTTATGAGATATGTCTTAGGATGTAGGGGCCTTAGTTTTGTCTCTGCCATTAGCTTTGCAGCAACTGGTATTCTGAATGGGGAGGGGACTTGATTACAATATCAGAAAAACATGAAGAACAGTCATTATTACATATCTCAAGTATCAGATATGTGAAAGTCACTTATCCCAAATTTATCATTCAGTTGCTGACGTTGTTACTTAGTCTGGACCAATATCATGCAGCTTTAGGACCCCATGAATCTCTATCCTAGTAACCATCTAGTGGGAGGCAATGGTGGGTGCAAAGACTGATATTCTTTAACTACACAGACCTGCATTTCAATTCTGGCTTTGTCGTTCACTAGTGAATATCAGTCAGTGTGTTCACGTGGCTTTGGGATGATATAGTTGGTTTGTAGAATGTATTACATATGTTTACGTTTGGTGTAGGTACAACCATCAGATTCATAATCCTCTTTCTTCCTTGTTCCAGAGTTCAGAGCTGGGAGCAAGATGATGACTATATCATTATGTCATATCACTGAACTTGAGGCAGAGTGGAGGCAGTGTCTGCAGGATTTCTACCTCTGCATTTTACCCTTGGAGTAGCCCTGGGCAAGATCTCTGGCACTATCATTTTTTTTTCATATGTAAAAGTGGATAATAACATTTTCTGTGGTTTTTAAGGAAAAAATAGATAACAGAGGTAGGTAAACATAGAAAAAATAGTAAGATATAGAGACATAAGATTTATCCATCACCTACCTTCTATTTATGTATGTATGTATTTATCTATCTATAATTTATCTATCATCTATGTATCTATTATCTATCCCCTTGTGTCTGTTTACCATCTATTTATTTGTATACAATTTAACTGTTACATATCAACATGTAGCTTTGTAATATTTATATCTGCATGCATAAATATACACACACACACACATATATATATATTTATATATATATATATATTTATATATATATATATATACCGATCCATATTTCTAGGTCACACAGTTTCTGGTACAGAGTGAGTAATTTATATATGTATGAATCATCTAAATTAATTTGCGGATTCTCAATGATATATGCTCTTTATGCTTTTTCCTTTAACTTACTTAGTGAATTTATTTTTTCTCTTTATTTTATAAGCTCTCTAATAAGCCACAAAGCTCTTATCATTTCTTTTAGTCACAGAACAAAACTTTTCTCAGCAATGTAAACATTTTCTGAGAATGCACACTGAAGCGGATATCAAGACCGCAGTCTCTTCTTTACTTCCTGTGTTCTATGAAGTGGGTGGCTCACTCCATCCCACCATGATAGAGTGTCTTGCTACCAGGTCAACAGCAATCAGGGCTGAGCAACCATAGACTGAAAACTGAAGATACATGAGCCCAAATAAAACTTAAATCTTTGTGAGTTGATGATGTCAGGTATTTATTTCCATAATGGAAAGCTGTCCAGCACACGGCCCACCACCAATGACTTTAAAACTCATCTTCTCCTGGTTGCCTTGGGATTTCTGAGTCTTGTCGCTTTATTTTGTAGGAAAAAAAAAGAAAACCTGAGTACTTTGAGGACCCTTTCTGGAGGCATTCTCTTGCCTTTTCTTGAAGTTGGAAGGAAATGTGGTTTAAATATCCAGTGAGACTCTGGTAGAAAAAGTAATTATTAACTTTGTGAGCGGTTTTCAACTGGGGATAGCTTCTGAGTTAGAGAAGGGGCTTGTGTTTATTTTACCTCTCAGCTTGGAGACCCCATCCGGCTTAGACATGTACATGCCCCAGCACACAGTTTCTGTGAGTTCAGATGTGCATCAGCCCTGCTGTGCCTAGAAGGCCTTGTTTTCTTGGTTTTATACTTCCCTTCTGACTCTTACATTCTTTCTGCTTCCTCTCCAGAAGAATTTCCCAAACCCTGGCAGAAGGAGGGAGAGGATTTTATGGAGATATCCCATTTAGGATTGAGTGTTTTAAGGTCTCTTACTCTTTGAACATTGTCTAGTTGTGGGTCTCTGTAGTTAGCAGCCAACACAAAACAAATTCAATGGCACTCTTGGAGGGCTGGAGGGGTTTGTTGTTGTTCATAATGGTTTTGATGTATTTCCTCCTTAAGTATCTCCTGATTCCATGTGCTTAGGTCAACCAAATTTGTTTATGGAAGTGAAAACATGTGACTTATTATCTTATATGAACAATAGCATCTGGCATCTCATATCTTGGGCAAATACTTAGAGGTATTTTTGTTGTCTGAATCTCTTAGGCATAGTAAGAGATCAAAACTTAAAATATAACTTTGGCTCTCACAAGAAGAACCACTTAGATGATAAGAAAAAAAACAGTTGGAAGGAAATGATTTATGAAAGGATAAGTTAGGAATCCATGCTCACAACTGAAGAACAGGCTTTAACATGGAGTATTACTTAGTTTAAGATCCTTTCTTAAGATCCCACTTAAATTGTTCTCTGTCCCCAAAGCCTCACTATAAGCCACAGAAAGCCTGTTTGAACACATGCTGGTAATATTGAATATTAGAAATAAAATTCAATTTGATCATCATATATTCAAATGTAACACACTTAATTAACAGAAGCACAGTGCCAACATCCAGAAAAGAGAAAAGGTATTAAATAGTAATTTGAAATTTTACAAATTTTGTCATTGACTCTACATTGCAGTTTGCTGTTACTTTATTATTACTTAGCACACTGACAGCTATGAAGGACAATGGAGATCAGTTAATTTTCAGCCTTCTTTAAAGCATCTCACATGGGAAGTGTAATTGGGAGAGATGAGTATGTATATGACTGTATCAGTTTGCTTCTCTACTGCTTTGCTGAATCATTGTCCAAACCAATAGGGTAGGAAAGGGGTTGTCCATCATTGCGGAGAGTCAGGGTGGGAACTCAAGCAAGATCCTGGAACAGGAATTAAAGCAATGGCCACTGAGGAGGGATGATAACTAACTCACTACCTAGGGCTTTCTCAGCTGATTTCATGACCCAGGAATGAACTTCTCCCAGTGGCTGGGCCCTTCCTCATCCAAAACTAATCAAGTAAATGCTGTATCCTTTCTACAGGACAGTCTTATGGAGACAGTTCCTCAGGTGAGGTTCCCTCTTCCCAGGTGACTCGTTTATATTAAATTGACAAAAACTAATAATTACAATGACTTTTTAAAGTAGCGGAGTAGCTAGTACCTTATGGGATTTTTATGGCACATTGCAGTGTAGTGGATTTATGGTGTTACATTGTAAATAATTGTCCCACCTATGAGTTTAATAAAAAGTGCTGATTGGCTAAAGGTAGACAGGAAGTGTGGGTGGGGCTACCAGACTAAGAAAACTCTGGGAACAGAAAGAACAGGGCAGAGATGCCACAGAGAAAGCAGAAGCAGCAGAGGACAACTATGCTGCTCTGAGAAACGTACTGAGCTGCATGGCTTAACAGAATTAGAATCATGGGTTGGATTAAGAGCAAGAGCTATCAAGTTATATGCCTGGGCCCCAGGCCAATCAGTGTACAATTGATATAAGCATCTCTGTGTCTCTGTGGGACTGTGGAACTGTGGGTTGTGGGTCTACGGGTCTGCGGGTCTGTGGATCCAAACCTTGAGACTAGGCCCAAAAGTCCAGGCCAGAAACTTCATACAACATTGAGGTATCTCTTTAGTTATATAGACTCACTTACAAGCTTTCTCTATAAAAATGCACAACAGTCTTCTTTAACTACCTAGGCCATAACATACGCCACAAAGCTCCCTTTGCTCCTACTAGATTATAGAATTATAGAGTTCTTATACTTGCTTATAGAAAATCTATTTCTTACCCTAGGAAACTAGCTGTGTAAGTGAGTAGTCAAACAAACAACAGGTGGGAAGCAAGAATGCCATCAAAACAACACCAAGCAAAGACAGCATGTCCTCTGCTTAGAACATCTAGCAGCTTCAACCCTTTATTGGTCTATAAGACAACAATGCTAATGTTGAGCTAATGGCACCAACAGTTTAGTCAAAGATGATTGGAATAAAGCTGGTCTAATCATTGCCAGAGAAGGCAGAGATCTTAATAAGGCTGCAAAGTCTAAAAACTTACATTTTAAGATGGCTGTAAACTAGAATGTAGGAGAAAAAAGGCTCACTTATGGTAAGGATTAAGATTGGTAGTGAAAGTTTATCTTCCCTCTCCACCCACCAAGAGATGACTTTGGAAGGCCAACAAATCCTTCTTTCCATCCATGGAGGGGTCTAGCATCAAAGTTTCTCTTCACTGTTGCTCAGCACCATTGCTGATGCTGAAACCCAGGAGAGGCATTTGACACTACTAACCTGACCCAAAGGCCACGTCCATCCTAACTGAATGAAACTGCTGGGTTTTGACCTTCCTGCATACAGATCACTTCTGTGGGCTCCTGATACCCACAATATTCAACTCCAATCACTTCTCTACCTGCACTAATTACTAATCTCTCCTAGCCTATTTGGTGTCTCTCTTGGGACTGCCTGGTTTCTCTTGGCTCCTGGAGGCCACCCAAAACCACCCTTGTGTGTCAGGCAGCTTCTTTATGCCCTTTTGGGTACCTCATCATATGGAGGAGGGATGCCCCTTCACTGATCCTGAACCTCCTACACAAGTCTATGGTCCATGTGGCGACCCCTGGATTGAAATTTTTGGCACCAAGGCACTTAAATCCCTACATCTCTTCCACATCCTCCTTGGTTTGCTCCTGGCTCACTCACCACCTGTCTCTCAGCTTTCTCCTGGAGCTTACTTTGTCTCTAACCATGGATAAGCACTTGTCCCCTGGAATCTGCCTTAGAGCTACCCGCTCTGTCCCTACCACTCTTGTTGGGTTTCTGGAGCTGCTGTGTCTGTCTTTCTTAGATCCTGGAGCCTACTCTGAATCACACAGATGTGTCAGGCATCTTTTCTGTGCCCCCCTAGGCCTCTATGATGAGGGAACCCTCCCTCTGGCATAGTGCCTGATTGCAACCCTTTTCCCTAAACCTCTCCCACTGCTTCTTTGCTCTTCTCTAGAAGGATGTCTTCTCTCCCACCTGGTCTGTCTCTCAGATCAATCCTGTCTCTAACCATGGGATTTTACCATTCATAATTAGACTTATTGTCTCTTCATCTGTCTTCTCTAATCTCTTTTCCTCTTAGGATTCAGAGATTTCATCATAGCCTCACTGGCTTACTACAAATGGCTTGGTCCCAGTATAAGCCAGAACATGACACACTTGATTTTCAAAGATTATAACAACTTGTGCCACCACACAAGCGATTCCCCAACTTCTTATCTCTAAGATCTCTCTGCTCTGAAACAACTCTCTTCTCTAAGCCATTGTGCTCCACATTTGTATTTTGTCTCCGACTCTTTTTTTACCCCTGTTCACTCTAGTCCCTCCCCGATCACTCAATTCAGTCTTATAGAGATTCAAATATCTTTGGGTGTAAATGATATTAAAATTGTCATATTTTTGACTCTCTAAAAAACTTTGGCTTACTTTCTTCAAATTTAAGCATCTTTGTTTAAAACTATTCCCCAAAGTCTCTGTTTTGGGTCTGGCGGGCACTTGATCTTTGATAGGGAGAAAGTGAGAAAAACAGAACAGCCCAGGAAAAGATACCATGTGCTTAAACCAGCTACAATGTAAACTATTTCCAATAGGGATTGCTGCCACTTATCTTACACCCCTCTTCTGGGTTTTGCTTAATTCTTTAAGTCACTGGTTCTCAACCTTCCTAATGCTGCAACCCCTTAAGACAGTTCATCATGTTGTGGTGATAACAACTATAAAATTATTTCTATTGCTACTGCTTATTTCCATAACTGTATTTTTGCTACAGTTATGAGTCATAATGTGACTACCCTGGGAAAGGGTCATTCAGTTCCCAAAGGGTCATGTCCCTCAAGTTGAGAACCACTACTGTAGATGCCCCATATCTCTTAAACTATGGCTAAAATGTAAGCTTTGTTTCATTTTAAGATTTTAAGACCATTGTGTAAATTTTTTGAATTTCAGGAGTTGTAAATTCATTACATATTGTTTAAAAGATATTTAAAACCCATAACAAAACTTAGCTTAAAACTTGTAATAGAAAAGGTTAGTAGCTAAAATATCTACTCATGGGAAATTTTAATCTGATACAGCATGCTTATATGTAACTTGGATTCAATTCTTGTTTAGGCAAATAGATTTTTTTAAAAGTCTGTATGCTTAATGGACTCACCTTGGAATAAATGGCAGCCATATGGCTTGCAGCCATCTTGGCTGATGACTTTGTTAGAATGGAAGTAATCATGTGGCTAGTAGGCATCTTTACTAAGTTTAAAGCTTTGCAGCCCAGAACAGCTTGACCACATAGCTGCCATGACAGGTTTAATAAAAACCAGCCATAAAGTAGGTCTGAATCTCTTTCTGGCAGCACCTGGTAGTTCCAGGAAATGCCCATTATTGGATACCATTCAAGGAGGGGCTGGCATCTAAGGGAAAAATTTCCAAAATTTCCAACCATTAGGTAAGATTAGATAAGATTTTCAGACATCCTTTAGCCCAGCACACACCAATTCCTCTCACTCTTGCTAGCTAAAATACAGCAAGACAAGAGCCAGCCAATCTAGGTCCCTGGAAATCCCCTCACCCCAATCTCTACTATGATTAAAAAAAACAAAACAAAAAAAACCCCTACCCTGCCCAGGCTTAGCTGCTCTCTGCTCTCACTGTTGCAGAAGGAGAGACCAAGCTTAAGCTTTAATAAAGGCTCTTTGTTTTTACATAGGGGAATCTGACTCGATGGTGACTTTTGGAGGTCCCCAAGATCTGGGCATAACCAAAGCAAGGGCATACCATGTGATGTTACTGCCATCTTGATTTAGGTGGCCATGTATAAATCAACTGTGGCAGCACCTACAGTTGCTTAGTCCTACTGAGCCCTCTGCTTCTATTGTTTCCTTTTGTAGACAAGGAGGCAACACCAGGCTGTTTCATTTCCCTACATTAAATAGGCAACAGCAGGTCTCCAAAATGTTTGGATTATTATAGATTTTTGTATGATAATTTTTGTGTTGGGAGTGAAAAATAACAGATGAAGATGAAACCTTGGAAAGTTTTATGGAAAGTAGAACTTTAAAAACAACATATGCTTGATGATTAATGTTTACAATTTTCTAAAGTTTTAATGGTCTATTCAGGTCAATAGAAACTGACTTAGAGACTTAAGTCTAACCACTTATGTTTTGCTGTGTTCAACATCAGGTTTGCTAGAAAAATTTAGATAAGAAACAATGTATGTTTGATAAATAAGATTTATGAATTTCTAAGGTTCACTCAAGCTTGCCTAACAAACTTAAAGGTGCATTCCTATCCTCTTGGTCTTTGCTAACTTTCTTATGTAATCAGCATAGTAAGGTTCCCAGTCTCACTGTGGACTGTATTTATAGTTTGAAAATTTATTTTGATGCTAAAGGATCCTCAATTAAATATTTAATTCAAATTTTAAAGTCTCATTTTAATAAGAATGAAACAATAAAATCTTAATCTTATAAAAGCTACAAAGTTATGAACTGTTAAAGGTAATTGAGATACACAAGTTAAACATCAGTCATCTTACAAATGATCTGTGAAAATAGAAAAATTCTGTAACTCCCTCCCCCTCGCCTGCATTCCTAAACTCTGTCCCAACCTTTCGTCCTGCCCTGTTAGCGCACCGAGTCTGCCCATACCTCCTCTCCTATCCAAGTGTAGTATAAGAATTCTGCCCCCAAAATATTCAAGGCTCCTGGCTTTTTCACCGTGCCTTGAGCCCATTCATGAGTGTACACCCATTAAACTTTTTCTTTTCATCTTGTAAGAAATCTGGGTCCGAGGTCTTCTTTAATTCAGCCGGTAACATCTTGGTGCATTGGCCGGGAAAGCCCTTCTCGAAGACCCTCGTGGACCACTCTGTTGGTGAGTACTGGCTGTCTGACTGTGGTTCGCTAGGGGACTGGGGCGTTAGCTCCCCCTGGCTGTGGCTGACAGACGTGTCGGGAGGCCACGCCACACAATCCCCCCGAGGACGCTTGGAAGCCCATCTGCTGTCTTAGACAGATTCTGTAGTATATCAGTGCCAGTCTGCCAGTTTCTGTTTTACCAGTTTGGGTTTAATGAGCTCGCTAGGTTTTTTTTTTTTTTTCTTTTTTATTTTACCGGCTTTGTGTCTCCACGTACTGTGGTTCTGTGTTTTGTGTGTCTGTCTGCGTCTCTGCCTGTCCATCTTTTTGTTGTTAAAATGGGTCAGACACACTCGACCCCACTTTCACTTACCCTGTCCCACTGGTCTGAGGTCTCAGATCGGGCCAGTAATTTATCTCTCAATGTTAAGAAAAGTAAATGGCGAACTTTCTGCACTTCTGAATGGCTGACCCTCGGCATTGGATGGCCCGCTACAGGGACCTTCCACAAGGAAACCATCCAGACAGTTAAGGCTGCTGTTTTCAGCCCCAGACCACGTGGCCATCCTGATCAGCAGCCTCACATCTGGGTCTGGGAAGACTTGACAGAGGACCCTCCCTGCTGGATCCAGCCGTTTCTCCCTCCTCCTCAACCCCCTTCCCTTAGCCCATCTCTGGCTCCCCCTCCCACGGCTCCTCCCCAACCTGTTCCCTGTCTGATTCTGGCTCTCAAACCACCAGAACCCTCAGCTTCCACTTCTGCTCCGACCCTGTACCCCTCTCCCCTTCTTGCCTGAATCTCAGTCTGACCTCATTCTGTTTGATTCCAGTCTCCCCCCTCCGTATCCACCAGGTGGTCTGGCCAAGGAAGTCCAGGCCCCTCCCGAGAGGTGTGACCTTGGCAGGCCAGCAGAGGGCCCTGCACAGGGCACACGCTGCAGAAGGGCTCAGCCCTCTGAAGAAGTAGCAGTTACGCTGCCCCTGAGGCCCTTTGGGCCAGCCATAGATGATGGGCAAGGAAGGGAGATACCTGCCCTTCAGTACTTGCCCTTCAGTTCGTCAGATCTTTATAACTGGAAGAATAATAACCCCCTTTCTCTGAGGATCCAGTGAAGCTCACTGGGTTCCTGGAGTCTCTTATGTTCTCTCATCAGCCCACCTGGGATGACTTCCAGAAGCTCCTAGACACCCTCTTCACCTCTGAGGAGAGGGATCGGATCTTGCTGGAAGCCAGGAAATTAGTTCCTGGTCCTGATGGTCATCCTACTCAATTGCCTAACCTGATTGAGGACACCTTCCCCTTAAGGTGACCTCATTGGGATCCGAACACCTCAGACGATAGGCAGCACCTTCTACTCTACTGCCAGACTCTAATGGGGGGTCTCTGAGCGGTGGCAAGGCACCCCACCAATTTGGCCAAGGTAAGGGAAGTAGTCCAAAGGCCAGAGGAATCCCCCTCTGTGTTCTTAGAAAGGCTAATGGAAGCCTATAGGAGATATACTCCTTTTGATCCTGAGTCAGAGGAACAGCAGGGGCTCTGGCCATGGCTTTTATAGAACAGTCAGCTATTGATATTTGTAGAAAGCTCCAGTGGATGGATGGGTTACAAGATATGGCTCTGAGAGATCTAGTTAAGGAAGCAGAGAAAGTATTTTATAAAAGAGAAATGGCAGAAGAGAGAGAACAGAGATTAGAGAGAGAGCATGAAGAAAAAGAAAAGAAAAGACAAGGGGAACAAGATGAGAGAGAAAAGCAGAGGGACAAACGGAGAAATAGAGAGTTAATAAAGATCTTGGCTACCGTAGTAGGTGGACAGGAAAGCCAGGAAAAGGTAGATACCTGGGCCCACATCAGAAACTTGGAGCCAACCAGTGTGCCTACTGCAAGGAAGAAGGGCACTGGATCAAAGACTGTCCCAAGAAGAAAGAGAAACCCAATCTCCTGGCTTTGGGAGATTAGGGATGTCGGATTTCGAGCCCCCTCCCCGAACTCAGGGTAACATTTAACGTGGAGGGGACACCAGTCAACTTTGAGGTTGACATGGGTGCAGTATACTCAGCCTTACAAACTCCTCTAGGTCCCTTGTCTGGTAAGAAGTCCCTGGTCCAAGGAGCAAATGGATGCCAACATTGGTACTGGACAACTAAGAGAACTATGGATCTTGGGAAGGGTAAAGTACAACATTCCTTCCTGGTGATTCCTGAATGCCCAGCTCCATTGTTGGGAAGAGACCTTCTCACTAAACTTGGGGCTAGAGTCACCTTCATTCCCCAGGGCCCAGAAGTTCAGTTCACCAACCCATTAGTAAGCCAGCCTGCTGTAACCATGCTAACACTAGCCACTTAAGATGAGTATAAACTTTATGAACCTGAACTTCCCCCCGGACCCTCAAAAACTGAGAGATGACTGGCTCCAGGCCTTTCCTGAAGCATGGGCAGAAACGGCCGGACCAGGGCTGGCAGTGCAGAGGCCTCCTGTAGTAGTGTGCCTGAAGCCCTCAGCCACCCCCATATGGGTCCGGCAATATTACATGAGCAAAGAAGCCTGAGAGGGGATCAAACCCCATATTCAAAGACTGTTAGAACAGGGGATCCTGAGACCCTGTCAATCAGAATGGAACACCCCCCTACTGCCTGTCAAGAAACCTGGGACGGGAGATTATAGGCCAGTCCAAGACCTAAGAGAAGTTAACAGTTGGGTAGTAGATATTCATCCTACAGTTCCAAACCCCTACAATCTCCTCAGCACCCTTAATCCTGACAGGAAATGGTATACAGTACTAGACTTGAAAGATGCCTTTTTCTGCTTACGCCTCCATGAATCTAGCCAGGAACTGTTTGCCTTTGAATGGACTGACCCTGAGAGCGGGTTTTTCGGGACATCTTACCTGGACTCGGCTGCCTCAGGGATTTAAGAACTCTCCTACCATCTTTGATGAGGCCTTGCATCAGGACCTGGGGAGCTTCCGGGCCTCCATGCCTGAGGTTACTCTATTACAGTATGTTGATGACCTGTTACTTGCAGCCACCTCCATGGAGCAGTGCATGAAGGGGACTAAAAAGCTGCTGACTGAATTGGCCAAACTAGGATATTGGGCCTCTGCAAAGAAGGCCCAGATATGCCGACCTGAGGTGACATTCCTGGGCTACACTCTTCGAGACAGTAAGAGATGGCTGACAGAGGCTAGGAAGAGAACTGTAACTCAGATTCCTCCCCCGAAGAACAAAAAAGGTCTTAGAGAATTTTTGGGGACAGCAGGATTTTGCAGACTATGGGTTCCTGGTTTTGCTGCCTTGGCCGCCCCCTTGTATCCCCTGTTAAAAGATGGGACTGAATATATATGGGGAAAAGAACAACAAGAAAGTTTTGACCAAATCAAAAGGGCGTTGCTCTTTGCACCAGCCCTAACTCTACCCAATGTAGAAAAGCCATTTATACTTTATGTCCAAGAGAGAGAGGGAGTGGCCCAGGGGGGTTTGACTCAGTCTCTGGATCCCTGGAAAAGGCCAGTAGCATACCTCTCCAAGTGACTGGATGCCATTGCTCAGGGCTGGCCAGGATGCCTGCGGGCCATTGCTGCTGTAGCCTCCCTAGTAAAAGATGCGGACAGACTGACTCTGGGCCAGAAACTGACTGTAATTGCCCCTCATGCCTTAGAAAGCATCATTAGACAGCCGCCAGATAGATGGCTGACTAACGCTCGCATTACCCATCATTATCAAAGTCTCCTGCTGGACAAGGATAAGATTACTTTTGGCTCTCCAACCATCCTGAACCCAGCTACCTTGCTACCCAGAGAGGAAGGGGGATCAGTCCTGCATCGATGTCAGGACATATTAGCAGAGGAAGTTGGAATCCAGAAAGACTTGAAAGACACTCCCTTGCCTCACTCAGACTTGATTTGGTATACAGACGGGAGCAGCTTCTTGTACGAAGGGAGCCGCAGGGCAGGAGCTGTGGTAGTAGATAAAGAAAAAGTAATTTGGTCACAGAGGCTCCCTGAAGGGACTGCTGCACAAAAAGCTGAACTAGTGGCCCTAACAAAAGCTCTAAAATTGGCCAGGGGAAAGCGAGCTACCATATATACAGATAGTAGGTATGCCTTTGCCACTGCCCACGTGCATGGAGTAATCTACAAAGAAAGAGGGTTGCTGACTTCTTCAGGTAAAGATATTAAACATAAGGAAGAGATTCTGGCTCTTCTAGATGCTGTCTTGCTTCCCCGTGAATTAGCAATAGTACACTGCCCTGGACACCAAAAGGGACAAGACCCAGTAGCAAAAGGCAACAGGAAGGTAGATGAGGAAGCTCAGTCAGTAGCAATGAAGCCCACTGCAGACATCTTGGTAGCAGAGACCGACCCAGCACCACCTCCTTCACCTCCACCTCAAGACATACAGGACTACATCCAGATGGTGCATCAACTCATTCACTTGGGTACTGACAAACTGATGCAGCTACTGATGGATAACTGAGACCTAACTACCCAAGAGAAGAAAAACTTGGTAAAAGCTGTAGTCAGCACATGTGAAGCTTGCCAGTTGGTAAATGCCTACCCATCCAGGAGAATGAGTGGCATCTGGCTTTGAGGAGACAGGCCTGGTCAGTTCTGGGAAGTCGACTTCACTGAGGTAAAACCAACCAAATATGGACTAAAATACCTCTTAGTTTTTGTAGACACCTTTTCAGGATGGGTGGAAGACTTTCCCACCAAGCACGAGACCGCTGCTATCGTGGTAAAGAAGATCATGGAAGAAATTTTTCCCGATTCGGACTTGCCAAGGTAATAGGGTCTGATAATGGACCAGCATTTGTGGGCCAGGTAAGTAAGGGGGTAGCCAAGATATTGGGGATTGATTGGAAATTACATTGTGCTTACTGACTTCAAAGCTCAGGACTGGTAGAAAGAATGAATAGAACCATTAAAGAGACCTTAACTAAATTAACCACAGAGACTGGCCATAGAGATTGGGTAATGCTTCTACCATATGCCCTCTTCCGTGCCCGAAATACCCCCTCTACCCAAACCGGTCTAACTCCTTTTGAAATTCTTTTTGGAACCCATCCTCCTATACGGAACCTGGCTAATTCTGATTTGAATATACCAAATACCCCCCTGTCTGTTAGGTTACAGGCATTGGCGAAAGTGCAGCATAGCCTGTGGAAAGAATTGTCTGACCTATACCAACCTGAGGGAGATGAAACTCCACACCACTATCAAGTGGGAGATTTCGTTTATGTCTGGAGACACCAACACTGGACCCTTGAGCCCCGCTGGAAAGGACCCTACCAGATCCTCCTGACAACACCAACGGCGGTCAAAGTAGATGGCATAGAGGCTTGGATCCATGCTTCTCACCTTAAGCCTGCTTCTGCTCCTGTGGACCGATGGACTGTGGAAAGGACTGATAATCCCCTCAAACTCTGTGTGCGGCGCCATCTCCGGAGAAGAACCCCCACCAACTGATTGAACAGACGTGGCAGGTGATATCTGGGACTGGGGACACTGTATGGGAAATATCTTCCTCACACCATCCCCAGTGGACATGGTGGCCTGAACTTCACCCTGACCTGTGCCAGCTAGCAGCAGGATTAGAATCCTGGGATATACCCACCATTAACTCTGCCCATCTGCCCCCTTGTGCCCCTGAGGGGATCCAAGAGCAAGATCGGGAGCCCATACATGACAGCCTAGGATTCAAGCCTCCCTGGAATAGGCAGATCTTGCAGCGACTATCCTTCTATGTGTGCCCCCGCAATGGCAGGGATAGAGCAACAGCTTATAAGTGTGGAGGGATAGAATCATTTTATTGCCAGGCTTGGGGATGTGAAACAATAGGAAACACCTACTGGAAGCCCACCTCCCCTTGGGACCTAATAAGCGTAGTAAGGGCTCCCCATCGAGTTGACTACATCGACTCAATTTGCCATCAGGGGAAGTAGACGGGTGGGCCCTGCACAAATTTTACTTGCAACGCCCTAAATATCACTTTCACTACTAAGGGAAAAGCCAATCGAGATTGGCTAACAGGTAGACAGTGGGGTTTGAGACTGTATAAAAGGGGATATGACAATGGCCTCACATTCAGGCTTAGACTTCGAGTTGGCCCTAATAAGGGAGAGCCAGTGGGGCCCAACAAAGTACTGGTTGATCAAGACAGGCCTCAGATAAGGGATCCCCAACCTAAACTCACTAGGGCAGCACTCCTGCCTAGGCCCTCCTCCCCTTACGCAGATGAGATATCTACTACTGGCCAGTGCCTACTAGATCTAGTGGAGGGAGGATTTGAGGTCCTCAACAATACTCGACCTAACCTGACTGACTCTTGCTGGATATGCTTGCAGGCAGACCCCTCTTATTATGAGGGAATAGCAATTAATGGGAGCTACATTGAAAGCACTAGCTCTTCTAAATGTGATTGGAGTAAACATCATATGTTGACCCTTCCAGAAGTAACTGGGAAGGGAACTTGCTTAGGGACCCCAACCAGTCTAGAAAAGAACCTCTGCCAATGGATCTTAACTGTGGTGGCGAACAACTCTTACCTGATCCCAGAGGGAGGGACAAGATGGGCCTGCAACATGGGAATAACTCTGTGTCTCCACTCAAATTTTTAATAATACCAGAAACTTTTGTGTTATGGTCAGAATTTTTCCCCGTCTGATCTATCACGGGGTGAGAGCTTTGAAGATGCAGTCACAGGACAGGCCAGATTCAAAAGAGAACCTATCAGCCTGACCTTAGCAGTGCTATAGGAGCCAGAGTACTAGTGGACGTAGGCACTGGGACAGCAGCCCTAATAGAAGGACCCAAGCAGATGGCCTCACTAGAATTAGCAATTACTCAAGACCTCAAAGCTGTACAACAGTCCATAGAGGCATTAGAAAAGTCCTTAACCTCACTTTCAAAAGTAGTACTGCAAAACCGGTGGGGTTTAGACTTGCTTTTCCTCAAAGAAGGAGGTTTATGTGTAGCCTTAAAAGAGGAATGCTATTTCTATGCTGACAATTCCTGGGTGGTCAGAGATTCTATGGCAAAGCTCAAAGAACGGCTAAAAACCCGGGAACAAAACTTATCAGAACAACAGGAATGGTTTGAAGGACGGCACACCAAGTCTCCATGGTTAACCACCCTGATCTCAACTCTAGCAGGGCCACTTATTATACTACTACTTAAGTCACTGTCGGACCCTGCGTCCTAAACAGGCTTTCAACTTTCCTCCAGAGACAAATAGGTGCAGTGAAGCTCATGATAATGAGGCAGCACTATGAAAAGGTACAACGAGATTCAACTCTCTAAGATTAGAGATATTCAGAAGAGAAAAGGAAGGAATGTGAAAATAGAAAAATTCTGTAACTCTCTCCCCCTCGACCCCTTCTAAGGTCCCCCAAACTAGCCAAGGCTGACAGAGTTTTGGCTTCATTGTATCACTAAATTGGATGGCTGCTTCTTGGAAAAGCTTTGTTCAACAGGATTGCCTGGGACACACCCAGCAGCTTGAGCCGGACCACGAGATACTTCCTGAATTCCTGAGACCCACCTGGTTTGACCTTCTGGACTTCATTCAAGGGAACCACCCAAGATAAAGCTCTGGGACCACATTCCTGAGCAACCTAGGTGGGGTCACCCTGGAAAACCCTACCATGAAAATTGTTAACTGTTAACTGTTTGAAGCTTGCACAATGTGTCCAATGTGTCCTGCTCCAGGAAATGAATGTCCTGTTTGCACAAGACTTTCACAGGAAATAGCTTGCCTGCCTGCATTCCTAAACTCTGTCCCAACCTTTCTTCCTGCCCTGTTAGCACATACCTCCTCACCTATCCAAGTGTAGTATAAAAATTCTGCCCCCAAAATATTCGAGGCTCCTGGCTTTTTCACAGTGCCTTGAGCCCATTCATGAGTGTACACCCATTAAACTTTTTCTTTTCATCTTGTAAGAAATCTGGGTCCGAGGTCTTCTTTAAGTCAGCCGGTAACAGATCAAATTCTTTAATGTGCTCAGAACTGTTTGTAGCCATGCTAAATATAAATGTTAATTCATTTACACAGACAAGCATTAGCCTTCTGTATATGTTCTTAAAGTTAAACCCAAAGGAAGTAAAAACAAGTATTTAGTTACTATTTTAAATCAGATATACTGAATGGCCCTCAAACTTCTTAGAGAGACCTGCTGAATACACTATTTTCAGATTTTGGTGAAAAAGTCTTCCCCTAATAGACAGAAATATCAGCTTCTGGCAGCCCTGCAGTTATAGCCAAAGTTGACTACACCTGGACCTTCTTCAGGTGTGTTACTGCTGACCACTGGGCAAAGGACTGCCCCATGCCTTGCTTACCTTCAGAGTGTAGCTGAAACTGTGGACGCTGTTGTGTAGACTACCTGCCCCTGCTCCGAGGTAGGCAAGTCTCTCAAGTTCCTTCTTCATAAGAAAATCTCTCAGATTGATTTTCTGAGTCTGGGGGTCAAATACGAATGCTGTCTGTCCTGTGTGGTATCCTAAGACTTAATGCTGCTCTGTGAAGTGGACTAAGACTAACAAAGCCATTGAGACCACTATGGGAGAGCCCAGGCTGGCTGCCGAAATAGCAGGTCTCACTTTAAGTGATACAAAGGCCATTTGGTCTATGATCCCTGCTCAAACTTGTCTTTCTCAGATCTCTGTAATGGTGATGATGGTAGAATCAACAGTTCTGTATCAGCAAGCTGACATCAGACAAACCCTGTCCCTACGCTGCAGATCCAGGTCAGCCCATCCACAGTTAGAATCTGCTTTCTCCTTAAAACATTTTGTCGTTTTAGTAACTTTGGGTGCAATAAATGTACATGTTTTCTGTAGTGAAACAAATTTAAAAACTTTAAAACAAAATTTTAAACTTACAGACAGGTTTACCCGGGTAACAGGCCTCTTGTTGTAAAGGACAAACTCACAAAACAGATTTCAACAAAATTTCAACTCAAACTAGCATGCTTCTATTAAAAATTGTATTTATTTTTTTCTTTTACGAAAAAATAAAAAACAAAAACAAAAGCCCCTTGCTTTTTAATGACTGCTTTCAGTAATCAAGCACCTATGTCTTATTGTAAATAGATGCTTCCAAATGAAAGGCAAAAAAAATCTAAAGTTCATGTAAGTTTTAAAGGCCTAAGAAGTGACTTAAGGTGTATAAATGCAAGTTATAAAGGTCTGAGGGGGTGATTTAAAGTAAAAAAAAAAATAAATTTAAAGATGATGCATATCATGTTAAAACACCAGAGTTTAATATAATCAGTGGAGTTCTGAGTCACAGGCTCAAAATTTAAATTTTTTGGTTGTTTTCTAAGTATAGATTTAAATGTGCTTATCACTGTGCTATAAACATCTCTGTCTAATCTAATCTGTGCAGCTCTCTGGACAGAGGGAAAAGTCCATGCTTTTATCCTAGAATCCTCTTTTGAGACCTGAAGCCCTACTCTTTTGTTCTCTCTCTGGCCAAAATCCTCTGTCTTATCCCAAAGGGATGTTTCTGTTTCTGCCTTGTTGATGACTTTTCAGGCTTTGTTTTGCTAAGACTCAAAGGTGTGAGTCTACTTCAGCTGTTTACAGATGCTGATTAGCTGATTAACTCCTTTTTCTACAATGAAAATCTCAGTGCAGACTACAGACAGTGGTCATGCTACTGCCTCTGTCCGGTAGTCTGTACTTGTCCCAGCAGGTTTGCACTCAGCTGACAGACACCATCGGGAGTCAATTTTGACCCTGCAACTGAGGAAAAAAAACAAAGCAAAGAAGAAGGGCTCATTTTGTTAGTCCCCAGTGGTCCTGAGCAAGGGCTTGCTAAAGGTGATGGGAAAGACATGTGGCTGGCAAAGTATGCTCTCCCCCGCCCCC
This sequence comes from Phyllotis vaccarum, assembly GCA_033318265.1. NCBI lineage: Eukaryota > Metazoa > Chordata > Mammalia > Rodentia > Cricetidae > Phyllotis > Phyllotis vaccarum. The sequence continues at coordinate 62,703,368 of JARWLC010000009.1, forward strand.
CTCAGGGGCTCTAGTTCTTCCCCTGCTTGTGAGGAGCCACACCATTTTTGAGCAAAGGTTTCTTAACCCCAGTTTTAGACAGGCCCTCCCGGAGTTCTGTGGGGACCAAAATTCAAACAGAAGATGGCCTAATGGCTATCTAATAGCAGCTAACTAACCATTGAATGCCCCAGTACAGGAGATAGCATGGGGTCATTCAAAAGCCACCCAATGTCCCAACCTAGGAGGTAGTCTAGGGAAGACAGCTAAGAGGAAATCCAGAAAGTCCCCAGGAGGAGCTAAAGCTAATCAGAATTGTATCTGTACTACAACCCTTAATTGATGTCTAACCTTGTGGTTTTTGCTTTTAAAAACCCAGCTTGCAGTGGGGCGGGCACCTCCTCTGGCCACTACCACTCTGGTGAGCTGACATAGGTCCTTGTCACGACTTGCATTTTCCAATAAACTTTGCTTTTGCATTTCAGAGAGTTCGCATCTGTGGTGGTCTCTTTGGAGGTCTCACGACCAGGTCACAACACTTGACTCACTGATTTCTATCTTTCTTATAATAATAACAATGTGATTGCTCCCTTTTTCTTTAGGTTTTTCCAGGCAAAATGACCTGAAGGTTTGTAAAGTAGATGCTTCTGAAGGAATTTAGGTCTCCTATTGAGGAACCAAAAGTTCTTCCATCTTAGAGTCAGCAGCCATGCTAGCAAACAGGTCAAGAAAGGCTCAGGCTAAATCCTGTTTTATGAAGTTTCTGGCCCAGACTTTCAGGCCTAGCCTTGTGGCCTGGACTTTTGGGCAAAGCACCAAGGTTTTGATCTACAGACTGACCCACAGTCCCACAGTACCACAGAGACACTCAGATGCTTAAAATAATTGTACGCTGATTGACCTGGGGCTCAGGCATATAACTTGCTAACTCTTTACCCTTAATCTAACCCATGATCCTTATCCTTTTCAGCCATCCAGCTCGGTACCTTTTTTCAGAGCAGCATAGTTGTCCTCTGCTTCTTCTGGCTTCTCTGTAGCATTTTTGATCTGTTCTTCCGGTTCCCAGAGTTTTCTTAGTCTGGTAGCCCCGCCCACACTTCCTGTCTGCCTTTAGCCAATCAGCATTTTTATTAAACAGTAGGTGAGACAATTTTAAATCCACTACAAAATCCCTCCTTATTTCCAAGAAACTTGCAAAAGATGTTATCCAAAAGGACATCTGGGCCGAGCCCTAGCCTAACTGCAGAATGTTCCAACTCTGCCCTGGGACTAGTCAATACAAATCTATATACCACCCTGACAAAAGCCAAGTTAAGCATCTGCAGAGTGTTCCAACCTTGGGGCCAGTCAATACAAACCCAAACCTGATCCACCCTTACCATAGGCCAAGATAGTTATCAACCTGAACCTGTTCCTTCATTTTACCCCAGTTCATGGTTTTTGCCTATAAAAGATACTTGCAGTCTTAACTCAGGAACTCCTCCTGACTGCTAGTGCCCTAGTGTGTGGATGAGTTCCCTACCTGGCTTGTATTGTGCATTCAATAATCCTTGAGTTTGCATTTTAGATTCCTCAGATTCTGGTGATCTCTCTAGGGGTCGTTCTCTGGGCAGAACACTACCAGGGCCTGCTGGCTTGAGCCTGGGTTTGGAACCAGCTTTCCTGGCACTCTCCCCCTTCCTCCTCCAGCATCCAATCAACAGGAAGCAACCTGAAGACTAGTGATCCCTTATCATCAACAAAAGGCTGGAATATCACCCTCAAAATAGCAGTGCTGGTGACATTGTACAAACAGAAGTAACCTTGGCAGGTAAGTAGGATTGTTATTGGGAAAAACCTAAAGCTTTCTGTGCACTAGAAAAGCAGATCTCTTAAGGTGGTTTATGTTCACCTGGAATCTCCCTTAATAAACTTTCCTCAAAAATTAATCACCTCAGACAAAAGCACCTGGTTCTGAGTACTCTCCACAGCCTACGTTAGCTCAGACCCCCTCCCTGCTGACTATTAGATAAATCTGCTTGCTTTCCTGTCATTTTTCTCTTCCTCTCTTCCTCAGATGCTCATCTAAGCTGAGAGATGGCCTTGGCAGTGTCATCCCCAATAAACCTTTCTTTCTACCCAAAGAGATGTTTAGTTCAGTGACTTCTCTGCATCATTGATATAGAAGTGAGACTAGATCATGGAGTAATGTTACAGGGTTAGACTTCACCCACAGGCCAATAGATGGTCAATTTATAACTATAAATTATATTGTAATGTGGTATGTTTGACTTCCTTTACAGACTGTAAATTCCTTGATGATTGGACCCATTAGTCTATGCTCCGAATGACACCAGGATTTAGGCTATGCCACAGTTGTTAGAGAAAATTTTGTTAAACTCTGCATAATTGATGAATCACCAAGTAGGGGCTTTAGAGTTATACGTTATCTGCCACCTGCATTCCTGCATGTAGCAGCCCACATAACCTATAGCCCCATAACCTATAAAAGCTTTGTTCAATTTCAGCTGGGGGCTGTCTGTTCCTTCGTGTTCAGTGAGCCCCAGGTATACTTGGAAAATAAAAACTCCCCTTGTGTGTTGCATGAGAGAACGTCTTGGAGTCCTCCTCTTCACCCTGAATTTCTCAATCCTGACATAGTAGATGCTAAATAAATGTGTTCATCAATGATGGGAGGAAATGCTGGATTTAACAGCTTTAGTTTTATCTGTGCACTTCACAAAGAGAAAATGAATTTAGGCCAAAAGAAGGTGAGATACATTTTTTTAAAAAATGTTGAAGTATTATTTTCTCTGTATGTGAGACTTTGAGAGAGTTAAATTGATGAAATAAACAAAGATTAAAGACAGATAAACTGAGGTTTGTATTCTATACTTGAACATACCCATTTTCTCTTTTGCTATAGTTCAGGCATTCATTATCTATGAAGCAAAGATAATAATGTATATAATGTAATAACTAGACAGCAAAATGTAGCCAACACCTGATTAAATAACTAATAATAGGATTGTACTCAGAAGTAATAGGAAGTATTTTTTTGTTTTATGATCTAACATACTGTTTTATACTTATGGTGTTAATTTTTCAGAAAGAAATGAAAATTCCATTTTTATGAATATAAACGCACAATATAATTTTCCAAAGTAAATTTTGATTTATTTTTCTCTATTTCTAAGTAGTCATATCTTTAGTAAAGCTCATATTCAAATAAATTATAGAATAAAATTCAGTGAATTTAACTTATTGCAGGTGAGCTGGAAAGCATCACATTTACACTTGAATAAGATTGTTTTCTGGATAGAAGTTATTATTCAGCAGCAGGATCTCTGATTTAAGGTGACTAAGCCTAGGATCCCTTTGCAAATGTTAATAGTAGTGTTTCCAAATTGTGTTTTGGAAACATTTAGTTGAAAACACTTAAAAATAGATTCCACAATTAGCAGGATTTGCATACGAATAGTCTAACAGTAAACAGTAGAGATTAAAGGTAGAAAATAGAATGAGAGCATAAGAGCTTTTCTCCAAAGATCAGAACAACTAGTGAGTAAGACCTTGAGGGTTTATCTTAGTGCTGGAGGACATTGCTTAGTGGGTGCAAATTTCAGGGTTTGGTCTTCTGAACAGAGAAAAAAAGAATCATACAAAGACTAAATATGGTCAAGAAAAAGGAGAAATATTTTTTATTGTACTATCTTTCAAATGTATAGCCAAAAAACAAATAAAGCACAACCCTATCATATCCTAAACTAAAATTTCATAAACTATTTCTAATAAAAAGCACAAACAGATTTCATTTGTCCTATGGCTGCATGACTGTCCAGGTAATGTAATAACCACTATTAGAAGCTGGCTAGTTAAAGGTTCTTTCCCTTGAAGAGCTGGTCCCAGACAAAAGACTAAAAATCGCATAGGAGTGGAGATAGGTTATGGCCATAAATATGTAATGGTAGCAAATGCAAAATAAACCAGGAAACGCATATGTATCTACTAGGCCCTTTCTTCAAGGATTCCAGTGTATCCTACTATGTCAGCTCAACAGGATTATTTCACATAAGCCTACTGTGAGCAAGCTGTTCCTCTTCAATTAAAATTTATAACCCCATGATGAAGGAGAGATACAAAGACACATAGGGAAGAGGATCTTATAACTGGAAATTGGAGACTGAGGACCTCAAACCTCATTCTCATTTGGATAAGTATACATGCCTGGACTAGGGAGAAATCTTAATCCAGAAGCTTAAGCTAGGAGTTCATTTGATTACAGCCATATGGATGAGAATTTAGGACAGGGGATTTCAGTATGAATAAGAGCTTTGCTGATTTAAAACAAGCAAACAAACAAACAAATGGAGAAGTGCACCCCAGGGTACCAGTAAATGAACATCTATCTTCATTACAGTAAAATTGCCAATTGAGGGCTTCTAGTGGGGTGTAGGTAGGCGAGGTTTTCTTCAAGGGAGCTTGATCATGCTCCAGTGAGTATATGGACAACACAAATTGGACTTTTGTATTTTTGTTTTATTTCTTTTTTTGGGGGGGGAAGGGGAGGGTAGGGAGGTCATAAGGGTGGGGGACAGAGCTAAGAGGACTGGAAAATGAATGTGATCAGGGTGCATAATGGGAAATTTCCAAATAATAAATCAAAATAATATTTTGGAAAAAAGAAATATTTAGCTGATTTGTGAGAAACATTATTTGGAGCAGAATAAGCTAAGTGGTGGGATTTACTTAGTTTTTAAATATGTATTTATTTTATGTGTATGAGTCTGGTGTATACATGTTACTTTACAGGTGTCTGGTGTCTATAGAAGTCAGAAGACAGTATCAAATTTCTTGGAAATGGAGTTATATATAGATGGTTGTGAGCCACTACATAGGTGCTATAACCGAACCCAAGTCTTCTGTAAGAGTACCCAGTACACTTAACCATTAACTCATCTCTTCAGCCTTGCTGGGGCTGGTTTTAAAATGGATGGGCACATCTGAACAAACGAATGCTAAGATGATGTAATAGCTCTGGTTTTTAAAATATTATTGAATTAATTTAAGCTATTTTATTCTCATGGGATAGTTCTATATGACGTAAAGAGCAGAATTATGTGATATTTCATCTCTAATATTTACATGTCTCTTTTAGCCCTTTTACTATAAAATCATGGGAGATAAGTTGTTAGTCATAGAATTCAGTCATTATGAAATTTCATCTCAAATTTAATAGATAATTTTTAAAGGTCACATAAACATTTTATCCTCTAAATTGCTATAAAATTAACATTAAAGTGATACAAAAACATGATAAATCTTTTCCTATATTATATATATATATATATATATATATATATATATATATATATGCAAACATGCATATATAACAAATTCCTTTCCAGTTATAGGTCAGTGAGAAAGTATGTTAAATAAATTATCTGAAACAGATATGAGCCTTGAAATACTGTGATTCATACAAAGATTATGTGAGAAAATTATTTTCATTCTATTATAGATACTGATATTCAAAATTTTAACGACAGTAGTTTCTATTGATCACTTATTAATATATACAGAACAAAATACAAATAAATGCTAATGTGACATAGCATAATTTAACTTTCTGAAATTGTGTACATATATACACATATTGCACATACACGTGCACACTTGCGTGCACACACACGCACGCACACACACACATATAATTTCTTCCTCTGTGTCTGTCCAAACAAGTATCAGGCAGAGTACACATGTACATAGAACATATCTGAATGGGAAAGGGAGCATTAATTTGTGAGAATTTTCAACCATGTCTCTAAAGAAGGATTGACAGGGTTTGTGCCAAGCCAAGAAAAATGTTTTTCAGGAGGCCCCCAGTGATCTATTGCTTTATCTTCACTGAACAGAGTTTTCTGGTTAACTTCCTAAAGGTCTGATTTATGGGAAAAGGTTTGTCTGTCCTAGCTACTGGGCAGAAGTATTGATATGAACTCTAATTGAAATGAATAAGCTGGCAATTTGGTTTAAACCAGAATCATTTATTCAAATCTGAATCCTAATAGTTCCAAAAGAAAAGGGTAAAACTCAGCAAATGATTACACTTGGCTTTGGGTATTTTGTTTCATAACTGGGTTCTACACACCTGCTGTTTCCACTGTAAGGACAGGTAAGGATGGACAACATGAAGAAGGTGCCTTCACTTTATCAAGAGGAAATAACAGGTTCACAACAGTGGTCAGGATTCTTGGTTAAGGATCTACATTCAGACTAGATCAGTCAAGTGTGGCAGTTCAGTAGATAATTCAGCTGAGAGTTCTACATCTTGATCTGCAGTCAGCAGAAGCAACTATGCCCCACACCAGGAGTAGTTTGGGACCATGAGATTCTAAACTCTGCCTCCACAGTGACTTACTTCATCCAACAATGCCACACCTCCTAATTGTGCCATTCCCTATTAGTCACACACTCAAACATAAGAGTCTATGTGAACTGTACCCATTCAACCACTACAGGGATCATCCTCTTTATCCTCTACCAGCTAATATTAGGCAGTGACACAAAAGGCTAGCATTATTGGAGGTCAAAGCCAAGAGAGAGGTATTGGAAATGAAATGTACTCAGGTCTTCACTGGCTGTGCTTGGCAGTAGATTAATGGACAGTTTGGTTTTCTTATTAAAACCATCTCTATACTTTATTATTTTAGTTAGGAGATTGTTATTGTTTTATATATCTGTAAATCTCTTCAGTGTCTTGGTCACTGAAATGCAGCTTGATTGCTACCACGCGGTAAACCTGTTTTGGTTGGTTGTGCTGGCCATACCACATAATAAGAGGTTGAAAAGTAGAACTAAACTGTATTTTACTAATTACCTCAGAAAGTTATAAACATCCTGTGTTACTGTCCCAGAACACAACAAGTAGTTTCATAAACATCATTTGCAATGTGCCATTTGAAGTTCAGTTTATTAAATTCTTGGTTAAAATTGAATGGATGCTTTTCCCAAGGGGGAAAAAAATTACAGCATGATAGACTTTTTTTTTTTTGAGTTTTGTAGATCTTTTAAATGTTGACCCATTTTATTATGCATTATTTTGTTTTATTTGGGGAGTAAGGTCTTTCGTAGGTATAGGTTGGGACCAAAATTCCTGTGGATCTGAAGTTGAATACAGACGACTGGTCCTCCTGGCTCTGGTTTCTGAATGTCAAGATTAGAGAGTTGTGCCACCATGGCCAGACTTATACATGGCTTGTGATTTAACATAGGGACCTGTATATGCTACAGAAGGGCTTTATTAACTGATTAATTGTCAACATCGATATATAATACATTCTAAAAATTGTTAATTCTCTTATCACATAAGTAAGCTGTAATGATCATGTTGACTTGCATAAATTCATTCAAAGCTGAACTTTCTTTTGAAAGAATAATTTTATCAAAAAGATAAAGATTTTTTTTGAAGATAAGATACTAATGTTTTTTCATCTGCAGAAGATGTATACAAAGTTACCCTAATTCAAACCTCAGGTCCTGTGTGCATTTACCAAAGCATCACCTGGTAACCCCTAAATATGTATGCACCAGTTAAGTTAATCCTGTGCCCAAGAATACGATGTTATATAACTAAGTTTTAAATTCTTAGATAGTACCATGCAGTGAATTCAGAACTTCTTAAATGAGCACTGACATCACTGATAAGGTAATGACACTGCTTTGAGTCAAGCAGAAATGACCAATGTCTGCATCTTATGCATCATCTTTCACAATGTGTACAAATATAAAAGACTAGTACAGGGGGCTGGAGAGATGGCTCAGTGGTTAAGAGCACTGAATGCTCTTATACAGGACTCAGGTTTGATTCCCTGCTTCCACATGGTAACTCAATACCACTTGAGACTCTAGTGCTAGAGGATCTGATACCTCTTCTGTCTTCCAAAGGCACATTGTTTACTAACATATATGCACAGCCACACAATTATTCATAATCTTAAATAAATAAATCCTTTTAAACAATAGTATAATGAAAAAGTAGAAATTTTAACACCATTAGGGAAAGTTTTAAAGCTCCTGAGCCACCCCAAAACATAAAATTTTACTTAAAGACTTAAGAAATGTGTGTGTGTGTGTGTGTGTGTGTGTATGTGTGTGTGTGTGTGTGTGTGTGTGTGTGTGTGTGTGTGTCTGTCTGTCTGTCTGTCATGTGAGTGCAAGTCCCTTTGGTGCATAGGAGAGGAAGTTACAGGTGTCTGTGATCCAGCTGATATGATGATATGAATGCTAAGAACTTACCCAGGCCTTTTGTGAGAATAGATGTGTTCTTAACAGCAAAGTCATTATTCCACACCCAACACTAGATTTTATAAGAGCAACTATTGCAGATATATTTGAAATTTTTCTCCAATCTAAACTTTGTCATTTTTTTTTCTAGAGAGAACTTCTGTCCTTTGATGAGTGTGCATTTTGCATTCTCTGTGTGCATAGTTTTCTTAATGTTTGCATGTTGATCCATGTTATATAATGTATTAGGTGGTTTATAACCTTATTCAAATTATACCTGTGTATCATGTCATACTATGATATCTCATTTATAAGTTATTGCTCAACTTACTTTTTCCTTCTCTATGTTTTACAATTTAGATATGTTGGTGCATTATATACCTCATTTATATTAAAGGTTGCAAAGATTTCTACTGTATCAATGTTACAATGTCTAACTCAATGTAAAGAAACACAAACAGATTATCAATCTACTTTTTATTTTCTGTAAATAAGTGCTGTGTACTTCCTGAGGCTTTGAAATTATCAAAACTACTGGATTTCGGGGCCTAGGATACACTGCCTTAGCCATATACAAGAAGATAAGAGAGTTTCTTATAGATATTTATTTTTAAAGGAGTCTTGGGCTAAAAGTAATACAAGAAAATGAACTGAGCCTATATTCTTATTATTAGAAACCCAAGTGTAGGCGGAGTTTACCCACAAGAACACCAATACTAGAAAAATATTTATTAGAATATAATCCAGAACTCACGGTACAGGTAACCAAGTACAATAGGGACCGAAGTCTGCAGACGGACGGACGAAGGGGTCCTTCCTCCAGCAGCCAGGAACCAGGAAGAGATCCTCCCAGCGTCCCAGCAGCCCCTTATCAATGGGGTTGGCCACACCCCCTCCAGGAGCCCGGGACCCTGGATAAGCTTCTTTGGACCTTATCAGCTGACACCTGAATCCCACAACATCTCCCCCCTTTTTCTAACTAAGAAGGTTCTAAACTAAGACTATGTACAGTAGGAATCATTATGAGGTAGTATCTAGGAGAGGTTAAAGTACAATTGCTAATCAAAGCCTAACTTATATAAGGTATATCTAATAGTTTTAGAATATTGGTAGATAGTAGGGTGTATAGATTATTTTAAAGGGTTAATCTGGGAAAGTGAGAATCTAACACCTGAGTGTTCTTATCTAAGGGATACTAGGGTGGAAACCTTAAACATCTATTCTTCAACCTCTTCAAGACCTGAGAAGGAAGGTAAATTTGTCTGAAAGACAGAAGTACATGGAAGCAGCTACTTCCAAAATTTGGGAGAGGACAGCAACACAGCTACCTGGACAATCACCTCTGGATTTGTGCACCGTTAGAGCATCTATCGGATTGGCTATAGGCCTATGGCATCTGACAGATCTTTTTACAAGCAGAACAGTTTTGAAGGGACTGTCTTATCCTGTCTAGGCAGGTTTCGTCAGTCTCCATCTCAATTTGTTCATCCAGCTTGATATCATGTGTGTACTGTCAGCAATCAAGGTAAAGACAGTTCCTTACTCAACCGGCCATTTTTTGCCAAAAGGACCAACTCCAATGGAGTATCCTTGATGCTCAACACCATCTCGTGAAGGGAGCAGTGACACCAGGAGTCGTCGTGTCTCTCGTGGCCAAATTTTAAATGTTAAATGCCATATTCTCTGGGTCTATGAAACGGTTGAAGATTCTTGTCCATCTATGATATTCTAACCTGTATCTGAAATGACTGGGATATGATACCTTAAATAGTGTTGACGGCAGATCTTATCGTCTTAAGGAATAAACCCTGTACTAAAAATTAGAATACTTATATAAGGGATGTACAATCTCTGAACAATGACCCTTAGTAGAACTATCGAGCATTAGCCAGGGGTATTTTACCAGGTAAAGTGTCCACAGCATTTTAGACATGTAAATACATATATATCATCTAAACAGAGGTATATAAAACATCTTGTGCATATATCATAACTAGTGCAATCATACATTATATCTAGTATAGTTAAATGAAGGTAGTAATTGCATAGTATACATGGCAATGATGTGCAAATATTTTAAACAAAGGTATGAGCATACATAAAATATAGCAATTTTAGATTCAGCTTTACATAATAGTTACAGATTCAGATTTATATCGAAGTACAAGTTGCTTTGGTTACATAAAACAATCTCAGATTAAACTTTGTACCAATGTACAAATTATCACAATTAAACATATAAAATGATTTTGCATTAGTATCAATATACAGATATCTATGACAGTGCAAATTGTCTTTAGCTTAGCCCATACATTCAGCTAAAATGAAGTATAGGTAGGTAGAACAGTCTACCTTTATCTATACTATCTATTCCCACTCTCTTCTTCAAAAAAAGATCTCTGATGGTATATTATAGTTTTGTCTTTTACCCAGTTTTACCCACAACCTTTGGAGCATAAAACTTATTGGGAAAGGGGGCGTAGTCGTTTATAAGGTTGCTTCCTGCTGACTTAAGGGCGATGGCATCTCTTTGGGGTCCTGTAAAAGCTAAAACAATGGTTAGTTCCTAATGGACTGACCACATACATCTATAACCAATTTTAGGATAGTGGTTAACTCCATCTGGAAACTTAATTAGCAGTGTGATCTGAAGGATAATCATAAGGAGCTATCTTGCAGCTGTTTTTGAATAATGTATTTCTTGAAAGCAATTATTGACCGGTGCACACCAAGTTCTTGATTTTTCTATTTTTGTCTCTGTCTGTCTACCTGTCTCTTATTTTCTCTCTCTCATACTCTTTCTTTTATTTTTGTTTTACTAGCGGGAGTTGTTCCGGTGGAGGCCCCATCTCGGTTCCAGATTCTTTGTAGATAGCTGATAGGAGGAAATGTTATTTACAGTGGAAAACTTAAGCATTGTCGATATTCAAAAGATATTTATATCTTTTATGACTTTAGGAGACTGGAAGCAGACAGAATGAGATGTTTGAGAGGTACAGAAACAGGGAGGAACAAGGTTTAAGATGAAGTCACAGTAATATTGGTCCCTAAATATTATGCCTTCTGTCTCACACCAGGTGGCTTTTATGATGTGAGACAGAATTTTTCATATTTCTTTACCAATATGCTTGGGTTTAGAGAGGGAGAAAGCCACTAGTTCCCAATCCAAATCCAGCCTTATTAATAGTCAAATCAGGACCTTTTTTTTTTTTTTTTTTTTTTTTTTTTTTTTTTTTTTTGAGATGTAGATGTAAGATGTAAAGCAGTAAAAATTGAGAAATTATCCAGTAGTGCACATGTGTATCAGTTGGTCTCGTAGTCCGTCTTGTACAGTCTTTAATCATCAGTCTGTCTTCTATTGCAGGTGAGTAATTATTCAATGTTTAGACAATGCCGTAAAAATAGTTGTATCCATTTTCCTGTAAAGACAAAACTGAGAGACCCTGCCCCAGGTTTGTTAAGTGTGTTTTCCTTACCACGCACCCGTTTGTCATGTCAGGGATGAGCAGTTACTTTTCTTGTTCAGGAAGAGACTCCTTTTCGAAGCGGGCTTTTATTAGTTTTGTTGGTACCCATATCTTTTCTGTCCCTGTTGAAACAAGAGCAAAACCCCTACCCCACCGAAGCGCATACCCTGGCTTCCATTCGGAAGTCAACACATCTTTGAAGTAAATGGGTTGATTTAACTCAGAAGATTTTTCTACTACCCAATGTCTCTCAGCAGCTGAAGTTCCCTTTTCATCAGCATTAAGAAAATTTAAAGTCAATAAGGCACTATGCAACCTCTCTCTGGGCTTTTTCATTTCTTTCTTTTGTTTATAAAGCATCTCTTTTAATGTGCGGTGAGATCTCTCCACGACTGCCTGTCCTGTAGGATTGTGTGGTATCCCTGTAATATGCTTTATATCATAGTATGCAAAAATTATCTTCATTTTTCGGGAGACATAAGCTGGAGCATTGTCAGTCTTAATCTGAGTGGGAATTCCCAATACGGCCATGGCTTCCAAAAGGTGAGTAAGTACAGCATCAGCATTTTCTGAACTCAGGGCAGTCGCCCATTGCATTCCAGAATAGGTGTCAATAGTATGATGTACATATTTCATCTTTCCGAATTCTGGAAAGTGAAACACATCCATTTGCCATATCTCATTTCCGTGTGTACCCTTAGGATTAGTTCCTGCAGGTAAAGATGGTTGGTTATAGAAAGAGCAAGTGTCACATTTTTTTAGTATTTCCTTTGCTTCAATCCAAGTGATGGGAAAACTCTTCTTCAGCCCTTTGCTGTTAACATGATGCTTTTCATGAAATTCTGTGGCCTTTAGCACGCTTCCTATTAGCAACCGATCTATTTCCTCATTACCCTGCGCTAGAGGGCCTGGGAGGCCCGTGTGTGCCCTGATATGTGTTATGTACATAGGATGTATCCTACCTCTGATGATATCTTGTAGTTGTATGAATAGTAAGGTCAAGTCCGTATCATCAGGAATGAAGTCAGCAGTTTCAATATGTGAAACAACTCTTTCTGCATATTGAGAGTCAGTAATTAAGTTAAGAGGCTCTGTGAAATCCAACAACACCATAATGATCGCGTATAGTTCTGACTTTTGAACAGAGTTATAAGGGCTCTGAGCCACTTTAGTTAGGTTTTCAGACTTGTAGCCAGCCTTCCCTAAATTGTTTGCATCTGTATAAAATATAGGGGCTCCAGAAATTGGTTCATCTTGTACTACACGAGGAAAGATCCAATTAGTTTCCTTTATAAATTGAATTCTCTTGTTTTGGGGATATTTATTATTAATTTCTCCTAAAAAGTCACTGCAAGCCTTTTGCCAAGGTTCACTGTCTGCCCATAATCGTTCAATTTCTTCATTAGTCAGAGGCACAACAATTTCTGCAGGGTCCTTTCCAGTCAATTGGCGGAGTCTCAATTTACCTTTAAAAATCAGATCAGCAATTTTTTCGATATATGTCTTCATCTTTTTGCTTGGCCTATGTGGCAGAAATATCCATTCTAATATGATGCTTTCTCTTTGCATTAAGATTCCTGTTGGAGATTGTCTTGAGGGTAAAATAACAAGTATGCATTCCAAGTCTGGATCTACACGATCCACATGTGTTTCCTGAAGTTTTCTTTCTACCAACTCTAATTCTTTCTCAGCTTCATCAGATAGTTTTCTTGGACTATTTAAACCCTTGTCACCTTCTAAAGTCTTGAATAAATTAACTAGTTCATAGTTTTTTATACCAATCATGGGCCGTATATGAGCAATATCTCCTAGTAGCTTTTGAAAATCGTTAAGAGTCTTCAATTTATCTCTATTTAATTTTACCTTTTGTGGTCTAATTTTTTGTAAACCTATCTTATATCCTAAATAATTGATAGAATCTCCCCTCTGTACTTTTTCTGGAGCAATTTGCAGTCCCCAATTAGGCAATACTTTCTGTAGTTCTTCAAACAATGTTTCTAATGTCTGTGGGTTTGGGTCTGCCAACAAAATATCATCCATATAATGGTAAATGATAGATTGTGGGAAGCGCTTGCGTAGTGTTTCTAGTGGTTGTTGTACAAAATATTGGCATAAAGTGGGACTATTTAACATTCCTTGGGGCAGGACTCTCCATTGGTACCTCTTAGCTGGCCCTGAATTATTAAGAGTAGGCACTGTAAAAGCAAATTTCTCTTTGTCCTGTTCCTGTAAAGGTATGGTAAAAAAGCAATCTTTCAAGTCAATAACTGTAATAGGCCATCCTTTAGGTAGCAGAGAAGGCAGGGGAATACCAGATTGTAAGGAGCCCATAGGTTGAATCACCTTATTAATTGCTCTTAAATCTGTCACCATCCTCCATTTTCCAGATTTCTTCTTGACAACAAAAACAGGAGAATTCCACGGACTGGTTGATTCTTCAATATGCTGAGCCTGTAACTGCTCCTGTACCAACTGTTTTAACGCCTGAAGTTTTTCCTTTGTCAAAGGCCATTGTTGAACCCAAATAGGCTTTTCCGTTAACCATTTCAAAGGCAGTGCTGTGGGTGTCTTATTAAGAGGGCGATTCTTTCGTACAACTTGAATGGCTGGTGAATTTTTGTCATTTTTGGAAACATAGTTGATCCTTTGGCTGACATCATAACCAGGAGGGATTTTAATCTGGGTATTCCATTGCATTAGGAGGTCGCGACCCCACAGATTCACTGCTATATCAGCCATATATGGCTTTAACCGTCCTTTCTGACCTTCTGGTCCTATGCATTCAAGCCACCTCACACTCTGTTTCACCTGAGATATTGTTCCAATACCCAGAAATTGGATATCTACTGTCTGTAAAGGCCATCTCGGATGCCAGGACCGTGGGGTTATGATCGAAACATCAGCCCCCGTGTCGACTAAACCCTGGATATAAATATTGTCTATCAGTACACCCAATTTTGGTCTTTGTTCATTTATCGAAGTCTGCCAAAATATTCGTTTCGTAATTTTCTTTGGAGTTTCTGAATCTTCTTTTGAATTTATGTTATCATCTGATATTGTATGTTTTTCAAGATCAGGTATTGGGTGTTCTATTCGTCTTGAGGATGCTGGTCTTCTACTACGACCGGATATGATCTCACCATCCTCGAATTTGGAGTCTGATTTTGGGGGGCTTCCCGGGGGAAGCCCCGAAAGGCGTTTCCCGATGGCAGAGGGTTGCCTTCTTTATCTCTGGTAGATCTACATTCATTGGTCCAATGTCGTCCCTTGCCACATCTTCTGCATAATCCAGAAGGCAATGGCCTTCTGTTCGAATTAAACCTAGATCGGGCCTCGTTTCCAAGAGTACCTTGTGTACAGTTTCGTCTTACATGGCCTTGTCTACCACAGTTGAAACAAGTGATTCCTTGGTTCCTCTTCCTTACCTTATCAATGGTTTGGTCTACCCAATTGTCTTCATTACTATGGAGAGGTTCAGCATTGATTGTATATTGAATCCATTCTTCTAGAGGTGCGGCTCTGATTTTTAAAGGCAGAAGCATTTTTCTACATTCTGGATTAGCATGATCAAAGGCCAGAGAAAGTATTATTTGCTTTCTAGCTTCTGGATCTGATATTGCTCTATTTACAGCCGTGGTAAGCCTGTGTAGAAAGTCAGTATAAGGCTCTTTTAAACCTTGTTTGACCTTAGCATAATGCTCAACTTTTTGACCTGAGTCTAAAATCTTTTCCCATGCATTAAGTGCGGCCGTACGGCATAGCAATAAAGTATGTTCGTCATAAGTAGTCTGAGTCTTCACGTCAGCAAACATTCCTTCACCAAGGATTTGGTCCTGAGAAGCAAAGAAACCCCTAATTCTTCCTTGGTGTTCTAAGGTCCTGGCTTCTTCTCTAAACCAGCTTCTCCACTGCAAATTTTGACTCTGGTCCAAGACAGCAGCCGTTAGCTGCATCCAATCGAGGGGGAGGATTCGGTTTTTTGCAGACCATGAATTCAGGAGCTGCTTTACATAAGTAGAGTGAATACCATACATGGATACTGCCTCTTTAAAATCTTTGATGTCTTTCATATGTAGTGGCTCATAACTATACTCTACATATTCTGAGGAACCCCCTGGTGCCATCTTGGTCTGAATAGTAGCTGGGAATAATAGTGGTGGTGAAGGAGGTATCCCCGTGATGTTTACAACTTTATGTAAAGTATTTCCAGTACCATAACACCCCATTGGGGGTTGACCTGAACTGTTCTGAGCATCAGATGTATCATTGCCCTTTTGTAGTGTTGCAATATGGTCCCCACATTCTTCCATTTTGGATATAATGGGTTCCCATTTTTGGATTTTGGACATTACGGATTCCCATTCTTGGAATTTGGACAGTGCAGGTACAAATTTTTGTATTTCGGATACCATCTGTCTCAAAGTTTGACTTTCTTGATGAAGTGATCCTTGTAAAGACTTCACCGAGTTAGCAATTTTGAGATCTACATCATTAGCATAATTAATGATTTTCTCGTCCACTTTGTTAATGTGGTCAACAAGTTTCTTGTTCTCATCAGTTACGTAGAGTTTATATTGTTCTAGGTCTAAAGACCTCGCCGAGTTAGCAATTTTCAGATCTACATCATTAACATAATTAATGATTTTTTCATCCAGTTTATTGATGTGGTCAATAAGTTTCTTGTTTTCATCAGTTACGTAGAGTTTATATTGTTCTAGTACAGTGTTATCATTATGTGAAAGCTTGTTGTAACCAGTTTGTAGCATATCCATCGTTTTAGACATAGCAGAGTCTAATTCACATATCCTGGACAACAGCTGCTGATTGAAGGTCTGCATCTGCTTAACGTCATCTGACAGTGTAGCGTTTGATGATTCTATAATACCAAGTTTGGATGGTAATTGAAAGTTCAGATTCGTGACCTCAGTCATCACCCTTCTATTGTGGAACACAACATACAGAAACAGACCAAGAAATAGTAAAACTGGGGTACTGAATACCTCAAGATACTCATTTAAAAACTTGTCAACCATCGTGGAAAAATATATACCAAATTCCTCAAAAGAATAGTTGTCAGCCATTACCTCAATCCAGGTGCAATGACGCTGTGTGGTCAGAAGGTGTCACAATAACGTTTAGTGCCCTGCTGTATGGCCGCTGTAGAGACACTCAGCACGCTATTCACAGATCCTAGGTGTTAGAGGGTCTCAGCAGACAAAATAGAATCTTTGGAAAAAACAAATTCTCACAAGTCAAGACAGGATGTTAATTACAAGATAGAATGGTTTTAGTTATCTTTGTTCACCTACAGGAGTAATTCACAATTGTCCCAGGTTACAGGGTTTAGGGGCGGAGCTGCTGCTTGAATCTGCAGTTTTTGGGTCAAACTCAGCCAGCCAGGTTGGGGGAAGGGCGCTCGTGCAGCCGCAGTTCAAACTCAATTAAAATGAACTGAGCAGCGGTACAGCTAGGGGCGGAAGCAAGCAGCCCGGGTCTCAGCCGTTTAGCTAGGCAGAGAGCCGCGCGCTGGGGGAGGGTTGAAGTTACCGATCGCGTGCGCGGCAGGCAGACAGCCCGGGTCAGCCTTTAAGCTAGGCAGCAGAGCCACAGCCGCGCGACTGGTTGAAAGGCAGAGATACCGACCGCGCGCGCGCGCGCGCGCAGCGGTTAGACAGACCGACCGCTTACAGCGGAGCCGCAGCCGCGCGACTGGTCGAGGGGCGGGGCTACAGACCGCGCGCTGAAACAGACCGGGAGCCTCGGAAACTGATGGCGTAAGCCGTTTGGAGGTCACCGCTCAAAACCAAATCTGCACGGGGCTGGATAAGCCCTGCCCACACTCAAAACCTGACCTGAGTGTGATTTAAACCCGTCCCGTGGGCCCGCCCGTGGGTCCGGGACGTGGGTCCGGCACGTTTGGGCGCCAGATGTAGGCGGAGTTTACCCACAAGAACACCAATACTAGAAAAATATTTATTAGAATATAATCCAGAACTCACGGTACAGGTAACCAAGTACAATAGGGACCGAAGTCTACAGACGGACGGACGAAGGGGTCCTTCCTCCAGCAGCCAGGAACCAGGAAGAGATCCTCCCAGCGTCCCAGCAGCCCCTTATCAATGGGGTTGGCCACACCCCCTCCAGGAGCCCGGGACCCTGGATAAGCTTCTTTGGACCTTATCAGCTGACACCTGAATCCCACAACACCCAAGTATTTATACATTGGCTGCACTGTGAAGTAAGGTTTTTCTAGTCTTAATTGGGAAATAATTGACTATGATTAACCACCTTTAATATTTATATCAGTACTTTCATTTATAATTTTAAACAGAATGAAATAAGAGAATCATGTTTGGGGACATAATGTGGTTTTAGGTAAGAATTGCTTATGTTTTAAAATGTATGACTGTAGAGAATTATAGTGTAATAACAGAATAACCTTGAGTAATAGTAGTAAAATGTGCTACATTAATTTCTAAAATATTGTGCTCAGCAAAGATAAGCATAAAAAAAAAACCCTATATTCTAGTATGAGAGAGAATCAAGGACAGGAGATGGGAGCAATCTTTGCTCCAATTCCTAAGGACAGATGCTAAACCCACAATGTGAGATGATGGGTGTTTACTACCATGAAGTAAAATAAACAAACTGCTCCTGGAAGCTCTGTGTCATTTCTGTTCTTCAAGGTTTCTGTTAATGAATTTCTGTTTGTTTCCAGATTGATTAGGAGTAACCTTTCCTAAAAGGATGGGGCACCTTACCATCTTTTTTCTATTGCCATTTATTTAAGGCTTGTGTGAAATTTTTATTGCTGTTCTGACCCCAAAGCATATAATAAGCATATGTGCTTCTGTATATGAAGACTACGAATGCACAAGTACTTTTAATGGTTGATTTTCTTTAGTCACACATGTACAATCACATTGCCAACAAGAACCCAAGTGTCAGTATGTATGGAAAATGTCCACTGATGAGTCAAATAATAATGATAGAAAGAAACTTGTTGACTTCCTATTAACAGTCTTCTCCTTAATAGTTTTCTACACTAGAAGGGAAACGTTGCTCCTGCTTGTACTTTTCTCAGGAGAGCTCATACATGATCAGTGTCACGTGATTTAGATTTTCTTCAGAAAAGATACATCCTGTCTGTGGGAGATTTTGGAGGCAATTACTGCATTGATGATTATAATCCTCAATTTAGAAACTTGTAGAAGTCAATTGAATCTAATAAATAGATATACTTAAAAATAAGTGGTCTAAATTATTTCAGTTTTACTGAGCTGTTGATGATTGTAGTTTTCAAGACCAATGGAAAAGGAATAAGTAAAAAATCTGTGCAGTCTTTTTAAAAATATGGAGATTTGAAAAGTAAATGTAAAATTTTGATTGTTGGTGATTTAACACAGAAACCCAGGATCAATCCAAAGGGTTTAAGTAAAATGGTAATGGTGTATGTGTGTATTATACTGAAAGTCAAAGAATCAATGGACTGTTTTTGAGTACAGACTTTTCTGGTGCATAGTAACATGCTCTTTTAAATAGAAAATAACTAATGGAGTGTTTGTAGGCTGAGGCAGAAGGATTGTTCATTTAAGGCCAACCTCATCTTCAGGAGATATTAAGTTACTCTATCTTTAAAAACTAAATGATACAAAACAATGAAACTGCAGCATTAACTTCTTTGTCAAATACAATGTTAAATTTAGACATAAAATAAAAGATCAGAAATTTATAACAATAGCATAAAGTAGTAAGGGCATTTATAAATAAAAATTGTCGTTCACTGACATCACAGACTCTGCAGGTCTTCTTTCTCATAAAACAGAAACTCAGTGGTAAAGGTGATTGCCAACAAACCTGACAACTTAAATTTGATACAGGACACTGGGTGAGAGAGAACCAACTTCCATAAGTTTTTCTCTGGTCATCATTTGAAACTCTTTGCTTCTTATGAACACCCATGCACCCATGCACCTGTGCACACACAATGAATCATGTAAAAAAAAACCTGTGAGAGTTGCTTTAAGTACACAGCAGATATGTAAATTATAAAACATAAATTAAATTATTTAGATAGTTATGTTAAAATTAGAGATTGTCTATCAAGTAAAAAAAAAAAAAAAAGCCACAAAAGATGTAACTGTCATTTCTAGGGAAGTCTCCTCACAATCAGGTGGTGTCTTTTCTGTCACTTTGACTGTGTCATGACTTAGGTATCTATACTTTATAATTTATCTCAGAATGTCTATCACCTGAAGAATGAAACTAAGTGAGCCACCACACCAAGGCGTCCTCTTTACTGGCCTTTCATTAAAGCTTTAAAGTAACAAGCATAATTTCAAGGCAGCTTTTACACAAGAATCTTGGAGCCATTATATGGCATTTCTCTGAAGGTGTCAAAATATTACTGCACTTAATAAGAACAGACCAAAAGTCACTACTTACTGATCTCAAGAGTCTTCCAAGGAAAAGGTAAATACCATTAATTATATCGTAAGAGGTGGAAGTTCAGACATGTGAAAGGTAACCTGAATAAACATTATTTGGAACCATCATTACTCAACAAAGACCATCCCTTCAACAAATATGGGTGATCCATGTACCTGGAAGATCCAACACCACTGCAGACGTGTGCTGGTGTGGTAGTGGGGATGGAGATGCTCCACATTCTCTGTGCCTGGGAAGACTGTGCAATTTTGCTTGAAGACAGCAGAACTGCTTTCTTCTGATACTTGCTGAGAAGACAGATAAGGTTGAGTAATTAACACTAGCTAAGAATAGTCTGGAAACAGATGGGGGAGAAGACTTGTGTATGAACCCAAGATAGTTCAAGGTGGAGAGAAGACTTTAAAATAGGAACATTTTATTTAAATAAGTCTAAAACAAATTAAATTTATCACCATGATTATTTAAATCATTATGGTTCTACTTTACTTTTTCCTCAACATATAGAATTATGAATGGGATTGGTATGTACTGAGCATATGTGCTTTGTAAATAATTTTTTTTATTACAAATTAAACTTAAAAAAATTCTTCTAGGTGTAGATCTGAGTCCTGGGATACCCAATACCATGTCCTCGAGATATTTGTTGAAGTATCCATTTTCTTGTGTCTCAGAGCAAAGACTTGTACTAATAGGCACATAGGGCTAGAAACAGTCTATTAAGGAAAGCAGGGCTTCTCTGAGGATGAGAGTGGGCTAGCGGGCTGAGCAGGAAGCATGAGTTCAAAGAACAGGTGATAAGACCTTTTACATGCCACAAAAAGTACTTTTCTCCAACTTTATTGACCAAATACCTCTCTTTAATGTATGCGCCTGTCATTATATGAAGCCCATATGAGAGAGGGCTTCCAGTCTTTGCAAACTGGCTGTGACATGATTTCTTTGTTCTGTGAAGGCCAGATGAGAGAAGGCTTCTAGTCTTTCTGTGCCATCTGTGTTAGCCTTAATGCTGTAGTAGTCAGTATCTGTGCATACCTCTGCTGCGGGGCTCATGGCTTATCATATTCTCATCTGTCTATGTTATTCAAGTTGAATCAGCTAGAGACCCATATTTCCAGGTTCTCTGAATCCAAGACATTGAGCCAAACATGCCATTTAATTTTCACAAGAATTCTTGTAGTTGCTAATGTAATTTTCATTGTTCAGTTAAAGAAGAAGCTGAACATGTAGTCAAAGTGCTTGAAGTAAAATTGTTTTTGTCCATCAAGACTCTTAGACATAGTAGTAACTTTTCAAAACTAACATCAAATTACATTTCCATCTAAACAAAGACTGAGACAATTTGCTATTAGTCTGACTTACAAGGAAGAGCTCTTTCGGCTAAAAGGTGATAGCAGACAAAAATCTCAGTTTTAATGCCTAAATAGTACTGGGTTGCATGACATTGGTTAATAAACATAATAGAAATTCAGAGATTTCTGTGCTTCTCAGGACCTTTTCACAGAGGCCATGTTATTTCCTGTAATTCCAAAGTAGTGGATTGTCCAGTAAACAAAATCTCCTAAGCATTTCCTTGATTTTTCAGATATGCAGCATGCATTCTGACTCCATTGTTTGGGCCTTTCAACATGTAATCAGTGGCTTCTTCCTCACCTACTATAATTCAGTGTTGGGGGCTGTTCTAGAACCCATGACCCTGCTGTGAATGAATCACTTGAGGCTTCCCAGGCTTGCATGTACAGCCTGCTCACATTCTCACACCTTTCAGTTGTTCTTAGCCAGCTACAGTCAGAGTTCTCAGGTCATTTCCTCCCTAAATCCACACATGTAAATTCTTCTGTGTTAAGGAATGGCTACTGCTTTTCTCTCACTGACACTTTCCTTGTATTACCCAACCAAAAGAGTCGCTTCTTCCTCATCTGTCATGGAACATGTTCCCTGTGGTTTTTCTGATAGCATTCATTACTTCCTAAAATGAATTATTTCCAGAACTCTGTGTGAGCTCCTAAGGAGACATGGTGGTCTAATTACTCCATATAGAGCATTACAAACAAACTAAAGCAAAACTCTACTGACTTGTAGCAGAGTTAACTTGTGGATTTACTGGGGTTGCTAACAGGAGCATGAGTGACTCAAATATTGAAAAGCACAAGTCAGAATCTCACAAAAACTGCATCCCTGAAGTCTACTTCTTAGCTTGTAGGCAGCTCAAGAATGCCTACTTCTAGTGGTTCTCTACTGCCTGTGTCGGGGATTGGCTGCTTATAAGTTTCATGAACTTCCTGGGTCTTATAAGTCTCCCTCTAATCTTCATGAGAGAATCTTTCCATTCAGAAGAAATAGCTATACAACAAAGCTTCATAGCAACCAGTTGACATGAGCACATTACAATGATGTGTGCTTTTTCTACCTGAGATTTGAAAACAACAACAAGTGAACCCAACAAATGAATGTCAAATAGCTTCTTCCTGACTGGTACCAGCAAATTCACACTTTTAGAACTTTCTCACCCATCATGTGGTGTCGGAAATATTTACAGTATGCTTCCTTTCTTAAGTAGATAGGAGAGGAAGACGAACATTTGGCTTTGGATGTCTAGCTTATAGCTCACACTCACTATTGAATAATTTCACTTTGTGTAAAAGGAAGGAAGTAAAATAGAGCATGAGGAAATTTTAGGAAAGCCCTCTTATGAAAATCACAAAGTTTTTCATTAATACTCTTAATATTTTTTAAATCTTTTAACTCACTGTGCCAAATAATTAAGTATTATTAATCATTAAGAAATGTGTCTACCCTCTTTAGGAAAAGAGATCTATACCTACCATAGTTTGATCAACTTGCCAGCAACTTAGACATACCTGAGAAAAGAAATCTCAGCTGAGGAATAATCTTCATTAGACTGGCCTGTGGACATATCTGTGGGGGCATTTTCTTGATTATTTCCTGATATGGGATGTGCAATCTCTAGGAAGTAGGATCATGGCTTATATATAAAAGGTAGCTGAGCAAGTCGTAAGAACACTGAGTAGGCAGCACTCCTCCATGGTCTTGGCTTCAGTTCCTGCCTTCATTTCTCTCCATAATAGCCTGAACTAGCAAACCAAATAATTTATTTCTTTCCCAAGTTACTTTTGGTCATTGTAAGAGTACTGGAAGCATACTCAATTGAGAAGTCCTGTCCTCATCTTCCTGAGGTTGCCCCTCCTCTCTCGTTGATCTCATAATATACTCTGATGGTGGTTTCCTCTTCCTCTGCTCCCCCTAGTTTCTACCTTTCCACTCATTTTCTGTTTCTAATTAGAAAACAGAATTCTAAGGGATAATAATAAAATAAAACAAAACAAACAGAAGGAAAAGAGTCCAAGAAAAGGCATCAGAAACAGATATAGATGTAGTGAGTCACTCATTCGCATATGACATGATACACACACACACACACACACACACACACACACACACACACACACACACACACACACACACACACTCCTAGGAAAAGGAATTGACCGAGACATCAATGTAGAGCAGAATGTTCCAAGGTCTCTCATTTTCTGCATATTGTCTGGATGTGGGCTCTGTACTTGCTGTAGGAGGAAGCTTCTCTGATGATGTCTTACCAAGGCATTGATCTATGAGTATAATAGAATGTCATTAGAAGTCATTTAATAGCTGAATTACTTAGCTGAACAGTACTATTTGATTTTCTCCTAGGTCCTTGGTCTATCTAGGCTCAGCTTCTTGGTTACCCAATGTTGGGCATGGGTTTTATTTAATGGAGTGAGCCTTGAGCCAAATAAGATATTAGTGGACTTCTCCCTCAATCTTTGTGCCATCATTGCACTAGAGTATCTTGCAGGCAGAGCATCATTGTTGATCCAAACGTTTGTAGCTGGGTTGGTATTTACAGTTTTCCTTTGGTAGCAGAGTATCTGAATGTTACAAAGACAATAGAACATAGGGATGAAGGTTCTGTGCAGGCACCAGCTTGACTTCTTCATGTTCAATAAGTAGTACAGATTTTGTCTTCAGCAATGGGGACTTGCTGTCAGCTTGGAATAAGCAACCTATGGTCTTGGCAATAGCCTCTTTGCCTGTTTAGAGGTTCCTATAGGACCCCTTTGCCCAAAAACTCACAATCTGAAGATTTTGAAGCTGATTCTCAATAATCATACATTTATAGACTTCCCAGGAATGCTGTTAGGTTGGGTATTCTACAGCAAAAATTCTCAGAAACGTGCTTAGAAAGTTTCCCTCAGAGATTCCAAGGCCACACATTTAAGTTTACGTACTTTCATTTGTAGAATTTTTTTAACTTGTCATATTTGAAATCTTTTCATTTCTATGTCTCTTCTGAAGCCTAAGGATGTGTTCTGAGAATCATTCTCTTCCAGATTTTGTAAAAAAAAAAAAAAATTGCCTTGAATCACTGTGAAGTGGGCCTCAAACTTTTTTTTTTTTTTTTTTTTTTATGAGAAGTTAGGAGTCTTGATTAGTCTTGTGGATCTCAGATTGGTTGGAATCATGAGGCAGTGATGGGAAGGGATGTATACAAATAACTCAGATGTGCTTTGAAAACAGGGTAACCAGGATATGAACAGAAAAAAAAACAAAAACAAAAACAAACAAACAAACAAACAAAAAAACCAAGAGTCTAATGTGTTTTGGACTGAGCTACCAAAAAAAAAGAATTGGAGCCTAGGAAATCAAGTGCCATCTGAGAAAGTTCACCCAAGAATGATTAAGCATTTTACATTCTGTCTTCCTGGTCATATCTTTAATATCCATTCAGAATTTTGGTAGATGCCTACTTGTATCATATCATGGCAGCTCTTTCCAGGTTTCTTCTCAGACAGATCTTAGTCTCTATGTCAACCCTCATGTGACAGAGTAGGCTTCATAAGGTACTTCTACCATTGACCATTCTGTGATGGTTGCTGGAGTCTTGGAGCTTTGCTTGAAATAATGCTTTTAATAATCTAAAATAATACACTAGGTCCATAAGGAGCACTCATAGTATTAGAAAAGAGTTATTAAGAAATGTTTGAAATGTGAACTTCAGTTATTTATTTTTTGTTATTAACTAAATAAAAGAGCTAACATTAAATACAAAAGTAATAACATGTAACATAATTAGTTCGTGAAAATGCATTGTGCTTTCGCATTCATCACAGTGCATGTAACTTTGGGATGAGGAAAATATTGTATGAATGATGAGAAAGTAGACTCCTCTCTAACATGGATTATATATAAACACTTCGTCCCATTTATTTGTCATCGGCCAATTTATTGTCAAAGCAACATTACACATTAGATATTATAACTGTGTTTTTGGTTAGGAATTCAGGACATAGGGTTTCATGTGTTTTGTTCAAATTCTTCTTGAAATTACAAATTTCCTATGTAGCACATAAAGGAAGGGATTTCCTACTTTGATACACGGCTCTCTCTAGGACTCTCTATGAGTCCTAGAGAATTTGGATAGGAATCCGCCAACTCGGTGATCTTCAGGTGAGGTCACCTTAGTACCCACCACTGGCCTAAGTAGAAATGAGCATAGAGCTTTAAACATCTTACATTTTGACTTGAGATAAAAACAACTGAATGTCTTTATAATAAAAAATAAATGTCAGAAGATTAATGGCACTACTTTTCATTATCTTTATAAAAAGAAACACAAGAGTTAGTGGAGATAAGTATTCAGAAGTTGATTGCTGGAGAAGTTCAGGAAAATTCTACTTGGTCTCTCCCAGCTAGTGAATATATTTTTGCTTGTGAATTATATACGGAAGTGGTATGAGAAACAGCATCCAGGGATCTAAATTAATGGCGATCTCATCCAAAATAAACAGGCTAATTAACATTACTATAATGAAAACACAAATCCTTACTCTGTGCTGGGTTATATAGTTTTTAATGAAGCACAGTCGTAGACATTTAACTAGGAGAAGTAACAGTTGCTAACACCAAATTGTCTCTTTTTCCATCAGAGGCCTTCAGTATAGTAAAAGGATCAGGAGCTCATTTATTGATTTTAATGCCTAGTTGTTTGCTAAAATTAAAAGTCTCTTGAGCTGCTTTAGGATTCTTAGAAATTTAATACATACAGTGATATGGATAGAGAATTTCCCCTGGCTAGTTTTAATTAAAAAGTACAATACAGTGAAAAATAAAACCCTAGGTTGACCAAAATGCTTTTTGTTCAGTGGGGGGAAAATTCAGACTGGTTTGCATTTAAATGCATAATAGGAACTATGAACCAAACTGAATAAATCTGTTCTTGTGAAATAGAAATTTGTTAGTGCTAGACATTGTATTTATTAAGTAACAGATATAAAGAGACTTGCTGTTTTGACTTAAAGAATTTTAACATGAGACAATTTCAGGAGGGTTTTGAGTAATTCCTTTGCAAAGGATATGCACATTCTGTGTATTTTTGTCTTAACCATATTCTTCATAAGTAGAGGCAGGTAATAAACTTAATGCCAACATTTAATCTATTTTTTTAAAACTCTCAATTTGGTGCTAGATAAACACATTGGAAAACAATGTTCTCATAATTTAAGTTTCTCAAGCTGAATGATTGGGTTCCTCCCTGAGAAAACACAGCACATTGCATTATTTAGGATGTGGATTCAAAAATTCTCAGAGCAGCAGAGCTTCTGGGTAACGTATCGTTCACAGGTGTCCCAAATGCCAAAAGAATATTTATACATATTATCTATTCTTGAACTTTCCTTTTAAATATTTTACTGTTATTGTTATTTAATCTTGTGTTTCTGTGTGTATGTGTGTGTGCATATGTGTGTGAGTGTGTGTGTGAGAGAGAGAGTGAGTGCGTGTGTGTATACGTGTGTGTGTGTGTGTGTGTGTGTGTGAGAGAGAGAGAGAGAGAGAGAGAGAGAGAGAGAGTGAGTGAGAGTGAGTGCATATGTGTGTGTGTGTGTGTGTGTGTGTGTGTGTGTGTGTGTGTACAATAACCATGGAGGCCATAAGCATCTGATCCCCTCAGATCTTCAGGTTCAGGCAGCCAACGGGAACCAAACTCAGAAATTTGCTAAGAACAATCTTCTCAATTAACTGCTGAGTCATCATTCCAGCCTTCTTTGACTATTCTTCACATGGAATGCTGGGTAGCTTTTGTATTTTGTAGTACATGGCTGAAGGTGTGACAGGAAAACCAATTCTGGTAGATGTTTCTATTTTTATTGTGATTAAAATACTTGTTGGAAGAATTGTGACCACACTTGTCCCACTGACTTGATGGGAATTTGGTGATGTGCCTTAACTAGTCCTGGCCTGCGCTTTGTTTTACTGCTTGTTTGCTTTGTTGTTGTTATTTGTTTGTTTTGCTTTTCATTTAGTAAAGTGCATTGTACATGGAAAAATAGCTAATCTCTGGGTTTCACAGGTTACAAGGTAACTGGTAGCTTCAGGTAAGCAGAGGGTTAAAAATTTAAGCTCTGTAAGTGGCCAACCTAAAAAGATGTCAACAGTTTCTTGGAGTAGATGAAGTCTTGAAGCTGTTGAAGATTGTTTCTTCACTGAAAATTTGGGGAATTGACAAACATTGAGGGTGTGCGGTGATGGAAATGATAGTGCATGAAAGTCCTCAGACGGTTCTCATAAGGGAGCAGGGCATGGCAAGATCTAAAAAGGTCCTAAATGTGCTCACATTCATAGAGAAGTCTGATGCATAGAACAGAGTGAGGGCTGGGGATGAGGATAAACCCTAGAAGCAGAAAACCCAACCCTAGGAGTTTAGGACAGTAACCAAACATATACATGAGCATATTTGAATTTTGCTTTAAAAAATAGCTTTTTAACAGGGCTACAACATTGAGTTTAACACACATATAATATTGATACTTTCCATTCTGAAAATCATTATTCACATAAATTAAATGTAGTATTAGTGATTTCCACTTGAAGTGCTATCTACAATTACATAGTCATCCTGTTTCTGTGAGGAGAGGAACAAAGATTGCCTTTCACTCCAAGGTTTAATGAACGGTGCACTTCCAAAGACTGTAAAAGGCATTCAGATATTACTGCCATGGGCACTTTATGTAAGTAGAGCCAGCAGATGGCACTTCAAAGGTAAGCTAAGGCAGACAAACTCATTGGAACCTGGAAATAGGCATTCATTTTATATCAGTGTTAGTGTCAATGAGCCCATTTGAAGGCATTACTCTCCAGCTATGGGACCTGGATTGGTTAACTGTCTTTTCTGATCTCAGATTTAACCATATCATTAATCTGTTTTATTGTTTGTTCTGTGTGAAACCTCCAGGAAAGTTATTCTGGGTGTATAACCATGGCACTTGGCACCTACTTTTATGTTTTGCTTTGGATAGAATCACACTTTCAACAACATGGCAGTGTTTTCTGTACCTGCTCCAGATTATATCTGCTTCAGAATCTTTTGGGTTTCATGTTAAAAATGCTATTCTCATGTTTGAATTGAAATGATTAAGATAAAACCACTCTGTTTTGACTCTATTTTGTACTTTATTACACAGTTCTTAGCTCTATATATTCCCTTCTCCAAGTGATAAGCCTGCCTTAGCAACATTCCATGGCCTTGACCATGATCCAGATATATTAACCACAGTAGTTGGCATGCTTTGTCTAAAATAACTATTATGCTCTGCCAGGAATGAATGAACGTTTCAATGGTATTCTGATAC
The DNA here is from genome assembly GCA_033318265.1 of Phyllotis vaccarum. Lineage (NCBI taxonomy): Eukaryota > Metazoa > Chordata > Mammalia > Rodentia > Cricetidae > Phyllotis > Phyllotis vaccarum. The sequence goes on from JARWLC010000009.1 coordinate 62,732,214, forward strand.
TCTTATAACTTTGATGTAAATTGTGGTAATTGTAGTTTTTGTTTTTAAAAATTCTGTACCTCTGAATTTGGGCACTGAGGGACTTTTCAGAGGCTCTTGGTCTAGTTATCAATAATAATTTTAAAAAGACTTGAAACTTTTAATTCACTTAATCAGTGTGATTGTCAATAACTATCCTGCATGGATCATTACATAATCAGAACTTAAAATATTTTGTGGCAAGTCCCAGGCACCTGTATGGATGCTTTTGTGGGCAGGTCCAGGCACCTGCATGAATGTTCTTCTAGGCGGGTTCTAAGTACTTGTATGGATGTTTTTGGGTAATGCTGGAAAGCTTCTAGTTTCTTCTCTTTCTGTGATGCAAAAAGTGTCTTAGAAGCCACCCATCAGACCCTATGTCAAGGTGTTTTGTGTGTAGAATCTCTGGAAAGAGCTCTATGCTCATCTACTGTAGGCTTGGTTTTCACTCTGAAAATGAACTCCATGGATCACATGAACTAATCAGGTCCACACACCTATCTCTGCTCTTCAAGCAGAGAGATCAGAAACACAACTGGGCAAAGGCAAAGAAATGGGATCCTAGGTTCACACCCAACCAAGTTCATCGTCAGGTGCATGAGAATGCAGAGTCTCTATGTAGCCAGTGTGACTAAGAGACATTGGCTACAATAAAGCAGTTTCCACTGTTCAGTCTCATGACCCCTTACAACCTCAGCAGTAAGTATCTTGGAGTCCTAAAACCTTGGTTTATGTCATTTAATTATATTTATTATATTACTAATTGAAACTTAAAAATTAAAGATTTGATTACATGATGAAAAAGAAGGATTTTATAGTCTAACAATTGTATACCACTACTACCATGGGCTTTCCTGTACTTCCCAGTACTGAAAATCCATCCATCCATCCATCCATCCATCCATCCATCCATCCATCCATTCATCCATCCATTCATTCATCCACACATGCATTCATACATCCACACACGCATGCATCCATCTACACATGCATTCATGCATGCATCCATCCACCCACCCATTGGTAGAGTCCAAATCAGAAATGAAGTAAATCTCATTTCTACTTGTTGGTGACCTGATTCTATGTTAAAAAAGCTCTAAAGACTATAATATGTGGTTAGAGATAATAAATAAATTCGGTGATTTAGCATGTACAATGTAGCAATATGACCAGTGGTAAAGAAGAAATCACAGCATTGTATTATTTTTTTCTCTCAGCTAAATGGTAATAAATGTTAGATTAGTTTAAAAGAGAATCAAAAGATGAAATAACACCCAGGGTATGTTTATGTTAATAAATTAGGTTTGTGTACAATAATTATTGCAATTCTTTATGTGGAAGAATCAGGGAGTCAAAGACTGCAATTTCTGTAGATGAGACTGTCTGGCTTGCACCAAGAGGTCATCCCTCAAGTGAGGTTCACTTCATTCCACCCTTCAGTATGCATTGCCTCCTATGATCAAGGAACATTCTGGCAATCATACACATTTCTTATTTCCCAAGGTACACAATGTGGTTGGCTTATGGTGTTTATATATAAAACTCAAGACATTATATGATGCGATAATCATTGTAACATTTATTTATGTATTCATTCAACACATGTAGTTTGATCTATCCCTGTGTTGCAAACCTGTTGTGGACACATAATAAATTATAACTCTGAGCTCACTTTTTGTGTTGCAAAGTACTGAGCTCGTAAATTTCATTAAATGTCTTTATCAGTAACTTACCATGAGTTTAGAAATCACTAAAATGATGAAATTTAATGAGTTTAAATGATAGGTGATATTTTCCATGAAGAGTAGATTTTTTTTAAACATTCTTTGAGGAAGAAAATGATCTTATTGGCTTGTGTAATCTAAAGGATTTGTCTTACTGTCCCTGTTTAGGAGTCACAGTGATGATGAGAATTACCTGAGTTTCAAGTTAATCCTTGGAAATGACATAAACATGTTTTACTTGTTTAAATGAAGTATTATTGAAATGGAATTCAAAAGAATTGGCCATCTGTTCATTTAAAGAAATGCTATGTTACTGATTTTATCAATGAAGATTGCAGTTTTCCAAATCCTTGTAAAATCATTGAAATGGCACATATAAAATTAATAATGGCTTTAAAGCAGATGGAGAAAGTGTATGGCTACAAAGACACCATTTCCTTATAAAGTAAAAAAGCAGAACCTAGTATCATTCTGTTTATCTCCTATCAAGGTGTTCTGGTAGGAAAATGACGGTTACATTTCCTCCCAGTAAGAATGGAAAATTATAAAATGCAGAGGTAAAAATTTACTTGATAACTCAGAACTGAAGAGTATTTCCTTCCTCTGAAACACCCAGGTCTCAGGAACTGGGACTTATTAAGCCAAAATCCACACAAAAATTACTCTGTTGTTACTGGAGGCACCTAAGCTTTGCACCCAGGAAGACATTTAATGCTGTTTCTTAGTGCAGATAAAGGAAATCTCATTAAGTAATACATTATATGGAATAATTTTTGTACTTAATAGATAATGATTATTTGCATTTAGATGATATTTTTAACATTTATATGTGATCTGGAATCATCAACTCAGGACATTTAACATATTCATTATAACACATACTGTCTCTTTGTAATAAGAACCTTTAATATCCCATGAGGTATGAAAGAACCATTTTTAATGGCATGGGTGAATGTAGATGTCATACTTAGGAGATAAACTAGATACATAGGAACAAATACTCATAATCTCACTCACGTATGGAATCCTACTCAGGAGTACAGGGAGAATAGCAATTCCCACAGACTGAGAGAGGAGAGGGTGGAAGAGGAGGAAAGGATTCTGTTACAGCAAAGGACTCAGCTCTGGAAGTTTAATGTGCAGCACAGATTTAAACTAATGGAGTTTTGTTTTCATTGAATTTTTTTTTGAAAATAAAAACTAAAATCAGTTTAGAGCTTTATGATTTTCATGAGTACTTGATCAGAAAAAAACAATTTCCCCAAAATGGTAGAATTAAAGAATTATTTTCAAGCACCTTAGCACTATAGAATAACATGATGCTTTAAATTAAAGTTAGATACTGAATTGCATCTGAGGTTAAATTTTTAAAAAAAATTTAAAATGAGAAAAATAAAGGTAAAAAATAGGTTCATCACTCAAAGTTGAAATCTATGTATAGGATAATAAAAGTTACTGATTAAAAAGGGAAACTTGGTTTATGATTTTCTAGAAACATCCTGACTTTAAGTTTAGAAAGTAAACTATAGAGTTCCTCACTGTCTGGATCCATGGATGGTATTGTATTTATTTCTGCCTTCCTAGCAGCTCATGAGTCCCATAGCCTCCTGGTGTATTAACTAAAAGATTAAAAACATAAATTATCATAAGTAGTACAATGCTTCCATGGACAATATAAAAGAAAAAAAAAGTATTTCCAAAGGCACATAGTTCATGCTGGCCACACTAATTAGTACTCCAGAGAAAATTACTATGTTCTTTGGCACATATGTCTTATAACAGAAGAAAATTAAATTTTGCAGAGAGGGACTTTAATTACTCATGGCCGCTATGAAAGCTTATATATTTTCATTTCTCCATTTGTCATTTCTTGTGAGTGGCTGATATGCTTTCCTGGGCCTTTTCATGTCTGTGGTGCACACTTTGCACCTTACTGTTATGTACATTTTCTGTCAGGCAGTGTTAGCTCTGGAAGTTTTGTTGCATTCGGGGTTGAGTGTCTCAGCAAAGGACTGAATTCCTCCAAAAGGCATTCCATGTCTGGCTGACTAGGTGGTGTCAGTAGCCATTTGTATCGGGGCCTAAGTCTGAGACCTCATTAAAGACAATGCTTTCAAAAATAAAATAAAAAAACAATATTTACGTTTTTTGTTTGGCATAATAATAACACTTGGCTTCTCAGTGTTATAATTCTTACAGAAAACACAAAGTGTTTCCTCATCATCTACTAATATTTTAGATAGTTAATTGGTTTGGCATTTTAGAGCTATCCAAAGGTTACCACAAATTTTACTGCTACTTCACTATTATCACTGTTATGAACCCCACTATAAATTGGTGTCTCAAGCCTTCACTCATTTCTACTGGTTTCACCATTGTTGGCAAAGTTTTTAGGAAATAAGAAAACACACCCACAAACATAAAAATGTTTTTGTACATATCACTATAAATTTTGAATTTTATTTATACAGATAAATAAAATTCAAGATGTGAAGTAAAAACATAATCTAACAACTTCTTTCTGCATTTTATTCCCATACATCCTAAACACAAATCAAGAATGCTATTTTATCACCACCTTGCTCTTAATAAAACTAGAATATATAAAAGTAGGATTATGTCACTGCTCAAGTATTTTATATAACAATTAACAAATTTCACACTGCTCTGCAAGAAGCCAACACTCCTGCTAAGAATAATGTTAAAGTAGTTTAAGATTTTTTTTTCACAAATTCTCCTTGTCCTTTAATTGCATCCGATGAGGTAGCGGAGTTATAGTGTGGAGTGTCACTTGGAATAATTCTTTCTGTACTCAATACGGTTGTATAGGTTAACCATCTCTAATACAAATGTAATACATAAAATGCTTCCTTTCTAAAACTTATTAAACAGGATGTGATATTACAGATAGAGGGCTCTGCACCTAATGCAATGGGCATAATAGACACAGCCTTTGCCCTTGACTAGACACATCCTTAGTCTCATTTTATCTTCTGTTTATAAACCTTTGAATTTTCTTTTATAAATACAAGCTTAAATCCTCACAAAATATTTGTTTTGAAGGATATGCTGATAGTTTCATTTATACTTAATGAGACAAAATTTTCGAGAGTTCTAGTACATAATCCAGGCCAGGTAACTAGATTTTAAATAAATTTCTGCAGGAACCTGATTACTTAGGCTGTATTAACATAACTGTTTCCAATAAATATCTTGTGGGTTTAGATGAACTGCCTAGTTATGCTCAGTAAACAAGCTCCTTATTTTGAATGTAGTTGTTGATGAATGTTTAAGTAGAGGGAAAACAGCCCTCTACATTCATTTAAGCACCTCACCATTTTTATAAAATGATGCAGCATGTTCTACATTTATCACTTTGTTTTTGAGCTTCTAAGAGGCACATTCTTAAGGTGAGTTTATCTTTCTATCATTAGTTCAGTTGTATAACTGATTGCTGAGCATCTATTATGCCATGGAACCTGCTGGTCATGTTCTTCTTAGGCTTTCAGGATGATGTCATTCCAGACTGGAAGGTGGATTTCAAAAAAACAGTGGTAACATATTTACCTATATGATAAGCCAAGGCCTGGGTACTGTAGACGGAGTTTTACTTTCAAGGCGCCAGTCCAAAATTAATATTTATTAGAATATAAATTAACATTCACGATATTAGTAACAGCTTATAGTGGCACCTGAACAAGGACTGGCATATCTAAGCGATGGACGAGTGATGGACGCGCGATGGAAGGATGATGGATTCCGATTCTGTCTGTCCAGCAGCCAGCAGCCAGGAACCAGGAAGAGACAGTCCTCGTGTCCCAGCAGCCACTTATCAATGGGGTTGGTCACACCTCTTCCAGGGTACCGGAAGCATCTTCTGACCTTAATGGCTGACACCTTAATCCCGCCACATCTCCCCCTTTTGTCTAACTAAGAAGGCTCTAAACTAAACCGATGTACAGTAGGAATTATTATGAGTTAGTAACCATAAATACCTATTCTTCAACCCCTTCAAGACCTGAGAAGGAAGATATATCACTTGAAAATCAGAAGTATATGGAAGTAGTAGTTTCCAAAATTTGGGAGAGGACAGCAACACAGCTACCTGGACAATCACCTCTGGTTTTGTGCGCCGTTGGAGCATCTATCATATTGGCTACAGGCCTATGGTATCTGACAAATCTTCTCACAAGCAGGGCAATTTTGGAGGGACTGTCTTATTTTGTCCAGGCAGGTTTCGTCAGTCTCCATCCATCAACTTGTTCATCCAGATTGGACATCATGTGTGTACTGTCAGCAATCAAGGTAAGGACAGTTCCTTACTCAACCGGCCATTCTCTGCCAAAAAGACAAACTCCAATGGAGTATCCTCGATGCTCAACACCATCTTGGGAAAGGAGCAGTGACACCAGGAGTCCTCGTGCCTCTCATGGCTGAATTTCAAATGTTAAATGCCATATTCTCTGGGTCTATGAAATGGTTGAAGATTTCTGTCTATCTATGATATTCTAACCTGTATCTGAGATTACTGGTATATGGTACCTTAAGTAATGTTGACAGTAGTTTTTATTGTCCTAAGGAATAAACCCTGTACTAAAATTAGAATACCTATATAAGGGGTGTACAATCCCTGAACAATGACTTTTAGTATGACTATCAAACATTAGCCAGGGGTATAGTAATACTATGTAAAGTGGCCACAGCATTTTAGACATGTATATACCTATATATCACCTAAACAGAGGTATATAAAACATCTTGTGCATATATCATAACTAGTGCAATCATACATTATATCTAGTATAGTTAAATGAAGGTAGTAATTGCATAGTGTACATGACAATGATGTGCAAATATTTTAAACAGAGATAGAAGCATATATAAAATATAGCAACTACAGATTCAATTTTACATAATAGTTAGAGATTCATATTTATATCAAAATACAAGTTGCTTTGGTTATATAAAGCAATTTCAGATTGAACTTTGTACAAATGTACAAATTATCACAATTAAACATATAATATGATTTTACATTTGTATCAATATACAAATACCTATGCCAATGCAAATTGTCTTTAACTTAGCCCAAACATTTAGCTAAAATGGTGTATAGGTAGGCAGAACAATCTACCTTTATCCATCGTATCTATCCCTCTTCTCTTCTTCAAAAGAGATCTTTGATGCTATATTATAGTTCTGTCCTCCACCCAATTTTCACTTAAAACAGAATAAGAATTACCCACAACCCTCAGAACACAAAACTTATTGGGAAAGGGGGCGTAGTCTTTCATAAGGTTGCTTCCTGCTGACTTAAGGGTGATGGCATCTCTTTGGGATCCTGTAAAAGCTAAAACAATGGTTAGATCTTAATGAATTGACTATATACATTTATAACCATTCTCAGAATAGTGGTTAACTCCATCAGGAATTCTAATTGGAAGTGTGATCTGGAGGATAATCATAGAGAGCTATCTTGCAGCCATTTTTGAATAGTCTATTTTCTGAAAACAATCATTGATTGGTGTGCACCAGGTCCTTGATTTTTCTAATTTTGCCTCTGTCTGTCTGTCTACCTGTCTCTTACTCTCTCTCTCATACTCTCTCTTTTATTCTTGTTTCACTAGTAGGAATTGTTGCGTTGGGGGCCCCATCTCGGTTCCAGATTCTTTGTAGATAGCTGATAGGAGCAAATGTTATTTACAATGGAAAACTTAAGCATTGTTAATACCCAAAAAAGATATTAATATCTTCTATAACGTCAGGAGATTGTATGCAGACAGGATGTTTGAAAGGTACAGAAACAGAGAGAAACGAGGTTTAAGATGAAGTCACAACAATATTGGTCCCTAAATATTCTGTCTTCTGTCTCACAACAGGTGGCTTTTCTGATATGAGACAGAATACTTCACATTTTCTTTACCAATATGCTTGGGTTTAGAGAGGGAGAAAGCCACTTGCTCCCAATCCAAATCCAGCCATGTTAATAGTCAAATCAGGACCACCTATTCTTTTTTTTTTTTGGAGGTGTAGATGCAAGTTGCAAAGCAGTAAATATTGAGAGATTACCCAGTAGTGCATATGTGTATTAGTTGGTCTCATAGTCCGTCATGTACACTCCTTAATCATCAGTCTGTCTTCTGTTGCAGGTGAGTAATTAGTCTTAAAAACAGTTGTATCCATTTTCCTGTAAAGACAAAACTGAGACCCTGCCCCAGGTTTGTTAAATATGTTTTCCTTACCTTGTATCCATTTGTCATATCAGGGGTGAGCAATTACTTCTCCTCCTCAGGAAGGGATTCCTTTTCAAAGCAGACTTTTATTAGTTTTGTCGGTACCCATATCTTTTCTTTCCCTGTTGAAACAAAAGCGAAACCCCTACCCCATCGAAGCACATATCCTGGCTTCCACTCAGAAGTCAACACATCTTTGAAGTAGATGGGTTGATTTAACTCAGAGGATTTCTCTATTACCCAATGTCTCTCAGCAGCTGATGTTCCCTTTTCATCAGGGTTAAGAAAATTCAAAGTCAATAAGGCACTATGAAACCTCTCCCTGGGTTTTCTTGTTTCTCTCTTCTGTTATAAAGCATCTCTTTCAACGTGCGATGAGATCTCTCTATAACTGCCTGTCCTGTAAGATTGTGTGGTATCCCCATAATATGCTTTCTATTATAATATCCAAAAATCAGCTTCATTTTTTGGGAAATGTAAGCTGGAGCATTGTCAGTCTTAATTTGAGTGGGAATTCCCATTATGGCCATGGCTTCCAAAAGGTAAGTAAATACAGCATCAGCCTTTTCAGAACTCAGGGCATTTGCCCATTGCATTCCAGAGTAAGTATCGAATAGTATGATGTACATATTTCATCTTTCTGAATTCTGGGAAGTGAAACACATCCATTGGCCAGATCTCATTTCTCTGTGTACCTTTAGGATTATTTTTAGCAGGTAAAGACAGTTGGCTATAGAAAGAGCAAGTGTTGCGATTCCTTACTATTTCGTTTGCTTCATTCCAAGTGATGGAAAAACTCTTCTTTAATCCTTTGCTGTTAACATGATGTTTCTCATGAAATTCTCTGGCCTCTAGCACATTTCCTATCAGCAACCGATCTATTTCATCATTACCCTGCACTAGAGGGCTTGGGATACCCATGTGCACCCTGATATGTGTTATGTACATAGGATGTATCCTACCTCTGATGATATCCTGTAGTTGTATGAATAGTAAGGTCAAGTCTGTATCATCAGGAATGAAGTCAGCAGTTTCAATATGTAAAACAATTCTTTCTGCATATTGAGAGTCAGTAATTACGTTGAGAGGCTCTGTGAAATCCAACAACACCATAATATTTGCATATAGTTCTGACTTCTGGACAGAGTTATAAGGGCTCTGAGCCACCTTAATTAAGTCTTCAGACTTGTAGACAGCCTTTCCTAAATTGTTCGCATCAGTACAAATGGTGGGGGCTCCAGAAATGGGTTTATCCTGTACCACATGAGGAAAGATCCAATCAGTTTCCTTTATGAATTGAATTCTCTTGTTTCGAGGATATTTATTATTAATCTCTCTTAAAAAGTCACTACAAGCCTTTTGCCAAGGTTCACTGTCTGCCCATAATCGATCAATTTCTTCATTAGTCAAAGGCACAACAATTTCTGTAGGGTCCTTTCCAGTCAATTGGCGAAGTCTTAATTTACCTTTAAAAATCAGATCAGAAATTTTTTCGATATATGTCTTCATCTTCTTGCTTGGCCTATATGGCAGAAATATCCATTCTAATATAATGCTTTCTCTTTGCATTAAGATTTCTGTTGTAGATTGTCTAGAGGTTAAAATAACAAGTATGCAATCCAGGTCTGGATCCACCCGATCCACATGTGCTTCTTGAAGTTTCTTTTCCACCAACCCTAATTCTTTCTCAGCCTCATAAGATAATTCTCTTGGACTATTTAAGTCCTTGTCACCTTCCAAAGTCTTGAACAAATTAACTAGCTCATAGATTTTTATACCAATCATGGGCTGTATATGAGCGATATCTCCTAGTAACTTTTGAAAATCGTTAAGAATCTTCAATTTATCTCTATTTAATTTTACCTTTTGTGGCCTAATTTTTTGTAAACCTATTTTATATCATAAATAATTGATAGAATCTCCCCTTTGTACTTTTTCTTGAGCAATTTGTAGTCCCCAATCAGGCAATATTTTCTTTAGTTCTTCCAACGCTGTTTCTAATGTCTTTGGGTTTGGGTCTGCCAACAATATCATCCATATAATGGTAAATGATAGATTGAGGGAAGCATTTGCGCAGTATTTCTAGTGGTTGTTGTACAAAATATTGGCATAAGGTGGGACTATTCAACATTACTTGGGGGAAGGACTCTCCATTGATAACTCTTAGCTGGCCCTGAATTATTAAGAGTAGGCACTGTGAAAGCAAATTTCTCTTTGTCCTGTTCCTGTAAAGTATGGTAAAAAAAACAATCCTTCAAATAAATAACTGCAATAGGCCATCCTTTAGGTAGCAGAGAAGGCAGGGGAATACCAGATTGTAAGGAGCCCATAGGTTGAATCACCTTATTAATTGCTCTTAAATCCGTCGCCATCCTCCATTTTCCAGATTTTTTCTTGACAACAAAAAACTTGAGAATTCCATGGACTGGTTGATTTTTTGATATGCTGAGCCTGTAACTGCTCCTGTACCAACTGTTCCAAAGCCTGAAGTTTTTCTTTTGTCAAAGGCCATTGTTGAACCCAAATAGGCTTTTCTGTTAACCATTTCAAAGGCAATGCTGAGAGTGTTCTTTTAGGTTCTGTGGTTATTGGGCAATTCTTTTGTACAACCTGAATGGCTGTTGAATTTTCTCTATAGTACCTTAAAGCATCATTTTTGGAAACATAATTGAGTCTCCGGTTCATATCAGAACCAGGAGGGATTTTAATCTGGGTATTCCATTGCATTAGAAGGTCACAACCCCACAGATTCACTGCTATTTCAGCCATATATGGCTTCAACCGTCCTTTCTGACCTTCTGGTCCTATGCATTCAAGCCATCTCACACTCTGTTTCACTTGAGATATTGTTCCAATACCCAGAAACTGGATATCTACTGCCCGTAAAGGACATCTGGGGTGCCATGATCGTGGGGTTATGATTGAAACATCAGCCCCCATGTCGACTAAATCCTGGATATAAATACTATCTATCCGTATTCTCAATTTTGGTCTTTGTTTATTTATTGAAGTCTGCCAAAATATTTGTTTTGTGATACTTTTTGGAATTTTTTAATTTTCTTTTGAATTTATGTTATTATCCAATATCATATGATTTTCTAGATCATATTCTGGATGCTCTATTCGTCCTGAGAATGCTGGTCTTCTCCTATGACCAGATATGATCTCACCATCCTTGAATTTGGAGTCTGATTTTTGGGGGCTTCCCGGGAGAAGCTCCGAAAGGTGTTTCCCGATGGTAGAGGGTTGCCTTCTTTATCCCTGGTAGATCTACATTCATTGGTCCAATGCCGTCCCTTGCCACACCTTCTGCATAATCCAGAAGGCAATGGCCTTCTGTTTGAGTTAAACCTAGATCGGGTATTATTTCCAAGAGTACCTTGTGTACAATTCCGTCTTATATGGCCTTGTTTACCACAGTTGAAACAAGTGATGCCTTGGTTCCTCACCCTAACATTAGCAGCAGCTTGGCCTACCCAATTCTCCTTGTTGCCATGGAGAGATTCAGCATTGATTGCATATTGAATCCATTCTTCTATAGGTGCAGCTCTGATCTTTAAAGGCATAAGCATTCTTCTACATTCCGTATTAACATGATCAAAGGCCAGACAAAGTAGTAATTGCTTCCTAAGTTTTGGATCTGATATTGCTCTATGAACAGCTGTGGTAAGCCTCTGTATAAAGTCTGTATAAGGCTCTTTTAAGCCTTGTTTTACCTTAGTATAATGCTCGATTTTTTGACCTGGGTCCAAAATCTTTTCCCAAACATTCAGTGCAGCAGTATGGCATAGCAATAAAGTATGCTCATCATAAGTAGATTGAGTCCTCACATCAGCAAACATGCCTTCATCAAGGATTTGGTCCTGAGAAGCAAAGAAACCCCTATTTTTTTCCTTGTTTTTCCAAGGCCTCCTCTCTAAACCAGCCTCTCCACTGTAAATTCTGACTTTGGTCCAAGACAGCAGCTGTTAGCTGCATCCAATCAGTTGGTAGAATCCGGTTTTTTGCTGACCATGAATTTAGAAGCTGCTTCACATAAGTAGAGTGTATACCATGCATTGATATTGCCTCTTTAAAATCCTTGATGTCTCTCATATGTACTGGCTCATAGCTATACTCTACATATTCTGATTTTCCCCCAGGTGTTATCTTTGTCTGAATAGTAGCTGGGAACAATAGTGGTGCAGAAGGGGGTAGCCCTGTTATGTTTACCACCTTGGGTAGAGTATCTCCAGTACCATAATATCGCATTGGGGGTTTACCTGAACTGTTCTGAGCATAAGATGCATAACTACCCTTTTCCAGTATTGCAATGTGCTCCTCCCATTCCTAAATTTTGGATATTACTGGTTCCCATTCATGGATTTTGGATACTACTAGTTTCCATTCTTGAAGTTTAGATACTATTGATTTTCTAGAGCTTGAGTGTCCTGATGAAGCAGTCCTTCCAAAGACCTCACCGAGTCAGCAATTTTTTGATCCCCATCATTAACATAATTAATGATTTTCTTGTTCTCGTCATTAATGTAGTCAACAAGTTTCTTGTTTTCATCATTTACATAGAGCCTATATTTCTCTTGTACAGTGTTATCCTTATCTACAGAGGAAGCCTTATCTGAAAGCTTGTTGTAACCAATTTCCAGAGTATCCATCCTTTTTGCCATTTTAGTGTTTGACAGTTCAACCTCATATACCTTGGACAGCAACTGTTGATTTACATTTTGCACCTGTTTAACCTCATCTGCCACTGTAGAGTTCGATAGTTCCATAATACATAATCTGGACAGTAATTGTTGGTTTCCATTGGGCAACTCTGCCATCATCCTCTTATTTTGAAATATAAAATAGAGAAATAAGCCAAAAAATAGTAGGACTGGAGTATTGAATCCTTCAAGATATTCATTTAAAAATTTATCAACCACCATGGCAAAATATGACCTAAACTCTTCAAAAGAATAATAGTCAGCCATTGCGTCAATTCAGATGTAATTACACCGTTTAGTCCACAGGTGTCACAGTAGCGTTCAATTCCCTGCCCACTGTATGGTAGATGCAGAGACTCTCAGCAGCAGGAAGCTGTGGGCTGAAAGCAGAGCCAGGTGCTGTGGCAGGTCAGTGAGTTGAAAACTGTGCCTGAGGACTGAGCTGAAAGCTCTCGTTTGTGCACTGAGCCAAAAACTCGCGTATGCGCACTGAGCTGAAATCTCGCACTTGCGCACTGAGCTGAAATCTCGCACTTGCACACTGAGCTGAAATCTCGCACTTGTGCACTGAGCCAAAAACTCTCACCTGCACACTGGACCAGCTGGCTGGAAATCGTGCCTGGCTAGCGAGAGGGAGCTTTAAGCCCAAGTGAACAGTCTGTATATCCCCTGCCCTCTTACAGTTTAGGGCACAGGGCCGAGGATGTTGGGCACCAGATGTAGATGGAGTTTTACTTTCAAGGCGCCAGTCCAAAATTAATATTTATTAGAATATAAATTAACACTCACGATATTAGTAACAGCTTATAGTGGCACCTGAACAAGGACTGGCGTATCCAAGTGATGGACGAGTGATGGACGCGTGATAGAAGGACGATGGATTCCGATTCTGTCTGTCCAGCAGCCAGCAGCCAGGAACCAGGAAGAGACAGTCCTCGTGTCCCAGCAGCCACTTATCAATGGGGTTGGCCACACCCCCTCCAGGGTCCCAGAAGCGTCTTCTGACCTTATCAGCAGACACCTTAATCCCGCCACAGGGTACTATAGCTATCTTTAGACAAGAAGGCACCTACCTGATATGCTTCTGGGGACAGAGAGGTCAGCATCTTCAAAAAAGTCTTTGCTTGATAGAGTGCTGGGCAGTTAATGGACCAAGCTGAGTATGCAAAGAGCAGCATGGTTCATATAGAAGAGAATCTGGAGTCCACAAGTTCAACTATTACCTAAGACAATTCTTCATGATTCCTTTTCTATAGAGAATGTTTCAAAAGCATTTAAAATACTCATTTATTAATATTCTCAAAAGACAACTTTGCTGACTTATTAGGGCCGTCATTTTTATTTTTCTATCCATGGACTATTTCCTAAGATATATATATAAGATTTATATATACATTTAGAAATTAAAACAAAGAACATTTATGTATAAAAAACAAAATGGAATAAATGGAATAATAATTGGAGATTATTTCACTGGTTTGGACCAGGCTGAACAGATCACACTGCTAATTTACATATAGTAATATATACCTCATAGTATCATTGTATAGGAAAGACACATTTGGCTTGCTGTTCATTCTATTCTGAATCAGTTTTAGGATTGTAAAAATGTGCACACTGAAATTCTAAAGTTACAGTTGTTTCCATAAGTAAGTGGGTGTCTGAAGCCAACATGATTAATTTGTTAAACATATTTCCAGCAAAGTAATCTTCAGTTATGTTTAGTTCATGTGTGTGTGAATTATAAAATATTACAGACTATAAAATGAACTCTAGCATAGTTAAGTTACAAGGGTTTGAACTAGTGTAATAAATACATACAGGCTGGAAAGATGGCTCGGTTGTTAAAGGCTAGGTTCACAACCAAAAATAAACACATGCATTATTTTGAGGATGGAGTCTGGGTCTGGAGAGATGGTTCAGTAGTTAAAAGCACTTGCTAGTTTTTCCAGAGGATCCATGTTTAGTTCTCAGCACCAATGTCAGGCAACTCACAACTGTCTGTAATTCCAACTTTAGGGAGAGCAAAACCATTTGACCTCTGTGCATACATGCAGATCTTTCACACAAGGATTTCAAACATAAAATAAAACTTTAAGAAATATTATATTGTTCTAAAGAGACATCATGGTCAAGGTACCACTTATATATAAAAAATATTTAATTAAGGACTTTCTTCAGAGGTTATTATTATCATCATGGTAGGGGACATCATGGTAGGCAAACGTGGAAAAGTAACAGGGGGGGGAGAGAGAGAGAGAGAGAGGAGAGGCTGGGCTTGGTGTGAGCTATGGAAACTTCAAAATCCAACCTCAGTGACAGAGTTCCTCAACACCTCCTACTCCTTCTCAGACAGTGGTACCATTTCCCCAATGACTAAGGACTCAAATGTATGCACCTACAGGGCCTTTCTTATTCAAACCATCACAAGAAATCAGATAAAAAAACCCAGAGGTACTTTAAAAAGACTTCTAGGTTTATTATTTAAGGAAAGAAGAAAACACCTAAAAGAAAAATGTACAGATGTTTTATATTTTTACTCTGAGCTTCATTAAGTGATTTCTGATAGACAAATTTAGTAGGCCGTGTCTTGGAGAAAAATACTGAACTGCAAGATACAGATGCTGAGGAAGAAAGTGCTTTGGAAGGCTGAAGACTGCCCTCTGTATGTCAAGGGTAAAACCTGGTTGAACCAGGTCAGTCACTGAGTTTCTCATCCTAACCCACAGGGATGTAAAATGTATTATGATAAAATGTTTCTTCACTACAAAGAGAGATATTTAAGGTGCTTCTGAATTGTGATAGTGCCTGACAAGCATTGGTAAGAATGTACAGGCCATTGCTGTGATATCCTGCTAATACTTCTTGGCCTACATTTCTCTGGAGAATGAAGAATGGCAGAAGAGAAGCTGAGATGCAGGAAGAGGCAGCACTGCAGGCTGCT
Source organism: Phyllotis vaccarum (assembly GCA_033318265.1). Classification (NCBI taxonomy): domain Eukaryota; kingdom Metazoa; phylum Chordata; class Mammalia; order Rodentia; family Cricetidae; genus Phyllotis; species Phyllotis vaccarum. The sequence goes on from JARWLC010000009.1 coordinate 62,747,836, forward strand.
GGGTAGCAGCAGAGGAGAGCAGGCTGTAGGGTGAGGGTGAGCAGCAGATAGGCCTGATGGTTAGGAAGCACTATCCTCCCAGGGAGGGGAGTTTCTTTAACTCTTGAGAGGATAACTAACACTGTAAGTGCTGTGGAATGAATCAACAGTAAAGACCCTTTGCTGGCAGCCTCTTCTGAATGATCATCCTTCAGTGGAACCAGAGAAGGGACTATGACAGGTAGTGTGGCAGAGAAGTCTCCTTGCAGCAATGGGTCAGAATTCCTTTTCCAGTAACAAGCAGGACACATACCTCTCTGGTGACCTGAGGAGTAGAGCTCACCATGGCTGAAATTTTTGAAATAAGTATTATGCTTGAAAAGGTGTGTCGAACTGACAAGATTGTCCATTCTTTCACACGGATTTTGTCAATGTTAAAGAGAATGTTCCATGTTCTGAGAAAGCAAAGATGGAGTTGAAATATTGACTCCCACAATAACAGCACCATGGACAGATCTAGAGGCTGTTTCTGCATAACACCACTATGTATGTATAGAGTAAATGTCAGCAGAGCCTAGCTCAGCTGGTCCAGTGCTTCCCTAATGTATATGAAGACTGGACTACATTTGTAGCACCACATAAAACCAGGTTTGGTGATACACACCTAAGATTCTAGCACTCTGAAGGTGGAGGTAGGGGAGGGTCACCATTGGATACACAGTGAGTTTGAAACTTTTTCCAGATATTTTGTAACAGCAGTGGGAGAAGAAACTAATCCAACAGTCTACATTTGAGTATACTTTGGTAGCCAGGCTCTTTACTTGGCTCACAGCCAATCATTGACCAACTTTGACCTTCTAAAATTTACTTTCTCCTGCCCAACTCCTTTGTAACTATATAATTTCAGATCATGTCATAGTGTTATTGTTATATAGCCTCACTGTTTTCATCATCCTAAACCTTGTTCTCTGCCAATTAGTCCCAAAACCATAGTTACAGTTATATTTTACACATTTAATTTTATCAAGTTACTTGAAACTTAAAATTTTCCTATTTTTATCAATTAATTGTTCTCAAGAGAAGTTGAAAGCTCTTTAATGCAATAGAAAGAGTGATACAGTTCAAACCCATTCTCCACCCTTCTGTTGCCCTTCACCATTCTGAACTCAAAGCTAATGAATGCATTTTATTTCTAGAACATTTAAATTTCTTTTGTTGTTCTTCCAAGAATAAAGCCCTGCCTCACACATGTCAGATTCTACTACTGACCCCGCTGCACCCCTAGCTAAATCCTTGAACTATTTTCCAAGCTTTACAAATTACCTGAAGGGTCTGGGCCTTCTACTACTTATTACATATTTTCCACACTCACAGTCAAGTGATATGGTTTTCCTCCCAGAGTCTCAGCTGATGTTTACAATGAAGAATGATTTTATTTTTACATTTCATACTGTCTCATGATGACATTTGTCAATTTGAGTTGTATTTTTTTTTAGCTTGTCTGCATTTTACTTTGTTTTAAGAACCCAGGAGGCCAAACAGTATCTGTCATATCTATATGACAGCTTCTGTGATACAGTCTGGAATGCATCAAATGCATTTATCTACTTATTTAACCATTAAGCCATCCTTCTGTATTAGTCAGTTTTATTGCTTTGACAAAACTCTTGCAAGAAGCTGAGGCTTGAGAGAACACAGCCCATTATGCAGGGAAGCATGTCGGTAAGAAAAAAATGTTCTGCTAATATTCACCTTGACCTCAGAACAAGAAACTGGCAGCAGACAGGAAATGAAGCTGGGCTATATGATCTCAGCATCACCCCTCAGAGACAAATCCTCCCATTAAGGTTCACTCTACTCAGATTATACAGTTTTCTGAAATAGTGTCATTGGCTGGGGACCAGGCATTCAAACATATTCCACAGACAAGCCATAGCACCCACTTTAATGCTATACCTACCTTTTCATCCTTATTAACAGTGTTACCTTGGAACCAAGTCAGAAACAATGGTCTTTCTTTTACCCTAATGTTGATTTCACTAAGTCATTTTATTAATGCCAACAGTCAAGCATTTTAGCTCCATCCATTTCAGTCTTCAGTTCACATCTGTGCCGTCATTCACCAGGACCTCTCAGTGCTCATTGGGCAATTCATTTTGTTTCTAATCTTTTTCCTTCAAATGAAATAATATGAAATCAAATTCTTGTTGTTATACTAATTAAAACATCCCTACAACCTCGGTACATAACAACAAGGTTGGAAGGGGCTTTAATTCCTACTTTTTTCTGCATCTTATTTCTCACATCCAACCAAGACTCTCTGCTGTAAGCCAAGGCAGCATTCAAGAAAAATGTCTATAAAGGACCAGTGTCTTAGTCAATGTTCTACTGTTGTGAAGAGATGCCATGACCACAGAAACATTTATAAAGGAAGGTATTTCATTGGGACTTTCTTACAGTTTCAGAGGCTTAGTCCACTGTCCTCATGGTGTGTGACATGGCAGCACACAGGCAGATATGGTGCTGCAGAAGTATCTGAGAATTCTACATCCAGGTCCATAGATGGCACAAAGACAGATATAATCGCTGGGCGTGGCTTGAGCTTCTGAGACCTCAAAGCCAGCTTCCAGTAACACACTTCTTCCAACAAGGCTACATCCCGATCCCTCCAAACAGTGCCATTCCCTGGTGATCAAGCACTGCAATCTATGTGCCTATGTGGGCCACTCTTACTCAAAATAGCACATTCTACTCTGTGGCCCCCATAGGCTTATAGCCATAGCACAATGCAAAAAGTTCATTCATTCCAACTTCAAAGGTCCCCATAAAAATCACAATATTGTTGAAAAGTTCAAAGTCTCTTCTGAGACCTGTGACATTCTCTTAACTGTAATTCCCTGTAAAATCAAAATAAAAAAGTAGATAACATACTTTCAACATATTGTGATACATGATACATACATACATACACACACATACACACACATACATACATACATACATACATACATACATACATACACACATACACACTGGACCAAAACAAGAATGAAAACCAGCTGAGCAAACTTTCAACTCTGCATTTCCAAGTCTGAAGTCAAAGAAGTCTTCAGCTCTCCATCTCCTTTCAACTTTGTTCACTGCAGCAGACTTCTCTCTTGGGCTGGTTCCACACCTTATTAGCAGATCTTGGCTCTGGGGTCTCCAACATCTTGAAGTCTTCAATAATATTAAGGATTCACTTTCACAGATCCACTCAATGGCTTCTCTAGGCCTCCATAGAGGGACACCCCCGACACATGCCTAGTCTCAGTGACTTTCTTTAGTCTTGGAGGAAGATTCCACAACCCTTTTCTTATATCCTTGATTTAAAACCAACACCACAGAGTCAAAGCTGCCAAATTTTGTTGCTTGTTGGGGCCGGAACATGGGCCCCTTGTTCAATTATATCTCCACCAACTTCCTGTTTTTGATGGTTTCCTTCACTGCCCAAGTTTGGCTGTATTGAAACTTGCTCTGTAGACCAGGCTATCCTCAGATTCAGAGATCCACTAGCCTCTGCCTCCCTAGTGATAGAATTAAAGGCTGTGCTACCTTGCCTCATCATGTTTTCTTTAATTCCTTTAGAAATTTGAAAGCCTAGCTGGTTGGGGCATTACCTGTGGTCACCACTTTATTCCTGCTTAGCATTATCTCTTTTTGATTGCCAGACTTCACTCCATTATATTTCCTGGTGCTCCTTTAATCTTCAAACTGTATTTTATATTTTTCCTCACTCAGCTTGCTCCTTTCCATTATAGATTTGCTTAAGAGTGTTCACTAATAACCAAGCAATACAGCCCATTCTCGGATGTTTTGAAATCTCCTCTCTCCTAATGCTATTAATCAAAAAGTTTTACAACTTAGGCTCAGGTAGATATTTTTTTGGACAAGGGCAAAAAGCAGTGATATTCTTTGCCACAATATCACAGGATGGTTTTAGGCAAGATACTAATATTCTTACACTCTGAAATGTTTTGAGCTACATCCTCCACAACTTAAATCACCCTCAGCACCACCATCTTTCACACTCCTGCTAGGATGATCAGCCCATTAAGACCTACTTACAGTGTCCAATCACTTCCTAATCCAAAATCCCATAGTCCACATTCCATCAACAAACAACTTAGTCAAGCCTATCACATCAATACCCCAGTCTCAGGTACAAAAAATAAATATTTTTGATTTTGTCACCCCAAACTTTTTGTCACAACTACTTAGGTCTCACTGTGTCACAAAAAGCAGTGGCAGCTAATACAGAAAAGAGAGCAAGGTCACAGTTCATAAAACCTTATGAACATTTGAATTTCAATTTCATTTTGCCAAGATAAACTCTTCTCCTTCTCCCTATACCCACAACTATCCAGAATATAAAGGACATTCTGAGCTCAAAGATTACAGAAAACTCCCCTGATGAGCCAGATCTGACCCAGGGGCTACTTCTGACCTACATGTGAAGTCATTCTAAGATTCCTAAGATGACCTGAAGTTTCAGGATTATTTTTTGTACTAAGGAAGTTTTGCTAAGTGACACTGAAGGAGAATAACACCTGAGTATCATCTGCTAAGGCATCTGTAGTTGTGTTCTCCATGCTGAGGTGGTATAGATATTAGCCTCTTTATGTTATGCCATCTTCTTGCCTCTGACATACTGTAGCTGCTTTTTAACTTCTCTGTCTTTATCACATATTTCATGAATTATTTTTATCTATTTTTTTTACCTTCCATTGCTAGCATAAATAACTACTGAACATTATTGTCTTAAAGGACCATCAAGAAAATGACAGCAGAATGAGAAGGTCCCCTTTCCAGGCAATTATCCCACGACCAGCTCAAATCCAGGATGTTGAGTGAGGGTTCTGGGGGTCCAATGAATACTGAGTAGCATCATGTGCCTGAAACAGCTGTAGAGAGCTTAATGTAACTGGTTGTCTGAGACTTTCCACAGTGTATAAGAAGACTATTGTTTGTCTACTACAGAACATTTCAGGATAGTCAAAGAAAGTCAACAAACCAAAATATCAACTTTTATGGTAAAGCTGAGCCAGTATAAGAGGGCAGATTTATACTGGACTCTTTATCTCTTAAAGAGAGGACCTTATGACATTGGACAATGAGTCCATTTAATTATGATAATAATATGAAAATCCAAGGACAAATGTCTAACTCATTTAGAATAATTTTCTGACATATCTAAAGTGACTTTTACTCAAAACAACTAATCAGAGTTTTGGGTAGGTGATGATAATAATGAAATCAACTCTCAAAATAATCTAATGTAATGGGTTATATAGTAATACCACTAGGAAGCATGACAAAAATATCTGATTTTATTTTAACTACAGAAAACTGATGAAAATACAACAAATAACAAAGATTAATATAACTCTTAATAGCATGCAGCACCTAAGTTTGTTATTAATTAATCTAGTTATTAATAAGTGATATTTTAATATACATATCCTAAATTATTTTGGTTATGTTAGTATTATAGAGCTGAACACAATTTAACAAGTTATCAAATTTATTATATTTTATGAAACATGAATTATAGTTGTTAATAAATGAAAACTCAAAGCCAGATATTAGGGAATAGCTGGAATATCAGAGAGAGGAAACAGACCACAATCAATTCTTATCCAGTTATCTTCCAGAGTCCTCAGCCTGGTTTGTCTTCTACAGAATCCCATACCCTCTGCCTACACCACCTTAAAGACCTTCTCTGCCTAGTTGTTTCACTTCCGGGTTCAACTTTGCATCATAATAATCCTACCTAGAGTTAGGATTAAAGGTGTGAACCACTACTGTTTGGTAGTTAGGCCTTGAACTCACAGAAACACAGAAAAGTCTCTGTCTCTGGAGTTATGGGATTAAAGGTCACCATGAGTTACCACTCTCTGACTCTCTGGCTTGACTGTGGGTGGATCTGTTCTCTGTTATTCCAGACTGATTTTATTAAATATAAAATGCATCATCACAATTTTATATTACATGTATAAAAGGAGAGATTTGAATAAGAGTGAAGCATCTAGGTTAGATATATAGAATTAGTTTGACTAGTATCTAAAATAAAATAGACTAGGTTAAGCATTTACAGTCATTTAAAATACATGGAAAACTCATTAGAAATTTAAATTTTATTAAATTACATAAAATAAAACTTTATGAATGGCCTTTACTTACATTTCATAATTTACGGAAAACTTCACAACCAATTATTAAAACTCACAAAGCAGACAAACTGAACAACAAAGGAAACAACCTAATTGATTTGGTCTAGAGTCAAATTTTATAAAGGCAACTTAGAAATATCATTGCTCTCACAATAAATGGATCTTTTAAAATTCATAGAGGAAAGAAGGGTGCTGAGATTTTCTATGTGACTTTTTAATGAAGATGTTTCTTAGCATATAATTTTGGGTATAATAGGTGTAATTATAATGTGACATATTGCATCCTGTCAGATAATCACACAAAAATTTGTTTGCAAAATTGTGTAGGTATTTAGATACATCTATTATACTGGTAAGCAGATGACTATTGTTAAATCAATTTCCACCTGATAGAACTGTTTATAAATACATAAAACATATGAGAGGACTTTCACTTAATCACTTATGTGTGCATAACCACCAATTTTCTCATTATTTTTCCTCAGAATTGGGGATTTTTCAAAAGTTAATGAATTTTCTACCCAAGGATGAGGCTAAGGTCATTGGAACGCTGTGTATGTTGCCATATAGCTAATATCACATCATTTTCAGAAGTAACATAGAATGTGTGCCCTTTTCTTATAAGCTCATTGGCTCTAGCTGTTCTCTCCTGTCTCTCCTCTCATCAGGTGTTTAATGTCTGAGTGGAGATTCACTTAGGATGTTGGGCAGCATCAGGAAGTTCATACCCCAGTCTTTGGACATATCCTTGGCATTCATAAATTCAACATGTGGAATGCTGCTGTAAATACATTAAATGTTAATAAAAGTTGAGAAAAGAAAGTAACATTTTTCAATGTCTGCAACACACCATACTATTTAACTCTAAACTAGAGAGATGGTCGCAGGTAGAACAAAACTTTTTTTATGGGGCAAAAATGAATCCCATAAAATACAATCCATATCTTCATATGATATTATAGTTAATATTGAATTTATAGATTTGAATTTCACTTAGTTAAATATGTATCATTAGGTTTTAAAATCAATGGTATATGCAAATAAATATTATACTTTTTCAGATTTCAACAAAAAACTCTAAACAAATTATTACAACATCTACAAACAACTATAAATGGTAGTTTATACACCCACTGAGCTTATAAAGGAAGTTACAGTTCATATAAGAAACATGACTCAGCATTTTATGGGAAGCAGATAAATGAGTCAAAATGTACACTTCTGAAAAATGTCAAGGAAAAACAGTGAGAACTTGTTCTCCCTGATATTAAACAAGCAAAAAAAAATACCAAATAAAGCTTAACATGAGAACAGTCTTAGGTTCAAGATTAAGGGAAAGGAATGATTCTCCTGAACACCTGATTTCTCAGTTATAATTATGGATTTCTAATGATTTCTAATATGATTGTATACTCTTATTTCCACTTTCCCAAGAGAAAATAAATGGTTGTATGAACAGAAAAGTATTGTTTCCCAGCAGATCAAGGCTATGGCCATAAAGTATTTTACTATTTTGTGAAGATCAACCCCATTTGAATTCATCATACACCTGGATAGATTTTTCAAATAGATGTTACAGTAGAGAAGACCTTTTTGAGAAAAGAAGATAATAAGAATTCAATATTTATCTCTGCCTTCAGATACATGTTATTATGATAAAGAGGGAAATAAACCTCAAAAAATCTAGCAAAAGAATAATTTATAATAAAAATGAAACTACTTCTGATGGCATAAATGAGCAAACTCAGAGAAGGAAAAATTTTTATCATTTGGTTAAATTTTCTGTCAGACATTAATTTTTGCTTAGAGAAATATATCTGCCACACTTAGAGTTTCTTGAAATTAATTTACATAAAAATAAAAATTTAAGTCATATAACTGGAGAAACAGAAATATGCACACAATAAATGCCATTCTCTTAATTTTGCAGTATTACTTATTTTTAATGGATAATATAAATTTCTAAAAATACATAAAATATTGCATAAATAATAAAATTGCTTCTACAAATTTTACTGGGATGTAAATTTTAAATTTAACTTAGCATACAAAAATATTATTTGAGAACTCTAAGTAAAGTCTTTGCTAACAAATTTTAGAATTATCTTATGGTTATAATAGTTTATATTTATAAGGTATATTAGAATTTGTAAACCACTTTATCAAATTTTGTTATGAATGTGTTAGCAATATCATCCTTAAAATTATATCTGTAACACAGGCCATGGGCATCAATATGGTCCCCAGCTATTGCAGAACCATGGGCTCAACCATGGACTTTGGCAGAGGCATGGACCAAAAACATCAACATGGCCAGGACTTTGAGTATATAGGCAACACATAGTCAATGTTTCCTTCTCTTTGTTTTCTGGGGTGGGGTGAAATCATAAGGGTAGGGGGCAGAATTGGAAAGACTGGGAAGTGAGTGTGATCATGGTGAATGATGTGAAATTCTCAAAAAATTAATACAAATATTGTATTGGAAAAATATATCTGTGTACTATAAGCTATCCAGACAGCATAAGGAAAAAAGGATAGAAAGGAGAGAGTTAAGGAGAGATGTTTAAATGATGTCTTAGAAGCTACCCTGTGCAATTTCAAAAAGTGAATGGTTCATGCAACAAAAACAGTTACATCAGTAAAACCAAGTAAGATCCAGACTGTAACAAGCTTGTTGTTATGTTGCAACTGGAGGAAAAGTGAGGGACACCACATAAGAATATGTGATCAGAAGATTTACAAAGCCAATGTTACTGAAGCATCAGAACCATTTGAAGACACAGTCCCCTTTGTGTTCTTAAGGCCAAGTTCATATTTGAAATCTTTATTCAACTTCAGTATACCACAAAACATAAGCGCCATGCCCTGAAAAGCCTGAGTGACTCTGTTGTGGAGAATGGATGCTGGGGATTGTAAGTGTGGGCCCTTCTACCAAGCAGCCTGCTAGAGATTGATGGACTTGTGTGCATTTATGTAGCTGGCTGAAAGGATGTCACAGATGAGCCTTCAGTATAGTCACAGAGTACGCTGCACTCAGAGGGTATCAATATTTGGGGTTCATGCTGTATTGTGATTATTCACAGTTATACCTTATAGGTCTAAGTACTCATTCAAATGAGTAAATGATAACACCAGTAAACAAAGCACAAAGTATAAGTTGGAGCTGGAGAAATGGTTAAAGATATGTGAAAACTCTTACAGGGGACCTACGTTTGGTTTCCAGTGCACATACAACAGCTCACAACCCTGTGTAACTCCAGTTCTAGTGGATCCTATGCCCTTTTCTGGCTTTTATGGGTACTGCATGCACAAGATATATCGCATACATAAAAAACACATATAGACATAAAACAAAAGTGAATAATTTTTTTCATGTTTTCTTTATATACATATATATGTGTGTGTGTATGTGTGTGTGTGTAGGCAGAAATTCTCTTAAATACACCAATCCAAACTTAATATTTATTAAAATATATGCCGACACTCACGATACAGGTTACAGCTTAGGTAGATGTCTGATAGACTGGATTATCCACGTGGTGGATGATGGATGCTGATGGATGCCAAACCAGTCTCTCCAGCAGTCTGGAACCAGGAAACAGGGCCTTCCATGATCCCAGCAGCCCTTCTGAATAGGGTTGGCCACTCCCCATTCTGGAGCCCAGAACCCTGGCTAGGCATCCTCGGACCTTATCAGCTGACACCTGAATCCCACCACATCTCCCCCTTTTGTCTAACTAAGAAGGTTCTAAACTAAGACTATATACAATAGGAATTATTATGAGGTGGTATCTAGGAGAGGATAAGGCACAAACTACAGCTAAAACCTAACACATATAAACTACATCATATATTTCTAGAATATTGGTAGATGGTATGGTGTACAAATCACTTCAAAAATGTTGATCTGGGAAACTGAAAATCCAACAACTGAATGTTCCTCACTAAGGAATAATAGGATAGTAACCTTAAATACCTATTCTTCAACCCCTTCAAGACCTGAGAAGGAAAATACATCACCTGAAAGTCAGAAGCACATGCAAGTAGTAGCTTCCAAAATTTGGGAGAGGACAACAACCTGGACAATCACCTCTGAATTTGTGTGCCGTTGGAGCATCCATCATGTTGGCTACAGGCCTATGGTATCTGACAGATCTTTTAACAAGCGGGGCATTTTTGGAGGGACTGTCTTATCCTGTCCAGGCAGGTTTCGTCAGTCTCCATCTGTCATCTTGTTCATCCAGCTTGGACATCATGTGTGTACTGTCAGCAATCAAGGTAAGGGAAGTTCTTTACCCGACTGACTGGCTATTCTCTGCCAAAAGGACAAACTCCAAAGGAGTGTCCTTGATGCTCAACACCATCTTGGGAAAGGAATAGTGACACCAGGATTCATCATGTCTCTCGCAGCCAAATTGCAAATAATAACAAATGTTAAATGCCATATTCTCTGGGTTTATGAAATGGTTGAAGACTCATGTCTATCTATGATATTTTAACCTGTATCTGAGATGACTGTGACATGGCAACTCAAGTAATGTTGACTGCAGTTTTTATCATCCTAAGGATTAAAACCTGTATATAAAATTAGATTATTCATAAAGGGGTGTATAATCTCTGAATAATGACTTTTAGTATGACTATCAAACATTAGCCAGAGGTATATATACAATGTAAAGTGGTAACAGTATTTTAGACATGTATATCCATATATATGATCTAAACAGAGTCATATAAAACATCTTGTGCATATATCATAACTAGTGCAATCATACATTATCTCTAGTATAGTTAAATGGAGGTAATAATTGTATAGTGGGCATGACAATAATGTGCAAATATTTTAAACAGAGGTAGAAGCATATATAAAATATAACAGTTACAGATTCAATTTTACATAACAGTTACAAATTCAGTTTTATATCAATGTACAAGTTGCTTTGGTTATATAAAGCAATTTCAGATTTAACTTTGTACCAATGTACACATTGTCTCAATCAAACATATAAAATTATTTCACATTTGTATCAATGTACAAATATCTATGCCATTGCAAATTGTCTTTAGCTTAGCCTATATATTCGGCTAAAAATTGTTTATAGGTAGGTAGAACAATCTACCTTTATCTATCATATCTATTCTCCTTTCTCTTCTTTGAAAGAGATCCTTGAGGCTATATTATTGTTCTGTCCTCAACCCAATTTCAACTTATAACTATTCTATCAGAATAATAATTAACCATAACCCTCAGATCACAAAACTTATTGGGAAAGGCAGCGTAGTCTTTCATAAGGTGCTTCCTGCTGACTTAAGGGCGAAGGCATCTCTTTAGGATGCTGTAAAAGCTAAAACAATGGTTAGATCCTAATGGACTGACTATACACATCCATAGCCATCCTCAGAGTACTGGCTAAATCCATCTGGAATTATTAGAAATGTGACCCAAAGGATAATCATAGAGAGCTATCAGTTTTTGAATAATCTATTTTCTAAAAGCAATCATTGATTGGTGTACACCAGGTTCTTGACTTCTCTGTTTCTCCCTCTGTTTGTCTGTCTGTCTGTCTGCCTGTCTCTTTCTACCTCACTCATACTCTCCCTTATTCCTGTTTCACCAGTAGGAGTCGTTGTGTTGGGGGCTCCATCTCAGTTCCAGATTCTTTGTAGATAGCTGATAGGAAGAAATGTTATTTACAATGGAAAACTTAAGCATTGTTTATACCCAAAGAAGATATTTATATCATTTATGACTTCAGAAGATTGTATGCAGACAGGATGTTTGGAAGGTACAGATACAGAGAGAAACAAGGTTCAAAATGAAGTCTCAATAATATTGGTCCCTAAACATTTTAGCTGTCTTCTGTACCACAGCAGGTGGCTTTTTTGATATGAGACAGAATCTCTCACATCTTCTTTACCAATATGCTTGGATTTAGAGAGGGAGAAAGCCACTTGCTCCCACTCAAAATCCAGCCCTATTAATAGTCAAATCAGGACCACATTTTTTTTTTGAGGTGTAGATGCTAGATGCAAAGCAGTTAGAATTCAGAGATTACCCAGTAGTGCATATTTGTATCAGTTGGTCTCATAGTTCGTTGTTTACATTCCTTCATCATCAATCTCTCTTCCATTGCAGGTGATTAATCATTCAATGTCCAGTCAATGTCTTAAAAACAGTGGTATCCAATTTCCTGTAAAGACAAAATTGAGACCCTGCCCCAGGCTTTCTAAATGTGTTTTCCTTACCATGAATTCATTTGTCATATCAGGGATGAGCAATTACTTCTCCTCCTCAGAAAGGGAGTCCTTTTTGAGGTGGACCTTTATTAATTTTGTCAGTACCCATATATTTTCTTTTCCTGTTGAAACAAACGCAAAACCCCTACCCCATCAAAGCATATATCCTGACTTCCATTCTGAAGTCAACACATCCTTAAAATAGATGGGTTGATTTATCTCAGAAGATTTCTTTATTACCCAATGTCTCTCAGCAGCTGATGTTCCCTTTTCATCAGCGTTAAGAAAATTCAATGTCAATAAGGCACTGTGAAAACTCTCCCTGGGTTTTCTCATTTCTCTCTTCTGTTTATAAAGCATCTCTTTCAAAGTGCGATGAGATCTCTCTATAACTGCCTGTCCTGTAAGATTGTGTGGTATCCCCATAATATGCTTTCTATTATAATATCCAAAAATCAGCTTCATTTTTTGGGAAATGTAAGCTGGAGCATTGTCAGTCTTAATTTGAGTGGGAATTCCCATTATGGCCATGGCTTCCAAAAGGTAAGTAAATACAGCATCAGCCTTTTCAGAACTCAGGGCATTTGCCCATTGCATTCCAGAGTAAGTATCGATAGTATGATGTACATATTTCATCTTTCTGATTTCTGGGAAGTGAAACACATCCATTTGCCAGATCTCATTTCTCTGTGTACCTTTAGGATTACTTCCTGCAGGTAAAGACAGTTGGTTATAGAAAGAGCAAGTGTTGCGATTCCTTATTATTTCATTTGCTTCATTTCAAGGGATGGAAAAACTCTTCTTTAATCCTTTGCTGTTAACATGATGTTTCTCATGAAATTCTCTGGCCTCTAGCACGTTTCCTTTCAGCAACCGATCTATTTCATCATTACCCTGCACTAGAGGGCCTGGGATACCCATGTGCACCCTGATATGTGTTATGTACATAGGATGTATCCTACCTCTGATGATATCCCGTAGTTGTATGAACATTAAGGTCAAGTCTGTATCATCAGGAATGAAGTCAGCAGTTTCAATATGTAAAACAATTCTTTCTGCATATTGAGAGTCAGTAATTACGTTGAGAGGCTCTGTGAAATCCAACAACACCATAATAATTGCATATAGTTCTGACTTCTGAACAGAGTTATAAGGGCTCTGAGCCACCTTAATTAAGTTTTCAGATTTGTAGCCAGCTTTCCCTAAGTCATTTGCATCAATATAAAATGTAGGGGCTCCAGAAATGGGTTTATCCTGTACCACATGAGGAAAGATCCAATCAGTTTCCTTTATAAATTAAATTCTTTTGCTTCAAGGATATTTATTATTAATCTCTCCTAAAAAGTCACTACAAGCCTTTTGCCAAGGTTCACTGTCTGCCCATAATCGATCAATTTCTTCATTAGTCAAAGGCACAACAATTTCTGTAGTGTTCTTTCTAGTCAATTGGTGAAGTCTGCATTTACCTTTAAAAATTAGATCAGAAGTTTTTTCAATATATGTTTTCAGCTTCTTGCTTGGCCTATGTGGCAGAAATATCCATTCTAATATAATGCTTTCTCTTTGCATTAAGATTTCTGTTGGAGACTGTCTAGAGGGTAAAATAACCAGTATGCAAACTAGGTCTGGATCCACAGGATTCACATGTGTTTCTTTTCCACCAACTCTAATTTTTTCTTGCTTCATTGGAGAATTCTCTTGGACTATTTAAAACCTTTTCATCATCCAAAGTCTTAAACAGATTAACTAGTTCATAGTTTTTTATACCAATATGGGCCATAGATAAGCAATATCCCCTAGTCGCTTTTGAAGATCGTTAAGAGTCCTCAATTTATCTCTATTCAATTTCACCTTTTGTGGCTTGGTTTTCTGGAAACCTATTTTATATCCTAAACAATTGATAGAATCTCCCCTCTGTACTTTCTCTGAAGCAATTTGTAGTCCCCAATCAGGCAATATTTTCTTTAGTTCTTCAAACACTGTTTCTAATGTTTTTGGGTTTGGGTCTGCCAACAAAATCATTCATATAATGCCAAATGATAGATTACAGGAAGCGCTTGCACAATATTTATAGTGGTTGTTGTACAAAATATTGGCGTAAGGTGGGACTATTCAACATTCCTTGGGATAGGACCCTCCATTGCTACCTCTTAACTGGACATGAATTATTGAGTAGGCACTGTGAAAGCAAATTTCTCTTTGTCCTGTTCCTGTAAAGGTATGGTAAAAAAACAATCCTTCAAATAAATAACCGCAATAGGCCATCCCTTAAGTAGCAGAGAAGGCAGGGGAATACCAGATTGTAAGGAGCCCATAGGTTAAATCACCTTATTAATTGCTCTTAAATCCATCACCATCCTCCATTTTCCAGATTTTTTCTTGACAACAAAAAACTTGAGAATTCCATGGACTGGTTGATTCTTTGATATGCTGAGCCTGTAACTACTCTTGTACCAATTGTTCCAAAGCCTGAAGTTTTTCTCTTGTCAAAGGCCATTGTTGAACCCAAATAGGTTTTTTTGTTAACCATTTCAAAGGTAGTGCTGTGATTGTCCTTTTAGGTTCTGCCGTTATTGGTCAATTCTTTTGTACAACCTGAACGGCTGGTGATCTTTCTTCATAGCACCTTAAAGCATCACTTTTGGAATAATAATTGAGTCTCCAGTTGATATAAGAACTGAGAGGAATTTTAATCTGGGTATTCCATTGCAGTAGTAGGTCACAACCCTACAGATTCACTGCTATGTCAGTCATATATGGCTTCAACCGTCCTTTCTGACCTTCTGGTCATATGCATTCGAGCCATCTCATGCTCTGTTTCACCTGAGATATTGTTCCAATACCCAGAAATGGAATATCCTCTGCCTATAAAGGCCATCTTGGATGCCATGATTGTGGGGTTATGATTGAAATGTCAACCCCCATGTCATCTAAGCCCTGGATATAAATATTATCTACTCATATTTTCAATTTTGGTCTATTCATTTATTGAAGTCTGCCAATATATTCATTTTGTGATCCTTCTTGGAACTTCCGATTTCTCTTTTGAATTTATTCTATTATCCAATTCTGTATGATCTTCTAGATCTGGCATTGGGTGCCCTACTTGTCCTGAGAATGCTGGTCTTCCACTGTGACTGGATATGATCTTTCCTTCCTCGATTTTGGAGTCTGATTTGGGGGCTTCCCGGGGGAAGCCCCAAAAGGCGTTTCCCGATGGTAAAGAGTTGCCTTCTTTGTCCCTGGTAGATCTACATTCGTTGGTTCAATGTCATCTTTTGCCATACCTTCTGCATAACCCAGAAGGTAATGGCCTTCTGTTTGAATCAAACCTAAAACAGGTATTATTTCCAAGGGTACCTTGGGTACAATTCTGTCTTATATGGCCTGGTTTACCACAGTTGAAACAAGTGATGCCTTGGTTCCTCACCCTAACATTGGCAATGGCTTGGCCTACCCAATTCTCATAGCAATGGAGAGCCTTCACATCAGCAAACATGCCTTCACCAAGGATTTGGTCCAGAGAAGCAAAAAAAAAAAAACTCCTAATTTTTCCTTGTTGTTCTAAGGTCCTAGCCTCCTACGTATACCAGCTTCTCCACTGCAAATTCTGACTTTGGTTCAAGACAGCAGTCATCAGCTGCATCCAATCAATTGGTAAGATCCGGTTTTTTGCTGACCATGAATTTATAAGCTGCTTTACATAAGTAGTGTGTATAACATGTAATGATATTGCCTCAAAATCCTTGATGTCTCTCATATGTACTGGCTCATAACTATACTCTACAAATTCTGAGGATCCCCCAAATGCTTTCTTTGTCAGAACAGTAGCTGGGAACCATAGTGGTGGGGAAGGGGGTAGCCCTGTCATGTTTACCACCTTAGGTAGAGTATCTCCAGTACCATAGTATTCCATCGGGAGTTGACCTGAGCTGTTCTGAGCATAAGATGCATTACTAGCCTTTTCTAGTACTGAAATATGGTCCTCCCATTCCTGGATTTTGGATACTACTGGCTTCCATCCTGGAGTTTAGATATTATTGATTTTTCTAGAGCTTGATTTTCCTGAAGAAGCAGTCCTTCCAAAAACCTCACTGAACCAGCAATTTTTTGATCTACATCATGAATGTAATTAATGATTTTCTTGTTCTTGTCATTAATGTAGTCAACAAGTTTCTTGTTTTCATCATTTACATAGAGCCTATATTTTTCTTGTACAGTGTTATCCTTATCCAAAGAGGAAGCCTTATCTGAAAGCTTGTTGTAACCAATTTCCAGAGAATTAATCTTATCTACCATTTTACTGTTTGAAATTTCCACATCATACATCCTGGACATCAATCGTTGATTTCCATATTTTACCTCTTTAACCTCATCTGCCATTTTAGTATTTGAAATGTCCATATCACATATGCTGGACATTAATAGTTGATTTCCATATTTCACCTCTTTCATCATTCTCATATTTTGAAACATAAAAGAGAAACAAGCTGAGAAATAGTAGGCCTGGGGTAGTGAAGCCTTCAAGGTATTCATTCGAGAATTGCTTTCATCATGGAAAAATATGACGTGAAGTCATTCACGGAATAATTATCAGCCATTACCTCAATTTAGGTGTAATGATGATGTTTGGTCAGCAGGTGTCGCAGTAGTGTTCAATGCTCTGTTCACCACCAATATGGCGGATGCAGGGACTCTCAGCAGCACCAGGCTGCCTACAGACCGCATGCGGTCCTATGAGGCTTCAGCAGGCCGAATACAACCCTTAGAAAAAGCAAAATCTCACAAATTAAGACAGGATGGCAATCAGAAGGTTTTTGGTGGTGTCTGTGTCAGACATGCAATTTTTTTGCGTGTTCACAGAGGAATTTACATTTGCCTGGTCCCGGCTCAGTTGCACAGAGTGACAGCGCTTGTGTGGAGGCTGGGCGAGACCATGTTTGGGTTTGTGCACCAGTGGTATGGGGTGAAATTGCACTTGTGCTTGTGCCGTGCGCTGAGGTCATTCAGTTGTGGCTCAAAGTACAGAAGTTGTGGCAGCTAAGAGGCAGTGACTATGAGCCTCTACTCAGTGCTGAGAAAAAGCAATGCAGAGGGGCAACCCTCCATATGGCTGGCATGGCCAGGGGATCACCCATTGCTCTGCCAGCTGGCTGGACAGTGAGAAGTGGAGCCCAGTATGAAGGAAGGATAGGCCAGTGAGGGAGGAAGCTTTCAGCCCACACACCGCAGTGCAGGTTCCCAAAGCTGAAGCTCTGCCTGTCCTCTGCTTTCTAACAGTGTTCCAAACACAAATGGACCCCCTACACCAATGGTCAGCGGCCCGACGTTGGGTCACCAGATGTAGGCAGAAATTCTCTTAAATACACCAATCCAAACTTAATATTTATTAAAATATATGCCAACACTCACGATACAGGTTACAGCTCATGTAGATGCCTGATAGACTGGATTATCCACACAGTGGACAATGGATGACAATGGATGCCAAACCGGTCTCTCCAGCAGTCAGGAACCAGGAAACAGGGCCGTCCAAGATCTCAGCAGCCCCTTCTGAATAGGGTTGGCCCCTCCCCCTTCCAGAGCCCCGGACCCTGACTAGACATCTTCAGACCTTATCAGCTTACACCTGAATCCACCATATATATGTACAATTCTGGCCCTCAATTTACTCCTTTTCCATTTCTATTTAGAAAAAGGCAGGCCTATCATGGTTGTTGCCTCCCATGGGTGTCAACAAAACATGGCATAGCAAGTTATAGCAGGACTAAGCTTCTCCCCTTGTATTGAGGCTGGGGAAGGCAACCCAATATGAGAACTAGGGTTTCAAAAGCCAGCAAAGACTCAGGGATGGCCCCTGTTCCCATTGTTAGGAGTCCCACAAGAAGACCAGGCTCTACAACCGTTACATATATGTGGGGGGCCAGGCACGCGCGGAGGGGGGGGGAGGCTTAGATCAGTCCCATCAGGCTCCCTGGTTGTAGGTTCAGTGTCTGTGAGCTCCTATGAGCCCTGGGATTTTTTCCTGGATATAACTAGAAAAAAAATTATCCTGAGAGACATAACCCAGGCCAGGAAGACAAACATGGAATGTACTCACTCATAAGTGGATATTAACTGAACAGGATAACCATACAATATACAGACTGAGAGAATCTGGGTAAAAAGGAGGGCTCAAGGGGGGTTACTAGGAAGTCCCTGGGAAGGTGACGGATCTTGTGGCTAGACTGTGGGCAGGCAGGCATGGATACTTGAGGGATTGGGTGAGGGAGGAACAAGGCAAGAATACTGAAAGGGATGGCTGGGAAGGTGGCTCACTTCGGGTCAGGTTAAAACTGGTGAAAAGAAAAAATCTGCCACAAATCTCCAAGATGACACAGCTAACACTCCCAGCAACAGGAGACACACAGACTGAACTGGCCATCTACCATGAAGAAGCAAGACTTCCAATGGATGAACTGAGACATCACACAGCCACACAGCCTCTGACCTGCAGTCTGTCCTGACTTTGGGTATGGGGTATGCTGGGGTAATCGTGGCACAGGGACTGTGGTAGTGGCCCACCAATGACTGAATTGGCCTCAGACCCATGCCATCAGAGCGTTCACCCCTGACACTGCCTAGAATGCCAGGACATGAACTCACCCTTTGATAAAACAGTGAATAAGCCTCCAATAAACCCTTTATTCTACATGTTGCCTTGGTTTTTGTGTGTTCACAACAATAAAAATGTAAACAAGTCATAATACAAACACATGATGTGCCTTTATTGGTATACAATTAAAATGTTTAAAAGAAAATAAAGGAGCGGGAAGAAGCACGGTACTCTTGGCAATAATGAGTCAGCACCAATGCCTGAAGAGGGGCTGGAGAGAAAAGTGAACAGCATCTGAGTGTCATCAGTGTCATGTGGGTGATGTGTGGAGGGACTTGATTTATTTTTTGTTTAAAAAAGATTGCCTTCCTTTCTGATTATAAATTTAATTGAGGGAGAATATTTAATGGCTATATCAGCTTTAATAAGATTACTTTTTTTTTCTTATTGTGAATTTAATTGAGGGAGAACATTTAATGGTTATATGATCTTAAACTTTTATATTTTTGATAAGTGATTACAATTTAAAATATATAGAGACCATTGTAATGTATATTGGAAAGATAAATAAGCAAAAGATATGGCTTAGTGGTTAAGAACACTCTTTACTCTTGCACAGGACTCTGGTTTGGTTCCTGGAACACACATAACAGCTCCCTGTCTGTAATTCTGGTTCCTGGAGGCTCTGACTATCTGTTTTGACTTCCAGAAGCACCAAGCACTCACATACATAAAAGCAGGAACATCACACAATAAATAAAAATAAATAAATTTCAAAAGGAGAGAGAAAGATTTACATACACATATTATGATGTACATTTATAAAAATAAGAAATAGAAATAATTTAAAAATTAGCCGTAGCAAGACTTATATGTAAATTATTTATTGTGTTTCTCTATGTGTGTCTTTTCTTACTTTCTTACTAATGTTGTAGGGTAAATGTATTGAAATATCAACAGTCTTATTGTTGTAGAGGAATAATTTTGCAGAGAAAGCATGAAGGGTGGAGTACCTTCCACATGGTTTCATAATTGTGTGAAAGCTCTGGATCCTGATATAGGTCATCTGAATTCAGAGACTGTTCTTGTACACTGCATGATATGACTGTTTGATAGCCAGTTAAGCTTATGGTAGACCAGGACATGGGGTACTCTGCAGGCATTAAGATCATCCTAAAATAATATTTTATGATTTAAATATAATATTTACAGGACAGGAATTCATAAAATTCATTCTGACATGTGAAGCTCTGTGATTTCAATTGTATAAAATAAAAGTGTGTATATGCATGATGAGATGTTTCATCTATATCAGGAGATGGGTCACTGGAGGCTTCCTCCCTAGATCACAGAACTTGCTTTTTCCAAGGGGACCCTTTCCAAGCCAATTCACTGAATACACACTTCACAAACAGTTATGACTATACATCCCAGAGAAAGAACTTGTAAGTTATTAAAGTGCTGCATGAAAATATTCACAGGCTTGCTTGAGAAGCACTATTTTCTCTTTGAAAGACTTGGATCTGTGCAGGAGAAGAAGGCCTAGAGAACAGGCAGATGGGAAGAAGGTATTGAATAGCCTCAATGCTTGGGAGAAAGACATCCTTTTTATGTAAGCATGCAGGATGTGTAGACATAGACCCAGTGCCAAATAGCTGTCTTGTTGCTAACTCACATGTGTATGATCATTCTCTCATGCCTAGACTGTTTAACTCTATTCATGGCAACAGAAGCAAGAATTCTGAAGAGGCTGTGGCTAGAGGACAAACACTGAGGTAGAATATAGGACATCTTTCCTGTTATATAGACATCAGAACAAAGAAGAGGTAATACAGAAAAATGCCAGACATGCTTGAATAAAAATTCTGATGATAGATGATTTCTATTATTCCTTAAACTTCTTGGCATTTTCAGACTCTTCTAGAATATTTAGCACTTATGATCAGAAGTAGGTGATCAAAATAAAGATATAATCTTTCTTGATATATGTGCCAAGTATATGACAGCCCAGTCTAACAGTGGATACAGCAAAAAGAGAGCTTGTAGAATTCCTGAATTATCTTTGGAAATCTAATTTATAAATAAACAAGATCTTAAGCTTGACATCTCCCTATAATGCACAGAGGCATTGATTTTGGCATTGACTAAAGAGTCTTAACTTCAAAAAGGACTAAACTAGATTACTTTTTTCTTTTCTCACATTCTGCCCTTCTGGCCTGAATTTTGATGCATTTTTTTTCTTCTTAGTGCCTCCTTACAGAGTATTTATCAATTGCACTTAGACTTATTTCATGATTAATTAATGAGCATCAATGCAGAGGCAGAAACCAGATTTCCACACATGATGATCAATGAACATTTAACTCATTGAATCTATAAATTGGGCTGCTTGGGAACAGTTAGGAACCATGGAACCATTGGAAGAAATAAGATGGTGTAGGCAGATTAGTGCTTGGTTTAGGGGTTCCCGTGCATCATTTTGAGAGTCTTAATTTAGGAGTTATTGAGGGACTGTAATAGTTATTTACACATTTTGTTGATTTTAGTTTGGGGGCTGGGGTTTCTTGTAGCTTAGGCTGATCTCCAGCTTGGTATATAGTCAACAATAACCGTCAGATTCTCGGTCTGAGGAAGTCATCTTGAGTAGTCCAGTTATAAATATCTACTGATCTGTCTTTACTTGAACACTGGATTAGGCCTCGTGTCTATCACTTCAGTAGCAGAGAAGGAGTTGGTAGAAAGAAATGGATTCATCATTTAACAAATAGCTTATTAAAGGGTATTGCTGAGAACACCAGGCTGGGCACCAGTTAGAGTGCAGCTTAGAGATTAAGGTGGTGGGCTGTAGGAATCTCTGTCTGAGAGAAGCATGTTTACATTTGAGTTAGTTCTTTTGTGGGTTGTTTCCTGGCATGTAACTTATGCCATGGTGGAAGGAGCATCTAGAACAATCTGTATACAGTTCCAGAGGGTAACACAAGATGTTGTGTATTGATTTCCAGTTGTGCAGTGTCTGCCATGCAATCAAGGGCCATGTCAATCCAGGCATGCTAAGAAACGCAGCTGTTACCAGGTGCTGGGTCATAGCTCTGTGCTGTCTGGTGCAGCGTTTCCTTAAAAATTATTATTATTATTACAATTAGCATACAAAGAGTTAGGTTTCAATATAGCATTTTTCAAACACAATTTTTATTCTTTAAAAATTCTCTTCCCCTTCTACCTTCTTCCCCTGTGTAGTCACGTGCCCACAGCTCTCCTTCCTCTTGCACATGGTATGCACCCTTTTAGCCCACACTTTAATTCTGCTCTGGTCTTCTATCTAGATTGCTGGTCTGTACTCACTCTCATCCTTATTTACACATATACAAGATATTGTAAGTTAGAATATTATGTGATAGACAACATGTAAATTTTGTCTTTTGGAGTCTGAGACAGTTTATAATATTTTCAAGATTCATTCATTTCCTTCAAATGCTCGTAATTCACTTGCCTTTCCAGTTGAGTTTATATATGTCACATTTTTGTTGTTTACTCTTTTTTTTTTTTTCCTCTGCTATTGGGAGTATGACAGCAATAACCGAGGCTCTATCTGTGGCAGGGTGCAGAGCCTTTGGGTGTAAATCCACAAATGGTAGATCTGCTCTATATGGTAGTTCTATGTTTCAGTTTTTGAGGAACAGGTCTCGGTAATGGTTGTGCAAGCTAACACCCTCAGCAGCAGCAATGAAAGGCTCTGCCTTCCCCACATCCTTACCATTCACTGTCATCTGTTTCTTGATTATAATCAATTTGACTGAAACAGAATCTCAAAACTGTTTTAACGGCATTTCTCTCACAGACAAGGCTGTTGAGCACTTTTAAATTATCTGCCTATTTGTGTTTCTTTATTTGAGAATTATTTGCTCATTTCTTTAGCCTTTATTGTTGTAAGTTTTTTTTTAAAGTGTACTTTTTTGGTTTTGCAGTTCTTTTAATATGTTCTAAATAGCCATCGTTTCCCTGATCAAAGTTAGCAAAGATCTCCAAGTTCTCTAGGTTGCCTGTTAACTCTGTGCATAGTTGTTGTTGTTGTTTTGTTTTTTATTCTCAGAAAAATGTGTTTATTTTATATCATTCTGGTTTTTAAATCTTGGAACTATTTTGTACACTGGAGTCCTGTTCAAAAAGTTTTTTACATACACCTATAACGTGAAATGTTTCCTCTAGCAGTTGAAACATTTCAATATTTTAAATTAAGGCTTATGATTCATTTTTTGTTGATTTTATTGCAGGGCTTGAGACTAAGATTTAACTCCCTTCTTCTGCAGGTGGATCCAGCGTTACCAGTGCCATGTGTTGACTAGGCTTTCCCCCAGAAGACTTTCAAGCTTCTGTCAAAACTTGAGGTGGCCATGCATGGCTGGTCGGTTTCTACATCCTTCACTCTACTCCACTGGTTTACCTGACTGATTCTGTGACAGGAGACTCTAGTCTTTGTCACACAGGTCCTCAGATTAACTGAGGTCGCATGTCACTCTTCTGAAGTGCAGTTTCTGCACAAGATTCCTCAGGTTGTGAGTGTCTTTTGTGTTTCTATAGGGAGTTTTGGGTTAATTTTGTTCTAGTCCAGTAATAATATCATTGAAATATGTCAGCTGTTCTTGATAAAATAGCCTTTTCCAGATATTACTCCTGCTGACAGAGTAGCGTGGATTATCACTCCTTCCTTGTATCTTTGTTTCTTTCCTCAATGGTTAATGTTGGGAGTTTATAGCTTCTGATACTAGCAGTTTAGGATTTTTGAATCATCCTTGTAAAATCTCTCTAATGGAGAACTAACCCCCTTTTCTCCTCTTTTATCAATTATCTTCCCTTCCCACAGACTTTGTATAACTTACCATGTGACTGAAATATTTTACTGAGTCTTCAAATGCTGTTCTAAAGTGTGGCTGTTCAAAATGTGTCAAAAATCAATAGGATTGCCTTCTGCAAGGAGCCTGTGGTCAATGGACAATATGAAATTTCCCTTTGGTCTGGTTTTCATTCAAATCCCAAGAAATTTCTAGTCACATTGTGCTTTAAGATGCCCTGGTCCAGTGTATCTTCTTACACACTGACCTTCATACTTTATACTTTACCTTAAAACCATCTAAACTCTCTGTTTCAAGCATTTTAATTAATTCATTGATTGTATGAGTGTATATGCTGCATGTTTGTGTGTGGGTGTACATGTCAGAGACAGCTCTTAGGAGTTGGTTCTCTCTCTGGAAGTTCAAACTCAGCTTGTCAGGCTTGCTATCAGACACTTACTTGCTGATGCCTCTCAACAGTCCTCAATCTATCTCTCTCTGTATACACACACACACACACACACACACACACACACGCGCGCGCGCGCACACACACACACACACACACACACACACACACACACACACACATACACACAATCAGATTGTAAGGAAGCTTACAGGTCTCAAGTCAAAAAAATAACAGCATCCCCTCTTTTCCTTTATTCTGGTCTCCCACATTTGTCAGGTAGTTGTTTTATAGTAATAAATATTACTTTTACATTTGTATCATTTTCTCAATTGGAGGCATTATCTGTTAACTCCACACTAAAGAGTAAGCTTTTATAGTCTCCCATTTCTACTTCCCACCCACATAATCCTCTCTAATTACTTACAATTTTTATTTAAATCACCATTCAGTGCACATATTGCTATAGCTCTAAAAATCCTGTGCATTTTCTTTCCTACAGAGTGGGGATGTTTGTCCTCTTTATTCACCTCCTCCTCCCTCCCACCCTTCCTCAAATCTATAGGGAGTCACATTCAACACAATAATCACTCTTTGAGGTAGAAATCCTGTGCTTTTAGTTTCAGGAAATTTATTTGAATGGTTTCCTTGAAAAATGTCCCACCTGATTTTCGCATGTATGATTATTTTTTTCTTGTTATTTGTTTGTTTTGCTCTCTATGTTACCTTCTATGTCACTAACATTTTCACTTCATGTTTGCCTATCCGTCATTGTTCTAATTTTTCATACTTTAGTGCCCCTTCCACCTACATACTCATCAAAGTGATGGATATACTTTCTGTGCATTTCTCTTTGTTCTCTGCATATAGAGAATGTAATATTTCTGCTTTTGTTCCTTAACCATTACCATTGTGGTAGTTTGGATGAAAATGGCCCACATAGACTACTCGTATAATGAACACTTGGTCCCTAGTCAGTGGACTGTTTGAGAAGGGTTAGGAGGTGTGGCCTTGTTGGATGGGGTGTGTCACTGGGGGATGGGCCTTGAGGTTTCAAAGTCCATGCTATTCTCAGCTCTCTCTGCCTCCTACCTGTACACAAGGGGGTAAGCTGCCAGCTGCCGGCTTCCTGCAGAGGGGTGTGGACACACCCTTTGAAGCTGTAAGTGCCCAGAGTTACTCTTTCTTCTATAAGTTACCTTGGTCATGCTGTTCTGTCATGGTAATAGAAAAGTAATGTGTTAACAACATTATTTGAGAATTCCTCCATCCACTATTATAATTTCCCATTTATTTTTACTTTTTATTTTTTATATTTGTTGTCTCTTGAGACTCCGTTCACACAACACAAGAGTTCATGCAACAAACTAAATTGGTGCACTCTTATTCAGGACTTTGTAACTGGTACATTTTAGTCTTGGACTGTCTGTTTAATCTGCCCTATGAGATGGGGCCATTTCTGTGGAAAGCCTGCAATGTCTGTATATTCATGACTCCAGAGTAAATTCTTCAAACTTATTTTGAGAATAAGAATGTAGGTACTTAAATTCTGAAAGTCTCACTTAACATTTCATTTAATTTCCTGGCTTTATCTTTTCCTGTGTTCAACAGGGCATGGTATTTCCTTTGATGGTTTTTCCTTAAAACTATCCACACTTGCCAGATTCCCAAACTGTGATCAAGTTAAGCTAGCCACACAGAGTGGCCATGTGTGCAAAGTAATGTTTAGTCAATGTGTAGGCAAGTGGTAAGACATACATTATAAGTATCCAAACCATTCAGTCTTCACAGCCTCCATCCAGGCAGTATAGTTAAGAATACTGGACTTAAAAATGCCTTTCCCCTTGGAAGACAGACATCAAAATAGATGGTTCTAACAACATGCTCCATAGAACAAAATAATTGTAAACACCTCAAACCAAAGCTAAAAGCAAAAAGTATAACCGGTTCAAGGTTCTACTTCTTTCTTCTCAGAGAGTAGACCTCAGTGTTCAGTAGATCCTGACCAACACCCAGGGGCAGAGAAATTTGTACACTGAAGGGTCTGATTGCTACTTATGGTGGTATCAGCAAGCTCCTGTCCTTCAGGGGTGACATCACCTCCACAACTGTTGGTTATGAACCACTCTGTGATTCTAGCCTTAGAGTCTATTGCTGCACAATTCCTACCACTGACACTCAGGACTCTTCTCTTCTGAGTTTTCCAAGCAGTTATTCCATCTATGTGCTTTGCAGCCTTCAGAACCCTGTTCTAATTAATCCCACTCATGTTTTTGGCTTTGTGTTTTATAAGGCTCTTAAGGATTACTTTATTTTCTACTTTGAATCAGAAACTCCTAGAAACAAATTTTTGAAAAAGATTTTTACTCAGAGAAGAACATTGTAGATAAAATAAATGATTCATTTAAATAGATTAAAACTAATTACTCACATAGAGGTAAATTGGAAGGCTCACTTTATTAACTTTGGGAAATCAGCTCCAAACACTGGAGTTTGCTGAAGGACCAGCTCAAGTGTCCTTCAAAGAGCATTCTTCTAATATCTTAGTTTGCTCAATAAAGTCATGTCCTTGTGAACAAATACATGGATCAAGAGAGCAAAAGAAGGTGGTAAAGCTGCAAAGCACAGAGTTAGGAAACAAATGATTTAAGTAACCTTTACCCAACAGATTTGCCTTTCATTTATGTCTGGAGAGTTAGCTTCAGTTTGTGTGAATCTGCAGTATGAATTAATAAGAGACCCTCCAACAATTCTTTCCTACCATACACAATGTAAGATGGCTACTGTGAGGCTTTAATTTCAGATTAATTGTCCAAATGTGGAGCAGCTTTCCTAACTGTCTGGAACCCCATGGGAATAAAGTATTACCTTCTACTGCCCTCTGGAAGAAGCTGTGTTTCCTGAATATTGTGAGCTGCTTTGAGTGGATGAAAACCATTTAGAGGCTGCTGTGTGTGCCTCACTAGATGATGGGGTCACCTGTTAGTGTTTGTTGTCTAATGAACAAATATCACTTTCACAAGATTTTAATTGGGATTTTGCTTAAGCCAAATCAACTTCTCTGAATTCTTGGCTCTGATTTCTCTTTCAATGGTGACAGATGAGCGTAATAAATAAGTAACAAAACAGAAGGGTTACTGCCACTGATGAAGATATATATTAAACCTGCTAAATAAAAGTATTTTTCAGGTTCACTGTATTCTTAGAGGTCATTGGGACAAAGACCATTTACCAATAAAAACATTAATTGTACATACATGGAAGAGGAAATGTACTGGCCTGGGAGAGAGATCACACCATCAACCATTTTGTCCGCGTTAAATTGCTATTGGCATGTGAAAGTTAATAGTTGATCAGACACCTTCAAATAACACTCAAGTCCATGTGATCACAGATTTGTAGCATTGATGTACAAAGGGAAGGCTTGTGCAGAATATCTGATAAGGCATCAAGTGAGACACAGTTTTCTTCTTTCTGCATCACCTTTTCTTCAGGATGACTCTGGAGCTGGCAAAAGGATTCAGGTTGAAGGAGATCCCAGATAGAGATTGAAGCATTGACCAGTAGTCATGATTTATTATAATTTGCAATTTCCTTGGGACTGCATGTAATGTGTTTGTGATCCTGGGGAGGACCAAGGACAACCTCTGCTGTCACTTCTCAGACATCATCCAATTTTCTTTTATAGGACCACTCTCTGTCTCGTTAGCTTGGAACTCTCCAAACAGGCTAAATGATGTTACCAGAAGTCCCAAGGGTGTTCTTAATACCATCCCCCACCTTTTGAATGAAAAGCATATGCCACCAAAGTGGGTCTTCCTTTTTTTCTTTCACTGGACTCTAGAGATTCAATGCAGGTTCACTTACAGCCCCTCCCCAGGCATTCATGATTTCCAAATGGGATAGAAATCTTTTCTCTGATTGTTTCTCTCAACACTGGCATCATGGGGATCATCACTTCATCTCAAGCTATGTGTGAACTGTGAATTGTGGTGGGGGATTTTTGCTATGCTATTTCCAATGTATTTCCAACTACATTGTTTTTTGGAACTTTGATAGTAATAAACTGATCTGCTGTCACCTTGTATAATGTAGAAAATCTAGCCTCTTCATATGTTTCCTTGCGTAAATCTCATGTATAGTTGCTCAGTGTAGGTTCTGCTTTCATTTAAAACATTTGAAAATGCTGTGCACAATTATCCATTCCTTACAAAACAATGCTCTGAGAGATCAGGCTCTGCTTCTTAGTCCAAAACCCAAACTGTTCCTTTGGCAGCCTTTGTTGCATATATAGGTCTATGAACTAATTTTAGAGTAATTTAAAGCAAGCTGGAGAAATACAGTTTCAGAAAGTTTCATTATGAGGCTAGTGCTAATGTTAAAGAAATTCTGTTTACTTTTCCCAGTTAGCATGGGCACATTGTTTCCTCTATGGCTCTGATTTATATGGCAGTGCTGGTGGTTTTAGCAGCCTGCGTTATTTATTATACTTTTAAGTAGTTAAAATTTTAAATTATGAATTTTTTGTTTAAAGAAAAACTATAAAGAAATCAGCATAGTTAATTAATTCATTTATTTGTGTGGGTGAGTACCCATTTTAGTACCATTTGTTTTAAAAAATGAATCCACTGTGGAGTTTCCTTTGCCTTTAAGAGCAAGTGAGTATTTAGTTTGCTTCTATTCCACAGCCCACTATTCCTTATAAATTGCACACCTCGCTGGCCTATTTATCTGTTCTGTTGGTGATTCGTGACTGCTGCATTGTCTGGAGGTTGGCTATTCTCAGCCCTCCAGCTGCCCCACTTCAGAACCGTATTAGCTGTTCCTCTTTGCTACAGTTAATGGTATTGTTGGCATGTGAGCATAGCCTGGTTATGTTATTTTCTAATTTGCATGGTATTCTGTGTATAATAATTTAAAAGCAATCATTTTAGGGCTTAAATTTTTCAGTATTTCTAATTTTCATTTTTATAAACAATTTCAGAATCATCATCACGTTTAGTTTTTCTTCTTAGTATTTACTTCTTTGGGAATGTTTCCCAAAGGGAAATAAGCTATATGACTAAACTTTATGTAATTCATTTTTAATTTTAAGGGATTTTTCTACACAATTTTGAGAATTAATGACATTGGAACACACATTTCTTTTCATCTCCAGCCATATCATCAGAGACAACTATTACCCTGTTCTTTTGTTTTCTATTATCCTTATTTTTCAAAATAACATTTTCACAGAACAGAAATTAAATTGTTAGCAAGATATATTTTTTGTAATTTGGTTGTACTTCTCAATTTTTAAATTTTATTTGTGTTTATTATGCATCTCTAGGCTTGATCAGATGGGGCCTTTACCAACCAAGCCACCTGAGCAGCCCCATAATCCTTTTTCTTTTTGTGTTTATTTACTTATTTTTATTCTCTGACAGCTCCTCATATGTATATAATGATCTGTAGTCATTTCCAACCCTGTTCACCTCTCTAATCCTTCCACAATCATCTTCCCAACACCCCCCCCACCTCTACCCCCATATGTTTTTGTTTCTTGAGATAATTTCATCTCCTAACATTAGTCTAGGCTACTGGGAAATCCAAGGCTAAATTTTCATACAGATGCTGCTGTATTCTTACATTTTGCTCATGTATTTTTTTCCTTCTCCTTCTACTCAATTTTTCTCATTCCAATGCATTTAGGAATCCATGTGCTCATATTTTAAATTTACATTTTTTGTTGCTTAGCATTTCAATATGTTTTATAAATGATGAAAATTTTATTAACATTATGAAAATATCAGCCAGGCTTTATAAACATTTTCTTCTGTTTACTGTTTATAGATAGTAACTATTTTTGAGTGTGCATTGTTGCTGTATAGACCAGGCTGGTCTACACTTGATATCCTTCCACTCAGCCCTCTGAGTGCTGGGATTGTTGTACCACCCAGTTCTGATCAACTCTTAATTCCCAGTTGTTAGAAGCCTGGTAATTATGTGTAATTATGCTTTGCATTTAACCTAATTCCTGTTGAGTGAGCGTGGGGAGCATCTGCAGGTGTTCATTCTAATTCTCATAAATCTGGATCCAGGGACAAGAAACTGGTATCACAGTCTTACTCTTAAAAGCACGCCACATTTAATCTGATTCTGTGCTGCCTCTGTCTTCAAATTCTTCATAGTATTTTTTTTTAAACTTATAATTTCCTGAAGAACTCTGATAAGTCAGTGGAGAATGAGCAGGAGTATGCATCGTTCTCACCTCCTTTTGTAATATTCTTTTACAAATATTCTCGAAGCATATAATCCTGGTGTATCTACATTGTATGGAGCTCTGCCAGACTCACAGGGAAGTATGCACATGGTTAGAGGACCAATAAGGTCAGAGAAGACATAGGTTCCTTTGGAACAGCAACATGTTTCATGTGTAGGAAGCCACAGAATCATAAAATTATAAACAATGAGTCTCCTCGCCTCTTTATTCATGTTGGAACCAAACTCTTAAAAAATAAAATGGTGGCAGAGAAGGGAAACAGGATACATGCTTCCCACAGTTCCCTTAGCTCCCAGCCCCTTTCCTGCTCACTAGAAAAATTCAGACTGTTTTAAGTCTGTGTGTCAAGAAAGTCAAGATAAAAACAATTAACCTTATTTATTTATTTATTCATTCATTCATTCATTCATTCATTTATTTATTTATTTATTTATTTATTTATTTATTTATTTATTTCCATGAACTAGTAACTTGAATCATGTATTTTCCACAATTTATCATGAAGTTTAATGATATTATATTTGTACTTTAGAATATCACTGTATAATATAGAAATAAATGAAAACACTTGAGTTAATAATTTAAATTTTAGCACTAATTTATAATTATAGTAAATAACAAATAGAGCTATGATGACTACTTAAGAAAGACACCACTGAACAAAAAATAAAAGCCTTATTTTCTTACTACATAACTACACTTTTGTTTTTTATAGAAAGGATTTCATATAACTTTGGGAAATGATGCTTGTGAATATTATAAGTTTTGGGGACCTTTTTGAGATTGATGAGTTGTATTTTCTGAGTCTTGCAAGTTTCGTTTACTTCCTGGATCTTAAGTAGTCTCTCCCCAGGGTGGAATCTTTTAATTCATGGGAAATTGTTATATAATAAGTATTCCCTGTGACCAAGTAACCACCAGAGAAATAAAGTAGACCTGGACTAACAAATGCTTTTGCAAAGTATAAAGGCATGGCTCAAAAGAGGATGGTTATGGCAGAATAGTCCAACCTCAAGGCATCACTTAGAAGCAGTTGCATACAACTGTGGGTATATATTCAGATAGTTCATTTTTCTAATGAAGATGTAGGTAGTGTTGTAAAACAATATTGAGTTCCAGACTTAGCTAAAACTTGGTTGAAATTCTCTCATTTGGAAAGAACATAATCAGAGCATAATGTTAATGGGGATGTACTCATTATTTTTTCTTTTACTGTTACTATATACTGGGGAAAACAACTTAAGAAAATGAAGATTTTTCTTAGCTCGTGGTTTTAGGGTTTTCATCCCATCATGGTAAGGAGAGTAGAGTGGAGCAGAGAAGCTTACATTATAGTGGCAGAGAGCAGAAAGGAGAGTGTGTACATGTGCCAGCTGGATTTGTCTTTTCTCGATTACATTCTCTCAGTTCCCAGCCTATATGACTTTTCTGCTCTCATGCAGAGTGGTCTTTTCTCTCTTAATAAATCCTCTCTCAAAATACTCTAGAGGTTATGCATGGACTTAGTCATGTGACCTTTCACTCCCTCAGCCATTGCTGTGTACTGAATGAAGGTGTCCTGAAAATTGCTTTTCCTGCCCATAATGGTTCTGGTAAAAATACCATCTATGGGCTTACAGAGCACCATAGATATCATGATGACATTTACGCAGAACTGCTTATAACTAAAAAAATCACTTAACTGAAAAGGAAATTCAACAGTATGACCTGTTCCCCAACAAACTTTAGAAGATCTGGCTTGATAGAATGCTAAAACAGTATTAATGTGTTCTTATGGGACCAACTAGTATGTAGTACTAGGTTGTGTGCCCTACAAAATGTTCTGTATATCCTGAGCCAATATGTAATATTTGGTACTTGTGCTACCAACTTGACATGAGATAGAATTATTGGAGATGAAGAAGCCTTAATTGAGAAAAGGCTTACATTGGATTGGATCGTAGGTCAGCCTGTAGAGCATTTTCCTAATTAGTGATCAATGGGGGACCAAATCAATTTTAAGTGGGGCTACTCCTGGGCTGATAGCCCTGGTTTCTTCAGGAAAGCATGTTCAACAAGCCATGGGGAGAAAGAAAGGCCCTCCATGGACTCCCCATAAGCTTCTGCCTCTAGGTTCCTGTCCTGTTTTGACTTGTTTCTTTCCTGACTTCTTCAGTGATGAACAGTGATGTAAAAACATAAACCAAATAACCCTGTTGCCATCATGTTTAATCACAGCAATAGTAAGCCTACTAAGATAGTGCTCATCCTCCATATCTAGGAATCACACAGATCCAGAAATCATGAAAGGGAGTTACAGTGACCCTTTTCACTATTGACTGTCTAAATCTACCATTAAGTTTCCCTCTCTGTCCTCATGACTTTAGCTATCTTTCTTAGCATTTATTAATTCAAAGAGGAAGAATGTTTCTTTTAGGGCTTTAAGAAAATTTCATTGACTTGGAACCTGAGATTGTCAGTGACGACCTTAAACATTTGTTGGACATTTAGACCCTCCTCCTCTCACACAGGGTGGTGTCTTCTCTCTTACTTGAAATTAATCCTCTTATAGACATTTACTAGGTTGGATTTGCCAATCTTTTATGCAATTCAATCAAGCTAAAAGATAAATCTAGAGTTTCAGTGAAAATGTGTATCTAGACCTCTCCAAGTGCTGCCTAGTGAGAAGATGGTTGCATCCCCTACAATTGTTCTCTGAACATAAAGGAAGATTTTTAATAGCTACTTAGGAAAGATAGTCTAGTATGGAGATGTGAGGAAGCTGTGCTCCTCCCAATCTCTCTTGTCACCACTGAGCTCTGATAAAACTTCATTGGCTCAGAATCTGAGATTGTCACTGACTATTTTGGACATTTTATGCCATTGACTCAACAGGAGAGCAAGAAGATTACTCTTAGTGGGAGAGAAACATTGGTTGTTACTCTGCAATAAGAAGTGACTCTGGGGTGTAGAGCTTGCTGTTTTTTCTTTTATTTGAAAACCAATTCTGCTTTTTCATGTGAAGATATTGCATGTGTTTTGATTAACTTTATCTTTTGCTCATCACTAGTTAACTTTTAAATTTAGTGACTATACTATAAGACTTCTACTCATTTACTATTGAATCACACAACTAATGATGACCAGATATTTAGATTAAAAAGTTACGCAGCAATGTAGAATGTGCCCAAGCTTTGTTACCCTAAAGTCTCAATGTCTGAAATTTCCCTAACAAACTAGCAATATAATTTTTCTATATTTCTAGGATAAAAAAAATAAAGTGATCCCAAGCAGCAGCTCCTCATGTTCATCTTCTTTCTGTACAACCCTCCCCCTCTTTTTTGCTACCCTCAATGTGCCTTTTCTTTATCTCACCCTCAGCAGCATGGTTGCTGAACAAATTGCTTCAGGCTTTTAAAAGAAATGAACAAGACTGGTTTCTGTCATGATTAACTTTGGGGATTTATGAGGAAGCTGCTTACAAAGTTTGGGCAGAAATCATCCACTGCCCGTGTGCTGCTGGCACTGATAATATGTAGACTCTCTGGAGAAGGTCTGAGGACTTAGCTTGTATAACTATCAGGCGCACACTGTCGTCAAGGTTGGAGGAGTGGTGTTATTAATTTCTACACTTCCCAACCAGTTACTTAACTTCCGAAGGAGTTTCCACTATCCGTCTTTTACCGACTTAGAAAAATGTTTTAAAACATTACAGAGGTAGGGATGGTTGTGTGTGCTCTGTACGGTGGCTATGTAGCTATTTTAGGTGAACTGGGAAGAAAAGGAAAGAGAGAAGAAAGGAAGGGAAGAGGAAAGGGAAGAACAGAGAAAAAGTAATATATGAGAGTCAGGAAACTAAAGAAACATGCAGGATTCTGAAAGCTCAGAGGGTTATAGACCTCACGAGCCTCCACCACGAGATTCATTGGTTTGCTTCACTTATTTCATGTCCTGTTTAGTTTGAGATGTGTGTGTGTGTGTGTGTGTGTGTGTGTATGTGTGTGTATGTGTGTGTATATGTGTGTATGTGTGTGTGTATGTGTGTGTATGTGTGTGTATGTGTGTGTATGTGTGTGTATGTGTGTGTATGTGTGTATGTGTGTGTATGTGTGTATGTGTGTGTATGTATGTGTTTATGTGTGTGTATGTGTGTGTATGTATGTGTGCATGTATGTGTGTGTATGTGTGTGTGTATGTGTGTGTATGTATGTATGTGTATGTGTGTGTGTTTGTGTGTGTGTGTATGCGTGTGTGTTTGTGTGTGTATGTATGTGTGTATGTGTGTGTATGTGTGTGTGTTTGTGTGTATATGTGTGTGTATATGTGTGTATGTGTGTGTATGTATGTGTGTGTATGTGTGTGTATGTGTGTGTGTATGCGTGTGTGTTTGTGTGTGTATGTGTGTGTATGTGTGTGTATGTATGTGTGTGTATGTGTGTATGTGTGTGTATGTGTGTGTATGTGTGTATATGTGTGTGTATGTATGTTGTGTATGTGTGTGTGTATTTTAGCACAGAGTCTTATGTCACTGAGGATGGCTACAAATTATAAATGTAATGAAGGATCCCCTAGAATCAATTTTCCCACCCACCACTGAAGTGCTTTCCTACTCACCATTCTCTCATACTGTGGTTGACTCTT
Source organism: Phyllotis vaccarum (assembly GCA_033318265.1). Taxonomy (NCBI): domain Eukaryota; kingdom Metazoa; phylum Chordata; class Mammalia; order Rodentia; family Cricetidae; genus Phyllotis; species Phyllotis vaccarum. The sequence continues at coordinate 62,782,979 of JARWLC010000009.1, forward strand.
TGGTGCTATAGTCATCACTGAGTTACTGTCCTATAAATTCCGCTGTCTTAGGGTTCCTATTGCTGTGAGGAAACCCCACAACCAGAGCAACTTGGGAGGAAAGAGTTTACTGTGCTTACACTTCCATCTCACCTCTAATCCTCATTAAAAAAAAAATGAGGATGGGAACTCAAACAGGGCAGCATCCTGGAGGCAGGAGCTGATGCAGAGGCCAAAGAGGGGTGATGCTTATTGCTTTGCTCCCCAGGGCTTTTATACCCTGCCTTCTCTTCTTAAAGCTTTCTTTTTATTTATTCTTTGAATCTTTCCCATGAATTTCCATTCTATTTATTTCCACACCTCTTTGTTTCCACCCTCTGCCCTTGCAAATCCTTCTCCAAATAAAATAAAATAAATTTTAAGAGAAAATAAAAAGACAAAGAAACCCCAAAACAAAACAAAAAGGTAAAATTAAAAAAAAATCAGTCTCATCATGGAAGCTGTTCTGTGACATAGTGAGTCGTGCAGTGAACCCTTTTCCCATATATCTTTACTTAGAAGTGTTTACTGCAGAGTCGTTTCATTGGTCTGGTTTGAGGCCTCTGGTTTCTGCTACACTATCCATGCTGGACCCTCACTGGGGCTCCTCTTGGTTATTGTGCTGTTGTCCTGTGTCATGGGGATCTGTAAGTTTTGGGTCTGCAGGACCTGTCCCTTCCTGTGTTCCAGCAGATCACTGATAGGGTGGATGTTGAGGTGAGTAAACACATAACCCTGGATCTGGGGCTAGTTAGTTGCAGGGTTGGTCAGGTGCCAGCTCTCCCTTGTCCTCAACACCAGGGTGAGCTCTTCTATATTGCCCTTTGTATTTCATTCCTTGTAGCCATGAGCAAGAGGGAAGTTCTGCTTTCATGTCCTCAGGGTTGGTTTTCCTCAGGAGCAGCTCTACTGCCAGGTATGGTATGGAAGCCACTCTCGTGAGTGCTGAAACTGATGAGGGCAGAAAGAGTTCTCCTGCTCCCACCACCTCAGGCCCAGCCCTCCCACCTGTCTCAGGTGTTAATGGGTTGGGATGGGTGTGAGGGAGGGCATCACTCTTCCACCCATCCTGCCAAATGACAGATAAGCTCTGGGGACAGGCTTCCCATCCTCACCACACTGGGGTTGGCTCTATTGTGCTGTCCATCGGCCTGCTTTTATATTTTATTTTATTTTAGTAGAATCCAGAAACTTTAGTTTATGGTGACACCACCGAAATTGGCTGGACCTTTCTTGAGTCATTAATAAGAAAACAGCCGACAGGCTGATCTTATGAATGCAGTCTCCTCCTATCACAGGACGACTTTAGTCCAGGCCAAGTTGACATAAAATCATGTGGCACAAGTTCCAACAAACAAAACTTATGGAGCAATTATTTCTTTTATCTGTTTATGTTCTATCTGGAGTGAGTCATGATCCTGACTCTCTTTGCTTCTATAATTTCTCCCTTCTCACTTCAACTGAACTCCAGGAGTTTGGCCAAGTGCTTGGCTGTGGGTCTCTGCATCTGCTTTTATTAGTCCCTGGATGTTATGATGACAAATAGAGCAGTCACCAATCTGACTATAGAGGAAGTCCAGTTTAAGCACCCTCTCCACCATTGCAAGGAGCCTTAGCTAAGGACGTCTTTGTATGTTCCTGGGGATTTCCCTAGCACCAGGTTTGTTTGCCTTTCCTACAGGAATGGACTGTGACCCTCTCAATCCATGAGCCCAAATAACCATTTCTTCTGTTAGATTATTTCCATCAGATATTTAGGTCACAGCAATACACATTTAGACTATAAATATAAAATACAAAATATAGACATCAGAGCTTCAAGTGCTAGAAGGAAATTGGTACTTAGAGCTAAAGATAGAACCAAGACACAATTAGGAGGTAAGGAGGGTGGATGGTCACAATTCTTACTTAGAGGAACATTAGATTAATCTCTGAAAATTTCAAACTCCTCCTTGGGCAGGCATGTTAGCACTAAGCATTTGGGAGGTTACAGCAGGAAGATCCTAAGCTCAAGGACAAAGAAGAGACTCATAGGAGACCCTACTTCAGAAATAAAAAATGCTTGTCAAAGTTAAATAGAAAGAGAAATGATTCTTATTCATATCTAAATACTCTATAAAACCAACTATGTCTCATCCTTGACATAAGGCCCAGTTTACAGCAGGCTATAAAAGTCCAACACTGCTTAACAGGATGACTAGGAGAGAAATATGTCAGGGATGATTCATCTAAGAGCAAGCAGAAAACAGTCACCAGGGAAAGGAGACATAGGAGATGACCAAAGAGGCTGTCATTTGTGCTCCAGGGGCTATAGCTGGCCTGAGATTAACTGTACTCTGGTGTGGGCTGAGATTCCCAGCTTCCTGTGCACTATCATAGCTTTTATGCTGCCTCCTGGGAGACTTCCGTTACTCCCACAGGGGACACTGTGTAGGCAAGAAGTGAGACAAGCGGCATCTGTAAGGACATGCTTGGGATGAAAGATCAAAAGCAACTTCCTTTTATTTCTGCCCCATCTCCTCTCTTTTCTCTCTCCTGTTTTTTTTCCTATACAGCATAGAGACAGTCAGACCTTGGTACTCCTGTGAAACTTAAGTAACTGATTTCACTGTGATCATTGCTAATGTTGGTGGCTTGCATCTACTGAGTGATTTTCATCTGTGCTGCCCTTTGAAACAAAGCACAACCCCTTTACCCGTTCCTATAACTCTCTTTTTGCAAAGTATAAAGCAAAACCCAGAACCAGAACCAACTGAATATGAGTTCAAGAACAATGGTAGTATGTAGAAATCTCAGAGGGAGAATAGCACCGGCAGCTCTGGACCTGGGCCATGATCAAGCCTAACTTGCCAATGATCCAGCAAGGGGAACTGGGCTCCTCTTAGATCTCCAGGCTTCATACTGTTGTCTTTGCAAGAGGGACAATGGGTCCCTTTACCCAGTAGTGTCTATAGCTCCGTTTACAGTTTGTCTTCCTTGGTATCCCATACTGGCCATTGTATTCTTATTCCGTATACAATCATGACATAAAATGTCAGGCTTTTTTATTTTCATGGAGTTTACATATATACTATATATCTACATTTAATTCTCATCTCCCCCCTGAGTCTATTCCATTCTGATTTAGGCCTAAAACTTCAATGGTCGAAGCACTCATCAATTGTCATCTATTTATTACGATTCACACACTGATGTGATCTCTGATCACATCCCAAGAATTATTCTGCAAAACTTCTGAACCAGTACTAATGAAGATATGTGGATTGAGATTTTTATTGTTGTGAATTTTTCTTCAATTTCCATAAGAAAATCAATGCTGGCTTCCTTTATCTTATTTTTATTTACTTTTTCATTTGTTTATTTCTTTTATGATTTATTGCTTACATTCAACTCTTCCAAAGCAATAAATCCTTAGACACAAATTTCAAAATCAAAATACCTTTAAAATATATATTCTTGTTTAACTTATTAGCCTTTGCAATTGTAATCCATTGTCTTTCTGCAGTTAGCACATTAACAGTTAAAAAATTAAAAGAAAACACATAACAAACAAATCCAAATTTTGTGTCTATTTTCCATCTTTACGTGGCTTATTATATTTTTATTACTCTATTTCTCTTTTTAAAGACTTTCTCTATCCTCTTTCTTTTCTCTCTGAAGCCTATGTACCTTTTACACACACTGTAACCTGTTTACAGATTTTTTTTCATCTGAATCTGTTTTATTGTGAATCCTTAATCATCTTCCAATCAGAAGAGCTTTTAAAATACACTCTCTTAAAGAGCTGCAGTTCTCTTAAAGGGACCGCGTCTCTGTTTGTGGCCAGCAAACAGAGCAGACCCAAGAAAATGTTTCTACTAAGTAACCATTTGACTCTATTTCCTCTTTATTCAAAGTAAACATAAACCTTAAATCAATCACATACTATCAAGTCTTCTGTGAGACTTCAGGAACTGGCCTAGTTGCAGCTTATACTGCCTGTCGCCAGTCTGCCATTTTGAATGTGACCCGGACACCACACTTTCTTTGTACAATGACCCACTTCATATACACAATTTGGAAGCTGCCTTGGCTCAGTTTCTGTAATCTAGAACCCTTTCTAATCTTTCTCAGGCTTTAAGTGGATAATCGACCCACATTGAATGCCATCTGTTGCAGTGGCGGATTCTTGGTCCTGGGCGCCCAGAGGCCCAGACCCACAGACCTGCCACTGCTGCTCAGGCTCACAGAAATGACTCAGATGCTTATATTAAGTTCATGCTGTTTGGCCTATGGCTCAGGAACATTGCTAGCTAGCTCTTACATCTTAAATCAACCATTTCTATTAATCTGTCTGCCACGTGGCCTGTGGCTCACCTGTATTCTTTACATGTTGCTCCTTGGGTGGCTTCAGGCTCCATCTGCCTCTGACTCTGCCCTTTCTTTCCTACCTATTTTGATTCCTCTACCTACCTTTTCTATAGTGCCTGTCAAGGGCCAAAACAGCTCCTTTATTTAAAGATTGAGATTCACAGCATACAGAAAGGCATTCCCACATCACAACCCATTTCCATTAATCTCTCTGTTGAGTGGCCTGTGTCTCACCTCTGTACCTTACGTGCTTCTTCTTTGGGTGGCGACTTGGATCTATCTGTGACTCCACCCTCCTCCTACCTATTCTCTGATTTTTCAGCCTACTTTTTCTATGGTGCCTGCCATGGCCAAAGCAGTCCTTTATTTGAAGACTGATATTCACAGCATACAGAAAGACATTCCCATATCACTATATTATTAAAGCTAGCTTGACTTCTAATCCTCATGTCTCAGATTCAGCATCATTTTACAAAGATATGGTCTCTTTACCAAGGCACATATTTGATGATTTTTGAAATAATCGGGGATATAATACACTGTCTTATACTATCTCTTTGTCAGTATTACTACTGCAAGTATCAGGGTGTTTTTGTACAATGAATTTGTGAAATAATGTACTTAGGCATATGGTTCCTCTAGTATTTCTTCATCTTTTTTCCCCATGAGGTCATTTTGGCTGTTTGGGAGTACATTTGCTCTTTTATATAAGTTTTGCAATTACTTTTTTTTTTTTAACTCTGAAAAAGAAAGCAATTGTAATTTTGATGTGACTTGTGCTTTACAAAACATTACAAAATATCTTAGCTCCTAGAAAACTGGGTATCACGGGTATCAAAACTATGTTGAGAGTCCATCTCACTCCAGTCAAAAGGGCTACCTATGATCAAGAAAACATGAATGGTAGCATTCTCAAGGGTACAAGGGAAAGGAAATTCCTAACCACTTTTGTTGATGAAAATTTAAATTAGTGCACACTGTGAAAATGAATTCAGATCTCAGCCCCCATATCAGGTAGCTCACAACTACCTAAAACTGTAGCTCTAGATAATCAGTGTTGTCATATAGCCTTTGTACTTACATCACATCACACCACACCACACACACACACACACACACACACACACACACACACACATATACACACACCATACCACACAAACACATACACACATACATACACGACACACATACCACACCACACCACACACACACGTACACACACAGATAAATAAAAACAATTTTAAAATGTATCAAAAACTGAAAACTATATAAACTATATATTTGTAGCAACAATAAATGAGAGAAAAGATGAATTGGAAAAAGAATAACATATGGAAGGACTCAAAGGAAGTAAATAGTTAAAAAGTTATGTAATTTTGCTATAATATCAAAAATAAAATATATAATAAAATTACAATAAGAAAAATATAATATAACTACTCTATGATCCAGCAATGTCCATTCTAGGTTTATAGCCAAAGTAATTAATGTAGTAAAAAGTAGAGATACAGGGAAATACATATTTATTGTAATGCTGTTTTATCACAATAGCCAAATCACAAGATTTTCCTAGGGGCCTGTAGGTAAATGGGTGGATAATGGAAATGTGGTACATATACAGAATTACACAATGGAGAGTCACTCAATCATGTACTTTGTATATGTTTAATATAAATTATATATATGTAAATGTCATACTGAAACCTATTTTGTTCAATTACATGTACTTATAAAAGAAACCACATTTAAAACCACAAAGTATACAAAATTATATGGAAATCAATAAATTTTCACAAAAAAACTAAAGCATGGTGTCAGAGTTTGTGTTGTAGTTAATTTACATGAGCTCTCAGAATTCTTTTGCTTAGAATAAAACAATTTTAGTTATATTGCAGTACTTGTAAGTTCTTCCACAATAAAACAACAAAGCACTAGATTTATCTTCATGAAAATAAAGGGCTCATGTGATTTTATATATATATATATATATATATATATATATATATATATATATATATGGACTCAGCATATATAGAGAGAATTTATATATATATGTATATATATAAAGAATTTTCAAAGGATGGACTTTGTGAGTTGTCTAGATTTTTCTAGCTTTTACAGTTCTATTATATAAATATATTTGCTTATGAGTTATAGTCATTCACATATTTCTAACAGTATTTGAGGTAGCTCATTATAATTAAGATGTGGAACAATGTGGGTTCTATATGTTTTTATCTTACATGTATGAGATGGGATAAAGACATGTACTGGTGTCTAAGGGGCAGAGGAGTGAGTAAAGACCCCTGAGCCTGGAATTACAAGTGGTTGTAAACCACCAGGTGGGTTCTGGGAACTGAACCTAGGTCCTTTGCAAGCACAGAAAATGATATTAGCTGCTACCATCTCTCCAGACTCATCAGTGAAATGTTTAAGTTGAATTCATGACTAGAGATAAGAAATAAGATTAAAATTCATAAAAATCTCTTGTATGCATTCAATTTTCTCTTGGATAAATCTGCTAGAAGAGCTTTTAAATTTTTAACTAAATGCATGCATTTAAGTGCTTTGTATTTAAAATAAAACAATTATGAGAACATACTACTTTCACTTGATAACAGTAATAATTCTTAAGATACTCATAAAATGAGTTATATAAACAGAAAATGTAGAAAGTCAGAAATAAAGGGACCACAGAAAGAGGTCCATTGTTCACATAAGAAAGCATATTAAACATGTGTAAGTCCAGTAATTCAGCTCTTAACAAGGTAATTATGGCATTGACAAGCTAAATCAGAATTCAGAATGTAAGAGACACTTGGCAAATTTCCCACTAGATTCTCAAAATTACCAAAACCTCTGCATGCCAACTCCAGTAATTAAATGAAGTAAAGTTCATGGACTCCAGCAGGAGATGCTATAAACAAGAAAGACGTTAACAAACTGATAGTATGACTTATGCCATTAGATTGCCAGAAAAATGAAGTCCTTTGTCAAAATGAAACATTTTTTTAATTTTAAATAAATTATTTGAGAGTTTATAATTTGATCATATTCAATTCCTTTCCCTCTTTCCTGATCCACCCTTCCTTCCCTACCCATCCATCTTTATGTCTATTTATTCAACCTTCAAGAACAACTTGTGCTGCCCAAATTTTGGCCTTAAACTGAAATATAGTCAACCTACCAGGCCTATACACAAAGAAAACTATCTTCCTCTCCTAGAAGCTAACAATTGCCAACATCCTCAAGGCTAGGGCTGGGAAAGTGTTCCTAATTCCCTTGTCCACACTGGGATTTAGTCTGATTTAGGCTTGGTCAGATTTTGCCCATGCTCTTGTAACTGCTGTGAGTTCCCATGCACAGCTGCTCTGATGTGTCCAGGAGATAATGACTCCTTGGAGTCATCCATCATCTCCGATTCTTACTCTCCTTCTGTTCCTCTTCCACAATGATGCTGAGGCTTGGCAGGAAGAGGCTTGTGGTATCTATGTTCTCTGTAGAGCTGAGAATTCTGCTTTGGGAAGTTATGTGAATCACTGTATTAATACCTACCAACTGCAAATAGAATCTTTTCAAATGAAAGTTGATCTACATGAATAATGGTAAGTTGAGTTCCAAGGATCTGGAGCTGTAGCTCCATGCAGGCTATTACTGACTCTGCTGGGCCTATGCATGTTTGAGAGAAGGAACCATCTTCCTTCTCCATACACCAGGCCCTCAGGGATAGACCCAGTTTGATCTAGCCCTCAGCAGCAAAAGAAAATACATTTTGTAATTTTTTTCTAATGAATTACTTTTCTAAATGAGATATTAACCTAAGTCTATCTACTTACATAGAATGTGGATAGATAGTCTATTTTAGACAGACTTTATAAAATTATGGACATAGCTATACATTACATTGACAAAATAGGAAATTTCATTTTCTTTATTAAAGCTCTTTTTTTTTTTCATTCTCATTAAGTATGGGGAGAGCAGAACTGAGCAATGGTTCTTAAACTTGGCTGATTTCCCAAGTCACCCGGGGGTCCTTCTATGCACAAAAGTCTGGACATTGGGGGTAGATCCCAGGTGCTTGCTCCCTTTATTGTTATTGGTTTTGGTCACTCCCAGTGAGTTTAGTAATTAATTCTGTCTTGAAGCCTATCACCAAATGCCTTCACAGGTCCCCTTCTTCCTGATTATTTTATTTTAGAGGTTAATTGGTTCATAATGAGACTGGAAATGTGTTCTTTCTCAGAGAGGGATGGGAGGGGTGGCAGAAAAGGCTTTCAGTTTGTAAAGAGGAGCCCTTCTTGAAGTCTTACATAATACACAAGTTAGCCAGGTTCCCAGAGGGCCCACAGGGCTCAGAGTATGGGTGCCCCAGAGTCCCACCACTCTGTTGAGTATTGTGATTTTCCCTTTTTTAATATTTAAGAGTGCTACAGGCAGTTGAATGTCAGGAAGAGGCTGTGGTTCCAGCTCTCGGGACAACAAACATCATTGCTATTTTGTTTGATGAAGCTTCATGTGTCTACACAAAAGTAACCAGGACACAGATCTTTGCTCTTGAGTTGCAGTATCCCTTGTCTTTCATTTGCAGGTGAATCCTACAAAAGGGAAAAGAGAATAATTTATGCCTCTGACATATGTCTCTGTAAGGCTAACCTCCCCACAAATTTTGAGAGTACTGGAGGAATTGTATACCTCATGTGTTTGCAACTATAAATATCAAGGTTACACCAGGAATGTCCCCTGGCAGACTTGTCATCTATATCTGCCATATAGCCCTTATCTGGACATGGAAACAAGGAGGACAGCAGAAGAGAAAATGTCAGAGAAGAACATTTCATGTGGTTAAATTTTATGTCAGTAAAAATTGCGTCCTTGGAAGCAACCTTGATGTAAATGTATGTGTTTAAATGGTTTTTTTTTTTCAACACAAAAAGACAGAAATAGTGTGTCCAAACACATTTGGTGGACAACTCAGTGAGTGAAAAGCTAAAACAAGCATAATCAAAAGATTTGACAACAGAAAAGTTTATTATCTGGAACAAGTAAGAAAGTTATTTCCAAACAGGAACACCTTCAAACAAAGGGAGCCTGGACATTTGGGAGAATAGTTAATTTAAGATCGTGTTTGGAAGCCATGTTTGAAAATGAAAATGTAAGACAGAAATATCTCTCTTTCTACCAGTTTGTGCCATAAAGTTTTAGCTGAAAATAGAGGAAACAACCCTTCAAAGATAAATGGGTGTAGGTAGAGCTTTGTTCTCAAGGTGACTGTCTTGTTTAACAGCTAACAGTTGCCCAGTACCTCGTTGTTAATATGAGTGATGGTCATATTTTCTTTTCTCTGTCCAAGCAAAAGTAGAGCTCCCTTACTTCTGTAATCCTATGCTGTCAATCCATGCTGTTCCCATACCTTCTACTTTGTCCACATACAAGGAAATAGAGATGCTCATGCTCAAAGATCTGGTCTCTTCCTCCCATTTTGCTACTGTTCCATCTTCTGTTCTGTATTCTCTAGTCTCCTGACTCTCTCTCTGTCTGACTCTGTCTCTCTCTCTGTCTCTCCCTCTCTCTGTGTGTGTCTGTCTCTCTATCTCTCTCTCTCTCTCTGTGTGTGTGTGTGTGTGTGTGTGTGTGTGTGTGTGTGTGTTGCGCTGTATTCAGGTGCACCTGTGTGTATGGTTACATGTTCACATGGCTTTCACATATGTGCAAGGTAGAGGACAGTCTTTGTGTTGATTTCACAGGTCACTCTAATTTTATTTTTGAGGCAAGGTCTCTCTTTGAGCAAGAACTCACTAACTAGATTAGGCTATCTGGCCAGCAAACCCTAGAGATTTTGTTTTTATTCTCCATCACTCCAGTACTGGTATTACAAACATCTACTACCATGTCTGGCATTTTGTTCATAGGCCCTCATGCATGTAAAGCAAGAGCTTTACTAACTAAGCCATTTCTCAAGGCCCTGATTTTACTTAGCATAGTTGAGCACTTAGCCTTTTAAGTTCATTCTGATTAGTGCTTTCCACCTTCATCCCCAGTCTGCCTCTAGCTCAGCCTCATCCTACTTAGCTATGCTTCTGTTTCTGGCTCCTCCATCTACACAACATTGTCTACTGCTGTTCTTACAGTTAGAAACAGCATAGACATCACACTGGGTCTAAGATAGGAATGGAGGCTGTTGGGTCCCAGTTTGGTCTAAAGACCAAGGGAAGAGTGCACATCAGTTTTCTAGTACTATGGGAATACGTGGGTGGATTGGATCTGTATACATTTGTATGTGTGCAAATCCTAGTTTATATTCCTCTGATTTTGCATAACCAGAATATTTTTTGATTGCCACAATTTGATTATTCTAAATATGCATCAGACATGAAAAGAACTCAAATATTGTTGGGTGAGCCTATTTTAAATCTATACAGCCTTATTCTTTACAATTTTTTTTTGCCTTAAAATATTCTAATTTTTGTTTACATAGCTTTGCTATTAAGTAAATAGAGAAAATCTGTAAAAGAGCTGATTTCATCTTCCCTGAAACTGACAATATGAGTTTTAAAAATTTATTTGGCATATGATGAACAAGAATTTCCCAACAAGGATATCTAAAACAAGTTTCAAATAATGGTAGAATTCCTGAAGTATGTGGTCTCTTAAAAAGGGTTTTGTTAGTTTGTTTTTGAACCCTTCAAGACCATTTGTGCTGTCCAAATGGTCTTAGATATATGATCTTCCACTAAAGAGCAATCAACTTACTAGGGACTATACTCTCAGAAAAACCTCTCTGTCTTTGTCTCTATGTCTCTATGTCTCTGTCTCTCTCTCTGTAGCTGTCAATTGTCCACAGTTACAGAGCTTGAGGTGGGATTGTGTACCCAACTCCTCTTTCCTTGCTTGGACTTGGTCTATCTTGGGCTTACACAGGTTTGTGAGCTCACTGTGAGCAGCTACCTTATTGTGTCCAGTATATAATATTTCCTGTAGTATCTATTGCTTCTGCTCTTACATGCTTTCTGCCTCTTTTCTACAGTGATCCCTTTTCCTTGGGAGAAAGGTTGTATGCATTTTGCCTTCAGGCTGAGCGTTCTGCATCTCTTATTCTTTATTCTCTGTACCTTGACCAGTTGTGGGTCATTGTGTTAAACATCATGTGCTGTTTCTCAAATCAATGCTTTTCAAATGAGTGATGGGAGGTACATGGATCTACGGGTATACCAAAAAGTCATATACCAAAATGTCACTAGGAGTCAGTTTATTACTATATGTATTTAATAGTGTAATAGCATCAGGCTCTCTCTTATTAAGCATGACCTGTCTAGGCACAGGTTCTTAGTCAAATAGTGGTTCAAAGTGTGGGTTTTATCCTAGATCACTGGGTGTGTTGTATAAAGAAACAGCAGAAGGGCTTGGTCACCTGCTAGTAGTCCCATTGCAGTGATAAGTGAAGAAATCAGAGTGACAATAGCATTTCCTTCTTTTATTTAGTGCATGGCCCATGAGTCTCCTTGCCACCTACAAACAGAGTGATAATGAAAAAAAGAAGAAACAGTCACAAGGCCTTAAAGAAGGGGAGAATTTGAGACAAAGATTATTAAAACACAGAATACCAGAGAAAACAATTAATAAAATATCTTCACATACTATGAGGGTTTCTTTTATCCAAAAGCATGTTCCTTCTTGGAAAGGGCACCCTGGCATCAGCACCCTGAACCAAGATAGCATTTGTGACATTGCTGTTGTCTTGATTCTTGTTTACTTTATTAATGTGGAAAAAAGATTCAAGTTCCCATTTTTGTTTGTGTTAATACTGGAGAAGTGGGAACTGAGGCTCAGATACAGAGCTCAGTGGTTAACAACACATGTTGCCCTGTCAGAGGACCTAGGAAACTCTCAGTAACCACATGGTGGCTCACAACCATTAGTAACTCTAATTTCAGGGGGACTGATACCTTCTTTGTCTTCGGGTAGCATATGGCACACACTTGCTGCATATACATGCATGTATGTAGATACCCTAACACATAAATTAAAAATAAATAAATCTAAAAATTACACAAGTACCTTGATATTGGAATGGTTCTGAGATGGGTCTCTTCTATGGGAAACTTTGAACCAAAGTTAAGTGTGTTCAGTGATATTGATGAAATACTTACTGGTGAAACCACATTGACTGACTGCCCATGAACCAAAGGATGTCAAGCAATGTAAAAGGTGTCTCGGTATACACCAGCAAGCAAGCACCTGAAATCACTGAGTATGGACCATGGCTTTACTCTCCAGGAATGAGCACGGGTGGTCTAACACTGAAATGACAACATGCTCCATATCTACTGTTTATCCCCTACATTTCCTTTGGGGTTCTACACTTGCATCACATTGTAATAGTGATGAGATTCTAAATCAAGCTTCCCAGGAAAGATGGGCCAGAAAAGTTATACACGGAAATTCAAGCATTCTATTCCAGAACTAAAATCCACATCAGAGCAATACAAGGACAGGACAGAATTAGAAATGATTATTATAATTGAAGAATTGAGTGATAAACAATTAAAACTACAACTATGACCTCACACTCAAACAAATATAAAGACATCAATACCACCACGGACAATGCTTACATACTAGCAGTGCTAAAGGGATTTGAACAAATGGGGCTTTTCATAAACAAGACAAAACATGCTTCTGTATGTCAGGGTTGGTTCTGACTGTGTTGCTCCAGTTTTAAAAATAACACAGGTGATTCAATTAAAAAAAAAAAAACTGCTTTAAACATGGCACATATGCATGTGTAGCACAGAACCTGGGATTGAGAGCCATTGTCACACTTCCACTGTCTATAAGCTTATTTATTTAATGCAGCATAAAGCATATGCACAAACTTTTGAAGACCTTTGTTTTCTTGACCCTTATTTTTCTGACCCTTTCCTCTGTGTTACTGATTGTCTTGAGGTTCTTACAGATTGTGGCAGGATGTTAAATCTGTAAACATGAGCTCCTGTGAATCCATAACGGCTCCTCCACATGGTGGCGCTCTGGTTGTGCCTTTAGTGAAATTGCTTGCTTTTTTTTTTTTTTTTTTGGAAAATGGTTGCTCAAAATATAAAGTTAAAATACTATTAAAATCTGTTCACTTCTTAGGTGTCTCTGATATTAGAGAAGAATGCTTTCTCGACCTTCTTGTGTCGTCTGCCTTCTGCTTTAGAAACCGGCAAAGGACCTTCATTTTTGTGGATGCCTCTGGGGCCACTAGGATGCAAACGCGAGGGACTGTGGAAGTCTGCTCACTCTGAGCAATAGGAAGCTGGTCTAATGGACATTCCTAACGTCTTCTTGCTACTGTTCCTCTGATGCACATTCAGGAATCGTGTCCGGGGAGTGTTTGGCCTACCCTCCTCACTGGTTCCCACCACACAAAGGAGAACGAGGGGATCCTGAGGAGGAGGATATTTCAACTTCAAATTGTCACAGAGAAAATTGTCCTAGAATGGAGAACAGTTATGATTCATTTTCTCTTCCCCTAAAGGAATTTACCTAGTAGAGGAAGGTTCTGGCTAAGGATACAGAGAAAAGCTTGGATGTTTCCAACAGAACCTTCACAGCAGGTGTTTGCAAGTCAGTGGTCATCAGGATACTGCATACTGTGAGGAGGATTAATGTATTAGCTGGGTCATGTAGAACAGAACATTCCTTAAGTTGTTGAAGATGCATATTTTTGTTTGTTTGCCTCCATCCGCATAACTCACTTTGTAAGACAAAATGAAAATCAGGCTATTTGATATCCAGGTTAGCACTTGCTGATAAATATGACATCATCATGCTCAAGAAGTGGGGAGGCCCTTTTAGAGGATAAAATGTCTCCATGATGAAAACATCAGATGCCAACTACTTCAATGTTTAACATATTTTAATTCCAGTTACCTTTGTTTTTGTTATCAAGAACACTCATTTTGTTTCACAGTCTTAGGTTACTTTACTCTTCATATCCTGGCTCCCAGGAGTAATAAAACTGACAGTGTAGAAGAGTCAGATGTTATAGTGATGCTGCAGAAGGAGGCAGAGAACCTGACATAGTCTCACTTCCTCACATAGTCTCTCTTCTCAGTTCTGGCATGTGCAGAATGCATTATGAACATGATAATTATACCCTTAGTGGATTAAAATCTGTATCTGGAAGGATTGTTAAGAATTAGCTGTTGAATGAAAATGGATAAATAGTATAAAAGGGTGTCAGACACTCATTGCTACTATAAACCACAAGGCATTTTGAATTATATTCCCTAATTAATTCATCAACCAGCAAGGCAAGTATTGTTTTCTTGGCTCCACATGTGGATAACTTTAAGAGTGATTAAATGACATGGCCAGTCTTAAGCATAAAAAGTAATAAGTATAATTTGATATCAGAGCTCTATAGTTTGGGTTTATTATGTTAAACATAAATTACTATAAACCTTTGAGATATATTTACCAGAATAATAACTATGTAGTGGCTGGAAAGATGGCTCACTGGGTAAAAGTGCTGGTGGCACATGACCAACTACTTTACTTTTATCCCTGATACCTACAGTAAAAAGAGATGCTCACCACTGAGAGTTATCTTCTGACTGCCACAAACACATCATATCATGTTGGTATATGTGCACCCACACACAGAGAAACACATACACACCACAGAGAAATAAGTGAATAGATGATAGATGAATAGATAGATAGATGCTAGACAGATAGATAAAATAATTATATTCTTAACGAGTTGTTATTGTGCACTGACCAAAATATCAGAGAAAACTATTTAAAAGAGGAAAGATCATTTGGTAGTTGTGTGGCTTTTCCCATGGACACTCCAGATAGGGCACTGACAGCAAAGCAGAGATACATTTCCATTGACCTCTAGATTAGTGGACTAGTGAGTTTGTTGAAATGGTTGCAGAGACATAGATGGCGACTCCATCCTAAGACAGGCAATGGCTCATGAGAGCTGCATTATATACACACCATGCTGTTCTGAGATGAGGTATCTGCTCTTATAGACACCTAGACTGGACTTGGGAGTGGTTGTCCACACTTGATACTATCTGTCACTGCAGTGAGTCTGGAATGGTGACTCTCCGGTGGCACGTGGCTGGGTAGCTGGCTACCTTACATCCCAGTTATCTTGTCTTCATTCCCTTTCTCACTTGATTTGTGCTTTATTCTGTAACTCTTATGATAGCAGCCAATGGCACCAGCATGACCATGACTACTGGCACTGATGCACATCTTCATTCATATCTACTTTATCACTAATGCCTCCAGTTCCCACACTAACAGCAACTGTGCAGTTTATTGCCTGAATTCCAAAGCTTCTATGATAGTTACTATCCCCATTTACAGGCTTAGAGAAAAACTTAGAAACCCAACTAGAAGGAATGGAGAGATAGTACACATTCCAACATCCTGGTTGATATGTTTCTGGATACACGTGTGCTTACGTGTGCAGTTGTGTACATGTGTTGTATCTCCTTAAATGTTTTTATGCATTTCCTCTACCCATGCAACTATATTTTGAATGCTCATGTCTCTGTATGTATGTATACTGACAATATGTGTGCCCCAATATATTTCTATTGTTTAAGTGACCGTGTGCTATTGTCTAGCTATGTTCATGTATATACAGCTGAGTATGGCTCTTTGTATGTGTCTATGCACTGTGTTTTTATGTTGACCTGTATGTTTACATCTTCTGCATATGTCTGTATATGTCATGTGTTTCTAGATGTGTCCTCTCCTGTATGTGTCTGTGGGTACACTTCTGTGTACATATATGAAAGTGTGCTTATGCATTGTGTACATGTATGCAAGTATGTGTCTTTTTGAACATGCCTGTACAATGTGTTCTTGTGCATGCTGCAGATGTATATATGTATGTACATATATATGTATGTACATATATATGTATGTGACTCTGCATATGTACCAAGGAATTCTTGTGGATGCTCTTGATATATAACTACTGGGTCTTATTTTAGAATGAAGTGGTACTAACAGTTCTAAGAATGTCTATGGCCAAACCTATTTGGAAGAACTAGATTATCAAAAATAAGTTAGTTAACTTCAGATTCCAAGGCTATCTTACAAACTGATCATTTTAACCCCAGAGCTACATAGTGTGTACAGGGTGGAGTGAGAAGGTCCCTTCGTTGGTGACACTGATTGTTCCTATAAGCTGTCTTCTCCATTTCCTTAGCCCCGACTTGCCAGAGAAACCACTTCCTTTGTCTGCAGTTGTTTACAATAGATGCCTTATTATGGCTCACTTTAATTGTCCTTATAAATATTGCAAGCAAAATGGGGAAGAAGCCAGAGTAA
Source organism: Phyllotis vaccarum (assembly GCA_033318265.1). Classification (NCBI taxonomy): domain Eukaryota; kingdom Metazoa; phylum Chordata; class Mammalia; order Rodentia; family Cricetidae; genus Phyllotis; species Phyllotis vaccarum. The sequence continues at coordinate 62,799,692 of JARWLC010000009.1, forward strand.
CAAACAGCATTTATTCATAAGCAGTTTTAAACAGAGCTGACGAAATGATAAATGTATTTTCCAGTCCTTTCATTTTGATAAGGAACCTGGAAATTTGACTCTTCCCAAGGGGTTCAGTCCCTGGGGCAGGCATAATTAAGTATTTGTGTTCGTTATACACACAGAGCTGAAGGGCTCTCCCGCCTTCCTCTCTAGTATTTGATTTCTGTGCAACTAGGCTTTTGCTCAAACACAAGTTTTGTGGGGAGGTATGTGTGAAAGGTGTTGTTGTTGTTGGTGGTGGTGGGTGGTGGTGGTGTGTGTGTGCATGTGTGTGTGTGTGCATGCATGTTGTATGTACTTGTGTGGATAGGTATACTTGCGCCTGTGGGTGTACATAATATATGTCTGTGTATGTGTCAAGTGAACCTAAGGTATCATTCATTGGTCCTCATCCACCTTCAGTTTTTGAGACTGTCTTTTAGCCAACCTGCAGATTATCATTTTGCCTTGACTGACCACTAGTCTACCTGTCTCTTCTCCAAGGCCAGTGCTGGGGTTTCAGCCATGCTCCACTGTCATGGCTTTTGTGTGGGTTCTGAGAATCTGAACTTGTCTCCATGCCTTTGGAAGGCATTTTACCAAAGGAGCCATCTCTCCAGCTCTCAGACACAGCTTTGAAATTTATTTGGGAAGCTGAGTTTAGAATTTTTCATCTAAAACAAAACATTGACTTTGCAGGTGTTCATATAATAATGAAATTCCAGGCCTAGAATATCAGATGCTTTTTAAATGGAGTTTATTTACATCTGTTCATTTGAGCATGCCTTAAATGGAGAATAGAATGCTTCATATTTCATTAACAGCTGATTGTAAAAGCAAAAACATGAAGTGTAAATCTAAAGTCAGATATTATCAAGCTTTGAAAGTCTGGTTTTTAAAACCCATTCTGGAGCTTAGGAGGCTGTCTTTGTTTTTTTGTTTTTGTTTTTGTTTTTTTAAAAAAAACAAACAAAAAACCCCCCAATTTTGGTAGGCCTTTGAAAATATCCAAAGCAATTGCATGGTGAACCAGGGTATGGTGTTCGCTTCAGTGGCATGATTCAGCTTTTCTGAAATCATAATGTGACTTTTCTGATTCACGTAATGAGGAACTCTGAGAATACAATGAGTTCACCTCTGTAACAGTGAGCCATAGTATTTTAGGTCAGCTCTATCATAAGACTGGTTGAAATCAATAGATTGGGAGGAGGAGGGGGAGATGGTAAAAATCTTGGTATCTGTGGGTGCTAAGCTCACACTGTGTCCGTGTCAAAGTCTGAAATACATTAGCATTAGCTAACTGTGCAGCAGGGAAAATGTCCTGGCCTACTGGAACCGAACTTGTGAGTGAAGTAGGTGCGTAAGGATGGGCTGAATGCAGACAAAGAAGTATTGAAAGGGAGAAGGGGACTGAGGAAGACTCTGCTAGGGGCCAGAGGTCTGCTTTATTAACATTATTGTTATTGATTCTTTGTGAATTTCACAGCATCATTTCAATCCCATTCATCTCCCTGTTCCTTTATATCTGCCCCATGGCCTTGTAACTTCCTCTTCCAAAATAAAATAAAATTTAACAGTAAAACAACCAAACAGAAGTCTCCTTGTGGAAGCTGTAGTATGTCCCCTTGAGTAACAGAGTGAACCCTTTAGCCCATAATCTTTACTTGTAGGTGTTCCTTGGGATGAGTCAATGGTCTGGTTTGAGGACTTGAGGCCTCTGCTATACCCTGATACTGGGCCCTCAGATCTACTGTGGTCTTGTGTTAGAGAGTTCTGCAGTTCAGCTTTGGATCTGCAGCCCAGGCCCCTTCACATGCCCCAGAAGTTCATAGATGAGATGAATGGTGGGGTGGGCCGACTCATAGCCCTGGTTCTCAGCTTACCCATTAGCAGGCAGCAAGGAGCAGGGTCAGTTTTCTTGCTCTCATGGCCCCAAGGCTGGTTCATCTGTGTCCCTACCAACAGGGTCTGCTGTAGTGTGCTGCCCAGGCGAAGTTCAGAGTCTGCTTTCCCATTCTCATGACCTCCGGGCCAATTATCTTGCCTGCCCCAGTTGGCAAGGGAAAAGGAGGAAGGAGGGCATCTTTCTCTCGCCCATGCCATCACTTGGCAGATGAGTGGGTGTGGCCAGGGTCAGCTCTCCTGCTCTGGTCCTAAGGTCACGCGAGTATGAGGAGAAGGAGAGCTGACCCTGCCCTTCACTGGCTGCAGCACTTGGGAGAGCTGGCCTTACCTCACCTGGGCAGCACAATAGTGCTGATCCTATTGGCAAGGGCACAGATGATCTGGCCCCTCAAACATGTATGGGAGACCTGGCCCCACCCCTCATTTCCCATATGGTAGAGTGGGCAAGGGAGAGATGCTTTCACTCATCCCCTGCCCCTCATTGCCTGTGGCCTGGGGTCATGAGAATGGGAGAATTGACCCTGTCCTTCCCCGACTGCAGCACTCCGGAGAGCTGGCCTTGCACCTTACCTAGGCAACACAATAGAGCTGACCCCCGGATCTCAGGTGAGCAGGCTCCGAGGATGGGAGGGTAGAGGACTGCTTTTAAAGCAATATTGAGCATGGAATTTTCCATAAGAAAACATAATGAAGAAAGCAAATTAAAACTTTAGAGAATTATTTAAAGGAGAAATTTTTGCACAGAGCAGACACTGTCACAAAGGCAATGGCAGAGAGAGTCATTTAAAATTACTGTCAGCAGAATCAGAAACTATTCAATTCTGCCTGAATGGCTTATTCGCTATCAGGGTTCTGATTTATGATCCCAGTGAGTTAGATATGATGGGATAGAACATTCAGCGGAAATGTCTGTAATATAGTGCTCAGATAAATCTGGGAGGAAGAAGACTCCAGGGGAGAGACAGAACTCACACTCCACTTCTGAGAACCTTGCAAAAGTAACTTGCCTTCCCTCTGCCCAGACATAGTGGGGGCCCTGTGACACACTGACCAAGCTGAGAAATGTGTATCTCTAAGGGGTGTGGATAACATGAACTCATGGATATGGAATCCTGGGATTCTGGGATATTAGAGCTGGAAAAAACTTCACAGGAAGCCTTGTAGGTGCTTCTTACCTTCCTGATGTGGAGGCAGATATTCCAAGGTGGGAGGCCTAGTCAACACTCACTCTCTGGATGGTAGCTGAGCTGTGTGATAAGAGACCTGCTAGGAATTGAACACTTCTCATTAGTTATCAACAATGTTAATTCTGTTTTTTAAAATAGGTGATAGATTTAGGCAAATCCTATATATGAACAGAAAATATTAATGTCTTTTGTACCTGTATATCCCCCCAACCAATAAATTCCACGCATTCCACCACTGAATACTGGGAGATAGCCACTTTATTCTGAGATTGAATTAATCACACTGTGCCTTTTCAAAAATGGTGATTAAGTAGAAAACCTGATCCAAGAGTTGGTTGGTTGCCCAAGAGCAGACTCATCTAATCTCTTCACTTGACTCTTACTGTTTTTTTGTTTTGTTTTATCTTGGTTTTGTTTTTTGAGTCAGTATTTCTCTGTGTAGCTTTGGTGCCTGTCCTGGAACTCACTATAAACCAGACTAGCCTTGAACTCACCGAGGTCCACTTGCCTCTGCCTCCTGTGTGCTGAGATTAAAGAAAGGCATGTGTCACCTTATCCTGAGACACTAAACCATGGCTTTTCACAAATAATTCTTTTTCATATTATTGATTTGATAAACTGTCAAAAAACGTGCATAAGTTATCTTCAGAGATTCAGTCCAAACCTCTCCACATGACACCCAATTCCACAGACCGGTAATAAAAGTCATTCTTCCATAGCTACCAGAGCAGATAGGAATTATATAGTGGTAAGGTACTATGAAAACAGGTCAATTGTTCCTGTTATGTTTTTATTTGTGTAATTTTAGCATATTGACACCTCATAGGCCATTGTGGGGTCAGCTAGGATGCTGCAGTCTGAACAAACAACCTCGCACTGACAATAACTGTCACATATTGTCTCGTTTATGTGTCTTTCTTTGTTTAGTTGTCTAATCTGTTTTCTGCTTTCACAGCCTCTAAAAGCACTTAACTAAGCCAACTAGATCCCCAGTATTTAGATTCACCACTGTCTTGTACTGTAAAGTGTCTCTGTTGTTACAAAAGCCACTGTTACATCTTCCCTTGCAATCAGCCCAGCCCACCAACTCTGAGACTCTTCCCAACTAATACTATTTCAAGCCAGGTCTCAGGATAGAACACCACCATTTTACAGGGCTTAGTCAGTTTTTAGGTTTGTTACTGAGGTCCAAGAAGGGTCTCCTGAAGGAAGAACTTTGCAGTGCTATTGAAAAAGAATACAAGAATCATTTTCTTTATCTTTTCACAATGGTAATATCAGCCATTAACCTAGAAGGAGGGAACTCTTAATATTTTGAATATTATTAGATGCTACAGCTGACCTGCCAATCAGAAGTCAAACAGGCCTCAATGACTTAGTGATTCAAATATAAGAGGTTAGTAGATATACAAAGATCTGGCCCACATATCTCTGACAAAGGGTTCAAAGAGTTCATGGGCATATATCTGTGGTCACACATTTCCTGAATGTATAATTGATATATATCTATGTCTGTCACTGCCAAGAAACAATGATAATATGTCTCAGACTACTCGACTGCCAACTTGTCATTGCTATTGCATGTCCCTGCATCTCCAATATTGACTCTAGTACTTTCAGGTCTGTTTGGATGAGTAGATATTACATAATATTTTACGCTTCTTGGTCTAAGATATTTTCTTCAGCATCTTAAAATAATGTGATATTCTTCAGAGCATCAAATGGATCCAGAGTTATAACATGACAAAAACAGTAGGCTTCCCTGACCTGTTGAGTGACAATCATTATTTTAGGAAATGTTGGATTTTCTGTTATTGTCTTACCATTCTCCAAATTTCCAGGTCCACCAATCAATCCAGGAAGAGCTGTGTTGTTCTACTCCAGTTGCTCCAAGTAATGATTTGAATGGTAATACCCCAGACTCCATATGCTCACACTTTTAAACACTTGATTATCAGTCATTGACACTGCTTAGGGAGGTTTGGGAGGTGTGGCCTTGCTGGAGTAAGTATGTCACTCGCAGGAAGGCTTTGAGAGCCTAAGATCTTGCAGTTCACTCTCTTGCTTCCTGGCTATGGTTCAAGATTGTGAACTGTTAGCTTCCTGCTCCAGCTACCAGGCCTGGTTCTTCCTGTGAAAGTGAGGGACACTTATTCCCTAGAGTTAAAACCCAAACAAAAACTTCCTTCTATAAGTTGTCTTGGTCATGGTGTTTCATATAGTCTTAGAAAAATAACTAACATTCCACACATATCATAAAATGGCCCCTTATGAACAGTAAATGCTCATTTCTTCAGTTTTAGGGCTTGGAATTCCAACACTAAGGTGCAACAGCACATCTTATGTCTGGTCAGAACTGGTTTCTCAAAGCAGTGCCTGCATCTGTACACGGTGAATGGGGTAAAGATGCTCCAAGTACTCAGGAGGCAGGAAGGCTGGCAGTTTGAAGCCTATAAGGCAGAAAAATGCGAAAATATGATACAAAACAAATGTTACTAGCATGCTGCCTGGTCCTGGGAGAAGTGTTTGATCATGGTGTGTCAGTTACCGTATTAAAAATGTGCACTATAAAAGTTTGTTTATTATAACAACTAAGAGGGATGGTCAGGTGCAATAACAATTTGTCATTGTGACAGAAATGGCAAGTTTGGGTTTGTATTTAATAGGTTAAGAGGGCACGGGGGAGTGTCACGAAGGTATGATTTATATTCCCACATCAGTCACAATTTTTCAAAACATTTTTTATGAATTTTGGGGAATTTCACATCATACACCTCCATCCCACTCGTTTTGTTAGTCCTTCCTTATGTGTTCTATCTTTGCAACACAGCTATCATTCCACAGGACCAGCCTCTCACACATGCCAGTGTAAGTTGGTCATCCTGCCAGGCCTTCAGCACCCAAGCCACCTGGGCCAGCTCTCTCACACTGATCAGCCCATGTGTGAGGCAAGTCATGTTGTTTGTTTGTTTTGTTTTACTCGCTGGACCAGTAAAACACTCCCTCTTCCCTTGCTCACAATTCACAGTATGGCCTCACGGAGAGAAAGGTATTTTCTTTATCATGTAATGAAACAAAAGCCCACAAGTGCTTCAGAAATTAATTTGATATGCATGTTGATGTAGCTGACAATAGGCTATCACCATGTCATCACCCTTTAGAATGAACACAGAGAAAGAATTGACTTAAAACATAAGGATTAAAATGGAAGTTACCATATTGGCTAGAGTAATTGAATCTGATTAGTATTGAGAGTTGGGACTACTAACAGACATTTACTACTAGGAATTCTTCTGAAATGGAGAAAGCTTTCAGTACATGCCGTGGTGCATCTACACAGCAATAAAAGAAAATGAGCATTGCCAACAACCATATCCCTACAGGGTTAAGGCAACTAAAAGGTATCCTTTTGGAAAAAAAAAATGAGTCTTTTTTTTTTCTCATCAACCAAGCAATTCAAACTCAAAGAAAACTCTGAATAGTTGCTGGAGAAGGAAGATAAGCTAATGAAATGTGTTAAGCTGCAGTAGCTGAGACTAATATTATATAAGTTAGTTTTACATACTGCAGACAACTGGCATCGTGATGGGTCTTTGGTGGATCCAATGTGAGATAATTTTAGGTCTCTGTAGTGCAAAGAGCAGATCCTTTTAGATCCTCTTCTGGATCAGATCCTTTCTGCCTAGCTTTTGGCCTCAGTTGCTATGGTGATATGTGTGTGCTAAATTGTATAGATTGAATATCCTTCATGTTCTGCTGTGGAGTTTTACAGTTATTTGAATATTGGCCAAACACATCTAGGGCTCAAATGCTTGTGGAAATCTGCAAACATAGATAGTCTTGAGTCAGAGCTTAGGAGGTAATAGATAAACTTCTTTTCCTGATGAAACAGAGAATTCTAAATCTCATCCTTAAATTTATGAAGTACCTGAACAGAAGTGAGCTCTGGAAGCTCCCATGGGAACAAGTGTGATGTGGTCCCATGAACTGGCTTTTGTTCCTTCTATTTCTAGCCCTTCTCCTGTTTCTTGGTCTCAGTTTCCAAAATACCTCAGTTGAAGGTTTTGCATTGATCTCAGCATTGTGGAGGGACCCACTGCAGTAGATTTTGACTAATGTAACTTCTTTCTTCTCTGTGGGTTCTCATTTTGTCCAGTTGGATTGCCCATGCATTTTCATACTCATATATTTCTGTCATTATTGTGCTGAGATTCTCCAGCATTAGATGTGTATTGTATCCTTTGAATTTTCCTTTAATATGTGTGCAGTTGTGTTCTCCACCTTTCTCATCTATGTCTTCATCATTCATCCTTATGCTGGGTCCTGATATGTAGAAATTCATAGAATCATTTATGAAGGTAAAAGTGGCATTACCATGCTTTGCCTTCATTACCCATTCTCAGATGTCAACCCAAAAATGTACAGCCATTTAAAAGAATACAAATACATACCAAGTATTTTATGATTAGATATAAAATATTCTAAGAATCATATAGATAATGTGACAATTTTAATTGATGACTAATTTGAACAATCTGCTTACCTTTATTTCGATGCGGTCACTTGAGCTTTATACACACAGCCTGATTCTCCATAAATAATTGTGCTGAATTGATTGTTCAGAAAGATATTATTTTATTCTAGACAGATTTGCATTTGTTCCAAATCAGTAAAAAGCAATTCAAAAGAGCTACTACTTGATTTTCAGTTTCAATTAGAATTGAGAAAAATCAAAGCACTATGTTCTCTGTCACTTTTGGTAGCGATTAGTACAGTAATAATATTACTTAAATAGTACACCAAAGAGAGAAGGTCTCTTTCTTCATTTCTCCTGTAGCTGTGCATATATTTCCATAGCATGTATGTGTGGAAAATAAATCCCATCCAATTAAGTTCCCCTTCAATAGTGTCCTCCAAGTGGTGAATACCAGAGCATGTTGTAAATGGATGATGAAATTAATGCTGAAACTTTTTACAAGAATGTAAGTCAATTAGAGTGATTCAAGTTCAGATTTCAAGTATAAAATTGGAAAAAAATGATAAAATTAGCCTTAAAGAGATGCTCCTGGAGAATATTTTATGGCAATATAGACAGAAATGTGAGATGGAAGGCGTATCATACTGTATTGAGAAAACGTGGTTATTTGTTTAAAATTTTTAAACTCCAAAACATTCATAACATCAAGTGATTTTCTTAGACTCATCTGTTAAATAAAAATATGTTTCACAAAAAGTAATTACACAACTAGTTCTAAGATTTATAATATACCATATTTTATCTGACAAATTTTAAGTCAGATATTGACAATCTGTTTTATCTTATCTTCATCATAGATAGTTCTCTCCCCCCACACACATCATATTTTATGAATATCAATTACAATTTTATATTGTTCAATTACTGCTTACCCAGCCTTACCTTATAACTACAGTTAGACATTGCTCATAAAAAGTCAGATAAAATAAATTAAACATTTTCAGTTAAAGATGATATTTCTTACCTTTCTCTAACACTGTAAAATGATTTAATGTTCTCAGTGTTTGAAACATCCTTGTTTTTTATTTTCTCAAATGATGTTCATTCTAAACCCCATATTATTTAAATGCCAAGAAACCCTCAAAGGATACATATATAATGGCCAAATACAAAAACCATGGAATTTTGATAAAATTTTTAAAATTTCTAATTCCTAGAATATCTCAATTTCTAAGGCATATTAAAACAAAACTATTTAAATTAGGTTCTTACAAATGAATTAATATGAACTTTAAGAATAATAAAACAAAATATTAGTTTTTTGGATGCTTATTACCAGGTGAACCTGAAGTTTGTTGAGAATTACAAAGATAATCTGCCTGTGTTCCATTGCTCAGCCCAGAGCCTGCTATAGAGGAATGTCCAAGGAATACAATTATAATAAAGGAATACATATACATAATGATAAAGAACTTTTCCTATATTAACAATATTTTTATTTGAGGGAAATATTTAAGTTTGTAATGTTATCTCCAAATATGTAATTTCTTTCCTATCTTCTGTGGACCGTTTTTGATGGAAGAACACAATTCCATGTTGGCACCATGTATAGAACCATCATGAATGTAAAAACCAAGCTTCATGTAGCTTGCTATGGAAACTACAAATAAGAAAAATTACACTCTCAGGAAATGCTTTTGTGAAAGCAGGATCCAGGCAGCCTAGGGTTTGGTTCTCAGTACGAAATAAACTCAGCCTGATGACACTTGCCTATAGTCCTGGTGCGTGGGAATTGGTGGGTGATTAAAAGTTCAAATCATTTTTGGCTACATAGCAAGTTGGGGGATAGCCTTGGATATATGAGACCTGTCTCAAAGGAAGAGAAAATCACTTAAATGAGGGTGAATTACTTCCAAAGTTTCTCTGTCTTTTCAGTTCTTCACCAACAGAAGGAACAAGTTCAATTCTAAAGCCAAGTTTCTGATGTTTAAGTAAAGGAAATGGAAGCTATAAAGAGGAAAACACCCTCAAGAAAACAAGCAGGAAGGAACGGAAAGACTAGCAAGACACAGAAATGAATATGAAGAGTGTGGGACGTTCCCTAGGCCAGCAGCACGTCGCTCACCCTTACCCCAAGGACACTGAGACCCCACACTGACACAGTACAGTACAGCAATCCTGGTGTAGCTGTAGGTGTGCAGATGGCTTCCTGTAATTCATGACAAACATTTAGAGAGAAGAGAGCTCAATTCCATTCATTATATTCTCTCAAAGTGCGTCAGTATTCAGATATGCCACACTTCAGGCAACTTAGCAGCTGTCTGGAGTGTGCTCACTCTCATTGAGAGGAAACCTGCCCACAGCAGAGTAGAGGACAATGGTGGTATTGTAGTAGACTGCAATCAGGTAATGTATAGACTCTACCTCCATCCTATGATACAAAACTCCAGCTGCCAACAAGAAGCTCTCTTCATATTTAACACCATCAGGAAAACAGCAAGGGATTTTATCTGCAAATGTTCTAACTGAGCTGTGTAAGACACATTAGTCAGCTAGGTGTACATGTTTATAAAAGGAAAAACACTAAACTAGAAATCTGCAGTTTTTCCAGCTGAAAATAATTTCTTGTGTCTCTGTCTGTCTTTAAATAAAAACAAAGGCAGAAAAAGAAACAAACAAACTGATAATTGGTAATTTATGATTACCAGTTATTATTAATATCAGACTACTCTGTAATTCTCTCTGTTCCATTTATTAATGTGTTAAATAGACACTAAAGGGTAGTATAAAATTGAAACTGTCAGCTCATAAATAGTTTCTCTATTACTAGTCATCAGCTCCTGCACCCAAAATCCTAACAAGCTTTTTATTTGGCCAGGATTCATTGCTTTGTACTGATTTTAGTATTTGCTGTAGCATCACCAATGGTCTATATTAGAGTAACTGGTACCTGGAAGTAAGATGCAGCCATAGTAAAGGAAATACATTCCATGGACTTACTTAGAAGAAGGAGACATGAAGGAGGAGCAGCTGGCTGTAGAAAATGGGGAGGAAAGTATAACATAAATGTGCCTCCATTGTCTTCCAGACTCTAAGAAAATAGATGGCCCGTACAAAAAAATTGATGCATTGGATATGGGAATAAGAGGGAGCAAGCTGCAGATTCCTGGACTTTGTAATGCTAGAAGCTTTGTGTTGGTACTTGTGAGATGGCAATGTCACCTGCTGCCATACCTCATAGCTTGAATTCTATCCCCATGACTCATGTGATGGAAGAAGAGAAACTACTCCAGGCTGTGAGCTGTTCTGTTACCTCTGGTTGCCATGGCTCATGTGTGCATGTGCACACACACACACACACACACACACACACACACACACACAAAATAAATAAAATACAATTTTAGTGACTCATACTAGCTTTCAAAATTTAAAATCGACTGTGATAACAGCCAGTTAATTTTTTCAATGGAATAGAGTCTAGGATAAAGATACTAAAGAGTTGACTGTCCAGTGGGTTTCTAGGCTTATTATGTCTTGAGAAATCTATATCTTGGAAAACTGCATCACTGATATGGTTATTGTCCAATGGAAGGAAATTGTATTAATAAACAAAAACTTTGCCATTGGAGCCAGTGGGATAAGGCAGTGAGAAAAATCATTTGTCACACAAGCCTGATGATCTGAGTGCACATCCCTCCACACACACAATCTCATAGAGACATGGCTCATCAGTTCAGAGCACTTTCTGCTCTCACAGAGGACCTGCTCCTCTGCCAATTCCAATCATTCACTTGGTGGTTCACAACCATCTATAACTCAAGTTCCAGGAGATAAGGCTCCCACTTCTGTCCTTCTCAGGTACCAGGCACATGGTGCACATACATATATGTAAGCAACTATTCATCCAAATACGATAAAATTAATATTTTTTTTTTAGATGATGGGCATGTCAATGTTCATTGTAGTAATTCTTATACCTCTTTGGGTTGAAACTTTTCTGTTTGGCCATGATACATTTATAAGTTTGAATTCTGCTTTTCTCTTAGCAATATTTCTACATTAACACAAGAATTCATTCACTTTTCCAGTTGCTACCAAACCCTTGGGCTGCAGATAGACCTTAGTGGTAGGGATCTTACATACAATGTAAAAAACTGTGCATTTAATTTTCACCACAGGCAAATAAACAAACAAACAAAAAAATCAGCAGTATCAGGACTGGGATGCTATTTTGTGACAGAGTGCGTGTCACTCATGTGTGAGATTCTGGGTTTGGTCCCTAATACCCAAAGAGAGCGACCTAAGTGCTCTGGGTTAGACAGACATTGATGCCTTCACTACAGTTATTAGAAACAAGCATGGGAGGCTCCATTTGAGCTCCAGTCCTTGGTGTGAAAACAGAAGCCTGCTATCTGGCAGTACAGTAGCCATGGAATTTTGATCTCTGTGTTTGGCCCTTCCTTCAACTGCAGTACCCATACTGTTTACTTGGTATAAGTGGGAGAGAATCGGTGTAGATGTATTCTGGAATATGCAGATCTTCTCCAGGGCTGGGGAATCCCACAGGCTGTAAGGCAGTTTTTTGTTCCACTTCTCATGCTGCTAAAAGTTGTGAGGGTGATTTGAACACATGTGGAAACAGGCAAAGTCCACACAGAGACGCTGCATATTCTTCTCTACTGTAATTGAACTGTGTTGGCTACACAAGTAATATAGGGCACAAATACCACGTTACAGCTTCTCTTGCATTCTTTCTTTATTGAATCATAGATAACACTTTTAGTAACCCAAATATTATAATAGGACGTACTTAGAATTAACCTTAGTTTTTGCCATGATAAGCAAGTTGACTGGTTTTAAAGACTTATTTTATTTTTAAAACTTTATTCATGTGTATATGAGTGCTTTATCTGCATGTACACGTGCATGTCAGAAAGGGCATCAGATGTCATTGTAGATGCTCTTGAGTCACCATGTGGTTGCTGGGAATTCGACTGAGGATTTCTGGAAGAGTAGCCAGCTCGTAACCACCAAGACATCTCTCCAGTCTCAGCCCTTAATTATTTTTAATTAAGGGCATCTGTGCATGTTCGCATTGTATTTGTATGTATGCGAGTGCAGGTATCTGCAGAGTCAAGAAGAGGGTGTTAGATTCTCAGAGAGGGAGTTATGGATGATTGTGAGTATCCCAAAATGAGTGCTGGGAATTAAGCTTGAGTTTTTGTTAAAGTCATGTATTAAAAGGCAGTACATGACTTTAACTGTTGAACCATCTCCAGTCTCAAGCTGGATCATTTTAAAGTATTTAATGCCTCAGACTTTCAGCTCTTTTAACTATTAAATAATATATACACTATATATAGATTTAGAATAATTTCAGTGTTGTGCTTAGTAGGATTGTGATACATGTTGAAGCTCCAATAAGTGTCCACTATTAGTTATGTTTTTCCATGAAGTATAACTTTCTCTTCATTTTGTCTTTTACTTTCCATGTCCATTTTTCCTTCTTTCTCTCAAATTTCAGGTTACATAGGTATTGTAATAATACTGGGTAACCTCTTTGCAGTTTTCAAGTAATACATGTTAGTTCTTGCCCTAAATTTTCTTAGTTTTTCACACGTTGTGTTAGAAAGCATGTAGTCTTCTCTGTGTATGGTATAGGTGTGTATGCTCATGTTCATCTGTGTACATGTCTGTGTGCAGATTTACGGGGGTGTGGTTCCTGTCATTCTGTTGATTAACTGACCTGGTATTGTGAACATATTCCCTGTGTCCCCTTGAATATCGTTTTGATAATAATTCGAAACTCTCGAAGATGAATAGCTCTAATTAGCAATCTCGGAAAAGGATTCCTACTTCTTCCCCCTTTATATGCCAATCTGTCTTCAGAGCTTTGAACATTCCCCAGTGCTTGACTTGACCGTTCTTGCTAACCCCCAGCCTGCAGGGGAGCTTTCCTCTAGTGGTCATCCTTTTCTCAGCTGCCTCGTTTGCTGCATCCAACTGCACCACCCTTCTAATAATTGGCAGATGACCCTGGATATATCTCTTGGGGAATTCTACTGTTGCCTCAAGACATAACTTGCTTTTCTATACTATAAACAATCCTTTCCCTGACTTTGCTATGGCCAGTGAAACACATATCGCCCATGCCAATAGGGGTGGGCAATAGGGTTGTTACTTTCCTATATTCACAACTTTTGCTCATACACATTCATTGCACCCTTTTCCAAATTCATCTTATTATTTCTTTGTCTTGTCTCATGTCTGTTCAGTCTTCTACACCAAGATAATATAATTTATATTTAAATTACTATAATAGCTTTAGAGAAAATATTAAAAAACAAAAATAGGTTTGATATTATCATAAAACTAAGGACTACAGAGTCATGTAAAAGGTTCATTTTACCACCCTCAGAAAACTTAGATTTTTAAATTCAGAGAAAAAGTGAAATAAAATCAATTTAATGTTGTCTAGGTACCATCTGGTGCTTGTTCAATTTGATTAGAAGTGTAGATCTAGTTCTAAAATATCTTGTTCCATCATTATCATTAGTTGGGTGAGAAAACCAATAGTCAGTATTTTTCTTTACAAGGCTAGTTTTCAGTAGATGCTTGGTAGAAGATGGCCAGGAAATGTGTAAGAGATGGGAGCTTCTCGGGATGGGTAGCAACACATAGGGAGATGAGAGTAAAAGGAAATCAAGATGAGAGATTTATTTTAATCATTGAGGAATGGATATCATGTATTCAGCATTGATAATACATGGAGCAATGATGCAATCTAATTATATATACACTTTATCCTCATGAAAAACTCATATGACCTAACTTTATCATTAGTTTAATTTGCATAAGCGATTGTCCAAGCACATCTGTTATAAGCCTCCTATCTGACTCTATTATCAATGGTGGACCAGGCTTCCATTATCTACCTTTCTAATGACCTTCTAATCTTTCCCTATCCTAGCTTTTGCCTTTCCAAACTTTTGCACTTTCATTCACAGTGCAGTACCCATACTGATCTTTTAAAAATTTGTACCAGAACTGGAGAGATGCCTTAGATGTTAATAACAATGGCTCCTCTTCCAGAGGTCTTTAGCTCAATTCCCAGCAAACACATATGACTCACAACACATATAATGAAATCTTGGTGCCCTCTGTGGGCATGTTGTCATACATGCAAACAGAACACTGTATACATAACAAATAAATAAATCCTTAAAAATTATATCAGATTATACTATTCATCTGTGTGAAATCTCTCAGAGTATAAATGTGATCCTTTACAGTTCATCTATTGAAATCTACTGCTCCAGTACAGAATATGAAGTGGTGGATACTTCTGGTCACAGGCTGCTGCTGACACACAGATTCCTCCATTGTTATCTTTACATAAAGTTTTCTCAGTCAAATGGTCTTGTCCTAATCTTCCAGTTGTCTTGACTTATGTTTCCTTGTTTAATTTCAGTTGCATTTTTGAAGAATGCTTGAATTTACATTTGGGAAAAAATATTGGGGGCAGGGTGTTGAGTAGCCCAGGTTAGACTTAGACATATAGGATGAATTTGAGTTTCTGATTTATCTGCCTCCACCCTCCCACCCCCACAAAAAAACCTGGAATGACAAGTATGTGTTCCTCCATGCCTGGATTGTTTCTCTTTCAAAAATGTTTATTGAATTTTTAAAGCTTGATGTATTAGGATCCACTTTATAGGTAAAATTCATTTTTTAATGAAATAAGACACATAAATTCATAGAAATACCAACAATCAGAATAGAGAACATTTTCATAGATATCAGATATTCATAGGATTGAAAAGATAGTTCAGTGGAGTGCATATACATTCTGTAGAGATTAGTTCCCAGTACACATTTGGGTGATTTACTACCAGTAGCATGAGGAACAGGAGGTCAGGTACTGTGACTTTCATAGATACCATATAATGGGCATGTGCCCCCATGTACATAAAACACACACACACATATATGCTTTATTAAATATGTTTGCCAATATCCCCTCTGAACCTATGATTTATCTTTTTTGTTCTCTTGATAGGATATTTCAAAAGCACAGACTTTTATCTTGGTAAATACAATTGTTCAACTTTTATGGTTATTTCTATGATTGGTGATTTTTTTTTGATTGGCATTCTCTTAAAGTAAAAATTTTTTTGTTACCTTTTAAAATTATAGTTTTAGTTTTATCACTTAAACCAGTTAGATTTTTCATTTTCAGTCATGTGTGAAGATTTATTTTTTAACTTAGTTTTTATTGGTTAGACCTAGCTAAGCCTACAACAACATCTAACCATGCCTGTCTAGAGAACTCTTCACTGCCTGCAACAGACAGATTGCTTTGTACAAATTGGGGCGTGGGCAGTGTCAAATCTCAGCTGTGCCCTCCATTGATTTCTGTATATTATCTCCATTTTAAAAAAGATTTTAAAATTATGTACTTGTGTGTATGTCTGTAATTGGGTATGTGCATGTTAATGTAGTGTCTATTGTGGGTAGGAGACTGTTATTCCTTGGGACTAGAGATGCACGTGATTGTGAGCTTTCAGATTTGGAAAACAAATTTAGATCCTTTTTAAGAGCAGCGAATGCTCTCAACTACAGAGCAGTCTCTTCAGCCCCTATCATCCTTATTTGTATAATGTTGCTTTTTCCTAAAAATATAAATATCTAGCAAAGTGGTATCAGTTTAGCATCTCTGTAATCCAGATCTTTCCAAAGTGAATATATTCTGTCTATCACAAACTATATGATATCTTGTGACAATTTGGTTTCTTTATACCTTCACTGGTGTGATAAGGGATTGAGATTATGCTAAAGGCAAGTTTATGTACTATTCTTCAATTAACCAAATGAACCCATCCCTTGTTTTAGCATAAAGTCAAATATTTCTATGACTTACTGCCTATTACTTCAGTTTCAGACCAGATTACCAAATAAGAAGCTGAATTGTTCTCTGAAATGTTTTGGCACTTTCTTGTCTATAATAGCCAATTTGACTCCTTGCTTTCTACTTTCATAAATCAAAAATAATCCAGCTGTTAATTCTGCAAGATCAAGGTCATGTGAATCATTCAATATGTAAGTAATATAAATTACTCACTAAATCTTTGGAAGTTTCTACATTGGGATTCAAGGTTTGATAAGAAATTATATGCTCTGACTTCAAAAACGTAACTCTTCAGAGAAGATGAATGTTGAGTAAGAAATTACAAGTTGTCTGGGGCAAACTTGCAGAGAATTTTGATACATATGATGACATTGAAAAACCCCATAATTTCAGCATCTTTGCATTAGTTGTGTTTTGTGGTTTGACTGTTTAACACTTGAATATGTTTTAGAATTCATAATCAATATGCATACTTATATAAAGTAATAATTGATGTAGAATGAGAAGATGCAGAAACATGTAAATGTGTAGTACATCAACAGTCTATAGTGTTAAAAACAGTCTATTTAACTAATGATAGAAATGCTAAATCCTTATTTGATAAGAAAGTTAATTCAAATTTCTGCATATCATTACACACACATGTCCAGTTTACATAGACTTAAAATATAACATGTAAAAGTACTACAAAATGTAGACTATTTTAACATTCTTGAAGTAGAAAATGCTTTCACCAGCCTCAAAAAACATAAAATAAAAAGCGAATGAATTTGACAGTGTAGTATGAAAAGAACTGATCTTTGAATGACAGAAAATAAGAATTATATTGAAAGACAATGAATTAGTGAGAGAAATATCTTTAGTATATATTATGAAAATAGAATTTGTGTCATTTTATGGTATTTAAATCAGTAAGAAAGACACTTAATCTTTGAAAAAAATGAGCAAACTATAAAGTGCAAATGACAATAATTAAACACTGAATAATAAGATAGAAAATTAAGATAATTTAATTTTTTAATTGAAACAATAAAATATTTTTATTCATCAAGTGAGCAAAGATGATTTTTGTCTCATAACCTCTGATTAAAGTTAATATTATAGACAAGCAAAAAATTTTATACAAAATTGGAATGTACATTGTTCTTCATGTTGATATACTGTCTCTGGAGAACTCTGTCAAAAATACATAAAAACAGTTATTCTTGGAATTTTTGAATAGTATCTATTTCAGAGAAATTTTGTCTGAGATAATAACTTGGTAAGTATGAAGTGCAATATTGATCATAGTCAAAAAGCTTTAAATGACCCAATTAATCACCATAAATACTACGAATAAGTTTCAGTATATCAATTCAAGAAAATAACCAGTGTCTATTAAAGTAGTGAAATACTTCCATTTTCCATTGTATTCATGTTTTTTTAATAAAAAACTGAATGTCCATAGGTATGTGGACAATTTACATCTGGGTCTTCAATTCTCTTCTATTGATCATCTTGTCCGTTTTTTGTGCCAATAACATGACTTTTTGTTTTTGCTATAGCTCTGTAGTACAGCTTGAAGTCAGGAATAGTGATACCTCCAGAAATTTTTTTATTGTACAGGGTTTTTTTTGTAGATAACCTAGGTTTTTCTTTTTTTTCACCACATGAAGTTAAATATTTTTCTTTCAAGCACTGTAAATAATTGTGTCAGAATTTTGGTGAAAATTGCATTGATCTGTACATTGCTTTTGGTAAAATGGCTATTTTTACTATGTTAACTCTCTGTGAACACAGGAGATCTTTAGTTTATCATCTTCTTTAGTTTATTTCTTAAAAGATTTGAAATTCTTGCATATAAGTTTTTTACTCACTTGGTTAGAGTTATATGAAGATATTTTATAATATTTGGGGTTATTGTAAAGAATGTTATTGCCATAATTTGTTCTCAGGCAATTTTTCATTTATATATGGGAGGGCTACTGATTTCTTGAGATTATTTTGGATACGGCCACTTCCCTACAGGTGTTTATCAGATATTGGAATTTCCTGATAGAATCTTATCATGACAGAGTGCTGGATTTTATCAAAGGCAGTTTTTAGTGTATAATGAGATGATCAAAAAATTTTTTTCTTTCAGTTTGTTTATATGGTGAATTACATCAGTAGATTGCATATTTGGAACCATCTCTGCATCTCTGAGATGAAGCCTACTTGATCATAATGGATGATCTCCTTGATACATTCCTGGATGAAGTTTGCAAATAAGTATTTTATTGAGAATTTTGCATCAATGTTCATAAGGCAAGTTGGTTTGTAATTTTCTTTCTTTGTGTGGTTTGGATATCTGGGTAACCATGGCCTCATAAAATGAGTTTGGCAATGTTTCTTCTATTTTTATTTTGTGGAAGAATTTGAGGAT
Source organism: Phyllotis vaccarum (assembly GCA_033318265.1). Lineage (NCBI taxonomy): Eukaryota > Metazoa > Chordata > Mammalia > Rodentia > Cricetidae > Phyllotis > Phyllotis vaccarum. Next base: position 62,818,597 of record JARWLC010000009.1, read on the forward strand.
TCTTGGGAGTAGCTCTGCATCTTCAACAAACAATTCTGGTCTAATTGAATGTTGTCAGCATGTAGAAGAAAGCAAATAGATCCATACCATCAACCTGCACAAAATTCAAGTCCATATGGAACAAGGAACTCAATATAAACCCAGATATACTGACTCTGACAGAAAATAAAGTGAGAAATTGCTTTGAATGCATTGGCACAGGAGACACCTTCCTGAATAGAACACCAATAGTGCAGGCACTAAGATCAACAATTAATAAATAAGACCTCAAGAAACTAAAAACTCCTGTAAGGCAAAGGACACCAATCAAAAGGACAAAGAATGGTCTACAAAACTGAAAAAATAAAAAAAGATCTCAAATAACCCCACATTTGACAGAGGGCAGATCTTCAAAAATATATAAAGAACTTAAGAAACTATACATCAAAATACCAAATAATCCAATTACAACTGAGGTACAGATCTAGGCAAAGAATTTACAATAGAAAAATCTCTAATAGCTGAAGGACACTTAAAGCATTGTTTAACATCTTTGGTCATGAGGAAAATGCGAATCAAAATGACTCTGAGATACCATCTTACACCCGTGAAAATGGCTAAGTTCAAAAACACTCACGACAGCTCAGGTTGGAGAGGATGTGGAGTAAGGGGAACACCCCACCACTGATGGTGGGAGTGCAAACTTGTACAGCCACTTTGGAGATCAATATGGTGGTTTCTCATAAAACTGGGAGTCAGTCTACCTCAAGACCTAGTAATACTACTCTTGGGCATATACTCAACAGATACTTGTTGCAGGGGAAAGGAGCTTGGTCCTGCCTCAATTTGATATGCCATGGTTTGTTGACTCCCATAGGAGACCTTACCCTTTCTGAGGAATGGATGGGATGGGGTAGAGGGGAGATGGGGGAGGAAAGGGGAGGAGAGGAGGAAGGGAAAACTTTGGTTGATATGTAAAGTAAATTAAAAATTGAATGAAAACTAAAATGTATTATATTTATACAACATCCTAAGTGAATTAACCTAGACCCAGAAAGCCAAACATGATATGTACTCAAAAATATTTAGATATTAGTCATAAAGTAAAGGATAGCTATGCTACAATCCATAAATAATAATAATAATAATAATAATAATAATAATAATAATAAACTAAATAAGAAGAGTGACTCAAGGGGCAGACTCAAGAGTCTCACTATGAAATAGTGATATAGTATAGATAACCCAGGTGGGTCAAAGGGGTGTCTGAATGGGGGTGAAGGCATGGAAACAGGAGATCAGGGAGGAGTATGACAGAGAGAGCTGGGAAAGGCAACTGGAATCAGGGGTATCTCTGGGTGAGCTAGAAACCTAGTACAATGGAACCTCCCAGGAATCTGTGGGGGTGACCCTAGCTGAGACTCCTGGAATGGGAGATGTGGAGCCTGTAATCAGGCTAGACTTCCAGTGGAAGGACTGGAGCACCAACCTAGCCACAAAACCATTGACCTACAATTTGCCCTGCCGATAAGATTTGCTGTGAGAAATGTGGCAGAGAAATTATGGAAGTGGCCAACCAATGGCTGGTCCAGCTTGAGCCCCACACCACGAGAGAGAACTCACTGCCTGGAGAACCAGGACCAAGTGGCTAGACATCCCAGAGACTTAGGAGAGGACCAAACATGGCTGGCAAAAATAAACCAAGAAACAAAAAGTCAATGAGATGATTCCTAATGATATTCTGTTATACTCATAGATGGTTGCCTAGTCCAATAATCGTCAGAGAGGCTTCACCCAACACCTGATCTGTTTGATGCAGAGATCCACAGCCAAGTATTTGGACTGTAGGAAGAATGAGGCCCTATTAGCCTTGACCTAGATATGTGGTCTTTAAATTTTGAGACTGTTGCCTCCGTGTCCTGTCTATTCCCTGCTTTTTCAAAGGAAGGATTGCTGCCCCCAGTGTGGAGCAACTCAACTCTGTAAGAATTGCTCTAAGGTTCAGTCTTATATCAGTGAGTGTTTCATATAAGCTCCTTAATAAATATTAATCCTTTATATAATCAGTTGCTAGTGAATAATTCCTACTATTATGAACTTCTTGGAATCCTGTGGAAGAAGGGGAAGAAGAAGGATTACGGCAGACAAAGGGGCCAAGGACACCACAAGAAAATCTACAGAATCAACTAACCTGGGCCCATCGAGGCTCACAGAGAATGAACTGATAACCAGGGAGTCTACATGGAACTCACCAAGGCCCTCTGCACATATGGCCTTTTTTGTGGAACTCCTAACAGTAGGGATATCTCTGACTGTTTAACCTGCTTTGGGGACCGTATGCTCCTACTGGCTGCCTCATCCATCCTCATTGGAAAGAAGGTGCCAAGTTTTACTGCAACTTGATATTCTATGGTTGTCTGATATCCACGGGAGGCCTGTCCTTTTCTGAAGAAAAGAGAGAAAGGATTGATGGGAAGGGGAAGTGGGGGAAGAGAATGGGAGGAGAGGAGAGAGGGGAGACTTGATCAAGTTAGGGAAATTAATTAATTGATAAATTAATAAAAATAAATATGTAAAATTAGATAATGGTAAATCACTATCATTAAATAAGGAAACAAGCTATATTACAAAACATAGTGTCAGCCATTTCACATAAAAATAAAATGAGTGTTTGTGTATGTGTGTGTGTATTCAAATACTAAAAATATTTATCTCTGGGGAGTAAGGGTTTGTAATAAAATCATCCTTTCGATTTGAACGAATTTAATGCTTTTTGAATTCCATTTATCATGAGTGTGGCTGTCTTCATAATAAAAACATTATTCATGTTAATCAGAAAAATAAAAACAAAAATATGAACCTAGAGCATAAGGTAACAACCATTCCTGTTTCCTGCATTGCATTTTTCATCTGCATATGTGCTCTTTAAATATACTTGCACCATGACAAACAGATAACTAGTATTATTGGGTCTTTTATTTACTGATTTATTCCCTTACTGTATATCATCTTTGAGTTCTGAGCTCTGTTCATATTAAGGGAGGGGCTCTGTAAACAGAAGAAATAGCATCAAGACACTTTCAGGTCTCTATACCTGCTGGTTTGAGGCTCATGTGTTAACAGACTTATTCCCTTGGTGGCACTGTTTTCAGAGGTGATGTAACATTTGGAAAGCTGAGCCTTGCTGGAGAAGTACATCAAAAGGACATGCTTTGAGGCTTTACAGCCCTACTCTACTGCCCTGAATGAGCATGACAATGTGACAAGCCAACTTCCTGCTCCTGCTGGCATCCCCTGTCTTCCCTGCCATAATAAATTTTATTCCTCAGGAATTGTGCACCCACATAAGTTCTTTCTTTCTTAAGTTGCTTTTGATTTGAGATTTTTATCAAAGAAACAGAGAAGTAACTAATACACAAGGTTATGTATTCATCAAGTATTTACTAAACCTCTAAAATAACTGGAGCTTTTCTAGACATGACAAATGTGTTTTCTCATGGCTGTCTTACCAGAAACAATTTTTCTTCAAAATCCATTTTATATTTGTTGATTTAGAAAAAAAAAAAAAAGACAAGCCTGGTCTGCACATGATATATTCAACATTTATCTAATTGAATATGCTAAAATGCTTTAAATAATGAGGGTTTTTATTTACTCCAATGGAGGACACAAACATATGCATGTAAACCCACAGCAGCTGAATCAGTAAGACTATAAATGTGTCTATTGATGGAGGAGAAAAGACCAAAGAGAAATCACATGGAGTCAGGAAGCAAGTTCAGTATTTATCTTTCTTACAGGTTCCAAAATGTGAGATGAAGACAAAGGCCATCTGGAGTATTATCAATGATAAAAATATCAGAAACACAAGCATATTTCTTCTTGCTTCCTGCCTTAATTCTCTCTCTCTCTCCCTCTTCTTCCCCCCTCCTCTGTGTGTGTGTGTGTGTGTGTGTGTGTGTGTGTGTGTGTGTGTGGAAAGTGGTTTCCCTGATGGCAGAAGCTGAATGGAGCCAAAACTTGGTGCCAGACGTCCAGAAACAGGCAGACTCAGGCAAGGAGGAGAGTGAGGTAAAAAGTAAATGCTGGAAACCAGTAAGGGAGGAAGTGATATGTGATCAAGCACAGTAGAGGACCATGTAGGTGTCATATAATATAAGCATACTGTGAGTTCAGAAGTAAGAACACATTTATTCTTTATAGTAGAGATTGAGACCAGAAAGCAAGGTCTTCATTGTTGAAGGCTTGGCACCAGCGGGTGGTGCTGCTGGGCTATTGCAAAGTAGAAATGTTTCCTCCTAGTTGGAGGAAGTGGGTGAGTGGGTTCTTGCCTCTGAAAGCTAGGGAGCAATCTAGTGGTTTCTCCCCCTCCTGTTCACCCTCTCTGAGGTGAGACATAAAGCTCCCTGACACCTGATACCTGCTGCATCCCTATGAATGTTCTGCCCCTCCAGAGGCCCAGAAGCAGTGGAGCAAGGGCTTTGGATGGGAAGTCATGAAACCATGAGTTGAACAAACCTTTCATATTTTAGGTTGATTTTACCCAGGTTATTTTGTTTGTGTTGGTGAGAGGCTGAGCTCACTGATCTCCTGGTAACCTGCATCTAGTCTCTCTTTACCATCTGGTCTCAGAGCCAGCGATGAGACAGGGCCTATGCTGCAAGAAGAGACTCCCTCTGGGTTACATGTGAAAGCCAGCTTAATAGGAAGCTCATTAATTAAGATGGATAGGCATCTCCAAAGTATGAAACTGGGAACCTGTAAGGGAGTAGGGAAATTATTGCTCTGGTGTGTCATCACACTTCCTAGGTTCTCTGATTATTTGCATAGACCTATTACTATGGCTTTCAGAATCTTTCCTTCATCTCCTTATGTTGTGTTCTTCCAAGAGTGCATTTGCACCTCTGCCTCTGCCACCCCACCTTTGCTTTAGATTTAAATGAAAAACAGATTAAGATATTTTTTCAGGGTAGAGATCATTCACTATATCTCAGTACTTATGTCAAATAGAAGCTAACAACCCCTGCCCTTTATGAAGAATTTTAGATCATTTTATATTCCACTTATCTGACTAGGCCTGATGCTTTAACTGGGTCAATTGAATGGAACAGAAAAGATGCTTTATTCTCCTCGGGTACTAGAATGGTACCCACCCAATTCCAGACTCTTTCCTCTCAGTCAGGGTCATGCTGTATTCTCTGAAGTGGCATTGCCACCCATTAGCTTGAAAACATGTTTCATGGTATTAGCCAGTGTATTGTTTCCATTTTGCATTAATTTTTTTTTGAGTCTTTTAAGACAAGCCTTCCATATCCTTGGTTAGCCTTGAACTCACAGTGATTCCTCCTCAGCCTTGCGAATATGGGAGTCATAGAGATGAGCCACCATACTTGGGACAATGTTCATTTCTTTCGATTTCTTATTTGTGTTTGTACCTATAACCGTGAAAAGAATAGTTGGCAATCATTTCCCTCCATTTATTCAGTGTATCCATTGGAATTCCTCCATTAGTGATAAATAACTACATTTGTTACAAACAGAAAAAGCTTAATTGAAAGTGTTGGTTGTATTATATGTGGCCATTTGTAAGCATGCAGAAGCCAGATGCCATCTGGGAAGTAAAACTACTTTCCAGTGCAGTATTTTTAATTATGTCTTTTCACCTGAGCTGCAGGGCACAAGTTCCATTTTCTCTCTGCTCATTATTAATAGAACCACTAGCACAGAGCTTTCTAATTTCATATTTTAGGTGAATTTAGCATGTAAGTATTCTGAAATGGCATTAGCAGTACAGTTAAGTTAATACCTCAGTTCTGGGAATGTCTTCTCTTTGGATGGACCTTTAGATGTGACTCAGATGGACTGTTCTGTCCCTTTGGAACACTTGCCCAATCTATGTGTTTCTGCAGGTCTGTTTGGTGTGTGATAATGATTTTATTTACGTTTTAGAAACATTTGAAGCTTATGAAAACTGTGTGTCTGGGTTTGTTATTTAAGACTTTGTTGTATATCTTTGTCTACTCCACAGACTTGCAAGCAGCTTAGAATTAATTAACCTTAGCAAAATTGAATTCACCATCCTGCATTTCTCAATACCTTCGCTAAGATGTTAAATAATAAATTAACTCAATGCCATGGGAAAGGAGGACTTTCAGGGAACACAAGGAGGGGTGAGGCCTCCCCAGTGTCCATCCTCACCCACCTCCTACAGTTCCCCTCTACTATCTGGAGTCAGATGCTCTCTGCTTCTCTTTCCTGGCAATAGTATGAGAGGAATGGCAGACTTGCACCCAGGTAGTGCTGGAGTGAGAAAGAATGAATGTCTAAAATGTGCTTTGAGAGCTTCAAGTAAAGTATGCTATGCTTCATGTGGAAATTATTATTAGTTCATTCTTCATGCACTTTTAGTCCTTGCCCTCTAGGCTCAGACTGCCAGCCAAGGTAACAATTACTGACGATGGGGCTGTTGGTGCTTAGATGTGAACACCTGTCCTGAAGCAAATGAACTGAGATAATATACACCAATTTACCATGTGTGGATAGACCCTACAAATTGAATCTCCAAAATACAGTCTGAATTGAATAACAGATGACACTGGGTTTAAATGACAGGAAATAGACGGGATACAATAGCCTGGGCATCTGTGTCTATGCAGGTCTTTGTCCACCCAGTCTGGTACTCTCATATCAAGCTGGGTTTCCCTCAGTATTTTCAGGACTGATTAAGAGGCCAATTCAGGCATTCTGCACGACCCACCCTGGTGTGGGTCTGCTATTCCTCCCATGATACTGCCAGAAAAGAGAAGCAGAGAGCATCTGACTCCAGATAGTTGGGGCAAGGATGGACGCTGTAAGACCTCAATTATTCCTTCTGCTCCTTGAATGCTCGTCTCTTCCATGTTCATGGAGAAAGTCACTGCAGAATTTCAGTCTTTCTTGGGGCAGCCTCATGCTTACTAGTTCAGTGAAGCTGGGTCTTGGCAGCCCTGGGCTCACACTGCTCATCAGACAAGATAAAACTGCAGCTAGCTTCAGGGACATTTATTTACATGCATATACAAAGAAACACATATTAGGCAACTGGACAAGCTGCCCACTTTAAAAAAAAACACACACACTACCCTAGAATTTATGAGAGAAATATTCAGAGTGAAAAAATGCAAAGGAAGATGCAGGTGCAGAGTTTGAGGAAATGGATGTTCAAGAACGGTGGGACGCTGAGGTTCATCTTACCTCTACCTTGGCCAGCTGGGTGGATGACGGAAGATTACATTCCCGAATGTCTGTGGATTTATGTTTCTCTCTCCACATCATTACACACTTGATTTGTTCACTCCTATATCCCTGATTCCTGGCATGGTGTTAGGCACACAAGATTTTTTCTGAGACAATGAGATGGATAAAGGGGTTTCTGTCATCTCTTTGGCTAGTTGGTAGAATGATGGGTTTATCTGCCCTGATGATGTCTGTGCTATCTTGGTCTGGTGGTCTCTGGGGAAAAAGCTTTTGGATGAAGGACAAAAGATCTTCATTGGAATGTGATCTTTGTGTGTGTGTGTGTGTGTGTGTGTGTGTGTGTGTGTGTGTGTGTGTCTTGCTGGAAGGTTAAATGTACTTAAGCTTGTTTTGTGTGCTCCAAACCCTTTAAGGTACTTATAGTGCATTGTCAGAACTTGATAGCCAAACATTTCCCTTAATCATACATGTACATGATTATGTATATCTATAGTTTTAGAGTGTTTTATTTGTTAAGTTGAATAACATGATCTTAAAGTATATAAAGGAATATGGAACATCATGCCCCTATAATAGCTTTCTTTATTATAGAGGCACAGATAATTATAAATTTTTCTTTCTTGATTTATACACTAATCAATCAGACAGAACTTTTGATACAATTTTCTGTGATTATGTCAATTTTGAAATTTCTCACAGATCAAGAGGAACAGAAGAAGAAAGATTTTTGCCAACTTATAGAGGGCTAATATCCAAAATATGTAAAGAACCCAAGAAACTACACATCAAGTAAACACATAACCCAAATTAAAAATGGGGTACAGATCTAAACAGAAAATTTTTAGTATAAAAAGCCCAAGTAGCTGAGAAAAAGTAGTTGAACAAAGAAAGTTCAACAACTTCAGCCACTAGTGATATTCAAATCAAAAGGACTCCGAGATTCTATATTACACTGTCAGAAAGGCTAGGATGAACATAACAAGGGACAGCTCACACTGTTGAGGATGTGCAAACTTATGCAGCCACTATGAAAATCAGTGTGCTGACTGCTTTGGAAGTTGGGAATCAATCTACATCAGTTACACCACCGTGGGGCATAACCCAAATGATGCTTTATCTTACCACAAGAACACTTGATCAACCATGTTCATCACTGCTATGTTTATAATTTTCAGAAATTGCAAACAATCTAGATACCACTTGATATAAGAATGAATAAAAATAATGTAATTTCAAAATGACATACTATTCGGCTATTTAAAAAGGTAAGTTCATGAAATTGGCAGAAAAATGCATGAAACTAGAACATAATCACCCTGAATGAGGTGTCTTGGATCCAGAAACACAAATATGGTATGTATTAGCTGCTAAGTCAATATAATCAAGCTACAATCCATAGAGGGTAGATACAGAGTGAGGGATCAGTGAGAACAGAAAGATCATGTTAGGTTAGGAAAAGCAAATAGAATAGATAGAGATGGGTGGAAGGGGGACTGGAATGGGAAGATCAAGTGGGGAGGGGTGGGAAAGGGGTTTTTGGGAGGGATTCCAAAAAAAGACAGCTAAAATTAAGGAGCATTTGAGCAGTAATATGTGAACCTAATATAATAGAAATTTCTCAAAATGTATAATCGATGAAGATAATCAAAATGAAATTGTCAAATAATTGGGGAGATAAAATCACAACTGGCCATTTCTTGTCACTCAGTGAAATTTCCAGTACCTAGACTGGGTTATATCTAACTGAAATGTGGGACACAGGGGACTCATGGGAACTCCCAAACAGCCCAGGCTGCTGCCCGCTGCTCCACAAACTGGAAGCAAGGCTCCATTGCTTAAGATAACACCTGTATCAAGCACGGGGATATCTAGCTGGTGCCAACATAGAGCCTTAACCTCTATGTTGTAGCATCTTTACTGAAAGGAAGGTACACTGCATGCTATCAAAAGAGTGACATAAACACCAAGCCAATCACAAACCCTTATCTATAATGGCATCTTGCCCATAAGAAATGATAGGGCAATAGTGGCACAAAGCTTGTGAGAATAAATGTAGTGGGACTATATTCTGTTCCATTGTAAATAATTGTCCCGCCTACTGGTTTAATAAAAACGGTGATTGGCTGAAGGCAGACAGGAAGTGTGGGCAGGGCTACCAGATTAAGAAAACTCTGGGAACAGGAAAAACAGAGCAGAGACACTAGAGAGATGCCAGAGAGACACCAGCAGACACAGAGGAAAGAAGGTGAAATTCTGCTCCAAGAAAATGTACCAAGCCCCACAGCTAATCAAGATAAGAACCATGGGTTAGTTTAAGAGTTAAGAGTTAGTAAGTTATATGCCTGGTACCTAGGCCAATCAGCCTAAAATTAATATAAGCTTCTATGTGTTATTTTGGGACTGTTGTTCCAGATCTTGGGGCTCATTGGGGCCAGAAACTTCACACTACAAATGGCAGTCCAGCGTGGTGCATGTATAGACATGTAAAGCCTTAGAAAGCATAAGAAGGATTCTAGAGCACAGAAATGAAGCCAAAAGCATTTCTGGGTTGTGTGCCTCTCAATTGAGCCTTCATTCAGAGATGGCGTGGAGTGGTGTGTGGGTTTGAATTATAAAATGGCAGGCTTTCATGTAGCATGAGGTTTCTGGCCTTGACTTTTGGTCCTAGCCTCAAGGTTTAAGCCCACAGACCCACAGACTCACAGACCCGCAGAGACACACACAGAGTTTACAATTAGTTTTAGGCTGATTGACCTAAGGTCCAGGCATGTTACTTGCTAATTCTGTACCCTTAGTCTAACCCATGACTTCTGTCCTGTTCAGCCATGTGGCTCAGTACCTTTTCTTAGAGCAGCATGGTTGTCCTCTGCTCCTTCCAGGCTTCTCCTGGTGTTCTGCTCTGTGCTTCCTGTTCTTAGAGTTTTTCTTAGTCTGGTAGCCCTGCCCACACTTCCTGCCTGCCTTTGGACAATCAGCACTTTTATTAAACCAGTGGGTGGGATAATTATTTAAAATGAAACAACACACTCTCCCACATATCCCCTTTTCTCTTCTTAAAACAAAAAGAACTCCAAATCTAATAATCTTTTCTTCCCTTATCTATAACAACTTATAAATAACACTGCAAATAAACACGAACATCCATAATCCATGTTTTGGGAATGTGGGCGTCATTCTTAGGCTACTTAATGCTGAATGGGGGCATTGGCAATCCCATGGGAATACAAAGAAAAATGGATGATTATGCACAATGCTTTAGTGGAGTCCTCTGTAAGGCTGGGTCATCTCAGCCAGTCTCCTTGAAATATTTCTGGATACACAGCGCTGGAAACTTCAACAGAGGTGTTCTGAAAAGCTGAATCATCTGGTCCATCCATTTCCATTGGAGATTTTTCAGGGGGTCTTCCTCTATCAAACTTTATGTTCTTTATCCAGGAATAAATCCACAGCTTCTCATTTTCTGTGAAAATAAAAAGAAAACCTCTTCTCCAAAGTGGCATATCTTTGGATTTCAGTTTTAAAGACAACTCATTTACAAAATATATAGGTTGATTTAATCCAACAGCATTTATAATCAGCTGTCTTTTAGCAGCTTTTACTAAGTCATTTTCAATCAAGAAACTTAAAGATAAGACAATAGTATTCAGTATCCAGACATTATTTTTTCCATCTTTACGTGGCTTATTTCTTATTTATTTATTTTTTACTCTATTTCTTTTTAAAGGGCTTTCTCTACCTTTTCTCTAATCCTATGTATCTATATTATCAACACACTATAAACCACTTAGACTTTTTACAAAAAACTGTCTTTACTGTATATTTATTTCTTAACTTTTTCTGTCTCTGACCACACCTTTGCTTGCCTAGGGTGATTGACTCCACCCAGATTCCTTTATTTCTTTCAGTTTCTGACAACACCTTTAATCTGCCAAAGTTCAAGGTTGGTAGGATGTGGATGGATCCACCCAGCTCCTAGTCTAACTTCATAGAATTTATCTTTTTAACCCAGGTACTCTGGGAATTTTAGGGTTAATATAATTATCAAGTAAGGCTTTGCCATCTGCTGCTCATTAACTCCATCTAAGTATTAGGCAGTAGGGCCTCTTAAAAGTCTCACAAGTGTTTTGCCTCTAAGGCTGAATCAGGAAGCTTCTCTTTAAAAAGCCAAGACTCTGCTTGCCTCCAGTAAACGGAGCTGAGCCAAGAAAACATCATCGATACTAAGAAGTCATTTTTGACTCTATTCTCTTTTTGTCCTTATTAACAGAAACCTTAAATCCACCATACAGAGTTCTTTGCTTACATCTAGACTCAGGAACTGGTCTTGTTCACCTTAAGTTGCATGTAGCAAACACACCATTTTATAATTTAATCCCATATACCACTCAGTCTCTTTACCGCGGGCCACTTCAGAGACACAACTCGGAAGCCGCTTTGGGCTTCAGTTCCTGTGCTCTAAACCATATTTTTAAGCTTTCTATGGCTTTATATGGGCATATTTGACCCACGTTGGGCTGCCATTTGTAGTAAGAGGTTTCTGGCCTGGACTTTCAGGCCTAACCTCAAGGTTTATGCCCACAGACCCACAGGCCCGCAGACCCGCAGACCTGCAGTTCCACAGTCCCACAGAGACACACAGATGCTTTCAATAGTTTTTGGCTGACTGGTCTAAGGCCCAGGCATATAACTTGCTAGCTCTCTACCCTTCAACTAACCCATGACTCATCCTGTTCAGCCATGTGGCTCAGTACCTTTTCTCAAAGCAGCATGGTTGTCCTCTGCTTCTTCCGGCTTCTCTCTGGTGTTCTGCTCTGTGCTTCCTGTTCTTAGAGTTTTTCTTAGTCTGGTAGCCCCACCCACACTTCCTGCCCGTCTTTGGCCAATCAGCGCTTTTATTAAACCAGTGGGTGGGATAATTATTTAAAATATAACAACACAATCTCCCCCACTTTTCAATCTCCCTGTACTTTCAGAGTACAGCCTGAGCTGTAACAAGGCTGGTTCCTGAGGTTTTACAGGAGCCTCAATGTAAGCAACAAGTTGAATATGATAGATTTAAACTTTCTGTGTATATAGACCAAAAAAAAAAAAACAAAAAACAAAAAACAAAAAACAAAACCATAGTCAAATACCGCTTCTTAGTAGCAGCAGCTATTTTTTTGGGAAAGCCCTGTTTTCTGGAGGCAAGCACAGGCAAAGCTTTTTAAAGAGAGGTTTCCTGATTCAGTGTCAGTGTCAGTGATAAAACACTTGTGAGTCTTTTAAGAGGTCCTGCTACCAAACACTTTAATGGAATTCAAGAGTAGCAGATGTCAGTGCTTTACTTGGTGATTATATGGACCTTAAAATTCCCCAGCGTGGTAATTGTGGATTCTACCAGTACCTCTGCTAACAATCTAAACTCTATGAAGCTAGACTAGTAGCTGGGTAGAGCCAGTCAGCTACCCTAGTGAAGCCTTTAATTCTTAGCCACACCTTGACAGATTAAAAGTGTGGTCAGAAGCAGGAAAAGATAAAAGATATACAGAGTACAGTCAGATTTGAAAAACCTCTAAATTGTTTGAGTGTGTTTAAAAATATACGTAGGCTGGAGAGAGAAAATAAAAATGAAAAGGGATAGGAAAAGTCCTTAAAAAGAAATAGAGTAAAAAGAAATAGTAATAAACCACATAAAAAAATGAAAAATACAAAGAGTGACTGGATACTGTATGTTATTATCTTGTCATTAAGTTTTTTAACTGAAAATAAAGTAATAAAAGCTGCTAAAAGCCATTTTATTATAAATGCTGCTGGATTAATCCAACCTATATATTTTGTAAATGAGTTGACGTTAAAAGATACGCTACTTTGGAGAAGAGGTTTTCTTTTTATTTCTACAAAAAAAAAGAGAGGCTGTGGATTTAAAGTTTAATCAAGAAAAACCTCCTGAAAGGTCTCCAATGGAAACAATGGCCCAGATGATTCAGTATTTCAGAGCACCTCTGTTGCAGTTTCCTCTGAGCTCTGCATCCAAAACAACTTCAAGGAGACTGGCTGAGTTGACCCAGCCTCACAGACTATTTCACTAAGGACTTGTTCATAATCTTAAATTTTTTGTTGCGTCCCCATTGTCAGCACCCTTTCAGTAGGAAGTAGTTTAGAGAACTATATCCACATTCCCCAAAAATGAACTACGGAAGTTTGTATTTGTTGACAGTGTTAGTTACAAGTTGTTATAAATAATGGTGAAGAAAATATACAAAGGAAATTAGATTTGGGGTTCTTGTTTTAAAAAGTAAAAATGGGGGATATGTAGTGGGACTATGTTCTGTTACTGTAAATAATTGTCCCGCCTATTAGTTTAATAAAAATTCTGATTGGCTGAAGGCAGACAGGAAGTGTGGGCAGAGCTACCAGACTAAGAAAATTCTGGGAACAGAAAGAACAGAACAGAGACACCAGAGAAAAGCCAGCAGACACAGAAGAAAGAAGTTGAAATGCTGCTCTAAGAAAAGGTACCGAGCCACCTGACTATACAAGATAAGAATCATGGGCTAGTGTGTTACTTTGGGACTGTTGTTCCAGATCATATTACAAGTAACCAACCAACACAACCAATTTGACTTAAAGCATAAAGCCCTCTTCATTAAACATAGCCCACACCCAATGCTGCTTGGGTGGAGTAAGAACCCGAGACTAGATAGCCCAGAGGAAAACAAAATATACTGGTCTAAAATAAAATAAAATATCTTGATGACCAATAATATTCTGCTATAATTACAGATAAATGCCTTGCCCAGATACCATCAGAGAAGCTTCCTCTTATAGCAGATAGGAACAAATACAGGAACCCAAGCCAGACCTTACTCAGAGAATAAGAGACCTTGGAACACTGGGCTAAAAATCAGATATCTTCATCAATTTGGAGGAAAGAGTGTAAGAGTCAGAGGGGACGGAGGACACCAAGAGAGAAAGGTCCTGTAACTCAGCATGAGCAAAGCTCATATGAACTCACAGGAGACTGAAGCACTAAGCACAGGACCTGCATGGATCTGCACTAGGTACTCGGCATGTTTTTTTTTTTTTAATAGCTTCTGGCTTGGTGTCTTTATGGGACTCCCGAATGAGTAGACAAGTGGTTCTCTGATTCTTGTGCCTTCTCTTTGGACTTCTTTCCTTCTGATTGTCTTGTTCAATTCCAAAGTTTATAGTTTTTGTTTTATCGTGTTGTATCTTATTTTGTAATATGAATGAATCAGTGAATGAAAACCTAACCTAGGGTAAAGGTTAACAATTGAACTATCACTTACACCTGTTGGGAGAGGGAAAATCAGTTTTCTCCAGTAGACCAATTGGGTATATCAGCCACTCCAGGGCAGACCACATGCTCAGGAGTAGCTGGCCAACAGGTAATGAGCTCTTGTTTCTTTTTACGTACTTTTATTCAGTTATCGTGGTTGTTGTTTCCTGTTTTGTTTTTGCCATGTTTTTATTTCATTTTCTTGTTGTATTGGTTTTTTGTTTGTTAGTCAGGAAAAGTCTAGAGGGACTTGGAAAAGCAGAAGGAGATGATCAAAATATATTTAAATTAAAAAATGTTTAAATGGTAAATAATAAAATAAATAATAAAAAGAAAGCATAATTTGCGTGTGTTTGGGAGCATTGCAACTTTTGTAAATTTTTAAAATTAATCTAAATTTATATTGGTTTAAATATTGTAAAAATGAACAAGACAACAATAGGGAGTGAGAGTAGGAAAATTGAAACAAAGCTTCCAAACTATCAACCTAAAGCATCTTTTGCTTAAAAACGATGTCCCTATTCTACACTTTCTTTCTGTGACTTGTTTCAACAAAAGCCTGTGTAACATAAAAAGAAAAAGACACCAAGGACAATTTTTCGTTTCTTATGTACCTATAAGAGGAAGGTTTGCTTTAGTTTAGAGCTTCATAGAGACATGGCAGTATATAATTCAGAGAAAATGTCTGATTGTGTGTCCAATTCAGTCTCTGAAACAGTTCGAGTACAATGTGGTGGAAGGAGGCCCATACACATCTGCTATTAGGGATGTTCATGCTCCAGATGGCCTCCCATCTCCAGGGATTGTGTTTGCAGCAGAGCCCCTAGAATGCTCCTTTTGTGTAATTGTCTTTTATGGAATTCTTCACTAATGGTGCTTCCTAACCCTCCGCACCTTTACCTTTGTGGCTGTCACCTAAATCCCCTTGCTCTATCTCAGTATTTAGGACCTGCTAAGTGGTGATGAATTGGCTGAGCTTGCTGTGTTAAATATAGAATAATGAGGGAAGAGCTGTGTAGATATGTCTGGGTTCAAATATCACTAACTCTACTCCCCACTTAGAGTCATTTTCCCAAGCTATGAGCCTTTTCACACCATACTTTCCTTTTTTATTTATTAATCATACTTTTTGGTCTTTCAATGTTTTGTCAAAACTTCTTACAAAAGTAAGATGACAGAATTCTGCATAGTACAGCCTGGTCAGGTAGTGCCATCTTCCAGAGCTATATCAGGACAAGCAGAAAGTATGTATGCATTGACAGGCAGGCTATATAGGACAGCAGTCAGCATTTAGTACCTTTCATCCAATTCAAGTAGTATCTTCCTGCAGGAATGTGGGCTGCATATGAACAAGAACTTCATCTTCCTCTGCTCAAAATCTCCTGTAGTTGGCCTACTACCTCAAATGGATGCACATTTAGTAAATGTGCTGGCTAGTTTTATGTCAACTTGTGACAAGATAGAGTTATCTGAAAGGAGAGAACCTCAATAGAGAAAGATTTGGCTGAAAGGGGTTTCTTACTTAATGATTAATGAGGCATTGTCAAGTCCACCATGGGCATTACTAACCCTGGCCTGGTGGTCCTGGGTTCCACAAGGCTGAGCAAGCCATCGTGAATAAACCAGTAAGCAGCACTTTTCCATGGGTTTTGCATCAGCTCCTGCCTTCAGGTTCCTGCCTTATTTGCATTCCTTCAGTGATAGACTATCTGGTGGAAGTGTAAGCCAAGTAAAGTGTTTCTTCCCCAACTTTCTGTTTCTTCATGGTATCTTATCCCAGCAATTAAAAACGCTGAGACACTGGGTGTCCTTAGACTGGACTTGTTTCTGCCTGTCAGGTATCAAAACACAGTTGAACTATGGTCTAAACCTGTAAGAGTTGTTCCTGGTCATGGATGGCGGTAGATAAGGAAGAAGTAGAGAGAAGCAGAAGTTAAGAGTCATTTATAATTCTCTGCCCAAGGTCCAGAGCACAGCCGCTTAACCCCAAATAATCACACAAAGGTATATATTAATTACAAACTGTTTGGTTTATGGCTTAGATCCATTAACCTATTTCCATTCATCTGTGTATTGCCATGTGGTTCCTGGTTTACCTATGTTTCTTTACATCATGCTTCCTTGGGCAGCAGCCTGCAGTTTCATTCTCTGATTTCACCCTCCTATGCTCAGATTTACAGCCTGCCTCTAAGCTGTCTTGCCATAGGTCAAAACAGTTTCTTTATTAATCAATAATAAAGCATATTCACAGCATACAGAAAGGCATCCCACATCAAATCTCAATTAAATATAGATAAATACCACAAAGTGGAAGATATTTCAAATGGAAAAAAAGAATAAGACATTTGAGAGAATAAATTTTGATGAGGGGGCAGTGTGGGGCAGGGCACTGTCATGTGACTTGAGGAAAATAGATAGCTGTGATGTAAGTTCCAGAGATAAGAGATGAGAGAAAGAGAGAAATATTTGAAAAATGAAGACAGTGGGTATGATGCTGGTTTCAAAGATAATACTTGATTTAAGTGCAGTGGTGATTAGAACAACCACAAGAGCCTTTCCCTCCATTTATTTCATTTTATGCAAATAAATACTCTGCCCTACAGTTTTGAACAGTCCCACATATTAGCAGATAAATGTAAAGGGAAAGAAAGTAAGAAGCATAAAAGATTGGCTATCTAGAGTTTTGTGTTACTCCTGAAACTGAGATAGAAAATCATGTTCTCTTAATCTGGTTCCCAACCTAACAAAATGAGATAAGCAAGGTGATTTGCACAGATGTGTATTTCTAATAATAGAAGATGGAGTGTTGTATCAACTTAGCTGGTCTCTGGTTAACATTCTTTTTCTTGATTACAGATGGCCTGCTTGCCTCTAACTCTGTCTTCACATGGCACAGGCTGAGAAGGAGCAAGCTCACTGCTGCCTTTTCTCCAAAGAACCTCTGTACCAGACGTCCAGATGTTATGTAGATATTGATGATTCTATAGCATTTTTCTTTAATATCAGGCAAGCCCTTTAAGGAACTGTGGGAAACACAAGCCACAAGGATATGATTCTCAAATTTTCTCAGGATGGACAATTAATTTAGGAAAGAATAGGTAGAAAAAGGCAACATCTTAGTTCTTCTGACTATGCTCATCATGACTCTGACTGACTGTATTACATGCTTACCCACTGCACATCTTCTGCCCTTTCTCCTTTGTGTTTGACCATGGGATCTTGTGTTGCCAATAGAATATGAGTAGGTGTGACATTTGCCACATATGACAAAAGCCTTAGAATATTTTTGAACTGTCTGACTTGGGCTCTCACCATCATTAATTAAGAGAAGTATGCTCTAAATAGTGATTACTTATTCAAATTGGATTACAAAGTGAGAAAGGCCTGAAAGCAAAGCTGACTGGGGGCTGCTGGAGCTACATCAACTTTTCAAACATCAGGTAATTTGTGCATGAAGTAAGCATGGTCCTGCTGTAAGCTAATAAAGTATGTATTTATTGGCGGGAAAAGAACATGGAGATAGGCAGAGATACTGTAAAAGTTGGAGGGGGCAATAGAGGTTAAACACAGTCATGCTTTGTGAATAAATACATGGAACTTTCAAAGAATAAGAGATTATAATAAATTATATCTATATAGATATAGGAGATATAATCTTTGTAAGAGTGACTCAGGCCAATGGTTAATATCATGCACATGTCATTATGGAGAAAAATTAAGAAATTGTGCATGTGTTTTTGTGTGTATGTGTTTGTGTGTGCATATGTGTGTGTGCATGTGTGTGTTACAGACTTGAATCAAGATCATATATCTAAATAAACTTGTAGACATGAAGCCCCACCAACAGACTTATTACCATACTACACTGTTTTATCTTGTTATTTCAAACAGTCACAGGTAACTCTTATTTTCTGCTCATTTTACCAGTGTTTTGTTTGCTTCCTTGCTTACCATCTGTCTCTTACCATCATGTTGCTTTAATCCTTGATCAAATTATTCGAAGTTAAGGTACAATACATGTACTGCACATTAAAAGACCAGAACTAATTTCTTAGAACTTGTGAATATATTTAACTTTCATTTACACTACAAATAAAAATTAAGTTTACTAATCATCTGGGCTTAATAGAGATATTATAGATTACCTAGATATTCTCCTGAGAGTGATAAAAGTCCTTAAAGATAGAAAAGGAAGGGGTATAGCATTTTTTAAATGGCATGCGTTGGTCATTAAAGGTGGGAGTGGGTGTGAGAGACCTTGGTAGGTTGCAGCCAAGATGTCCCACAGCAGGTAAGAGACAGAGAATCCATTCAGACAGCGTTCACACGGAGAGTTTTATTGGGGGTGAGAGGAAGAGAGAGAAAGCTATGGGTGCTGAGGAAAGGAGAGGAAGAAGAGAAAAAGAAGGCTCAGCCACAACCTCGTGGTAATAGAGACAGAGAGAAAGCAGCAGGTCCCATCTATTATGTGGGAATGCAGCAGATGCACAGAGATACCACACATCAATGAGTTCATGACACCATCATGGAAGGTGTGGCCATTGGTAGGTTTATGTGCTCCTGTACATGCTCATACCCATGTACATATAGGCAACTTGTAGTCTTGTAACTGCTCTGGGAATATGCATAAGGTAAAGCACTTGATACGAAACAAATGATCTTCCTCCAAAGCTGTATACATTTATCATTTTTCTGAACAGTAGCTGCCTCAGAGTTGTTCAACAATGAGCAAAATTAAAGCACAGGCTTCTATTTATCTAAAGGTTTGTGTTTGGAAACAAACATGTATGCTCACGAATCTTTTGCCTTCGAATTTGAAATTTGTATATTTCATCACAGCATGGTTTTGGCAATTTCAAATTTTTATCATGAGGCTTTTCGTATAGAAGTATCTGTAAAGGAACAGCTATATAAAACTGCGTTTTTCTTTTAGATGTCCTGCTTGATGATCTTTTCCTGGGCATCTTGACTTCTCCTCAGACATCCCTGGCTGAGGAGTCAACTGTGTCAAGGACAGATGGCAATTTCTCTTCCTCTTTTAGCATCTGTGAAATGGAAGAGTCCATCATTCCACATATGTTCATAAGACATGATGCTATTGCAGATACTCAAAAGTATTTATGTCTTTCAAACTCTTGGTTATTTTTCTTTTAGCAGTTTGTATGTTTTTTTGATGTTCAAGTACATCAGCACCACTTGATGTGCACTTAAAAACTTAAAAACATAGCAGTGCTTTAGAATAGACTATGATAGTTTTCCAATGACAGATTGTATTTTAAACATGCTTTTTTTTCAAAAGATGGCAAATTTGTTATTTGGAAAGCTATTTTTTTTTAAGAAACAAATAAAGCTTTGTAGATAAAATCATAAGTTGAAAAGAG
Organism: Phyllotis vaccarum; assembly: GCA_033318265.1. Lineage (NCBI taxonomy): Eukaryota > Metazoa > Chordata > Mammalia > Rodentia > Cricetidae > Phyllotis > Phyllotis vaccarum. The sequence continues at coordinate 62,838,472 of JARWLC010000009.1, forward strand.
TGTCCACATGCTTAAATAATTCAACAATCTCTTCAGGGACTTAGAAATATCTCCGTGTTTTGCTCAGTGGAAAAATATGAGTTACTCTAAAACACAATGCTAAAAACCAAGATCTGAATATTGAAGTTAAAGCTTTTAAGGAAAGAATGATAGTTAATGTGCATTTTGTGCATGCTTCTACAGTGGCTTATACGCCCTCCAAAAGAACCAGGACTGACCAATATGATATATGTCACCTTCAAAATTTATGTTCAATAAAATAATTTTTCTACTATGGTCCAAGTTAGCATATAAGATTACATATTTGAAGATAACTTTTAAAAGTTCATTATGCTGTTATCCTAATCAAAGATGTTATATTTGTTATTCCAGGTTCTTGATTTATTATTTGGTACAACAGCTGCCTAAAGAAGAAACAAAATGAAATATGAGACATAATAACTTTAAAATGAATTAAGATTATGTCATATTTAGCAATTAATTTATAAAAATTATGAAATAATACAATTACAAATGACAGTAGAGTAATTACCTGAGTAATGGAATATGAGGTAACCATAAAATAGAATGAATAGAGGAGTGATTAAAACAAGGGGCATATGTAGTATGTTATGAATTCAGGAACATGCTTATTTTAGCCTTCTATAATTTGATTAAAAATGGATTAATCTGTTTACATCATATGTTTTTGGGGGACAGTGGTTCAATTTTGAAGTAAAAATGATAATGACTTAAGGAGTAGTTTTAAAAGTGTTTATTTGAACCAATGTTATAATTTTCTGATTTATTAAAACAAAGTAAAAATTAGACACGTATAAGTTTTATAACTAAACATCCCAAAATAAACAAGTCTATGTGTGTACACTCTGGGGCAAAAGCCAAAACATGACCAGCCCTACTGACACTCTTCTCAGTGGAGCTGTCCTTGTAAAAGTTGCTGATGAGGACTTAGCATTTCCTATATTGATGAGCTTTCTAGCTTATATCTAGACTGATCTTTTTTAAAGATCCATTCTCTTACAGTTTTCTTCTTTTTACATTTATGTTCCATAGTGAGTAATATGCTCTGCAGATCTTGGATCTTTTTTGTTAGAAATGTACTTATTCCTAGCTGGTTTAATTGACAGATTAACTATATGAAAAGTTGTATTTAAAATCATTTCCTATTCAAACTTGATAATGTAGCCTGCTGTCCTTGAGCATACAATTTTTTATATTTGATTAAGTTTATTATATGTATGTTGTTGCATTATCTTTTCTCTAAAGTATTTTTGATCTCCTCATTGTCTCTGAAGCCTTGAAATCTCCCGGAAATTATCAGTGTATGTATTTATGGCATATGACATTGTACCTAATATGGCCTTAAACTCACAATGTTCATTAAATCAATATCCTTATGTAGTTGGATTGGCCCTCCAGAATAAGAATATTGATTGTAAGTGTGCATATACCACACAATATAACTTTTACAAATATACAAACCTGGCAGGCACTGTTATGAACCTTAGTCTTTTCAATACTATACTTGGTCTTGCTTGAATATTTTCTTAAGTGCATTGACTGATTTCTTTTGTAATTATAATTAAATTGTTGGTTTCTACAAACCCTTATTCTCTGGTGGCTTCTGTTTCTGTTTTATGGGTGCAATATCTTCTTACACTTCTCTGAGGGGGTTGGCTGAATTATTTTTAACTTTAATTTGGGTTTCCAAGTCATTCCTGTTTCCTTTGAGATTAATTTTTGCTTTATTCATTTTGATTCTGTTTAAGGCTGCTATTGGTTTTCTTCCAACATGTATTGATCCTTAGATATTGCTTTGTACATTTTAAATGAAAGATTAGAACCATTAATAGAGATAGTTCTGTTACATTATGGTGTGCTCAATATTATGAGAGGTGTGATTTATTTGTTTTAATCAGTGTGTACTCTTAGGCATAAGTTCTGCCTTGTTATGTAGGTTACTGAGGATATTAAAATGGAATAGTCTGTCTGACTTGTATATTGTGCTAGTCAGGGTCCTCTAGGGGAACAAAACTGATTAGATGTACATATATGTGTGTGTGTATTGATTATATATTTACATATATAGAATATATATGTATACATACATATACATATAAATTTTATATATACACACACACACACACACACACACACACACACACACACACACACACACACACACACACACACACACACACACACACATATGTGCTTTGCTAGAGTGGCTTACAGGCTGTGGTCCAGGGTCCAGTTGGTCCAACAATAGCTGCCTTCAGATGGAAAGTCCAAGTACCCAATAGTTGTTCAGTTCACAATGCTGGATGTCTCAGCTTGCCTTCAGTCTTCATTAGAATCACAAAAGCATAGGTTCTGATACCAGTGAGGCAATTCCTCAGCAGCAGGATGGACTTATAAGCAAGACTGAAGCAAAGTAGGAAAAATCAAATGCTTTCTTCTTATATGTTCTTTACATAGGTTGCCAGAAGTTGTGGCTTGGATTCAGGTAGGTTATCCCGCTGTAAATAATCTGAATTTAAGGAGTGTCTCCTACATAAAATGATCCAGTTAACTAAAAATCAAAGTATGCCCAGATGCTTGGGTTTTTCTATATTTTCTGCTCCCTCAGCAAGCACCCCAGCAGCTCTTGGTTCTTTTCCCAGAAGAGTGACCCATACCTTCATTCCTGTAGGGTCTGTGTCCTTTGCCATCATGCCTGGATTATGCTGCTCTAGTTTAACATTGACCTTACTCACAGGACATGGTAATCCCAAGAGACAGCCCAAACTGTAAGTAAGGGATCCGATATCCTTTTGGAGAAAATGTCTGGATCAGTCGCTACTCCTAGCTCTTTTATTCCTTCCATAGCCTGTTCGCAAAAGGGCATCAGATGGTCAAAGTGGCCAGGAGGAGTCTGAGTTTCCAGGTCAAGAGGATGTTCTTGTTCTCTCTCTAGGGAGGAATGTTTCACTGTCTGGCTCCAACATTCCTAAGCCAGAAGAACATAAGGTCCAGGCAAGTAACAGGAAGCAAAATTAAGTTGGTACTAGTTAACCCAGATTAATAAAAGGCCAGCATCACTGAGGAAAATTTTTCTGTCAAGAAATTTCAGGATGAGTACATGAGCCTGCTGGACAAGCTGTGTGTTGTGGATGACAGAAATGTGACTATCTAAGCCTTCAGAGCCCAGAAGACCATGACTGAGTCCCAAATGTTGGACAATGAGCAATATACTCTGTTGGATTTTGTTTCTGTTTTGATATGACTGTAAATATTCTCTAGTTCTTCCCTTTGGGAATAAGAAAGTATGTAATTTGGTTTTGGGTTTTCAGGAATCATCAATTGAGAGACTTTACATTTGAGGAGAACTTAAACTGTGTTTTCTATTGTGACAATTATGTGAGATATTGGAGACAAGAAATGAAAAGTGTGTGATATAAAGCGAGGCGTCTGTCAGAGTTGACGAGGAGAGTGTCATAGCTAGCTTTTGCCAAGTTTAACTAGTTTCTGTCTAACAATTGTAAAACAATAAAAATCAAATTTTGTTCAATATCATTTCAGATAAAGGGAAAGGTGATGGTCCTAGAACCCTTAAATTCTGTAAGTTAAATGAGTAATTTCTATTTTTTTTTTTTGCACCATTGACCCATCATTAGATAAGGAAACCTTGAAAATCAAAACATATAAATGACTACATTGGGAAACCAAGCAGGGTTGAAACATATGTGCTATAGTAAGTAAAAAATTAATTATATATGTAAGTATATTGTAGTTAATTATCCACATAGGAACAAATAGAAGAAAAACTATATTGTTGGCATTTTCCGAGTATTTTCCAGATTTATAGCTATTTTTATTTTTTATTAATTTTAGAGCTGTCTTATATCATTTCTTCTTACATTTTTAATTTGTATTAATTTTGTTATTCTTTTTTATAGCATCTTAATTAGGACATTAAAGCATGAGGATATTAAATCCATTAGTAATGCTTTTATAGCAGTTCATACATTTTGGTGGATAGTAGTTTTATTACCATTGTTTCAATGTATTTTCTAATTCATTTAGGACTTTCTCAGTGATCTGAATTATTCAATAGAATATTTTTAAACTTCCAAGCATAAAAGTGAATAAAATTAGTTTTGTAAACTTATTTTCAATTTGAGCATAATTAGTAAAAGATACGGTTTTGTTATGCCATGATGTTTTAAAATTTACAGATATTAATTTTATGGTTCATTAAGTGAACATATTTTACAAATACTCCAAATATCTATAAGAACTAAATTCTATATTTTAGAGTATATATCTGTTTCATATGACATACATATTAAGACATATTTGCATGTCATATATCTTGAGCTGAAGAGTATACCTCAGTGACAAAATGCTAGTATAGTATGCAAAAATGCAGGTTAATCCCCAGTACTAAAAAACAAAAGCATACATCTTATATATCTTCATTAGTATTTTGTCAGCTTGGTCTATCAATAACCAAGAAAGTCACAGTAAATATTTTGCTATGATGGTGGAGGCATCAATTTCACTGTGATTGATGCATTACTAGGTAAGGGCTAAAATTTTACCCATTATGGTGGAATATGACATTTCATATTATATTATTCAAAGCCTTTGCGGTACTGTAATCTAACTTATGTATCTTAACTATATTTACATTTTGGCACATTGCTGCTGCAACATATCTTCAGAGGACATTGATTCTTACTGGAGTCTATTTTTCCCTTCCACATAAAAACCCATATCCACCTATCTTTTTCAAATATTTTGTTTTCTTTCACTAAAAAAAATAAAGAATTTTGGGGGTGGATAAAAGGATTATTAGGTCAAAGTTCTTTCTTAGCAAACCCAAACCCAAAGATTTGAACTCAGTCCCAGATTACACAGAAACTGAAGACTGATTATCATTGCTGTCCACTCACTCTATTTGCACAGAATTATATGTATGCTCCTGAGCATACATGCACGCACACACACCTTCCTTCATGCACATGCTTATAAACACAGAACTGTCGTTAGACTTTCTTCATGAGTCAGGACTATGTTGTGTGTGGGTAAAATTTATCAGGCATTTATATTTCAGAAATGGTGCCTTCTTCAGTTCTAAAAAATTCTTGGCTCTTTTCAGTTTGGAATTTCCTTTATCCTTTCTCTGTGTCCCTCTTTGAGGAGCTCTGAATAGAGATAGAGTGTCCTAATCCTGCCCTCAATATTTCTTAAGTTCTACTTTCCATTTCTATTCTTTGTAACTGAAGTTATATTTAGATAGTTTTTAAGCTCAGTACTCTCCTTCATGGATTTCCCTTTCAGTCAGCAGGTAATAATTTGTGAATAACCATTATGTTGATTTTCTCATTATAGTGATAATATATTTTTATTTCTAAAATTTTTAGTTAGCACCTTTGAAAATCTTGCCTGGTCAGCATTTTAAATTCTTTTAAAAATATTATATTTTTTATACACTTAACCTGATGATACAAATATTTGCTGTTCATGGAGTATTATTTTGTTAGTTTGTATGTTCTGTCTTATGGCTGGTGATTTAATTCAGTGGCTGGGTATTTGCCTCACATATGTGAGGTCCTATATTAATAACAAACAATAAAAAAAATCTTTCTCCTCCTCCTTCTATTCTTTCTCTCCTTTGTGTGATAATTTTGTGAGACTGAAATTTAAAAGTCATTATTTCAGAGATTATTTTTGTAGATAAATATGCAGTAGGATCTCTTAATATTTGACTAATGAAATTTATGGGCTAAGTAGGCAGTATTAGTTACTTTTTTCCCAGCCATGAGTAATGATGCATGAATATGTGGGAAATTATTAGAAGGAGATTTCTCTGTCTTTCCAGTTTCAGAAAGTCATGTCCAAACGGAGACAATATTTTCCAATAACCTTATGCTCCTTCTTCTCTGCTGTCTAATTTAAACACAAAGGTAATTCACTTCCTGTGATGATCAGAGGCTCCGTATGATTGTTCCTTCTTCCACAGTCCCCATCTGTGGATTCCTTAAATAGTAATTTTGATTGTTCTCTAGTCTGTGTCCATTACAGCCTGAGCTGTGTGTCACCATAGCTGCTCCATTGTATCTTTGGATGACTCCAGAAGCTCCTGATTCTCTGACAACTCAACATGAACTTAGATGTTATTTTGAAAACTCCATCCAATGGGTGCATTTATTGATTACAGTGACTGTGGTTTCAAATACCATTTTGGAAATGTGGTTTACTGAGTACTAGCTCAGAGGTTCAAAAATGATACCAGAAATAATAGAACTCTGACATCTGAATATATAAGATTCTACTGCAGTGTCAGATATATTTCCTTCTCTCTCTCTCTCTTACACACACATATGTATGTATGCATGTATGTATGTATGTATGTATGTATGTATGTATGTATGTATGTGTGTGTATATATGTGTATGCATGTATGTATGTATGTGTGTATGTATGTACGTATGTGTGTGTATGTATGTACGTATGTATGTATGTGTGTGCATGTATGTATGTATGTATGTATGTGCGTGTATGTATGTATGTATGTATGTGTGTGCATGTATGTATGCATGTATGTGTGTGTGCATGTATGTATGTATGTATGTGTGTGTATGTATGTATGTATGTGTGTATGTATGTATATTTGTTATCAGGGATTGAAACTTGGACCTTAAGCATCAAGTAAAGATCCCCATCATGGTGTTGCTCCTCAGAAGTTATATACAATACACACACACACACACACACACACACACACACACACACACACATTATAATAAAGACTTTTTTGTAACAGATCCTCATGTTCAGAATTATTGATTGAAGAGAAGACTAACTAACTGGTTCAAGCTTTTCAGAAAATAATTATGTTTCAAGCCATGGTAACATAATGTGCTGTTTAAAATGAAGTGTAATCACATTCTCAGAAGCCTAAAAATGCTAGTCATACAAAAATGGTACATGAATTAAAAAGTGATCATTTTCAAAGCTATGAGTAAAAAGTTTAGAAAAGAACCATCATGACAGGCTAAAAATCATTAGAAGAAATGTTCTTCAGTTCTTGGAGACAGAAGTATAATCAAATAATCAGTGAAAATAAACTACATGAAGGCTTCAAATTATTTTCACTGTTTATTTTTCACAGATGCATGTATTAGCAATCTATGAATTATTTTATGTGTATTTTGAAACTAAAAACAATAATTACATTGTAAATAATGAAAATGAAAAGTAGTTACACATAGTAAAATAAGAATGAATCATATGGTAGTTGACTGCAAATACTATAGAAATTTCATACATGGATAGTTAGGTAAACGGTAGAGGATAGATAAATAATGATAGAACATAGATGATAAATAATACATAGATGCTAGATGATAGGTAAAAACAGATAGATTGACTAATTTTCAGTTGTAGTAAGGACGTTTCCCAGCTCTTTCCATTTAAAGAGTTTCTAGAAGCAAGTGTTACCTAATAGCATTCTGCACATATAATGCCAAGATCTGGGTTTCTAATCAGCATTCTTTAGTAAAAATAAATCTGTGATTATTAAAGAAATCATTGGGACAGAGAAAATATAGAATAAATCTAGAATATTTTGTGGTATAAGATGGTAAATAAAAAGAGAAAATAATAAAAGCATATTTAAAAGACTGGATGCGCAGAGGCTACAGCTTTGGAAATTAGAGAACTATGATAAAAAGCATCCTGCAAGTATAACTCACAGAACACACTGTTTCTATGAGGTCACTCTATTATCAATATGTAATTGAATACAAATCTAATGGACAGAAAAATCTCTTTCTAATATTTTTAATGTCAATACAAAATGAAGTAGAAGAGAACCATTTTGTTTTTTATTTTTCATTTAGTATTACAATAGTAATTGTTGCAAAAATCATTACTAGAAGCTAAAATGAACAGAACAAGGAACACGGGAAACAAATCACCTTCATAATTTGAAAGCATTTTTCACATGACAGTTCACTCATCTTAGGGGAAAATGAGTGACTTCAGTGAAGAAGCCAAGTATTTACTCCATTACCCCACCGACCAGCTCTAAACAGCACTCTTAGCAATACTTCACAGTGAGGGTGATAGTTAGATCAAAAATCTTCCCCTAAGACTCAGGGGAAGTACCAAAAGCCAGGTCCTCAAAATGAGGTGGCTCTTTTGGATAGTAGTGATTGTATAAGAGGTGGGGCATGATGGACAGAAGTTAGGCCATTGGGCATTCCCTTGAAGGGGATAATGGGTCTATGTCCTTTCCTGTAGATAATTTGTTTGCTTGTTTCTTGGCCACTCAAAGTTGGGCATAAATCTGCTGTTGTGAAGCTCTGCCAGAGTGTACTTCTTTGTCTTAGGTTCAAAGCCAGTGAGGCCAAGAGAGTACAAATTGTCACTTCTGACACTATAAAGCATAATAAATATTTCTTCCTCATACCTTGATTGTCTAAAGTATTTTTTTTCACAGGGATAAAAATGTGGACAACACATAGAAGAATGGTGTCATACTCTTTTAATGCATTCTTGATATAGACAGGGGTTAAATAATTGATGAAATTTGAATATAGTCATAAGCATTTTTATTTTTTGGTATTATCATAAATTTGGTTATATAAATATTAACTTGGAGGGAAACTGAATGGAGACTATATTGGAATTCTTTGTACTAATTTTGGAAGTACACAGTTATTTCAAAGTAAAATGATTAAGAATAAAAATTAAATGCATATTTTAATTTTAAAACATTTTATCTTTTGAAATGTAACTTTACTTTCCAATCTCTGTAAGAGTTAAAACCTAAAAATCTGTCATTATGTTTTCACACATTCCAATTTCTGCAAATTTTTTTTAAAGGAGCTTATTTTGTGAGTGTTAGATAATCCCTAGAGTAATAGAATTATTAATAATGACTAATTGAGTAGCACATTTTATAACAGGTACAAAACTAACAGATAGTTTAATTTGCACACTGTAACAGGAATAGACAAATGCTGTTATAATTTAGTATTAATGGTAGAAGTCTATAGGAAAAAGTAATGTTGGGTTGAACTCTGAATTTCCTTAAGTTAAGCACACAATCTACCTCAAAATTACAACCCCCTGCATCATCTTAAAAGTACTTTCCAAACTTGAGATACTCTCATATGAGTAGTGAAAGGTGGGTAAAATGTCTACATATTTGGGCCACTTGTGAGTCTGTTACTCAGTAAGATTGACAGAACTGATCATGGAATGTCACTTTGGTAAACACTGATGTAGAAGGTGGTTAGAAATTATGAAGTTGATCTATCAGCACTTCAGGCCACACTTCCTATTCTACAAATTTTCATACAGAAAATAAGAACAGTTATTCCAACTTAGTCCTTGGAAGACATATTTCAAAAAATATATTTTAATTAAAATACAATTACAATATTTCCCTCTTTCTTTAATCTTCCCATTTTCCCAATATCATTATTTCCATTTCCTTACATGTTGTCCCTATATCAAAATGGTGACCTCCCATTTTTGTCATTATTGTTGTATATATGTATGTGTGTGTGTGTGTGTGTGTGTATATATATTTATCTATCTATCTATCTATCTCTCTCTATATATATCTGTACAGATAGATGGGTTGAATGACTGATACACAAATACCGCTTGATGAGTTGCTTTTGTTATTTGTGTGTATATGATTTCAGGGCTGACCACTTTGCTTTGAATAACCAATTAGGGGATCATCCATGGGAAAAGCTAATTCTCTGTCTTAGTCATGATTTGTTTGTAGTTCTTTTTCTAGAAGTGGGTGCTGTGAGATTTTTTTTGCTTCCTCATTAGCATGTCTAATAATATTATCATTGTCTGGGTCTTGTTTAGGCCGCTATTTCAATCCTAGAATTAATCAAGAATAAAACTATTATAAAACGGGGCTAGAAAGATGGCTAAGTCTTTAATAGTATTTACTACTCTTGCAGAGGAATTCATTTCAGTTCCCAGCACCCATGCTTGGTGGCTTATAACCACCTTAACCCCAATTTGGGGGGACCTGGTACCTCTGGCCTTCACAGGCATTTGAATGCACACACAAACACACACACACACACACACACACACATCCATGCATGCATGATGCACACACAAATAATAAATAGTTTTTTAAACCATTAGTCTGGAAGCATACGCGTTAAACCTGGTTTCTCAAACCCAAGCATATCTGTATTAGTCCCTTTTCAACCCCCTCATTTTTTTGATGGAATATCTAACAGAAAAAAGGGAGGATTGACTTTGGCCCATGGTTTTAGGTAATCAATCTATTATGGTGTGTAAGGCCAGGTGGAGTTCTTTACAGCAGAAAGTTATGGCTGCAATTCCTTGCTAATTGCTGAATTAGGAAACAGAAATAGAAAGGGTGGGTATCCTGGGCTATAATCTCCAAGGTACACATCTAGTCACTTCTTCCCACCAATTATATCCCATGCTCTAAAGTTTCCACATCCCCCAAATCAGTACTGCAAATTTGAGAATCAAGGGCTCAGACCCATGAGCCTGTCAGAGAGCCTTTTAATCCAATCCATGACAAAATCCCCAAGAGAAAACAAGAAATAACATAATCACAAATGTCATAATATTTCAAGATTATCAGTACAGAGAATGAGAATTCTGTTATGTTATTTTATCTTTTAAAACGAAAATGTATTAGTCAAGCCTCCTTTATTAACCACGTTCTTTATTTCAACAAATATGACTAGGTAGACTTTTATATTTTTATTTCCTCTGAAAACCATGCCTTTTATTGAGTTCAGTAAGGCACATCCTACCCTCCTAATATTTTTATGTAAGACTCCCTCTGGTTACTGTCTTGGTATGCATGCCACTTCTGAACCCTTAGGGTGATTGTGACATGTCTGTTGATTGCTTCTTTCCTTCAGAAGCTTGCATAGGCATCTTCTGGTACCATGAGATATAGTCCTTAGAAGGCATTCAAGTCAGTTCCATATTAGTGGTCTCTTGGCCCTGTGTCTGTAATGCAGACATCTTCAGCAATAGGGACTTACTTTACACTTTTGGGGGGAGGAGAAACTTGTAGTATGAGGTTTCTGGACTGAACTTTCAGGCCTAGCCTCAAGGTTTAGACCCACAGACCCACAGACCTGCAGAGACACACAAATGCTTACAGTAGTTTTAGGTTGATCGGCCTAAGGCCCAGGCATATAACTTGCTAACTCTTTACCCTTAAACTAACCCATGACTCTTATCCTGTTCAGTCATGCGACTCGGTACCTTTTCTCAGAGCAGCATAGTTGTCCTCTGCTTCTTCAGGCTTCTCTTGGCATTCTGCTCCATTCTGCCTGTTCCTAGAGTCTTCTTAGTCTAGTACCCTGCCCATACTTCCTGTCTGCCTTTAGCCAATCAATGCTTTTTATTAAACTCATAGACAAAGACAATTATGTACAATAAAACAACCTAATCTTCCTGTAGAAACTAATGGAAATAACAATAGTTTGTAGTGTATGAGCTTCTCTTAGACACAGCTGACTAACAATTGTGTCTTCTGGTAATGTTGGTAAATACTCACAAAATCTCACCATCATGACTACCTAAGCATGTGCTGAACAAAGACCACAATAAAAACGACAAAGTGGATGAACAGCTACACAAAGAGCTATAGTCAACCAAGGAGTGCTGAGAGAGGAGAGAGCATATTCTTACCCGGGGAAGAGAACACCAATTGGCTATCTAAATAACAAATGGTCAGCCCTGAAAACATACAAATAGCAAAGAGATTGACATTATTATATGTAATGATATATATATATGTATATATATATATATGTATATGAAAGCATTTATGAAAAAGAGGTCATGAATAGTGAATTTGAAAGAGAGCAATGATGGGTACTGGAGGGGTTAGGAGGGAGGAAGGGGAGGGAAATGATATATAATTATATGATAACCTCAAAATCAAAGAAATAATTTTTAAAGTAGAATCTTTCTATATCCAAGATGTAATTAGATGAAGATTCAATTAATATAGGTTTGAGAGAAAGAAAAAATATTGCAAAAATAAATTCAAAGTGTTCTTTAAATTAAAAGTTGATCTCCTCAGAGGCTTAACCAAGCAACAAGAAGGATTGTCCTTGATTATAGCTCCTTTTAACTTATCAATCTCACCCAAGCTGGGAAAAAAGACAGCCAGTAGGAGTTAAGGCTCCAAGGAGGTAGACTGAGAATATTAGTCTGGAGAGATGGATTTGTTGTCTTGTAAATAAAGGCATAAGCTCAATTCCCAGAACACACATTGAAAAGAGCCAGGTATGCTGGCACATGGTTGCAATCCCAGAAATAGGCAGGCACAGGGCATAGACAGACCAATTCCTGAAGCACCCCCTCAACAGCCAGATGAGGCTAGTTTTTGTGAACTTCATTCAGTAGAAGATATATTTCTTTTAAAAATGTAAAGGAAAATGGAGGCCAATGCTTGAGGAAAGGCATACATGTTTGTCCTCCAGTCTCTATATGTATGCATTAGCATACCACCTGCACACATGTGTTCACTTGCACATATAAGAACATACACACACACACACACACACACACACACACACACACACACACACACACTCAAAAGAATTAGGAATATGGAAAAGAAAATTGCTATATACAATTTGTATGGTCACATCGTTAAGATACAAGTTGATAAAAATAATAGTGATATCTAATTTCAAAATTCTAACAAGTGTTTAGTTCTCTCCTTTATATCACCCATAATGGCACATATGATATCATAGCTTACTGCTGAGAGTTGTAAACATATTATCACTGAGGAACAGTGCTTAGAGAAGATGAAATTCAAAAGGGGAAGACAAAAGAAATGAGACAAGGAGATTATGAAATGCCTGGCTTGTGCAGCAATAGAAAACGTTAAACATAGCCTGCTGCATCCCAGAATACCATACACTGAAGGCCTGTTTTCTCTCTTCCACGTTCTTGCCCAGTTTTTAAAATAAACATTTTTTAAAAATGTATTAACTAGGGCAATACAAATTAAATACAAAGTGTCAAATCCATCATTACAAACAGGGTCAACTATAACAAGCATTGCCATTTTCAGTTGCAAAACTTAATATAATTATGATACAGTTTTAAAGGCACTTACTAAAAAACAAAAGACAAGAAGAGATATAAGTCCTGAGATGAGAAAGAAAGAAGCAGAAGGCAGTGTTAGAAGAAAAATGGAGAAGTTGTTTGGTTGCTTATCAGTGGTATGAACATCTTCATGAAAGACTCCCTGTGCTGGAAGACAGACAGTAGAGTTTGAAATGCAACAAGGGAGTTAGAGCAGAATAGGCAAAGTACAGCCACCTTACCAAACACTATGAGAGAAGAGACAGACTGGGCCTCACAAGAAATGACTAAAGTAGCATCACCAAGACTTCTCCCAAACTAGTGACATACAAATAATTTTAGAACGAAGAGAACTCCAAGAATGAACAGAGAATAAATATTTTAAAAAGCCAGACAAAAACCTATAAATACCAAAGTAGAGAAAACCAAAGACATAGGTGTGTCATTTACATGTAGCTCACTTTAAGTATAAAGGCTTACATAAGCTAATATTGAAAGGTGGAAATGTGATGCAATGAGCTTACTCCAAATAAAGGAAAGATAACCACATAGTTTTAGACAGAGTACACTTCTTACCAAAACTGTGGTAGAAGTCATAGGGACATTGCATAGGAATACAAGGTCAGTTCACCTTGCAAACGTGAGTCCTAATGTGGGTGTTCCTACCAATACTCCCAAAGCAGGAGGTTAGTGGTCATAGAATTGAAAGAAAAATACATCACCCCTTCTCATTGTGGCATACTTCAGCATCCCTCTCCATAACCGACAGAGATAACCAAAGTGAGTAAGGATGCCTGTAAATCATTATTAATCACATGAATTTAAGTGGCATTTATAAAATGTTCCATGCAACAGCGTCAAAACAGACATCCATTGCAAGTTCACATGGATCGTTTACCAAGATAGATGCCATTATTGACACACAGAAAATGTATTTTACAAATTTAAAGATGTAAAATTATTTAAAATGATATCTTCAGAGGATATAAAATTAAATATAATCAAAATGAAAGCTATACAAGTTCACTAATTTTAAATATCAAAAGACAAGCAATGCTTGAGTCAAAGTTTGACCTAAGCATGTAAGTAAACCTATACATGAATATATGCCTAAATATAAAATATTTTCAGCTAAATAAAAATGTAAATACATACTGAAAAATTTGTGAGATGTAGCAAAAACATTGCCTGGGAGGAAGTTTATGCCACTAACTGCATACTTTTAGAAGGAATATTTAAAAGCAATTAATCTCCTTTTAGGTGACTAAGAGAATTAAGCCCAAGGTAAAAAGAAAGATCTACCAAAGTCAGAACAGACAATACTTTATTATGTTATATGTCTAACCTGCTAAGGTCTGTAAATTCAAAAGAAATAAATGTCATCATTCCTAGAGGACATGATTATGAGTATATATATAAAAAAATCAAAACAGTACATACAGACTCACACCAGTAAGGATAAATACATATGACACAAAAAACCAATTGTTTTCCTACATGTTAGCACAAACAGGGTAAGTACCAAGACAGAAAAATACTTTGGAAGACAGAGAAGTCAATTGTTGGCCCATTTGTTAAAAGAAATTTAAAATTTAAAAGTACTATCAGCACTAGCAACAAACTAAAAAATACTTGGGGATATATATAAAATATATAAATACATATCTTTACACATAAAACAATAATCTAAAGGAATGGTCATGGCAAATGAATGACACCCATCTGTCAAAGAACAGAACAGAGAAATCAGAATTAAAAATTTAAAAATTAGAGAATTTTTTTCTGAGAGTTAAGAACTTGTGTAAGTCAACCTCTCTGAAAATATCAAATGGAAAATTACAAAGGTGATTTGTGAGTTTGAGACTGTAAGCCCTTCTTGTAGTGTTATCCCATTTAACTTTCTCAAGGACCAGAGGAAGTACGAAAATGCTACCTTAAATTAATTTCAGAAGTGAGATGCCTGTGGTTCTGAGAACACATGGGTCCACTTTACACATTAGTTGGAATACAAATATGTATGTTACATACTCCATTGCTTTTCTTACAAAGTCCTGATGATTCTAGTGCTCAAAAAGTTTTAGACAAGTGAGCTGTGGTGGGTTAAAGGGAAATGGCCCCCAAAGAGGTAGCACTATTAGGTGGTGTCTTTGTTAAAGTAGGTGTTATGTGTTAGAGGAAGTGTGTCACTGTGGGGTGGGCTTTGAGTTCTCATTTATGGGTAAGCTAAACCCACTGAGAGAGATCATTTCCTATTGCCTGTGAGTCAAGATGTAGGACTCTCAGTTACTTCTCCAGCACCACAGCTGCTTCATGCTGCCATGTCACCATGATGATAATGGACTAAACCTCTGGAAATGTAAGCCACCCCAATTAAATGTTTTTCTTTTGTAAGTGTTGTAGTCATGGCATCTCTTTACAGCAATAGAAACCCTAAGACATTAGTGTTTCTCAAAATGTATTTTACTCATGTTACACCAGATAAAGCAAGTTTTACTCCAAATCAGTAACAAGATTGTCAACCAGATCACCTGGCAAAATGGTCCCAGACTGTGTGCCTGTGATGGATTATTCTGACTAATCGAGGAGAGAATTAGTGCTAGTTGTGGTACCTAGAAACTATCTCACCAACTTGTTGACATAATTTAAATACAAAATTCACAGTCTTATTCCAAAAGTAAAAATCTTTATTACATTTAAATCAAGTAGATGAAAGATGCTGTCTTAGGGACAAGGAATCCTGGACTGTGTACAAAATAGAGAAAGCAAGATGTATGTTAGCATTCATTTACCTCTGCTTCCTGAGTCTCGGTGTGAAGGGAACAGCTACTTCAAGATTCAACTGCCTTGACTTTCCTGCTAGGATGGGCTTGGACTCTGAGTAGAACAAAGCCTTTCTCACTGAAGCTGCTTTTGTCAGAACTTTTTATCACAACCACAGGAAAGGAAACTAAGAAAGCATCTTTCATCTATTAATTTGGATTAAATCAAGTAGGGACTTTTAGGATAAAGACTGAGATATTTTGTTTTAAATTATGTAAACAAGTTGGTTGGAAAAAAATGTGTTTTGAGGCCTTATTCCCTGGCAGTTTATAGATAAGATCCTGGCTATTAGAAAATGAGCAAAACATGGATCCTTTCCCTGAAGAACTTTAGTATTGTGAAATAAATGCATTTGTAAATAATTAACTTCATTAAAATATACGATGCTAGAAGCATATGACTTAAAATGCCCAGTGTAAAACTGCATAGGTTACATGGAAGACATTCTAACTTAATGTACCATGTACTGTCAAATACTTAAATATGTAATGTAGCAGATGATTTTCTAATATTGTGTTGAAAGCAGTTGCATTCATGGTCAGGAGATACTGCCTATAGGTTTCCCTCTTCAGCTGTGGGTTTCCAGGGTTGGTATTAATACCGTGATGGTTCATCCCACCCAGTAGGAAGTGCTATTTTGTTTCCATTTCTAGACAATAGGATGTTTTTCTCTTAGGTGCCATATATAATGAGAACTCACAAATGAACCACCTAGTGTTTTGGCTTTTGGAAATCTATTCTTAGCATGATTCCTTTCATATATATAGGGGCTTTTCAGAATTAGCTGCTTTTCTTTGGTTCTTTGAAATTCTTATTCTGTAACGCAGCCTGGCCTAGAATGATGCAACTCCAGATAAGTTCCAACTCACAGCAAAGCTCTTGCTTCTGCCTTCTTTGTGTTTTAATAGTAGATACGATCTGCCAGGCCTACCTGAGCTTTGATACATTTTATCTTTCTATAAAGTGCTCATTTTAACTCATCACATGCATGAGCGGCACAGGATACATAATTTGGTCTTAGCTTCTTTTAATGTCCTTATGTTGGAAAACAGTGTCTTTTGGTTCAGTTTTTAATTTGATACTTTTTCTTCTTTTCCCTTGATTAATTTAACTAGATATTTTTGTGTTCAGCTGAACGTTTAAAGAATCCATTTTTGATATTGTTACTTTCCTCATCTATTTTCTTATCTGTGGTTTCAGTTACAATTTTATCATAGGTCTTTTTATGTTTACTTGCACTTATTTCACACTTCTCCCTGTGTTTTGAAAGTAGAAGTTTGTTCTTTCTGATGTTTTAAAATCAGTCATTCACTTTGATTTGTTTTTAAAAAAATTTCCAGATGTACTTAGTCTGTTTAAAAATTTTCTTTGCAAGACTATTTCGAACATGGATTATTTTAAAAATATTTGCTTCCCAAGTTGTGGACTTTCCTATCTCTCTCTCTCGTGTGTACGTGTGTGCGCGCGCGCGTGCATGCGTGTGTGTGTGTGTGTGTGTGTGTGTGTGTGTGTGTGTGTGTGTTATATAAACGTGTATAAATGCTGACCTGCATGCATATATGTGTACCACTTGCCTGGTATCCCTGGAGGCCAGACAAAAGGACATAAGATCCACTGGAACTAGAATTCAGATGATTGTAGGTCACCATGTGGGTGTTGAGAGTTGTACCCGCATCCTCTGGAAGAGCAGACAGTGCTCTGTCTAGTTCTCAACACCTTTTCTTTAGTTATTCATTTATTTGTTTAACTTTGTCTGTTACTAAAAGTGAAACTTAGTAATTTGGATTTAGCCAGTGATATCCAGAGATGTGCCTTTCTTCACCTCTAGAAGGCTGGGTTAGAGACATATATTCCAGGTTTCCACATAAGTTTGTGAGTCTGAGTTCAGGCCCCCATGCTCTATGACTGGCATTTTGCCAACTGAGCCAGCTCCTCAGTTACTCTTACAGATTTATAACTTATTTTAATGTGGTTTGGTCATGTATTTTGTCCAAGAATTTTTTAAGCTTCGCTCTCCACTCTGGTATATGGTGTGCCGTGAACAACGTCCCACGTGGAAGGGAAATGAATGTGTCTGGGTGTGGTTGGAGACAGCACCCATTAATATCACTGGGAGCCAGTTGGGTACAGTGTTGCTCAAGTCATTTGATTTCTTCGCTGCTTTATCTCTCAGTTACTAATCGGGATGCTGAAGCTTCCACTCTCACAGTGGCTTACTTGATCAATTTGTGCATTTCTATTAGTTTTACTGATACTTCTTAATGTTTTCACTAGGTCCTGTGTATGAAGGATATGTACCATTTTTACTAGCATAAAGGATGGCCCACAATAATCTTGAAAATACTTTGTTTTTTATGTATTTGTTTAAATTTTTTTGCGTATTTGTTAAAAGTAACATAATTGTCCAACTTTATTCTGATACTTTTAACATCACTTACAGTTTCTTGAATCTTTATTTTAACAAACGTGAATCCTCATTACTTTAGATGAGTTTCATGTAGGTTACACACAACTGGCTCTTAATCTTCTCTCCCGGGTGGCTATCTCTTCCTTTGATTTAGACGATTCACACTTACCACTGGCTCAGTGTTCTCCATAGTTGTATTTTTGTGCCATTAGTAATATTTGTTTCTGACTCTTCTTCCATCCTCCCCATTTCTTCCCTTCTAATTTGAATTATTCACGTATGATTCCATTTTTTTACCTCCTTCTGAGGCATACCATTTTACCCTTAAGATTTTCTTCCTAATAACCCTAGAGTTTTTATTTAAAGTAAAACTTTAAATTGAAGTCTGACAGATATGGGAAAGCATGCTGATAATATGATAGAGCTTAATGGATTTTCAAAGAGGAAACCACATGTGTCATTGCAGCCATGGGGAGGAAGCACAACTTCCCTTTATCAGTCACAAGACAGGGACCACTGTCCTGACATTACACTTCAGCTTTAACACTGGAAAACATCCTTACAGCCTACTCTTATCTGTTATCTGTTCCAGCATGTAAATGATAGTCGCTTATTTTAGTGAGTTTGCACATCTTTGGAAATATGTTTACAGATAGTTGATCTTAAAATGTGATGCTTCTGTCTGCACAGATTATCAGCTTGTTTATTTTCCCTCCAAAAGGTAGATGGTAAAACCAGTTTCATGACTGTCTTAGCTTCAAGGCCTTAGCTCAATACAGAGTTTTTGGTCATATATCCAGCATTTTGCTGTTGCTCTGGACCCATGTCCTCTGACTTCATAATTAATATTAAGCTGCAGGTTCAAAATACTGTCCCCAGAAAACATAATTATTTGTTGAAAATCTTAGTACCCAACATGGGACACATCCCTAAGAGTTATTAATCAGGGAGGTACCAGAGGCACCCAAATTCCCAAATTAACACATGTGATTTGCTGTTGAACTTGGTTGTTTGCCATAACTAAATGAGAATGTAGGACATAGGAAAATCAATGTAGACTGACCAGGAAACTCATTCCTTGACAGATATCTTATCATAAAACACCAGGGAGGCTGCTGGGAAAAAATGAATAAATAGTGTTATGCAGCAAGGACCCTGGGCAGTACAATCTACACCTGACAAGCAAAATATGATCACTATTGTAATATGGCATGAAAATTATAGGGAGAACCATCTCCTTTCTGTTTGGATATAAATCTTTCCTCAAACAAAGGGTTTCATGCTTGGTCTACCAATCTAATCAACACTCATAGCTGGGAAGATCACATGTCCTCCGGAAATCCTATTGTTTTTGTTTTTGCTAAATGGTTATGCAACCAAAGTGCACTATAAATATTAATGTTTAGATCTATAGATTTGTATTACTCTGATTTTGTGTCAGAGAAGTTCCATTTTGAAGTGGGTAGCAACTGGTCAAAGTGCCAAGAATAAGTAAGTCTGAGTGCTGAACTGATCTTAGGTCATATATGTGAGTCCTCTGTCAACCAAAATTCAAGGCTTTGTGGAGAAAGGCACAGAAAAAAATGTAAGAGTTATCTTATAGGAGGAAAGGCTGTGAAATGTTGCTTTCTGGTCATGCCATGGCTGTCATATGCTTTATCTCACAGCAGCTGTAGTTACTTGCATAAAATGAGCACAAGACCTAACCAGTCAAAATTCCAGCAAGGATGCAGAAGAGCCTGGAGGCAACCTCCCGAATGAAGGAGATATTGGCAATTAATTGCTGTGAAGGAGGGGGTCACTTTCTTTTATAGATGTGGTAGCTTGTAAGTTGCTCACACCCCTGTAGTGGCCACACACCATGCACATATGAAAATTACTTATTAGTCTTGGAGTTATTAATAACAAAACCTAAAAAAATGAAAAGAGGACATGAAGCAAGAAGGAAAATGGGCTAGGAGCTTTAGGGGAAATTGGAAGCAGTACTGGCAGATGGGTAGGAAAAATATGCATTATAAAAATGTATGAAACGTTTCACGAATCAAACATATTGCTTAAAAAGTCATTATTGACACTACTCACAAAATCATTTAGACCTTTTAGGTGTGTTGACTGCAGATTGATTAATTTTCAGATGACTTTGTGGTTTTGTGTGTGTGTGTGTGTGTGTGTGTGTGTGAGAGAGAGAGAGAGAGAGAGAGAGAGAGAGAGAGAGAGAGAGAGAGAGAGAGAGAGAGAGAGAGAGAGAGAATGAATTATGAACACATGTGTGTGATTCTGGGCCCGTATAGTCTGATCTTCTGATCCCCATTACACAGTTACACTAAGTACTGAACAGCCTCAGTTTCCTCTTCAACAGAAGCAACTCCAGCTTTTGGCAGCTGCAGCACCAAGAAGAGGGTTCATATTGATTTTATTCTTAAAATACATAAATCAATATTTTGCCTGTACCTTGACTAGCTTCAACAAGAACATGCATCGACATCACTATTACAGAGCTCTTAACCAACTGAATGGTATGTATAAATGATAGTCTTTCTGTTTTTGTTTGTTTGTTTGTTTGTTTATAGAAAATAATGGCCACATTTTGAAACATTTTTGGATAAGGCATGAAATCATTTTAGTTTACTTGGAGGTAAATTTAGCTCTGATGAAATGACCTACTCCTACTCAGAACTCTTCTGTTCAAGTAATTCTTTTTTTTTTAATGTATTTATTTTTATTTTATGTGTAAGAGTATTTGCCTGAATGTATATATCTACACCATGTTTGTGTCTGGTGCTGGAGGAAGTCAGAGGAGGAAATTGGGTCACCTAGAATTGGAATTATAGATAATTGTGATCCCCTTCTTTCTCTCTCTGTCCCCCCCCCTCTCTCTCTGTTGTGTGCTGGGAACTGAATTGAGGTCTTCTGCAAGAGCAGTCAATGCTCCTAAGTTTTTAATCATTGCCCTACCCCATTCAAGGAATTCTTGAGTTTTCAGGAATCACTGCTAATATACAAATCATGTATATTTGGTTTCCCAAAGGAATACATTTCACATGTGAATATTCTCTTTTAAAAAAAAGCCCTTTATAATACATGCTCCACTGTAGATGAGAATAGGTAGTTCTATTTTTTCCTTCCATTAGGGTTCATCTCCATGACCATACTGGATTAAAATTATTAATTGAAACTATTTTCACAGCTTTGAATAGCTCATGGTTTTGTTGCTCTGACTGGGCTTGTTACTACATTATCCCGAATGGCAGATTTGTATCTGTTGAGCTATGACATGCATATTGGCCATAGCAAAAGATTAGTATTTCTTCAAGTAAGAAGAGACTGAGGCGTTTCTGGGACCGGTTTCTTTTGTCAGTATAGCAGAAGGAAGAAGTAAAATGGCTTAAAAAGAATTATCTAAGAAATATATTTTCAGTGAAGAAATATATTTTATTTAAAAATTCGTCTGTCATTTTCAAAGTTTATTTTAGAGAATGAGACATTAAAATTTTAGGGTCTAAATACTTAGTTTGTTTGATTTATTTTTAAAAGAAAGCTAATTAAAAGCTTTCTCATGAAAATAGAGGATTAAAGAAAGAGAAATCTAAAATACCTGTTTCTGCCTTAGTCTTCAGTCTAACTGCCATGTCTCGAGGAACACGACAGGGTAATTCTCATAGTTCCTTGCATGCTTAAGTAAATATTGTTGCTGATCTTTTAGAAATTTCAGATGTCTGATCTTCTGTGTCTCCCTTGTAAAAACTATTTCTAGAGTCTATGGTTTTAGCCAAGAAATCTCTGTGCCATTCTTGTCATTTTTATTCTGCAAGTTTTGTGACAAATGTCCTAAGATGATTAATCATCATTATAAATAACACGTAAGTGCGGGAGGATGGCAGTAAGGTGTGATTTGGTTCACTCAGTGACAGTCGGGTTGAGAATGGAAAACATGGACAAATAATATGGAAAGACTAGTAAGGGTATGTTATTCCAAACCCTAAGACTTTTTGTCTGTGACAAAATATTCTTAGAGTAAACTAAAAGTTCAACAATAATACTATTCATTGAGTTGAAGATTAACATGTGGATTACTGTTAAAAGATATATATGATAAGCCATATAGCTAGTGGAAAACAAAGCAATATTTGGGGCAAGAGAAAAATGTATATTTTTCTCTTTTACAGGGACATGAATACCAGACTGTTAACGTTGGACTTTATAGTTATAGCAGCTAGATGAAATGTCACAAGGATAAACATTGAATGAATCCATATTTGGTGAAAGGACTGGTTGTACCAGAAGCTTGCTTACAGAGATATGCCTGTGAGAGGTAAGAATCATAGACAATTTTAGCAGATCAACTAGATGACCAAATCAAAATATTTTCTGGTTTGTGTACTTCAGTAGTCTAATAGAAGTCAAATACTGACCAGGGTATAATATTTAATTATAGTCTCACTAAGCATAAGTATGAAAAGCTAGGAGGCCAAACAGTAAATATAAATTTTATTCCCTCTTTTTGAGAGGGGGTAGAATGCAGATATTGGTACTATCTATGGCCTATACTTAACAATGTCTATTTCTGAGTTTTATTGATAAGAGTCTTGAAGGGTCAGACTATTACTTGAGACTGCTCTGTATTTCAGACTAGCTTTAAACTGATGGCAATTCTCATGGCTAGGATCACAGGTATGAGTCCTCATGTCTGCTTAGTATTTTTTTTTTCTCAATAGAGATCTATAACATTTCAAAGATGAGATCTTTTCACTATTTCTCAAGAAAGCACTCAACAGAAGTTAATTAATGGAATGAAAATGTTTAACTGTTTGAGTAAGACATTCTTATTTATCTCGGCTTGTTGTGTTTGACTTTGAAAGCCAATGAGTTACACTGAGATTTACCAGTTTAGTAGGATGGGCTGGCTTTCTTCATCACATCGGTCATTAATTAATTCTTAAACACCTGAATGGCCAATGATGCTCAGAAGCTCCCTGTTTCAAAGTAGCAGATTTCCCCATGATTTCTAGTCTAGTTATGGACTCAGATTCTCTTACTGGCACAGCTCTGCCAACACGGTCTTAAGAAAACTCTTTTAAGGGTTCCAGTTTTAGGCTGTCTGCTGGTCCTAAACTAATCTGGGAGAAGCCTAAGGGCAACTCATCCAAATCTTCTCTTTTTAAAATGATCTTAAGACCATGTAAATTTTGGAACTCATTGACAATCTAGATCTAGTGAAAGATCCATCCAAATTGCCTCACTGTTTTTCTCAGGCATTTCCCACCACCAGTATTCTACCCATAGAAGCCAACTTCTGCTACTCAGTGGATAGCTGTCTATTTCAGTCACGGTGTATTGGTGTATCCAAAATCAATATCACATGATGGAGGCTTTCCCTTCTGCAGGGGGATGTGGGTAGAAGTGATGTCATTCATTCCTATGCTTTAAATTTCTCGTATTTATATCTCCAGCCCAGACTTTTCACTTTAGTTCAAGCTTCTAAATTCAAATGCTGCATGAAGAACTCTCCTGGTATTTCAAATTTAACTCCTCTGAAATTAAATTCTTTCTTCCTGCCTCTCCACCCCAACCTGCTTCTGCTCCTCCCTCAGCCTCCAACTCCCAATCTGTTCCTGCTTCAAATTCCTCTCTGTAAGCCAATGCCTTCATTAGCCTCACTACTCAAGCCTGGAACCAGACAGCCTTCTGCAAGTGAACCCCTATCCCTGTCTGCAAATAAAACCCACCACTGTGTTAGTTTTCTTGCTTTGCTATATCAAAATACCCATGCTAGAGATCTTATAAACAATGAATTTGTTTTTCTTATAATTCTGAGGATTAAACTTATAGATCATGATGCTGACATATTTGGTTTCTAACTTGATGTTCAATTTTCACATGAAGGATGTCTTAGGACACCAAGTTTTATCTCTGTGGTTGTTATTTTTGTCAACTTGACACAATCTAGAGTCACTTGGGAAGAGTGGAGCTTAGCTGGACAATTCTCTCCATAAGGCTGGCCTGTGGGTATGTCTATGGAAGGTTTTCTTGATTAGTGGTTGATATTGAAGAGTCCAGCTTACCGTAGAGTGTGCCATACCCGAGCAGTGGTCCTGGATTGCATAAGAAAGAAATTTTAACAAGCCAGTAAACAGGTTTCCTTCATGGTTTCTTCTTTGAACTCCTGCCTTCAATTTTTGCCTTCACTTTCTTCAGTGACAGACTGTGTTTGGAATATGTAAACCTAAGAAAACCTTTCTTTTTCAAGTTACTATTGGTCAGTGTTTTTATCACAACAAAGAAAAAGTAGACTAGGAGAGTTATCATCCTTGAATCTTCCCCAAATCCAGAATCTACAGATGTTATCACCTTAAAGATTAAAATTTTTACATGTGAATTGTAGAGATCACACAAACATTTGTTATATTGCTATTATAAGACCTGTTCTACATCTAAAATATCTTTAACCCTTTGCTTCCTTCTTTCTTCATTCCTGTTAACATGAGAATCCATCACCATGATATTTCATTTAAGCTGCTTCCATAGCTGGAAGATTTCTTGCCGGCTCTTTGTCATCCACATGACCTTTCAACCCTTTCTCCTCATGAAACTCCACATCATGTGACTGTCATGCTGTAAACATCTTTTGGCTTCTCATTGGACCAATGACAAACAAACAAACAACAGGAAACCCAATACCTCAAAATTATAACAAGCACGGTCTTTCAAGAGCTGCCTGCCAAAGGCGACTTCAACATCACATTGTGCTTCTCTCTTTCCTGGAATATGCTAATAACTTTTATTTAAAAATCTATGTGGTTTGTGATCCTTCCTGCAGTTTCTTCTTGTAGTCCATGCTTTCTATCTTTGTATCTGTCAGTGAGGTGTGACCCACTCAGAAGTTTCTCAATGCACTTGCCAAGTCCTCCTGCTCACCATTGCCATGTCCTGTACCACAACTGTTTCCTTCCCTGGTGGTAGCTTCAAGCCCTAGTCACTTCCTACTTTACTATCTGTTTTCCATAGAGGCACTTAAATTCTGTGAGATGAAGACCATGCATGCATATCATCTTTTTTTTTTTTTTTTTTTTTTTTTAACCTTGAAGCAGCTGAACTGGTTGCTCATGATTATTTTTTGAGTGCAAGCATAACTCAAGTGCACTCAACAAAGCATTTTAATTTTGATCTGTGATTCTATATTGTGGTCCTTGTCATGATTTGTTGATGAGTGTAATGATTCATAAATATTTCTGGCTGATATATTAAGTGCAAGATTTTCTATAATACATAAATTGACCCCAGAGCTGAGAGAAATTTAACTTCTGTGACAAAGTCATACTGATTTTGGCACATTTTATGCCTGTAATTTTGGACATTACAAATGTAAAAATAGCTTCCACACAACTATCTCTGTCTTCTTCATTATCTCCTTTTGCACCTTGGCATACTAGAACCTAGGTTAGGCAATGATGTATATTTATTATAGAACCACTTTTTGATGATGTAACCAGTATAAAGAAGTGATTCTGAGGGCCATTGCCTATTAAATTCAAGGCAGCTGGTCCAGATGAATCATGTGATAAAGAATAGGCTCAATATAATTTTCACAGCAGAGCTAGGAAGGCCTCACTCTGGAGAACTTAAAAAGTGGAGGATGAGTTTAGAGTGAATGACCTTGGAAGGGTTTAAATTGTTAGAGATCACACCTAAGGTGACTGGGTGAGATTGCTCAAAAGTTCTTGCCTAAGTTTCTCAGTCACTGATGTAAACAAATCCAGAGCATGTCACATCCCTGGTTCCATTGCCAACAATAGGATTAGGGACATTTGGAAGATTGGCCCTTAAATCCCTTCATTTCAGTTTGAAAAGTCTTTCCATGGTTATTTACTTCTTTGTCGAACTATAGATGTGTATAGGTTATTTTAGTGCTTGAGGGCTTCTCACTTCTGGATCTAATCTAGTTATTGAAATACTAGATTTGTGCACTGTACATGATCATGTTGAGGTGCTCCAGTGGGCATCCACCATGCTGTCAGCTGGACTTATAAATACAGTGCATGTGTTCATGTGATACATTCCTGAATCTTCTAGATGATGATAAAATTCTTCCTAGAATCACTCAGAAAAAGTCATTAGAAATAGATTGTGAATGCCCATCAATGCTTCTTTATCCACGTTTCTCCCTCTCCTCTCCACCTCCCTCCTGTCCTCTCCCTCTCTCCCCTCTGCCCCTCTCTCCCATTTTATCCCTCCTTTGTCCAGGATCCGGTAAGCAGCTTTGACTATCTGGAACTCACTATTATGCTCCAGGCTGAGCTCATACCATCACCAATCTTCATTCTTCTGCTTCCTGAGCACTAGGAGAACAGGACTAGCTCCACTCCCAGTTTCAGTACCCATTTCTTAATCACTGTGACTTGGTTTATCCATCAGGTCAGAGTTATTTTAGGAAACAAGGGAATATGACTTTTTTCAAGGGTCATACAATCAAGTTTCTCCTTGAACATAGCAACCATATTCGTGTTAGTATGAAGACAGAACACCAAGTACAGTGGGATTTTCATGACCCAACAAATTTAATTTTAAGTTGCTGTCACCCTCTGCTGGGTCAGAAAACACTCAAGTTTCATTGGTATTACACACAGTAAAATAACTAGGAAAAATGATAAATATCTGCATACAGTATAAATTATATCTTTTGTTCATAGTTTTTAAAACAGGGTTGTATTGTATAGAAAATTAAGGTATATGTATATATACCTATATATAAGGTATAAAGAACTTTAGAATCATTATTAAGAAGGTTTTGATGGGGAAAGAATAATTTGAATGTTCTAGAAAGGGTGCTTATTGGTCCCAAAGTACATAGAGACCTCTCAAATATCACAAAAACCTATCAGAATAAAGACCTATCAAAACGAATACATGCTTAAGAATCAACTAATATCTATGACAAAGTCAACTCCATAAAACAAGTTTACTCTTGATATCAAATACCCTTGCAGAAATTTCTAGGAAACAAATGGACTATATACAATATACCTACATCTCTCTACTTGGAATCATGCCATATCTAGGGTGCCAGAAACAAAACTTTCGGAGCTATTCTTGAGAAACATACCACACCTAGAAGGGTAATTCAAAATACCCCTTTATTTGCTCATTCCATATATTGGTGTATCTAAGATACTCAGGTATTATAATACACTTGTGAGAAATCCAAAGACAAATAATAAAATCAATAAATTGAAAGTGGCATCTCCTCACCGAGCTGGTAGATTTGTGACTACTGTCTGACTGTGGCGTCCGTGAGTTCTACTGAACCCTTATTTATTGGGCAAAAATTCAAGGACTTAGGACAACGCATTTATTGTACCACCCTTTGATGCAAAAGGGAGAACTAGAAAGAATAGAGGGAGTAAGGGTGGCCTCCAGTGAAACAGAGCTGTTGTAGGAATCTTGCAAGTTAATGAGAATTCACCCAGGACTCAAGAGCGATGGAGAGGGAGAGAAAGGAGGAGACAGAGGGGCGGGGGCAAACCTCTTCCTCTGCAGCTGGCCCTGTCCCTCATTTGTTGCTCCAATAAGCAGTAATTAGGTCCTGAGCTAATGGTGTCAGCTGATCTGCTGTTTTTAGGCTAGACCCAGAGGAAATCTCCATGGAAACCCTGCTGGACTCGTCCCCCACCTGGATGCCTCCAGCTCCTTTCTGCCACCTGGCTGCCGCCCGGCTTGCTGCTACCTCCTCCTGCTTCTAACCTGCAGCCTGCAGCATGCGCACTGCCCCCGGGATCCCTAAATGGGACAATTCTGCCCGTGACGTCAGCGCCCAGCCGTCTCCACAGAAACTTTTGTCCCATTGGCCAATCAGAGAGCTTGGAAGGGGCCTAGGGGTGGGGGGTGGGAGGAGAGGGGAGTGGGAGGGGTGGGGGTGAGGGGAGAGGCGAGAGGTTTAATGTGTGGAGCTGCTCGCGCAGCGCCCGGGCTGTCAGTCCCGGCTGGGGCCGCCTGGAGACCTTCCAGGAGATACGCACCCCCGCACCCCCTCGCCCCGCACACCCTCGCTCGGCCACACACACTCACACACACGCTCAGCCTGGCCGCGCGGGAGCCACTGAGCAGCCTGAGAGCACCCGGACGGGCTGCGGGCGGAGGACTGAGCCGCGTTCCCACCGGGGTTTTTCGCCTGGGAGACCACAGAGAGTCGCCCGGGGTGGGCTCGGACACCTCAAGCAAGGCGGCCCGGGTCGGCCCATCGGGCGGTCTGAGCCGATCCCTGCGACCCGCCAGGGCCTCGGCAGAGAGTGCAATAAAGAGGAGCGGCCGCAGCGAGCAGGACTGGAACTCCCCTGGTTCCAAGCGCCGCTGTGACACACTGGTGGAAATCCTGATGGAGGAATCGCTGACTTCCTTTGCTTGGGAAAATCGTCAGGAACAACTCCGATTTGACTCCTCGGAGCAGCGGAGGGGGGTCCATGACGTGGCAGTGGGAAAATAGACAACCGAAACCTCCCGCGTGAACTGCAAACTATAACCCAGGGAGGGGGAAGGACTGCTCTCTGCATTTTAATTTTACGCAAAATGTTCTGTGCGTTAAACTTATTTCCATGTCTTGTACCCACTTCAGCATAACCCAGAGGGTCCTATCTTGGGGACACCACCATCATCCCGAAGAACCCTAGCCAGCGGCCTGCGTTCCTGCTCTCAAGGTCCCCAGACCGGATCCCTGTTTGGGGTACTCCATCTATTTCATAGAACTGTGGTCAGGTGTCTGTGAATGCTGAGCCAATTTCTGAAATGTAACTCTTACAACCTACCTGCGACCTGGAATTTAGCCCAATGCATCTGAAGAAATGGTATGTTGAGTCATTTTTTAGGATAGCTTGGTTTTCTTTCAAATTCCTGTAAAACTGAATCTGATAGGTTGACTAACATGACAGGTAAGAACTTTCAATCCCTCTAGTCCTGTCACAGAGAAGGCCTTACTGAGCAGGACCCTGCAAGAAGGAGAATCCAGGGACCAGTGTGCCCTACGAGGCTCGCCGACTGAGGGCTGCTTTCGCTAGAGGCGCAGCCCTGACTCCTGGACCATCTACTGGGGAAGCTTCTGGGGCGCGCGCCAGGAGATTGCCTTGCGCTCCACCTGCCCTGCCCTGGACACAGCCCTTGGGCGAGACATCGAGGGACCACCTCAAGTCAATATTGGGATTTTTAGTAAACCGAGGAATGGGATTTTAATTATTCAGAAAGCCAGCCCCTCTGGGCCAGCTGCTGTTGGGATGGTGCTGGTCACACAGTATTAAACGGACAGACCTTTAGGAGCACGAGAAAAGCGTCCGAGACATCCTTTGCAATTACGAAGGAACCAGACTTCGTAGCACAGGGCATTGATTGCTGGTGCCCATCCGGACTCTCCTCCTCTCTCCCTGGTCCTCCACCCCCCCCCCCACCACACCCCGGAGGCAAGCTCCCGCGGCTCGGCCAGGACCTCGCGTCCTTGCTTCGTGGCCTGGGCTACATATTTCATGAGCCTGGGGTGAACAGGTGCGAAGTGCGCTGGAAGCATCCGGCCCACCGCAGCGCGCGGGGGGGAACATGGAGAGCGAGCGCGACATGTACCGCCAGTTCCAAGACTGGTGCCTTAGGACTTACGGGGACTCAGGCAAGACCAAGACGGTGACCCGTAAGAAATACGAGCGGATCGTCCAGCTTCTCAATGGCTCGGAGTCAAGCTCTACCGACAATGCTAAATTTAAATTCTGGGTCAAATCAAAGGGTTTCCAGCTGGGTCAGCCGGATGAGATCCGCGGGGGAGGCGGCGGCGCCAAGCAAGTGCTCTTCGTGCGGGTCAAGACCACGGTGAGCCGCCTTCTGTTATTTGTCTCTTGGAGCAGCCCCGAAGGGAGGGCGGAGAGAGGGGATGGCAGGGGGGATGTTAGAGCCACCGTTGGCTCCTTGCGCCCCCCCCCCAACACCCTCCCCAAGTCTTCCCCAGATGTAGTGGCCGGGCGTGCTTTCCCGTCCAGAAAGTCTTTGAGGCCCTTTATTTTAAAGCGACAGCGAACCCGCAGAGCTGGCAGCTCAGCCTGCCTCGGGGCTGCGCTGTGGGACGGTAGCTGGAGCTTGCCTTCACCGCGTCTGGTGGCGCTTGGTGTTCCCCTGGCCAGGCCATTGTCCCATGTCCTTTGCTGGGCGCCTGGCGCGTGTCCTACCTCCGCCAGGATGCATAAAGGCCAGGCTGGAAGCCCAGCCACAAGCTCTGATAACAGGACGCTGGTGCATAGATAGGCTACTGTGTCACCTCATTGGCACAAAGCCCGAATGTGGCGGTTGAGGTGGTTTGGGGGGCTTTCCGCAGGACATTATCGAGTTTTGTTGTGAGACCGCTGGCAGGGAGACACAGAACAGTCCGCGCGCCTTGGTCGCCCCCTGGGATCCTTGCCAGGATTGTTTGGTTGGCAGATAAGGTCCTGGGCATTCTTCCTCCCCACCCCCATCCCCTTCTTCACTTGCACCACTGAAGCTTCCTCAGCTAGGCTATGCACAACAAAGAGAGAGGGGCTTGGGCACATTCAAATGGTGTATTTCCCCCTCCTTTCTGGGTTGGTTCTAGTCTCCTACCCACAAAGCTGTAGTGAACTAGGAACCGGCTGTGAGACCAGTATATCTCATCCTAAAACGCAAGTGCCCGTGGGGCTGGGAGGCTTCAGCATCATCCGCTTCCTTTGCAAGAAGATGGGAACAGGGGCTACAAGTAAGATCTCGGGTCAGATGTATAACACCTAGGAGCCTCATGAGGGGTACTCATCTGGGGGTGGGGGTGGGGTGGAGGAACTATCTGGCATCCTTTGTATTTTTGTCTCGCTTTGGGATTCGTTGAGCTTTGCTCCTTCCCACCCCCCTTTTAAACTGGCGACTATTTCCCAGTGCACAGCTCCCTGAGGATGTTAGAAAGAAGGCTTCTGGAAGAGAAGGCTTTGCTTTCTCTAAGGTCCATGAAAGGCTCTTCCCAGCTAGCTTCTGGAGGACTCTCTCAGGTTTGGAAAGAAGCATCTTATTTCCCAAGATTAATTGGGAATTGTAGCTTGAAGGATGAGGTTTCTTTTGGAATTTATAATGAAAATCTGACCAAAAAAAGGTGAACTGGAAACAGAAAAGTTTTCTTCTTCTTCTTCTTGACATTTAGTTGTTGAAAGGTTTGTAGAAGGTAGATTTAAATGTTGCTTTTCTTTTTCCTGTAGCATAGAACACTGCTGAAGACAATGGTGAAGCATTAGCTTGACTTGCTGGATGAGAATGACTAGCCTGGAATCATTTAGAGAAAGGTTTCTTTAAATTTGCAAGAGCCAGAAGTGTGTTACAAAAATTGCTTTGTTTCACTTGAATGGGAGCTAATATTAAGAATGGACAGGAAAAATAATTTATTGTTAAGCAAAGTAAATTATAATTCTAGCTGAGTAAAATGCTGCTATATCTTTTAAAGTATTATTTAACATAGTCATATAGAAATATTATTACACATTGTATGTTATATATCATTGCTAATCAGAAAGTTTTTCTTTTTGTTGAATTTAGATTCTCTCTTTGGGTCTAGCAAGTTCATGGTTATACATATTTGATTGTAACCATTATATGTGTTAGAATATGTGTCCTTTTGAATACTAAAATTCCAAACAACATAAATTTTATGAAGGTTGTAAGGCACCAAGATAATCGTGGGTGTGAGTTATTCAAACCAGTATTCACATTCTGTGACACCCATATTTTCATGTCAAAAAAATAAACGTGGAGTTGTTAGAGAATTACTGCTAAGACATTTAATAGAGTGACAGCTGCAGGGGGATAATAATGTAAGCACGTGTTTCTCTTTTCAATAAAGATTCCATATATTAATGGGAGACAATGTGATCTGACAGGTGATATTGTTAAATGATTTCTGTGTAGTATTTAAAGCACTCTGTGTTCTATTCAAGCCTAGTGTGAAATATTGAATAGGATTTTAATTCATGAATTCTTCTACTGTTCTTTATGAAAAATTTTCTGCTGCTCCTGACACAGAATTATAGGCTCCACCTTCTCTGAGAGGCAGCCAATCACAGTTTCAATCAGTTAAAAATAAATAAAATATCCCCTTTATCCTCTTTTCCAATGTCTGAGTGTATTTTTCCCTAAAAAAGTCATATTAATTTGTCTTCATCATGACATGGATACAATGACCAAAAAGACAGAAATATGCTTTCTTCTCATTCAAAGCATGTATATTGCATACATTGGTTGAAATGAGGAACTGCCTGTGAATGGTATTCTCTAGTAGCTGGAGAGTCATTCTGAGCTCCTTGGGGTCTATGAGACATTGGCCAGCTTTTCTTTTAGTGAGATATGCTCTACTCCTGGTGTTGCATTAATCCATTGCTGCTGATAATTAGACATCATTACTGCAGCAAAAAGAATAGAGAGTAGAGGACAGGCCTGGGCTAATTAATTATTTTCATTTAATGAAAGAGAGACAGATAGCAACTGGAGGGTACACAAGAGCAAACTAGACACACTTCATAGACTTAATTGCAACATGATAGTCTGCCAGTCTCATAGTTAGAAAGACTGGGGTCTACTTTTTACTTTCTCCAAAGAATAGATACAGCTTTTCGGGGATTCTTGCTCCTGACTCTAAAATTTAAAACTGAGCATACAAAAACTGATTGAAAACAAAAATTGTCAACAACTTGAAAGAACAATTATGCCCTTTAATATTCACTCTTGCCAGGTCTGAAGCTGAGGGGACTTTTCTGTCACTGATGTTTAGATAACTCAGTGGCTGGAACAACACTATTTGGTCACCAAGCAACACCATCCTGCAACTCAGCCATTTTAGGTCTGGATGGGACCTGTGTGTATGCTCATATGCAGTTTGCTTATCATCCCATCTGCTTTTTTTTTTTTTTTTTGATTTCATACAGGTGCTCTTAGTACATATTTTTAAGATTAAAAGTGTAATAAATTCTGAAAAATGAAAGAATAGATACCTTAAAGCAGTGTCGGCAAATATCTGACAGTGATTATAACAAACTCAGAGACAATATGAATAAGCAGGAATGTGGCTGTTCTCTTTACTACGGATATTTCATTAGAAGCTTTTGATCGTGATTGACATGTTGTTTCATGACAACAATTAATTGAAACAAACAGTCACAGTCTGAATTACCACAATATGTTCTTTCACTTGGTAGTATGGATGGTAAGTTAAAAATAATGAGAAAAAAAATCTTTCTACATTATGACTAATGCACTGTCTTGCACTTTTTAAAACCTCATTACATTGTATAAAATATTAATGAGAAATTTAGTAACCTCATGTTTGCAATCCTCCTTTTAGCCTTAAAGTAGTGAATACTGAAACTGCATAATCAAATCATAGAATATTCCCTTGACCTATATTTATAAGGAAAGGTGTAAGTTTTTACCTCTCTGTACTCTCATCTATCTATATTTAATGTGGAGCATAAAATGCAATTTCTTTCACAAAGAAATATGCAGTGTCTTTAGTGATGTGATTTTATAAATGATGATTTATTCAGTCCTGCAATCTGTAGCCTCAGAGTTCATATTGTTCTTGCTGTGCATACTACTAATTGATGACTGTAAAGTGATTACAATGAATATTCATGGACAAGAAAGATCATAAACAGTGTTTTGTTAGTTCTCTGACTAAGGATTTATAGGACCATAAATCCTTTATTATAATCAGAGTGAGAGAAATAATAACTTATGAAGAGTCTGCAGCTACTTCCTCCTCTTCTAACATCAGGCTTCCAGAAACATTTCATGTATTAAAACTTCATCTGGAATTTGCTACAAACCATTATATTATGTGCATATATAAGAGACATAGTCATCATAGTGGTTAAGTTTTTGGTAATCTATTCTTAGATAGGACTAGTTGTTACCCACAGCCAACACATAGCATATATTATCTGCAACATCGGTTTGGGGAGTTGAATAGGGCCCAAAAATAATGACAGTGATGCTGCTTATGGGCGTCATTTGATCATTCTTTGTGGCCTTGTCAGGAAAAAGAAACCACGTCTGATATTCTTGATCATGCCTGTGTCAGCTCTTAGACTCTGGGAGCCTACAGTGTAGACCACTTGTGTGAGTGTCAAATGGCAGGACACTTAAATATAAACACCTCTGAATATCAGGACTAGGTGTGTGCAGATGATCCCAGATGAAGATCCTAAGAAAAGTAACTCTTGACTTTTCCATCCACTATTCATTGTCTTTATAGTAAATACAATACACTAATATTTACCTATTTCTTCCTGTGCTAGCTGGATACTTTGCTTCAAGATTCTATTTTGTAGACGCACTGCACAAAACAAGAAAGTATGAGGAAGCAAACCGTGGGCTACTGGCAGAACTTTCGAGACCTTCTCTTTTGTGTGAGGATCACATAGCTATTTTCCTCACAGCTATTGCATTTTCTAAGACTTCTACTTTTATTGCCTGCTTGAGGATGGGCAAAATGAATCCCATATAATGTAGTTATATTCTTTTTTAAAAAATCTCTGTATGACAAGATATGGATAATGAAAACTAGTTGGCAGGAAGCAGGGCATTTATAGGGTACATATATTTGAGCATCATTTGATCTTTTGCTATGCTATTAGTAAACCCAAATACAGGTAAAATCTTTATAAAATATTAGTAATATTGCTTGCCTGGTTTGCATGTGAATAACTAATAATATAGACCATACTTTATAGAATCTTACTAATGTTGATTATATCTGATATGTGAGAAGCATGTGTCCTAAGTAGCTTGTTCCTGGCACATAGTAAATTCTGAGAAAGTAAACAAGAGAAGTTGCTATAAATATTAACAAAGTAAAGAACTCCAAGGTCAAATTATAAATTAGGCATATGTTATGAATTAAAAAACATTCCAAAACAGAGAATTAAAACCCAATGTGCATGTATGTGTATTATGTGTATCATTGAGGTATTTATTATCATTTTTTGTTAAAAAACCCAAATGACTTTGATTTGTAATCCTATCAATTATGTGTAGTGTGAATTCTAATTGGTCTTTATAATAAAAACCTGGAGTTAGGTATCAGGGTAAATGCTGAAAGATCATAGCCAACACTGGAAAGATTACTTACCTCTGAGAATCCTAAGGCAGAAGGGAGCCAAGGCCCTGTCTTCTCCAGCCTTATATTCCTCTCCACTCAGCAGCATCAAGTTCTCTCTCCACCTCCCTAGTGCTGGGATTAAAGGCATGTACCTCCATAGCCTGGCCGCTGTGGTTAACTAGTGGCTGGCTGTCTCTGTGCTTTGATTGTCAGGAAAGCTTTGTTAGAGCACAAACAAATTATTGCCACACTGATGATTTAAGAAATGTCAATGAATAGATGGAAGGAAAATACTTACCAAATGTCCCATTTAGACAACCACTACTATCAGCCAATTACTTTATCTCTCAAAATGCATATAGCAAAAGCAGTTAAATATATTGATTAATAGTTGTATAAGGACAGACAGAAATAGTCTTCTCAAACTGTATTTGCAATGTACAATTATTCAAGTAAAAATACAATATTACCAAAATGTAACAAAATTTATGAAATTGAAAAAATTGCTAATAGACAAAAATTAAGAGGAAAAAATATAAGGAAAACCAAGTGATTGAATTACATTGTTCTTTTATGTGAAAATTCCAATTGAATCTATTGTTATTATCCATTATGTTGGACAGGCATATTTTCTTTTCCTCTGATCTCCATGACACTTAGTTCCTGGCCTATATTGCATTTATTAGGTTAGATATCATGTGTTACAAATAAAATATTATATAGAGTAGTTGTGTTGTCAAGGTTTTCATATTTTTTATTATAGGATTTAGCACTCAATGCCTTCCTTTGTTCATGTCTAAAACTATCTCATGCATTTTTATCTAGTTTTCTTTACCACTATTCATGGAGGGTTTTCTGTCTCTTAAATCTGATTACCACTCTTTCCGTAATAATAGTTTCTGCAATGTGTTCTTTGAGGCATGTATAAACTGGAAATACTTTTTTCCTTGGCTTCTACACCTAGAATAATAACTTAATGAGAGAGCTTTTCAGTTTTCCATCAGAAATTTGCAGATTTCTCTTGTGTCTTGTCATCAGAAATTTTTTTTCCAGTTTCATAAGTTGTATGCTTCTTTGTCCTTGGAATTAAATAATCCCTCTGAGATGCATCTGAACTCTGTTTCTCTATATTTTTATAGCCGATCACAGTCATGAATTGTCCGAATTTTCTGAAAAACCTCTGTGTGATATTTTCTACTGGGTACTTCCACCAAAATATTTCAAAGTATCTCAACTGAAAATACACAAAGTGACATTTTTCTTCATGTTGCACACCATCCTAGGTTCCGTAATCTGGGATCTCTCTTTGAATTCTCATCCCCCTCCCCCCCCCGGATGGCAGCATAATTCACTTATTTATATAAGCTAAAAGTCTGTGGTGTGATGTATTGACTTCCTTTCTTCTTATCCATCACTTTCCAACAGACTTGCTCCAGTCCTGCCTCTGACTTCACAGGGTCTGTGTCTCTCGATGTTTCGCCAGCCATATGCGCCATACAATGCTCCAGTTGCTTGGTCATTTGGTCATTTCTGTAAAACTGTTTTGAAGATGGAGATTCCATGTTTATGACAACCTGGTCTAATGTGGGACTCAGTTTGCGTTCATTAGGAAAGGATTAAACATTTTTACTAGTTGTTGTGTGGCCAGGCATTCCTATTTATGTCCATTTGAACAGATTTTCTTTCTCCCTTCTCTATGCTTGTATGTCTGTCCATCTCCTCATCTACCCAACTGTCCCATTATTAAAATAAATGAAATTGAAAGTCTTAATCATTTTAGCTGTAGTGTGTGTGTGTGTGTGTGTGTGTGTGTGTGTGTGTGTGTGTGTGTGTGTGTGTAACATTCTCTGAGAACATCTTATAATACTCTTTGCCCCTTTCTCTTTCATTTCCATTTAACCCCTGGTTTGTCATTTTGTAACTGACTCATTGTACTTAAGGCAATGTATTAGAATTTATCTATGTTGAAATATAGAAAAGAATTTTTTTAATAGCTGAATAACATCCCATTCTATTGAAGTTGTACACCTATGTTTTGTACATTATGCTAGTGACTATGTGGATTGCTTCCATTTCCTGGTTATTGTAAATACCACTGATATGATATTGTGATACTGTAGTATTGTAAAGTATTATAGTAACAGTTGTTTTTGATATATGCCAAGTATGTGGTGGTTAGATCATCTGACAGTTATCACTATTTCCGTCGGCAGTCAGAGCCCCTCTCAGTCCACCTGCGGTCAGGAAACATGAGCACTCTTTAAGGCCGTCTTAAAGAATGGCCAACTACTGACTTTAGTTTTCTTCATGAGTTCTTCAGTGTTGGGGCCAGAGAGATGGCTCAGCAGTAAGGAGCATGCACTGTTCCTATAGAGGACTTAGATTTAGTTCTTAGCCTCCATCACAGGCAGCTCCACAGCACCTGTAATACCAGCTCCAAAGGATCCATGCCCACTTCTGGCCTCCAGTCTCTGGAGGCTCTGAACTTCTGTGCATCTCTCCTTCTGCCTATACACTGGCACATAATGAAAGCTAAAATATCTTCAAAGCATTTTCAGAAGCAACAGAAATATTAAATGTTCATGTTATTGATGGCAATATTATATTGATACCTTATGCTTATGAAGTTCATTAGGTAAATTATTTAAAATAAAATGTCACTTTTAATCTTCACAATGGTCCCATGGTACTATCAGTCTCTTGTTAAATTAAGATGGATTTATCAGAATCACTCAACTGTGGGTAAGAAAGCATTTAAATAAGACCCGCAGATCTTGAATTAAGATTTGTGCTTCTAAATATTTATGTTAGACACTTTAATGGCTAAAAAAACTTAGTCTCCCAAGATTAGTGATTTGAGAATAATATTCTATACTAATATTTAGGACATTGTAAAATTTGTTAAAACACAGAAAAATAAAGGTGAGCTTTAAGTTTTCTGTCAATCTATCTATCCAAGTTTCAGTATTTGGCTCCTTACATTGACAGCTTAACTTTCACATGACCTTGGACACACCTGTGACAATTTCTACATATACTGTCATTCTGACCCTTACTTCATAATTACTTCACCATAGGACATTGTGATTCACATTTTAATTTCAACTAACATATTGCCTCCTGCTGCAGGGGTGCCTGTACTTGAAAATCATAACACTAATCACAACGAAATTCATGGCATACATAGAAAATTTGTTCATACTTACTACCTATTCCATTGGAGAGATAACTTCAAGGTGTTTTTAATGGATGCTACATAATCTCAAATTACTAAAATGGGATGCAGTAGAGATGGTTTTGAGAATGTCATCAGGGTGAGATTGTGAGGGGCTTCTGGTGCTTACATTGGTTTAGGTCTTATTTCCAAAGGAGCGTCGGCTGCTCAGAATGTTATAGCATGAATGCCATGAATTAAGTAGATTTGTGGGCCTAAGCTGAATGTTCTCCATGGTTTAAGGATATTGATAAATATAAATTAAATGAGTAAAACATTAAAGTCACATAATTCAACAGAATGTTTAAAATAATATTACAACTAATAAAATGATTATTAGTTTTCAAATCAATACTGTTCAGTACCTTCTTGTTGCTGAGTAATTGAGCCAGGCTATTATTAATTATAATAAAATAGTTAAGATAGGAACTAATCAATCTTAAGAGAAATAGATCAAACCACTTTGTGATAAATAGCACTTTTGAAATTTATCTGTGGATTGTAGATGTTATTATATTAAAAACAGCTGCAGCTATCTCTTAAAACATGGAGTTTGTGTTTTCAGGCAACAATTCAAATATGTTCTAATGCTGTTTCTTGCATATATGTTCATTTAATTATAATTATTACTCTGTCCATGTCATGGAAAATCCAAGGTGTGGGGATATTTTTCAAATTTAATAAATATTAGTCTGAGATATCAGAGGGATCTACCCACAGTCAGTCTAGGAGGATCAGACCGTGGTAACTCATACCTTTAATCTCAGCCACAGGGAATGTCCAGGAATGGTGACCTACGCCGTTAATCCCAGCAAATCTGAGTTTGAGGTCATCTTAGTTTATAGGAGTTCCAGGCTCCCAGGCAGGCAGTGGTGGTGCCACGTCTTTGGTCTTAATCTGGATGTGAAACAACTGAGTGAAGAGGATATTTAAGGCAGGCATAGAAAGACAGAGCAGGCAGAAGAAGCCAGGAGGAGCAAGGCTGAGGAAGCTGGAAGACAGCTGGGTGAGATCTGACTGTGGTGTTTTCTCTCTGATATCTCAGCCTTTCCTAGAGATCTGGCTCTGAGTTTCCTTTATTTGTGCAAGGTTCTCCAACTTTTGAGAACTGGGGCAGAAAATTTTAAGATAAATCCCAAATATCTCTGCTCTGTGTAATCTCATCTCTTCAGTTGTGGACAAAATAGAACCTACAGGTACTCTTAGGCAAGATCAGCCTTAAGACAGGGTTACGTTAGGTATCTCTGGCTTAATAAATTCAGTCTTTGTATACCTGTGATGACTAGAATAAGTCATACAGAATCCTTTGCCTTTGGCTCTTTTACTTGGTTGGTTTTATTGTTCAACTTTGATATAGCAGCTTTTATTTTATCTCATTTAATGAATGAATGAATGAATGAATGAATGAATGAATTAATGAAAACCTAGCCACTGGAGAAAAGGTTAACCTGAATGTCATTAATACTCTGGGAGGAGGAATGTCAGTTTTCCACATGGAGTCCTTCCAGGACGGCCTTATGTTTAGAAGTAGTTGACCAGAATATAATAAACTCCACATTTTTGTGCTTTTATTTGGTTATAGTTTGATGTTTCATTCTTTATTTCACTTGGTCTTTGTTTTATTTTGCTTTCTTAGCTGAAGATGATGTATTGGGGGGGTTGGAGAAAGAGCTTCAAGTTTGGTGGGTAGGTGGGAGAGGATTTGAGAGGACTTGGGGAGGCAATGAGTAGGAGCAAGATATATTTAAATTTAAAAATTGTTAAGAAATACATAGTAGAAAATGAAAATTTTTTTTAAAAAATCAAACAGGTTAAAAACAACAACAAAAAATATTAAAATATACTCAGTACCAGAATGAGCCTCTCTGCAGGGAAAGACAGCACAGGTTGCTGAGAGCTAATAACTCTTAGGTTGATTCTATGCCTTGGACATTATGGATGGTTCTGCAGTACACGCAAGAGTTCAGGTATCTATTTGACATTCTGGCTTTATCTTCTTTGCCTATGCATCAGCTTTAATAATTTTGAGTGGCACCAATTTTAGTATTTTAGAGACCCTCTGTATCATTTATTGTCTAGATATATTTGTATCCTTACCATCTATTGGCTGCTTGTATGTCTTCTTTTAAGAAATATTCAGTTTTTTGGTCCAATTTTTAGTGTGGGGTATTTATGTGCTTCCTGTTGAATTGTTTTAGTTCCTTACACATTTTCATATTAACCTTATATCAGATATTTTATTTTCTAGCACTGTCTTATATTCT
The DNA here is from genome assembly GCA_033318265.1 of Phyllotis vaccarum. Taxonomy (NCBI): domain Eukaryota; kingdom Metazoa; phylum Chordata; class Mammalia; order Rodentia; family Cricetidae; genus Phyllotis; species Phyllotis vaccarum. The sequence continues at coordinate 62,879,418 of JARWLC010000009.1, forward strand.
ATAGGTTGTCTTTGTGTGATGTGAGTTTCTTTTGCTGTATAGAAGCTTTGTAGTTTGATGCATCATCACAGCATTCTATTTTTGCTTTTGTTATTAATGCTTTTGAGTTCATGTCTAAAGAATGTCATCACTCAGACAAATTTTGTGGAGGGTTTCTTTCCACTATCATCTTCTAGTATTTTGAAAGTTTGATGTCTTGTATTTAAGCCTTTGATTGATTTTGATTCCTTTTTAATGTAAGACTAAACTTAGGCATTCAGATACTAAACTTAGGCCTATTCAGTCATGAGTAGGCTTCGTGACCTAAAACCAGGGGCTGTAATGCTGAGAAAAAAAGAGATAGGCAAAGAAAGACACATATTGCATGATCTTACTCATACATGGAGCTGACAAGAAAAAACCAAACAAAGCAAACATTGACTTTATGGAAGTAGATAGGGAAATAGTGTTTATTAGAGGTTTAAATTATTTATGGGGAGGTGAAAGTGAAGAGATGACTAGGAAGGATAAGCCTAAGAGATCTATTATTTCTGTAAGACTACAGTAGTTACGAAGGCACAATGTATTCTTGCAAAAACTATGCAATGTGCTTATCAGTTAGCTGGATCCAACCATTCCAAGCATCTTCATACTTTCTATATTATACATTTATATTTATATATTATATCCCATATAGTAAATACATTTTCATTTGCCAAGCTGACAAATTAAAAGCCACATAAGCACACTGAGAGCACACTTGGTCAATATCTGACAGAATCCTAGGGGCTGAAATCCCACAATTATAAAGTCATGGATTCTGCTAGCAACCAAAGTGGGGATGGAAGTGAATCTTTCCTCAAGGGAGCTTCCCCCTGAGAGAGACAAATCCAGCATCATGAGAGAACAAGCAGAAGAGCTGGTAAAGCACGCTGGCTTTCTCACCCCACACACTAGCTAATGTATAAGGCCTTTGGAGCCATTCAGTTAGCAGTAATTTGTTATTCAGTTAAAGATAAATAGTACATATACCTTTCATGTAAAATTTTCCCAAGCAGTAGTGCAGTTAAAACAGCTTAAATTAGATTATAATTATTAACCATTGAAGAAGCAGATGGAAACAGTTAAAGTTATTATTTTCTCTAATACTTAACTCATGATCATTTTGTAGGTTATAGTGAAATGATGATTCATAAAAAGATAATATATAATTTAATAAAACAAAGGGCTTAAAATAAAGCATTAAAATTTAATGACAATGACATTAAGGCATACATGCATCTATGTACACAGAGATATGTTTTATATATTATTGTATATTTTTATATACTTAAATGTATATATAGTGTTAATGTATGTATATAGTTATATTTCTATTGAAATTTTTTTTAATTATTTAATTGTACTAGATATAGTCCAACAAAATGCAGTGTGGCATACAATTTTCCACAGAAGGAGGGAGACAGAAAAATGCATGTGTAAAATAAATTACTATTAATATAATTATAATTTATGTTAAAGATGTTTTAAAAAGTTTCAGAAAAATGTAAACTCTTAATTAGAAAGATCTATTCTGTAACATAATTTAGAAAATACATTTTAATATAAGGTAATTATATTAAAATGAACTACCCACTGCTTGGGAAATAGAATATAGAAGATAGCAGTGTCAGGCATATGTATTTGTTAAGCTATTAGAGGGAGCTGAAAAGTAGGTTTTCTTCTTTCTGTTGAGTTTATTTTGATTTTCTTCCCCTTTCACTGTCTGAAGTTTGCTCAAGTGTTCCACTCTTCCTAATCTTAATCAAGTGTTCATTTAATGTCGTTATCTCCACGGTTATAGATTTTTCAAGTGTTTTAGAGCTATTAGAAAATTGGGAGGCTGAGGAAGATTCAGAGTGTAAGTTCAGTTAGATGAAAGCTTGAAGGGAGAAACCCGCCTTATGGGCTGAAAGCAAATTTTCTATTGCTGGCTGTTTTTTCCTCCTTTTACGTATGTTTTCAGCATTGAAGATAATTCTATTGAATACTAAATCTTATTGTTATGTACGAGGTTGTAGTTATGGAAATCATTTGAAATAGCATCTTTTAAGGTTTTTTGTTTGTTTCTTTTTCCATTTTTCAAATGGTCAGTGGCAAAGTGATGCTGTCCAAGCTGGGTGAGACACATGGGGGCCTGGGGTTCTCACTGCCAGATGGATAGAGGATTTTTAAGGGTTTAAGCCAGGGCATGGGCCAAAGCTGAATGGACCATATGTGGATCTAACGTCTTGCTTGGTCATAACTCTGGTGTGCTCTACACAATTGACCTAATTAGATGAGATTTTTCAAATATACCACCAAAGGCTTGTTTGAATATCAGATATGGGTCACTGTTCTCCAGGAACTTTGTGCCATTTGCCGAACGGTGTTTACTGAGGTCAAAACGGAGTTCCTGTTATGTTTGTATTAGCTTATTCTGTTTTGTTTTGTTTTTGTTTTTGCTTTAAATAAAAGATATTCTTATAAAACCATTAATTTATTTGTTGGGCTTCTTAATTTGGAATATGTTAATTTAAACTTAGCAACTCTAACAAGGGTAGGGTAAAATTTATTTTGAACTACATATTTAGAAAGTGTTTTCTAATTTTTACAAATTTATAATTAAGAAAGCAAAGAGAGAATGCTATTAATGGGAAAATCCTTTTTCAAACCACCTCTATCTGAAAATAAACAGTGAGACATGTATTCTTTCCACAAATTCCTCCTTATTTAATAAATTGGTTGTTATGAGTAAGTGCATATTGTGTTGACCTTGCATGTTGTGTAAAGATGGTATATCCTAGGATTTTCAGGTAAAGGCAGTAAGATCTCATTCTAAATTCTAAACTTTAAAATCAAGACATTCAGTCATGACTGACAGCCAAAATCATTTTAAAGTTCTAACAGGGCAGCCCTAGGCTGTTGCCTCCTGAAAAGTAGGAGAACTCTCTATATAAAACTTCACTGGTGAGAGAAATTTCTTTGACATCCATTCCAAAACTGAGTTATGGGCATGGCTAGGCAGACTCAGGCAAAGGGAAGAAAGAAAGGAAAAGAAAGAAGCAGAGGAGCACAAGAGAAGTGATAAGTGATATAAACTGAAGGTAAAAACCCAACAGTAGCTCCAAGAGCCCATCAGATGTTGTATCACTACCATCACTACTGTGAATGAAGAACTTTTCCTACTGATGTGCCTGACACCATAATTTAATCAATGCCTACTATTATATCTTCTCTAAGCCCACACTTAACAAAACCTTTTATTTGGTCTCTACTTGATTGTCCAAGGAGAAAGCACATAGTGGTTGGACTATTGCCAGTGGTGGAAACATCTGCTGCATTTCCTAGTTTGAGTTAGTAAACAGTTCTCTAAATATTTCAATATTTTGTGAGGTTTTGGTTGAGTCTGAAATCTTTACATTTAATTAAATTATGTATATTTACAAAATCCCACTGCAAGGCAGATTCCCACTTAGAGAGGAAACCAAATAGAGTTCCTGACGTTCTTGGAATTTTGCCATCTATTTAGCCAGTCTCTCTTGATCTCTCTTCCTCTGCTGAGCACCTGATAGATTATTTTCTAAAGCATGGTACTTAGTATGATGTTTTCAAGTTTTAATGATGGGATGATTTAATGTAAGTTTTGATTCAACTCTCTGATTTTAAATTATTATCACTAACCTTTTCAATATGTTAAGCACATCATCTCAATAATTATATGTCTCTGCAAATAATCAATATCTTACATTTTCTCTACCATTTCCAGGTAATGTGTTATTTTATTCATTTTCTATTTGAGGCCTTCCTTCTCACAGAATTATAGAAATTACTTATTTCAAAATAGTTAGAATCAAACATTTAACACCAGGATCATTGGGAGACATTTGTTTGTGGATTAAAAGTGAATTTTGGAAATGGGATGACTTCTTTTTAGGTGTTCATCTGTCAAACATTTATCTTAAGAGTTCACTTGAGGGCTCCCAGATTTCGGTTCTGTGTAAAATGATGGTGTCACTTTCCCAGGGTGGCCAGATGTCCTAAGATGATCTTATTCTAATGATGACACTAAAAATTCTGGGAACAGGATGAAGTACTCATTGCTCCAAAGATTCATCAGCAGGAAGACTACAGTGGAAGAACAACCACACATGTGCATGGCAAGGGCTGTTATGTGCCTTTTCATCTCTTGGAGCTAAAGCAGAGAGTTGACTTAGTTGTGGGTCTACCCAGTGAGGGAGACCATAGAAAAGTTTGTTCCCTTTCTAGAGAACAAGGAAATGGGATTATCGTCAAGAAGGGTTAGGAGTCTCCTCTTCCTCCTCTCCTCCTCTTTCCTTTCTCTTCTATCTTCACCAACAGCCTATCAAAATTACAAGTGCAGGGTCTGGGGTTACATGACAGCTGTGGTGGCACCAGTATCAACAAAAGGAAGAAAAACCCAACAGCCAAAGGAACACGAGAAAAGAATGAAAGAGTGGATGTAAGAGCCCCATTACTGGCTCAGTGTACAAGAGCAATTGCTCCTTAAATATGAGGTCTTGAGTTCAGATCTCAGCCCTCACATAAAAATCTTGGTATAGTTGCACTTAATCCCATACCCGCAGCACTATTATTTTCTTGACCTCTAGCCTTGTCCTAAACTCAGTGAAAGATCTGGATTCAAGGAGAAAAGATAAAGAGGTCCTTTCTGCCCTCTGCTTGTACATTTTTGTGCACATTCATGCAACTCCCCCCCCCCCACACACACACTAACCACTGCCATCCCTTTTATTTTCTGATATGCTTTTTTGCAGATTTGTATAATGACTTCTGATTATACAACAGCAGAAATTTATGATTCTAAGAGGAGCCAAGCTTTTCTGGCCAAGGAATCAGAAAACAGGTGCATATATTGGAGGAGAAGTACACAGTGTGAGAGAAACCCCACAGAGCATATCCCTTAAATATTGGTGTAAACTGAATTATACATTATGAATATGTAGAGCATATTCAAAGCAGCAGATCAAAGTCTTTGAAAAGATAGAAATCATGGCATATGCTCCAGGTTATCTCCCAAATATATAAGCAGACAGATACAAAGAACCACAACCAACTTAGAAGAATGAGCTGAGGTTGAAATCACTGTTGTGAAGGCCAGAGTGGGCCACTGAAGGTGACCTTATATGGTATCAAGACATATCACTCTTTCATCATTAGGGCAAATTTGATAGGACCACCATCTTACAACATAATATTCATAATGCTCAGGCAATAAAGTGGAATTGTTATGTTACCTAAAAAAGAATGAAAATTAGATAAAGTCTAAAGTTGAAAAATATTGCCCAATACCAACTCTGAGTTGGGGTGGATGTTGGCATTATGCAAGATTATAAAATATGGCATTGTCATTTTACACAGCTTATAAAAATTCTCTTGGATGAATGCAAAGATAGATGGTCTCAGCGGAGAGAGATATTACAGAATGAGTTACAGACTCTCAGACTAGAATTCACTGGAGGATTCAGCCACTGCCTCTGGTGTAGCCAACAGTGCTACAGTCTGAGAATCAAACACTCAAGCCACAAACAGCACACATAATTTTTATTTTGAGACAAGGTCTCATGTACCAGCTTTGAAATCAGTATGAAGTAGACAAGTGACTAAAACCCCTGAAACTCCTGCCTCCATTTTCTATGTTCTAGATGACAATCATGTTTAGTTTCTACTTTAAATAATATAGTAGAAAATTTAAATATATATAGGTTCAAGAATCTTTTGAATTATCTCAGGGAACTGTATGTTTATGACCACAGGAATCATAGACAAAAATAAAGGGAATTGATTAAGAGGAAAAAGAAAACAATGCTTGAAAGTTTCTCAGATTTGATAGAAAAATTAAGCTGTTCACTGAAAATCAAAATAGACTTGAAGAAAACTATTCCCAAACATACCTTAAAGAAAGAAATGCAAGGAAGTTATCTCAGAAATAGCCATGACAAATTGACAAATGAAACATTATTAGTTGGTACAAAACAGTAAGCATTACTGCAAACTCCATTCCCGAACCATGGAGCCAACAAGAGAATTTTATTGAGTCTTCCTGAAATGCTCAACAGGAAGAATTACATAACTCATGTAAATGTTAACTTATTAGATGCATTTATTCATCAATATAGAAAAAGAATGCAAGCTTGGGGTCATCCTATATGCTTCTCCGCATGTTTCTTGATTTCATCATATGCTATTATTCAGGGGAAAAGCCCATAGTTAGAAATGCTATTAGGAAGTATTTCATACGAAGCTAAATAGTGAATTCTTGTAACTGAGGTACAATAATTGCTAAATAATTTTCAAGAGGATAGAAAATGATTCCAGGAAAGTATTTAGAAGTTCATTATTATAGCAAGAACAATAATAGATATTAATCATTTTTCATCATACAATGCCTTTCAAATATGCATGATTTCTGAAAAACAAAATTATAGCATTGTGTGCTGGGTTTTCATATATGCATGTATAATATGGGTGACTGTATTTGCACGCAAGTCTATTCTTTGACCATGAAAAATTTTAGCTATAAACCAGTAAGGAAAAAAACCTGGAAGTTCTCCAAGTATTTAAAGATTAGAAACAACACTCTTAAATAATCTTTGGATAAATGAGATTTGAGGAATACTTCACCTACCAGAAAGGGGATGTCTTAAATCAATAATCTGTGTCCCTGCCTAAAGAATAAGAAAAAGAAGAACAAACAAAACCCAATAAAATAAATTTAATTTAGTGAACTTTAGAAACATTTATTAGAGAGAAAGAAGGGAGGGAGGAAAAGTGGAGGAAGAGGAGAATGAGAGAAGGGGAGGGAGGGAAGGAGGGAGGGGGAGGAGGAAAGGAGAGAGGAGAGAAAGCAGAGGGTGAATACAAATGTACACACACCCCCACTATAGTCAGACAACTGTCAGGAGTCAGTTTCCTCCAGTGCTGAAGGACTCAGGAATTGAGTTCATGCTGACAGTCTTGGACTGCAGGTGCCTTTATCATGCTGGCCCCTTTCATTTACTTGTTGACAATTTCAAATATTATGCAATGCTTTAGTCTCAGCATGAGGAGCTGACCAGGTCTTGGATTTCAGGGAATCTGCAAAGCTACTCCACATCCCTATACTCTGTTCCTCTCCTGCAACTTGGTCTTGCAATTTACTTGGTGAATATAAAGAATAGGAACATTTTTTTTTTGCCCTGTCCAGATGGTTTGGGATCATTTTAATGTCATCAGGTAAATACACTTACAATCATGGGATGCTGAGAGGCTGTACCATGATAACACTTGCTAGCATTCAGCTATTTTGTAAGTTTCATAAGCCATGTTGGCTACAGAAAAATTAATTGAAAGACATGCCTTCTGTACATGGCTGTGAGAACTAAAAAGTCACTGCATGACATACACACACCAGTTCCCAACAATTATGAATTCAAGGTTTTTTCCCTTTTTCACTCACTCTCACCATGTATGCCTTATGACAGTTGCTATAAACAAATTTCAAAGTACTATCTACTTGAATGAGTGGAATTCCATCTACTTAAAGATAATGGAATGATATATTAGAATTTATACAATTACCTATGAAGCTTTTCAGACAAACAATATGATTGAAGAGATGGTTAGGCTCAGGGAAGCAGAGTAGAGCACAGACAACCAGGGATAGAACAAGGACATACTGGTGCTCCGTGAACATGGTGACATTTACAAGGCCATCCATTGTTCTTTGCTGTATTTTTGAGACAGGATCTCATGTAACCTAGGCTGTCATTGAAATTCTATTCTTCCCACCTCTATGTTCTCAGTACTGGGATTATAATCATGCTCCATTGTGCCTAGGAAGAATATTTACTCATTTTCCTACCTATTATTCAAGATAGGCTTTGACAAAAATACATTTTCTAATTATTTTTATGACAGTAGGGTATTTGTTACCTTTATAGAATTAAAATATATTAAATGATAAAAGTACAAAGATTTAGGAGCTTCAAGAGGGTCATGATAGATTCCGTAAGTTCCTGACTTCGTTAGACAGATTGTCTTGGTGGCAGAGCACAAGGCCCAGTGTTGAGATGATACTGTCTGCAGTAAAAAATGCATAGGTCCCTGTCAGAGTTCCGTCTTCACACTTGCATCTTATCACACCAAGTGTGATGTAGAATATAATATCTATATTTGTATGCATATGCTTTGCATCTGTTAACCACTGTTTTGGAGACAAATAATGAAGGTAGCTTCATATAATATAGGCACTACTTTTGAGAAACTTAAACAAATCCTGTATCATTAAAGAACTTGCAGTTTTCTAGTTTCAAAATGTGTTCTTAATATTTTTAAAAATTTAATAATAGTTTGAAATTAGATAGGGTAAGGCTGATACGGTGGTACTTGGCTGCTGAGGAATCTAGACTTGTGTATTTCTGTTTCTTGTTGTCTTTAACAACTAGTTTCCGTGCTTAATGTCACTTAGTGCTTGAAGCTGTTTAGTTATAACAGACATATTGTGGCATTCTATCTTCTAAATAGAACATTGAGTGTATGTGTTAAATCCTATACAATCTCATTCTATGGGTGGGCTCCTTTATCTACTACCATACTGAAAGTACTAATGAGTTCCTATGCCACAAGGGGTCCTCAGTTTACTTTTTATAGCCATATCAAATTCCCTTTAATTGTCTCATAACTCCATCCATAACCATATAATCTTTTGGGATCTGCACTTTTTTTTTTCACCTAACATAATGCCCTGGAGTCGCATTCAAGCTGTTGTGTGTATTGGTTGCTTGTTTCCTCTTGTTGCTTGTAGAATTCTGGGGTATGGGTGATGGATTGTCACTAGTTTTTAACATTTGTTAAAGGATATCAACAAATGATGTTGATTTTGTGCTACTACATGCAAAGCTGCCATAACATTCTTGTTTGGGTTTGTGTGAATACAAGTTTTCACATCTCTAGGATAAAAGCCCAAGAGTGCAGTCACTGTGTTACAGGTGATTGCAAGGTTAGTTTACTCAGCTGCCAAATGGTTTTCAGTGTCTGACACATTTTAGGTTGTTGTCAGCAATGTATTCATGATACAATTTGCCCATCCTATCTAGTTTATAACATGATGTTATTGTTTGTGTCAATGACAGCACAATGAGAATCATAACTTCTTTTTTTATGACTAATTATTTCCTTTTTCCTTTGAGACAGGTGCCACTACACACTTATGCGCTTGCAGGTATCATTTTAATATCTTATCAATTTTTATTTTAGAGAACTCATGACTAATTTATTACATCCATAATCAGTAGTTGTTTCCCTAAGAAGCCTCTGTTCCACTTCCTTTGGGAATGTGTGAATTGTGCACTCTTCCTCTTAGTTTCAGAAATGCCTATAAAAGGCCCCTGTCCCACGAAAGAACGAGACTCAGGGATAGATCTCTGAAGAAGCTGGAGACACTAGAGGGAATAAACACCACAGTCAAATCTTACCCAGCTGTCTTCCAGCTTCCTCAGCATTAATTCCCTTGGAATGGCCTTCTCTGTGTTTGAATCCCATCTGGTAATTAAGGCGTGGCCCCACCACACCTGCTTGGGAGCCTAGAATTCCTTCTATAATCTGAAGTGACCTTGACTCAGTTGGGATTAAGGATATAGGTCACCACTCTCAGGATACTCCCTGTGCTGGGATTAAAGGTTTGAATCACCACTCTGATTTTCCTAGACTGACTGTGGTTAGAGCTCTGGGACTTCTGGAGCTTTTACTAACCCCTAGACTGGCTGTGGTTAGAGCTCTGGGACTTCTGGAGCTTTTACTAACCCCCCACATAGACTGTGGGTAGATTCCCTCTGATATCTCCAAAACTTCTGAAACTTTATTAAATCCCTATAGGCCCCTGAGTTAAATGTTTGATTCCCAGTCTGGGGTGCTACTGGTAAGGCACTAGAAACTTGAAAGAGATTGGGATCATGAGAAGATTCTTGGGTCACTTGCAGCTTGCCCTTGAAGGGGACAGTGGTACCCCAGTCTTTCCTCTCCTCCCCTCCTCTCCTCCTCTCCTCCCCTCCCCTCCCCTCCCCTCCTCTCTCCTTTCCTTTCCTTTTCTCTCCTGGGCATGCTTCTGCCATGATCTTCCATCACAGGTTCAAAACAACAGGACAACCAGTCTCAGGCTGGAATCTGTAGAGCTGTGAATCAAAATCAATATCCTCAATTTATAAGTAATGATCACAGATATTTGTTAGAGTAACAAATTACAACCAGTTATGTATTCAAGATTAGAATATTTAATAGGAATACATATTTAGAAGGATGAGTATATTTGTTAAATGGAAGCTTTAAATACAAATATTTCAATGCTAGTATTATATGAGCAATGAAAGATCAAATTTGATTTTTAACTTTGCAAAAAAGATATTGAAGTGACAAAAATAGATTATGGTAAATTTTGTATACATGCAATTTATTAGGAAATAATGCCATTCTGATGGATGAAACAGTATAGGCTAAAATTGGTCTCTTATAAGCAGGCCCTTCAACAGCAAAACCAACTTTAATCGTCTTAGTATAAGGAGATCCTGCTTTAGTTGCTGTTGTGTTCACCATGGAGGATGTTCATGAGTTCAAGGTTTGAGGGTATAGTTTGTCACAGCAGGGGAGGCACAGTGTCAAAAACACGTCTCTGCTCTGGTACATGAGGATAACTGTTCGCATCTGGGTGGATCAGGAAGCAGAGGAAGGGCAATGTAGTGCTCTTCAAGCTATCTACTCCCTTTTCATTCAGGCAAACTCCCCAGACCATGGGATCAGTCCCACCCATGATCAAAGTGGATGGAGGATCCATCTTTCCCCTTTGCTTAAAGCTTTCTGAAGAAACTCTCCTAAATACTCATAAGAGGGTGTCTTCTTACTTCACCTGGATAATACAACATAGCCAAACTCATGGCATATGTGTGTGTGAACCAGCCTCGGGAGTTGTGAGCATGGGAGAGCTGTCCCCATTACTTACTCATCTGTCAGCTGGTGGCATGGCAGGGGAGAGATGTCCTCTCCTATCCTACTTTACCCTGATCCATCAACACCTGAGGCAGGTGGGAGAACTGGTTCTGAGGTCATAAGAGTGAGGGAACTGTCCCCATTCCCCCACCAGCTCAGGGGAGCAGGCTCTGCACCTCACCTGGGCAGCACAATAGAGCCAATCCTGTTGGTGGTGGTATGAGTGAGCCAGCCCTAGTGTTGTGAACATGGGAGAGCTGCCCCCATTACTCATCTATCATGTGATGGCATGGGCAGGGGAGAGATGCTTCCTGCCACCATTCAATGCCTGAAGTAGGTGGAAGTCATCCAGTAAGGTCACAAAATCATGAATGGAAGAGCTGTCCCTGCTCATTGTCAGCTACAGAACTCAGGAGAGTGGCCCCTGCACCACACCTGGGCAACACCGACTGGAGAGCTGGCCCTGAAGGTGTAGGTATAGAAGAACCAACCCTGAGTCCTTGCAAGTAGGAGAGCTGGCATCTATCCCTGCCCTTTGCTTATAGCTGCCAAGTTTGAACTAGCCAGGGCAAGCTGGAGAGCTCACTCTGGTGGTGAGGACAAGGCAGAACTGGTGGGATCACCTACCCTAAAACTATCCATTCCCAGAAGCAGAGCTTTGAGTTGGCCCACCTTAATATCTACCCCATCTTTAATCTGCTGGCGCACATGAAGGAATCAATCATGCAGATCCAACTGCAGGATTTCTACAACATGGAGCAAAAGCAGGATATCCAAGAGGAGTCCCAGTGAGGGACCAGCATCTATAGTGTAGCAGAAACCAGAGACTTTGATCCAGACCAATGACTCTCTGCAATGAACATCTGCAAGTAAATATCTTGGATAAGGGTTTACTCTATGACTCACTGTGTCATAGTACAGCTTCTATGACAAGATTGTTTTTTCTTTTTTTGTCTTAAATTTTATTTTATTTTATTTTATTTTATTTATTTTATTTTATTTTATTTTATTTTACTATTTTATTTTAAGAGGTGGTTGCAAGGCCAGACGGCAGATACGATGTGATGAGGCAATGAATGGGCTGGAGATTCGTGATGTGAAAGACACAAAGAATAAGAAAAAAGAAAGGTCAAGAAGTGTATCTTCTCAGAAATTATAAATTCAGCCAAGTTTGCAAAGAATAACCAATACAGGCCCCCATCATATTGTATGGTTTCTAAATCAGAGAAGGTGCTTTAAAATACTTAATAAAATCTCAGAAAGATTAGACCTCAGCTGATTTTGTTTAGATCAAGATGAGTAAAATCAGGTTTGTCAATTGTCAATCTCTAGCTGTTTTTCAGGACTAGAACATATACAATTTATTTTAGCTGATAATTTTATGTTCAGAAAGTAGAATAAATAAAAAATATTTTTCCATACATTTTTACAGAAACAGATATGAAATTTGTATATGGAACATAGGCCCAGATGGATAGAGGGGTAAGTTACTTAGTCAAGCATCAATAATAGACTGTTGGTGTTCTTGGAATGTTAATATGATAACTTTATAGTATTGATGATCTATTAATAGGTTGATGTGAACATTTTTCGGGTGTTTTATAATACAATTCTTGCTGAGGAAGAAGTGTGAAAACTTTCAAGTGCATCTTATGTAACTAAGAACGGCCGTGTGAATGTGGCTGAACTCTGAAATATGCTGGTTATGGGCCAGTGCAGATCAGAAGGGGCTAAAAGAAAGGGCTGTGAAAGAAATTGTGAAAGGACTGCCACTTCATGCCTACAAGAAACATTGCTCAGAGACAATATCAAATTGTGAGGATGCATTTGGTATACAGCTAACTCTGGACAGTTCTTAGTCAGGACTATCATGAGGATAAGGATATGCTGTAAGTACAGGAAAAATGACATGTACATAAGACAAAAGCCAAAGACCTATTGCTGGTATGAATGAACTCAAGGATTCCATTAGGCAAGAGGCATGAAGAAAAATAAAAGAATTGATACAAGACCCCAACAACATATTTGAACTTCAGTGTTAGAAAATAAGAGCATCACAACTATATTGTCATCTTTTATATCCCAATCTGTAGTAGGAGGTTTCTGGCCCAGACTTTTATGGCCTAGCAGACCCACAGACCCTCAGAGACACACAGATGCTTACGATAATTTTAGGCTGATTGGCCTAAGGCCCAGGTTTATAACTTGCTAGCTCTTTACTCTGAAACTAACCCATGATTCTAATCCTGTTCAGCCATGTGGCCCAGTACCTTTTCTCAGAGCAGAATAGTTGTCCTCTGTTTCTTCTGGCTTCTCTCTGGCCTCCTTCTCTGTTCTTCCTGTTCCCAGAGTTCTCCTAGTCTGGTAGCCCCACCCACACTTGCTGTATGTCTTTGGCCAATCAGCGCTTTTTATTAATCTCATAGGTGGGGACACTTATTTACAATGTAACAACATAGTCCCCCTACAGCCATCTGACAAGGTCAGAGACAACAACCAGGAATGACTTGATCCTGGTGTGAAGATGAACTTCTCAGATGGAGAATTCAGCAGAATGAAAACTTGACCTTGCTTGTACATATCATTCCTCAGAGAGTGAAAACTGGTACAGTCCCCTTTCTCTATGACACAACTAGATTATAGAAAAGCCGATGAAGTATGGTGTGAGTTGTGTGGCTTATACTGCAGTGGATGTCCACAGGTGTAAATACAGTAGCTCATACTGAAGTTCCAACTCTGTTTTCCCCCTTGTAGTATCAGAGACCCTTTCTGTTCTTGTTGTCTCTTGTTCTGCTGATTGCTGTGATGAGACTCCGAAGAGAGGGTATCAGAGCTGAAAACAAGAAAACACTGTTCTAGTTCATATCCAGATATGTGAATACACTTGTCACTGACAGCAACTGAGTATTTTCAGCAAATTTATTCTTGCCTCCTCAGGGTATGATGACTTCAGATTCCCATGTTCAATAGCAGTGAACTCATAGAGACCAAAAGCTGAGATGTTTATTTTAAAAACACAGAGAATTTTAAAAGTTAGATGCTCCTAGAAATGAAAAAGAAATAATCAAAATATGTAACCCTCCAAGACAGCCACCTAGACAGCACTGGAAACAGTAGGAGTTTATGGTTTCATGTTTCTGGAGGTTAGAAGTTAAAACCAAGGTGTTGGCAGTATTGACCCCTTTACTAGGAGCTATGTGATAAAAGTCCTGCCCAAGCATCACACTTGGTTCTTGAAAATCATTGCTACTCCATGATAGCATAATTCTAATAATCTCATCTTAGTGTCAATTGATATAGTAAAGAGCGTATTCACAGAATTCAATAATTTCTAAGGTAAAGGGTCAGCTAGAGAAATCTTGATTTTAGTGATAACGTGAAGTGATTTAAAATAGGAAAGCAATTAATTAGGGCAAGAGAATAAAAAAGTTAAGATACATTTCAATAGCTAGGACAAGTACAGTGTCCTAATATCAATAATCTTTTATCAAAATGAATTTGCAAAATTGGAAAATACAAGATATATAAAAAGATGTCTTGGGATGGAAAGATGGCTCAAAGGCTAAGAGCATTGGCTGCTCTTCCAAAGGTCCTGAGTTTAATTTCCAGCAACCACATGATGGCTCACAACCATCTATAATAAGATCTAGTAGCCTTTTCTGGCATGCAGGCGTAATGGAGGCAGAATGTTGTATCCATAATAAATAAATCATCAAAGAACTCACAGGATGTCCCTAGCTAGGTCTCTAGAGAATAGAGGAGGGGGTGCCTAAATAACCACCCTAAGTCTCATCACAGAACAAATATCCAACAATGAATAGAGGTGAAGGCCGAGATCCATGGCTGAGCACTGGGCTGAGCTCCTAGTCCAGCTGAGAGCAGGGGAGGAGAGACTGTATGAGCAAGGGGATAGGGATTATGAGGAAAATTCCAACAGTGATGGCTAGCTGGAACTCTGGGGAGCTCACCAAATCAAGAACAGCCACTGGAAATCCATTGGGAAAAAGAGCTAGACCCTCCAAGGGTAGGCAACTGTTAACTGGCATGAGCAGTATGTGGAGCCTCGAGGGGTGAGATCAGACTGTGTTCCTGTGCATGGGCTGGCACCTTGGACCCCATTCCCTACAGAGGAACACCTAACCCAGTCTTGATTTTGGATGAGTAAATCCGACTTTCCTGGAGAGGATGTGCCACACTGAGCTGACCCACCTTGGGACTTCTCGCCTTGGGAGAGGGGATGGGTGGATGGGGAGGGGCAAAGCTGAAGGCCGACTTGGAGAGATTGGGAGGAGGGAAGGGAAGGGGAGCAGGGGGATACATGAATATAAAGCAATTTTAAATACAAAATAATAAAATGAAGAAAACAAAACCAATAAAACCAAAAAAAGGGAAATGGGGAGAAAACAATACCCGCTGTATTCAAATGTGTATTACATATATCTATTTATACTATATAAAATATATATCCACATACTAAAGTAAATAAATCTTTTTAAAAAAGACACGAGAGTGGAACACCAGATAACTCTAAATAAAGAAAATAATATTCAAATTACTCAAAGAAAAGCAAACTATTCAGATGATTTAAGTGACAGGTGAGTATCTTATCAAAAAAAGTAACAGAAAAGATGCATCATCAAAGGCTTGACAAGAAGTTAGAGGACCCGGGGAGACATTTTTATGTGAAATCTGAAAGTCTTTGCCATCAATCAAATCAATCAAAGAAAAGTTAGGGGTGGATTGTAGGTGCAAGGAATCCAGAGACCTCAAAGGCTTTGTGAGTATGTCGGAGGAAAGGGTGACTGCAGGAATCAGAAAACAAGGAACTAAGGAAAAAACAGTGGCAACATTTGAGTGGAAATGAACTTTTAAGTAAATAAAGGATGACAGAGACTTAAAGGATTTAGAGCTGAGACACTATTTATTTTAGGCTGTATTAAATGCTAATAGTAAACAGTAATGTTAGCTACTAAAACAACAAGAAATATTGGTTCCTTAGAGAAAAAATGTCATATATAACATCAACTCTGTGTGTGTGTGTGTGTTTGGGGGAAAGAAAAAATACATACAAAGTCTAAATAATTGCACAAAATAAACTCAAGGAATTGAATCTAAGACCACATTAAAAGAAAGAACATAGGGGCTAGGGATGTGGCTCAGAAGTTAAGAGTACTTTCTGCTCTTAGAGAGTACCTGACCTGGCTTCAATTCCTAGTACCTACATGGCAGCTCACAGTCATCTCTAAGTCAAAGGATCTAAACTCCCTGTGGACTACTCAGGCACCCAGCACACATGTACTGTATATGTGCAGACAGCTCTAAATGCTCACACACTTAAAAAAGTTAAATATCCAAAAATAAGTGCAATGTCACATGCTTGTTTCATGTTTGCTTGTAGGATTTCAAGAGAAAACCAATTAATTACAGTAGCACATGTGGTAGGAAGCGAGACAAGAGGAAAAGAGCAGAGTCTCTAAAGTTCATCAAAATCTTGCTGATCTCAGATTTGGTGCATACTATGGAAAGCAAGCATGGTTGTTCAGAATCGTGATCCCAGTGACTCAGGAAGCTGAGACAAAAGGATCACAAGTTCACGGCCAGCAATGAACATGTAGCAAACCCATATCTGAAAAAAATTAAAAGGTGGTGATGTTGTTAATAGATGCAATGCCCCGGATATCACACATGTATGAAAGAAGAATAAAGAACACAAACATATATCAACAAAAATATGAAAAAGGAAGAATTGGATTAAAAAACTACCAAAATCTCTGAGATTTGTGAGACACCATGAAAATTTCTTTCATTGGTGAATTTAAAGCCACAACAAATGCTGGGAACATATATGATGAAAAAAATGACAGTTTAAATATTTAATGAAAGATAAATATATATGTACACACAAAACACACATATAATGTGTTTATATATATATTTCTCAATGCGTAATGAAAATGAGGGTTAAAACAAAGCAGAGCTTACTAAGCCATAGCATTGTGTGATTCTGTAAATCTAAGATTAAAAATAAAATCTTATAGTCATGAGAGGAAAGGTGACATGGCACATGTAGAACTGTAACTGTAGTAATTGGAGACATTATGATAGAGGCCAAAAGTCAGCGAGAAAGCATAATACTCCAATGTCCTGCAATGGTTATTAATCTCTCTCTCTTCCCTTCTCTCCCGTCCCCTCCCCTCTCCTCCACTCCTCTTCTCTTCTCTCTTGAGTCTCACTATGTTTTTCTGGTTGTCCTGGAACTTACTATGTATGCTAGTCTTAAACTCACAGAGATCTGTTTGATTCTGCTTCTAAAGTGCTGGCAATAAAGGCCTCCTATTTATTATTTATTTGGTTGGCTTGTTTTAGCTATTCACTTTGTTGGGTTTTTTTTTTTTTGACTTCTGAAGTAGTAAATCACAGTATTTTTAGTCTTTATTATATTAAAACAATATTTTAAAGGAACAATTAGACTACGTGGAAAACATTCTGATATATAATATCTTTGTTATTACTTATTTTCTACATCTCAACATTTTTCATTTTATTATTAAATAATTCATATTTCATTTTAGTTTAAATTTATTTAAATTTGGTCAGGAAGATATGAATGATAGTCTTGGAAATTTATTAAATATATTTTGTAGTATAATTATGTATAATTTTATAAATAGTTCATATGTCTTCAAAGACTATAAAAATTCTGTACTTGTGAGGCTGAGGCTAAATATATGCTTATTAAATCATTTGTTTAATCTTAGATTAAGTATTGTATTTCTATAGTGAAAGGTAGCAAAATTAGGCAAGACTTAAGTCAAAGACTTGTAATTAACTTATCACTATAGTGTATTTGTCAGATATTTAGTATGATTCTCTGAAGATTTGATTTATATGATAAAAGTTATAATTTTGTGGCCTGAGCCTCCAAATCTAAGCAGATACAAGGGTTTTCTGCAGAGCAAGATTTAATACAGAACAGCACAAAAAATTAAAAATTAAAGAGATTGATAAAGGTGTCAGGATAGACTTGGGAACTGAACTGTTACACCAAATGTTCATTTCAGCAAGTATTTAAGCATACCCTCATAAACACCTGTGCCAAGTTATAGTTACATTTTCCCACCATTCAGATTTCTAAGACTTGGGTCTTTCCCTATGTGTTCCGTCTTTGTCAACTGACATAAAATGTAAGGTTTCAGTCCAACCAATCAGCTTCATTTGTTCTTTCTGTTGTTAGTAACAGCCATGCTTCTAGAGAACTAGAGTTGCATGACTATTTCTTTGGTTTAAGGAGGATGTGGATCAGCTACTGAAAGTTACAGGCTCTCCTAGGGCTTTGGGAACCTGATGTAACCCTGCAGGTTAAATGGAATCTAAAGCCAAAACGGCAGGACTTAGGACAATGTGTTTTTTGTCAGTTCCCAACAGTATTATTGGTGACATACAAGTTTACAACCCTATCTCATGATTGTAATTACATAATGATGTAATTAACAATGGAGTAATCTGTGTGATGGTTATTATGTATTTTAACCTGTGACCTGGTATTTGTTAGATCAGTTGCCACAATCTTACACTTTCAACTTTAATTATAAGTGCTGTACAGCCATTCACATAAATCTTGGATATATAAACCTAACCCAGTGCTCTGGATTTTATAGTTATTTAATGATTATTTGTAGAACATTTAAAAGATACTTAAAATCATATTATCATTAGTTCTTTTATACTATAGCACTATAAGAAACCATTCTAATGTATATCCAGAGAGTATATTTCATGTGATATGTTACAAATGGCCTTTTGCCATTATTATCATGAGATAACCACTCACAGTTCTTGTAATTATGGTTAGTGAGGATCAATCCATCTGTTTGTAGACCCTGATTCCTAATGGAAGCTGAGGTTAATAAATCTGAGTTCCTACTAAAACAAGAAAATTTGAAATGTGTTTGGATACTATCTGTATACAATTGATCCAATTTACTTATAAATATATATTCTACTATTTGAGTTGTAGCTTAAACAACAATCTTCCTGTAAGAAGTTTGAGCAGAAAAGACAGTTTGACTTCATTCTCTGTTTGGATTTCCTTTTATTTTTCCGTTGTGTCTCCTCTGTTGGCAGAACTCCCAGGATTACATATAATAAAATGCTGACAACGAGCATCCTTCTCTTGGTCTCGACTTTGTGTAAAAGGTTTTAGTTTCTCTTCATTCGTTGTGTCCTTGCTGTTCTTCTCATCTGGCTTTTTCTATGTTGATTTCATGTTCCTCACTAATTTATTGAGATGGGATATGTCTCTGCAGTATGTGATCAGACATAAGAGGAAAAGTTAAGTATATAACTCAATAAGCATTAATGTTTTATTAGAAATATCTCCAAGGTTCTAAAATCATGCTTTTTATATAATAGATGGTTAGATGGTTACTGTTTGCTGAAAAAGTCCATGCTAAATCCAAACCCTATTGCTCAAGATTTTGGTATATACTTACTGTGTATTAATGCATAAGAAACACAGTTTTCCAATATGATTATATCCATTTGTCTGTGAAAACACCAAAGTGCACAACATTACATTATATAATGAGTACTGAGTTCATACATAAATTCTGTACAGGGGAAACATTCTTTTGAATTGAATTATTGGGTGGTCATGTTTTTTTCCCAATTTAAAAAATGGCTACAAATCACAATGGCTAAATATGTCATTAGATCTTAAACCTTACAAGGCCTAGTTTTTCTTCTAATCATCTGAAAGAAACTTTCTTATTTCTTTTTGTACGTGTGTAGCTACTCTTCTAGATGGGCTAGATTCACTTCCCAGCTCCCACACAGTGGCTTACAACTATCTAACTTCATTTTCAGGCATCTGATACCATTTTCTGGATTCCCTGAGCACCAGACATGCATGTGTTACACATATGTACATGCAAGTTAAACACTCATACACCTAGGAATAAAACACCATTTAAAGTCTATAATTAAAAAGAAATAAATACCCTGTGCATAAAATAGCTAATTTAATCACCATCATATGCTATTAAAATTACAAATAAATATGACAATGAGAAGCTATTATTAAATTGGGATGCTACCCATTAGAAGTACAGAAATCCAAAGCATCCACTATAAATGATGATCAGAGTGTGGATGGAGCACAAAGTTTGCCCATCCATGCTGGTGGGAATCCAACACAGTTTATCCACTGTACAGGAGAGTTTTGTAGTTTCTAAAAAGACTAAATGTATATTCACTATACCACAATCCTTGGTATTTACTTGAATGTGTTAAAACTTAAATCTACACAAAACCCTCTATATATTTTTATAGCAACCTTATTAAAAGCAATCAAAGTTTGCAAGCCACAAAGTCATCCTTTAGCAGGTGAATGCATAAATAAACTAATACATCCATAATAATAGTTTTCACCAGTAAGATGAAATGGGCTATTAAGCTGTGAAAAAGTACAGGCAATGTTAAACACATGCTACTTGTAAAAACAATCAGTGTGTCAAGGATTAGATGATCATGACATTACTTGGATGGCCAGGAACCAGAGGCAGGACAGCCCAGAGATCCAGGATAGAATCAAACATGACTGGAAATAAAAAGTCAATGAAATGATTCCTAATGATACTCTGCTATACTCACAGATCAGTGCATAGTGTCAAGTATCATCAGAGGGCATCATCCAGAAACTGATGGTAGCAAATTCAGAGACCCACCGTCAAACATTAGATGGAGCCAGGGTAAACACCAGAAGAGAGGAGAAAGGATTATAAGAGACAGAGGTGTTGAAGATAACACTAGCATGCTGCCAGCAGAACTAACTAAGCAGGGCTCACAGAAGCTCACACAGACCGAAGAGACAAACTTGAATGCTGTATGAGTCTGAGCTATGTCCTCTGCACACAACTTATGGTTGTGTAGTTTGGTGTTCTTGTGGGATTATAACAGTGGGAGTAGTGCCTGTGCTTGGAACACTTTTCCTCCTACTGGGTTGCCTCTTCCAGCCTTGATATAAAGGTCTGTGCCTGTTCTTATTGTAACTTGCTAGGTTATGTTCCATGGATATCCCTGAGAGCCCCCCCCCCAAGGGACATGGAGGTGTGGATCTGTTGGGGGTGAGGTGGGTAAAAGAACATGGAGGAACAGAGAGAGGAGAAACAGGTGGGAAAGAATGTATGAGAGATTAATAAAGGGAACAATGAAGGCAGTCGGGGAAGTCTATAAACTGTATACTTCCAAATAAGAAGAGCCCTCTGGAGAAAATAAAAACAGTATCAACTGGGACCAAAGGTTAAAGTGGGAGACTAAACAGGAAGTCACAAGACTCTTAGGCCATAGAGACTATTTTCTATCACATTGTAGTAATATCTATGTATCATTTCACACCTGCTGCAATCTTTGATTACTCTGAACAGAAGTTTTTGTTTTGTATTTTTTAAAAAGAACCACAATAACTACATTCTTCAAAGAACCAAGAGAAATAAAGCCCGTGTTAGAGAAAATTACAGAAGACAATTTCTATTTCTGGTTGGGGAGAGTCCTATGAAAGGTGTAAAAATGATATGTGGCTAGTTTTTTTTTTTTTCTCAGAAAAAGAGTCAAAAATATTGACTGTAGAAAGAATTGCAGTAGCTAAAATGTTGGCAGTATGTCACTTGTAAAATATCTTTCTTTGGAATATCACATGATAGCTTTTGATTCTAAAGTCAAGAGTTGATGCCCCAGGAGCAGTAGTGAAGATTTAAAAGAGGCCTGAGTAGTGTCACAGCTCCAACATGATTTGGGAGTCATTTTGCAGATAAATGTGAAGATTCAGAAATAAACACTATTTGTAATTGATATCTACTCAATGGCTTAATTTCTAGAGCTAATGTATATTTTTTTGTTTTTATGTTTTAATAACTATACTGGATACTCAGGTGATGAGTTGAGAACTTTAGACTTTGTTACTTAAAATGTGTGTGTGTGTGTGTGTGTGTGTGTGTGTGTGTGTGTGTGTGTGTGTGTGCGCACGCTGTATGCATTCACATGTGCATACACTGAGGTTGGTGGACAAGGATGTCTGCTGTCTTGCTCTATGATGCTCTACCTAATTTTTTGTGATAGGGTCTCTCATTAAGCTTGAAGCTAGCAAGCTCCATTGACCTTTCTGTCTCCACCCACCTCCAAAGTTTGTTTATAGGCATTTGTGCAGCTTTGAGGGCCCTCTGCGTGTGCTAGAGAGAGATTTGAACACTGACCCATATCTACATTTCTTGCTTGTTTTTGTGTTGGAGAACGGACAAGTATATATATGGTGCTCTTTAGGTTGGTTTGGTGGCAGTTATTAGAAAAGATTATGGATAAATGAAGGACAGATAATCATGTAAAACTCTGATTTGGTAGTAAAAACCTGAGATAGGACTAGTTGTACTAGAAATGAAAAGTATACTGACCTGAGTTGTGTTTGAATAGTCAATCTGGTACCATAGTGCACAAGAAACTAGTCTGTATAGATTATGTAAGTGTAAGGAAGTGAGTTGGAGGTACTCACTCAACTTTTTTACAACGCTATTTTGGATAGTGTTGGATCTTAAACTAAGCCCATGCTACTTTTGCAAATAAAAAGTACTCCAAAGAAAAACAAGTAGGTATTTGAGAAAATATTAGAACTTTACTTTCAAGAACAGCATAAGGGAAAAATGACGACAACAATGCTAAGATTAGGCTTGGGTGTCAGTAAATAATGGCAAAAGGTTAATGACATATATTCCTGGTGCCACATGCCTATAGTTCCATCACTCTGGATGTGAAGACAGAGGTAGGATCAGGAGGCTTCAATGCCAGCCTGGGCTACAAACACTGTATCTGTGTTCATCTTATGCTACATAAGACTTTGCCTCAGAAATAATCAGCAAACATCAACAAAAATTAATGTCAGAAGAAATTAAATTTAGTGCATAGCAATACATTTACCTTGTAAAGACTGAAGCATGTTTATAACATTCATTAAAACGTATTTTAGCAGGGGAGTATTAGTAAAGCGTTAGAAATCCAAATTAGCCAAAGTGTATGAGTAGTGAATATTTCACAAAGTTACTTTCTTGATAGCCTATCAAGGGTATGGAAGAAAAGGATTATTTTTTAAGTTTATTTTGATAATTTTCAAAAACAAAAATTTTGTTTTGCCCTCCTTCAATTCCTCACATATTCTCTGCACTTCCCTACCTGTTAAACTTTATTCTCTTCTTTTATGTTTCTTAAAAACAAAAAATAAAGAAACAGATGCATACAACCCCCCCAAAAAAAGACCATCTCAAAAATGAACATCGGCAAACAAGGAAAAAAAATACCAATAAGACAATTTAAAAGCTTAATACGATTTAAAAAAAAAAAAACAAAAACCTGCAAAACACTAGCAAGTTTGTTTTGTGCTGGCCGAGGGCCTGCCCTAAGTATGACTAACATACTGGTGAGACTCCATTGAAGAAAACCAATGTTTTTCCTTTGCCAGTAAATTATCAATTGGAGATAGCTTTTCGCTTCTGAAATGGGAGGCCTGTGTCGGCCTCCTCTGCTCAGCTTTGGAACTTTATGTGACTTGAACCTGTACAAGCCCAGTGCATGCTGCCACCGTCTCTGAGAGTTTATATATGCATGAGCCATGATGTGTCTAGAAGACACAATTTCTTCATCCATGACCTCTAACTCAGTACCTTTCCACTTTCTTTCCCAGAGAGCTCCCTGAGCCTCAAGGTGAGGGCGTTGATGAAGATATTCTATTGAGGACCAAGTGCTCCAAAAAGGCTCTCTCTCCTATTGTCTAGTTGCGGTCTTAGTGTTTGCTCTCATCTTCTGCAATGCAAAGCTTCTTTGATAGTGGCTGAGTGAGGCTCTGACCTATGGATATAGCAGAATATCACTAGGAGTCATTTTTATTTAGCATAATAATGGTATTAAGTTTTCCCCTGGGCCCATGACCTATCCAGTCTCACGTTCTGGTCATGTGAACAGTTTTAGGTATGAGTTCCATTTCATCCACTAGAAGTTAAATCTAATAATAACATAGTTGGTTATTGATGTGGAAATGTTTTTGGTCAAAACAGTGAAAAAAATAAGAAAAATAACTAAGGTCATTTGCATTCAGTAAGTCCAGAGCAGGTGAGGATGGATACATCATTCCTGAGTGCTTCTATTTGTGAAATTTGCATGTGAAGTTTGCTCCTTCTGTGTTGCTACATTATGTTCTGAATTTACAAAAGTAGAGAATGGAAACAGAATCATTGTTGAAGTATAAACATAATATAACTTACATAAAAGAATGAAGTGGGAAAGGGTAAAATGGTACATCTTCAGTATCAATAAATGTACTTGTATGACATTTCTATCAAACATAATTCAAAGTTGGATTAAAAGGAAATATGATGACAGGTATGTAGGGGAAATTGATTTTATCTGCCTGAATATCTAGTTATTTTTCAAGTCCATTAGCAATTATGAAACCATCAGATGGTGGCCTAGCATTACTTAAATTTGTGGCAAAAATAAGTGCAGCCATGTCTTGGCAAACCAATCAGAGCTGTATATTTTAAAGCAAGAGTAGGATAACACTTCCAACAAGAAAACAGATCATCTTGCATCAAAAGCCAGGAATATTTTAAAACAAAATGACATTTTGAGCAATGAAGATATTTTACAAGTATGCATTATTTCTCATAAATTTGTAAAGCCTGATTTTAAAATTAAAAAAATTTTCTCTAAAAAGAACTGCCGACTATCATGCATTAGACAAACAGTGTAAAAATTGTCTTATCTCTGCTCTGGGTAAAAGGAGTCTATTGTGTTCTTGTGAAGCAGAGGGAGAGAGCCTTTATGACATTAACTTCTCAGTAAAGTGGGAGCTAGGTCATGATTCGAGTACTTTAATGATGTTCTTAGGAAGGTGACTACTATTTAAGCAAAGACAACAAAGTTTGGTAAGTCAAGAAAAATGTAAACTCTCCTGCAGAGAAGCAGAAACAATCCATTACTTTCTCTGAAAATCACATTTCTAAAACTAAAAAAAAAAAAAAAAAAAAAAAAAAAATTAGCCTAGTTATTTACCATGCCTTTCTATAGCATCAGTTTTTTTGTGTTCTGTTTCAAATTCAGAAAGGGGATTTAACTCAGTTAGCAGTAATTATGGGATATCTGTTGTGTTGAGGTCACTTAGTGTAGATTTTTGGTGGAGACAATTCTCTGGGTATCAGTGTGAGCAGCCTGACACCTCTACTGTAGTCAAAAGATGAAAATAATAATGGCAATTATCTAAGAGCCATATGAAATTCTCAGGCATGAAGTCCTGAGTGTGATTTAATAACTTTCTTATTTGGCCCAAGACCAGGAGAAAAGATTGTAGGAATCCTAGAAGGCAGTTACTGTGGGTCTCAGTCACGTCTTCATGTCTTATAAGCAGAAGTGTGCTGACAAGGATGAGGTCAGAGAGAACTTCTCTATTCAGAGCAAAAGTGTGGTTTGTTCGCTGCTCAACTTTTAAAATTACCTCCTTACAGAGTAAATGTTTTGATGCTTCTTTGCTGCTACACATTTTATTATGTGTCTGTGGCTGGAGTTTTTGTTGGGACTGTTGGCTTCCAGAAAACCACACAGAGACTTATTACTAATTATAAATGTTCAGCAAATAGTTCAGGCTTGTTACTAGCTAACTGTTAGATTTTTAAATTAATCCATATTTCTTATGTATGCTCTGCCACGTGGCAGTACCTTTTTTCAGTATGGCATGTTTATTTCCTGCTTCCTCTGCCTTTGACTCAATACTCCTGAGATTCTGCCCTTCTTCTAACATCCTGCTCACCCACTCAATCGTTTCCTGTTCTGCTATAGTCCAGTCAGCTCTTTATTAACCAACAAGAGTAATATATATATATATATATATATATATATATATATATATATATATATATATATATATATATATATATATATTACAGTGTACAAAGACTTTTCTTCAGCACATGTCCAGGTGTAATTTGGCAGTTCTCATGCTGGCTTAGAATTGGAGCTTGGCGAAATATACATATTGGGTATTAAGACTACTGTTATCCTTATGATGCAATCAGTGGTCCTTCACAGTACAGGGCACCAGTGTTCTCCATACACCCAAGAAACTAAGTCAAGTTAAATCATATTGTAGGTAGACATGGCAGAATTATTCAGACATTAAGATGTCCTTTATTTTAACAGCTGATGATATAGGTCTAAGGTAGGGAAATTAGTGTAAAGTGGGCTGATGGCATGGGGAAGATAGCTCAGTGGGTAAAAGAATATATTACTTTTGATTAGATTTAACTTTACTTCTTAGCACTCATACCAGAATCCTCACACCCCCTTGTAAATCCAATGAGATCTGATGCCTTCTTCTGGCCCGGATGGGCACCTGCACGCATATGTATATATCCCTCCTCAGACAGACGCATATACATAATTAAAAATTAAAAATATTTAAAAATAAATAACTGAAAACTTAGAAAAATATAACCAAAAATGTTAACTAGGCATCAACTAGAAGAGGGAACAACATATATGCAAAGGTAGAGTAAGAGATGAGGGAAATTTCTGCCCTAACCAAGAATACTGTTGTGTAACTTATAAAACTCACAATGAAACATCTATAAAGAAAACTCTACACGCTATTTCTGAAATCTATTTCTATTTCCTGAATTGTAATTTATTCCAACATATTAGATACAAGTATCACTACACCTGGTTTATTGGTTTACTTTTTATATACTTTAATAATAATAAAGGTTTGCACATAGAATCCCAGGGCCATGCCATGCTAGAGAAACACTTCACAACTGGTCTTTAGCCAGGTCCCTGTATGTTTTCAGATACATATATTTGCAGAAGTGTGTTGCTTAACATACCAGTGAGGTTGACTTGAGCTTTCGTTCTGAAGTTTACAGTCATATACTGTCCCTCAAACTCCTGTGAATTAATGGGGGAATTTTATTTTCAATTCACCCTCTTGGCCTTTGTAGAACTCTTGTGCTTTGCTCTGTCCTTGTGCCCTTTCTGTTGTCCTTAGACCAACACCTCATGAACATGGCACTCTCTGCCTTCCTTGAAATGTTCTCTATTGTGGCCTCCTGGCCCCTGACTGCATTCTCTTTCTTTTTGTGGTTTTACTATCATTTCAAAGAAATGTCAAATATGTCATCCCAGTGAAAATGCTCTTAGGTTTTTCAAGTGGATTGTGTGTTCTGTTATAATGACTCTTCTGAAGATACACTTTTCTTAGGAACATTATACCATGTTACACATGCCATACATGTGCTTATGTTACAACAAAGTATATTATTATATGTTAATATTTATACAGATAATATTCTTATATGAAGTAACTCAGCACTTAAAGTTACCACTAGCCCCTATTACTGAAATTAGCTGAGCTTTAAGTTCACTACAGAGGGAAATAAACTCAGTGTCTTATTAAACACCCTGTCTGTGTGTATATATGTGCATGATTTTGTGCAAGCTGCAGCAGATGATCCACTTGTCCAGTTAGATTTACACAACTCTATTCAGATGTTATCAAATTTAATTTTTGTTCTTATTTTAGTGTATGTTTTATTAAGTTTACTTATTCTTTTATTAACACTTATTAACATGAATCCAGCTTCTCCTTGGGATGTAGTTTTATTAGTTTTGGTAAATGCTTAATCATGTATATACCACCACAAGTTTAATAAACAATATATTAGGGCCCCTCAGTTCTTTTATTTTCTCTTCTCAGGAACAGCCACTTAGTGCCTTGCATGAGTGGGACAAGGCATATATATGCACTTACTTATTAAACTGGCAGTTTGTTATTATTTTTGCAATAAATTTTAAAAATATAATCAGAACCCAGAGAAGCAGTTTCAGGAATGGAATGTTTATTATTTTGGCTGGTGTCTAAATTTTATAGTTCATCATGACAGAAAAGGTTTTCTGCCAATAGCATTGACTCGGGAAGCAGAGGAAGATCTCTTGCATGCTTTCCCCTTTACCTCTTTCTGTTCAGCCTTAGACTTCATAGGGTGTTGGCATTCACACCCAGGGCAGATCTTCCCCTGCCAGCTCACTTTTCTGGACAAGTCCTCACCTACTCCCAGGGGCTTCTATGTACATTTTGCTTTACATTCTTCTCTGTACCATATATGTAAAATAAATTATGTTCAGGTTTTACATTTAGTCCATGGTCCATGTTGAGTTGATGCAATATAAAGTATAGGTCAAATTTCCTTTGTGTTTTGGTAAATGCATTTCTACCAAATTCACTTTTGTTTTATATCTTTTATCAATTAAGTTGATCTGAGTAATTTTGGGGTTTTAAGTTAGTGTGCTTGCTAACTAACTTTTTATTGTCATTTGATGTCAAGTGGTTGACCCTGAAGATATATACATAAACAACATCTTGTAGACAGACAGGTTATATTTAGGAATATTTGTATACATACACATACACATATGCATTTGATAATAATTAATGAACAAAGAGGCCTTGAATTTGAAGGAGGGTGGGGAGGGGTATATTGTAGGTTTTAGGGAGGAAAGGGAAGGAAAAAAGTTGTAATTATATTTTAATCTAAACAAAAAAACAGAGAGGGAGGTTAATTTTAGATATTTCCTTTTAGCCAATACCAAAATGAAATCATTTGGATATTTTAGTACATTTACTTTTAGATTTTATTTTTCCTATACTCAGTTTATAAAAATCAGAAAAAAAGTGAAACCACTCACATTGTATAAATTTACTAATATTTATTGACCAAATTTAGATAGTGTAAAACTTACTGTATTAAAGCATTCAATTGAACATTAGTAAGAGTACCCCCATAGGTCTTTGCAGCTCTCACCAGACCATACCAGACTTTTCCTGCCATCCCACAAAGACATGCTCACCCTCTATGTTTACTTCTTTAACCCTCTTCCCAGCCTACAAGCAAAGAATGAACTGTCCATAGAATCAGTTACCTGTTTTGGATGTATTCCATCTGTGGTATGATATAAAATATGGGTTTTTCAGTGGAAACAATGTTTCAAATATCAGTCATGTCTTAATATGTTCAAGCACATCTTTGAGGTGGAAAGTCCTTTACAGAAACATATCAAATTCCATCTCTCTTAGTTGATGAGAACTTTTATAGTTTCCACTTTAGGTTATCACGATAGCAATGACAGGAACAGTTGTATATGGGTATTTATGTGGACTGATGTGGGATGCCTTTTTGTATGCTGTGAATATATTTTGTTATTATTTATTAATAAAAGAGTTGTTTGGCTTATGTCAAGGCAGTTTAGAGGCAGTCAAGGAATCCTGAAGCCAATGACTTTTCATTCGTCAGCACAATCATCCTACAGTCAGTTGGGGTGAGCAACACTTTTCCAATGTTACCTCTATGCAGAACCTTAATTTCAGTCAGAGATGGGACCTTGGTGACTCAGCTGAACACACAGACACAGCTCTGTACGTGTGGCCTCCTACATTAATCAGAAACAAACAACAAACAATAAACCCTGACAGCATGGCTACTTAATTTTCCTTTCTGGCCTTTTATTTTGTCTTCTACTTAACTCAGCTATAAACCCACTACCTAAAGCAGCCACAAAGGTAAAAACTTTCCCACAGCTGTTCTTTCTCTGTTCGTTTCCACAAATGACGCTAAACGAGAAAGGAGACTTTCACAATGGGTGGATTCTGAGTCTGGTAAACAGCAGTCTGTGAGGTGTGCCTCCCAGTTTCATAAAAGTGTGGCTTTCTTCTCATTTCCAAGGCTTCTCAGAAATAAGGCTGTGCGTTTTTCAAGGTTACTGCAGAGTTACAGAAGAAAGGACAGAGCAAGGGCAAGTCCAAACAATTTCCTTCTTCTAATCAGCTTTTGTCTTGAACTGATGCTTAAACTCCATGGGTTCTGAGACTCAAACTCAGGTCATCAGACTTGGAAGCAAGTGACTTTATCTTCTGAACTGTCCTGCTGGCCCTGAACATTATTCTACTCAGAGAAATCTGTCCACACTTTTCACCGTCAAGTTCACTCCTACTGGAGGGGCCAGCAGCACGACAGACTATGCTAAGTGAATAAGGCAATTTAATAAAATTACATTGACATTGAGGGAATGATCACGAAGTAGTTGTGAACAATTATAATTGAAGTGGCATTCATACTGAAAAGGACAAACATACCCTTTACCAAAAGGATACTTTATTTAGTAAAAACCAGCACGTTCATATAATGCAAGACAGTATAAAGGTTCAATATTCACACAAATCTTCAGACTTTGTGAGTGTGGCAAAGACATACTAATTGGTCATCCATGTTACACAGACATAGGCTGGAGCACATGACATAGGGAGCTCCATGGTGTGTTAGTGTTAGTGACTATATTCTTAGCATGTTCCTTCAACAATTTACTTAGTAGATTTGGAGACAAGGTTTCTCTGTGTAACAGTCCTGCCTGTCCTGGAACTCACTTTGTAGACCAGGCTGGTCTTGAACTCACAGAGATCCACCTGCCTCTGCCTCCTGAATGCTGGGATTAACAGCATATACCACCACTACCGGACCATGATATTTTTCTTAAGAAAACATTACTTTTTTTATAGCAAGTCATTAAAATATGCTATTTTATTTATGTATTAAAAATAAATAAATAAATAAATAACTGTACAACATGATCTGCTGTACATAAACACTACAATGCTTTTATGTACATGTAACAAAGTTTAACATCCATTAGAGTGTGGAGGCTCCCAAGATAGCTAGAGAGACAAATACACTTAATGAATCCCATCTCTATATGCCCAAAGAAATTGAGACTAGTACTATAGAGAGAGAGTTGTACAACCCAATGTTCCCTGCAGCATCATTTACTAAGATGAAAGAAATGAGTGAGTGTACAAGAAAAGAATGGGATGTTTATATGATGGAATGGAAGTATATGTAATTGAATATAAGTTTAAGTAAATTTTATATTTTATATTAACTGGGAGCTAATGTTAACAGTGACACAGTTATCAAAAAGCTAGTTCGGTGGTTACACAAAGAAAATAAGTCTGAATAAAGAGTAACTACTGATTTCAACATTTGTGTGTTTGTGGTAAAGCATCTTACTGTTGGCATCAGGGTGTCTTACTGGACTTTTCTACCAAATGGCTTAAAGTTTGGAAATATTTAATAACTCTATTGCTATTTGTCATGGAAAGGATAATTCTGATCATGACCAGTGTATGATTATAAAGTCTTTCTTCAAGAAGGAGTGGGTAAAGTAGAATTTGCAATGGTGATTATACCTAATGTTTCTGACTCTTGTTAAGTGACCATTCTCAAACACCAATTAGAATGTCTTTACTTCACCAAGGAGGTAGAGGCAAGAGTAGATCCAACTGTCATCTGCTTTAGTCTCCTTTGTAAATTAGATTGCGCTTATCAGTCTAGACTACGGTCATGCAGGGATTTGATTATCAATGCTTAGAGAAGAACACAGAGAATAATTTGAAAACTCTTCTTTATTGTTCCTATTTGCAATTTTATGGTAACAGCACAGATTGGCCATACAGTTAGTCCCTTGGGTTCTCACCTGGTTCATGCCAGTGAATTAATTGCAAATTATTTAATTAATTCAAGACAAAGTTTTATCAGTTGTATTTTTTCTCCACCAAGCAAGTCTACTAAATGGCTCTATCGAGGAAACTATGTTCTTTTGTTTGTAGACGTGAAGTTTCTGGTTAGTCTATTCCATTGTCCAGATCTGTCTGTAGCTACTTATCTGGACCAGCAATCCCATGGTTATAAGTAATCACACAAACACACATATTAATTTTATGCTGTTTGGCCTATGGCTCAGGCACATGGCTAGCTAGCTCCTTCATCTTAATTCAACCCATCTCTATTAATCTAAACTGCCCATGGCCCATGGTTTACCTATTGTTTTCTTACATCTTGATTCTTTGGTGGCTACATCACATCTCCCTTGACTCTGCTCTCCTCCTCCTACCGATTCTCTAATTCCCTGCCTACTCCTATGATGCCTGCTATGGGCCAAAACATTTCTTTTATTTAAAGAATGATATTCACAGCATACAGAAAGACACTCCCACATCACTTCCCCTTTTCTGTCTATTCAAAAAGGAAGGTTTCAATTTCAACATAGCAAAATTACATATAACAAAACAGCTATCAAAAAAGAATTACAGTTACAATATCTGGTCTACTTTTATTTAACAAAATTAAAGAAATATTCTATCATGTTTCTTATCCTTATGAATCTAAAGTTTTATATCTAATATAACTTTTAAAATAATAAATAAAAATATAATTATCTAATCTTCAACTAAAAACACAGAAGGATATAACATTACCTGAGTAAACAGGAAGTGCAAGCAACTTCTAAAAACTAGAAATGACAGAGATGACATCTGTATTCCTGCACAATCATCCTAAGTTTCTTTTTAACATTGGAGCATCCATCTTCAGCCGACAGGCCCAGAGTCTCTGACATACCTTTCAGTGAATCAGGAAATTTGAAGGACTACACTGCCCATTCAGTAGCCTATCAGTTGCTTCTCCTTGTGTCCTGAAGAATGTCTGGCAGTTTTCTCTGTGAAGCAGGAATCTGAATTACCATCTCAGCTTGTTCTGCCAAAGTTCAGAGGTCACTTTCCTATGGGTCCTGCATGTCCGGTTTATACCGTATACTGTCAAGCAGTCAATACAAGAACTTTTTCTTGTCCAGTGGCTAACCATTGCCACAAAAAAGTAAAATCTACATAAAGTATCTTTGATGTCTATTATTCTCTTAAAGTAGATTGGTGCTGCCAAGAGCAGATCTGTCTCACTGTCCATAAAAGTCTAAGTTCTTAAAATATTTTAAATGCCATTTTCTGCAGATCTTTGAAGTGTTTGAAGATTACCTATATCTTTGAAATTATCTTTATACAGCTAAAAATCTAACTAACATGACTATAAATTTGGTTATCATAAGTGACTCTTAATCTGTATCTCTTAATCATACATTACAGTTATAAATGAGTGACATTAACATA
This sequence comes from Phyllotis vaccarum, assembly GCA_033318265.1. Taxonomy (NCBI): domain Eukaryota; kingdom Metazoa; phylum Chordata; class Mammalia; order Rodentia; family Cricetidae; genus Phyllotis; species Phyllotis vaccarum. Next base: position 62,912,488 of record JARWLC010000009.1, read on the forward strand.
CCTTAAATAAGAGTAAAAAAATACATACAACATAACAAAATTGACCTTAAATTTGTATCAATAAACCAAATCCAAACCAATATAAAATATTTTGTGGTTAACAACTTATTTTTGAATTAAAATAAATTCAATAATTTATCTTTTTAAAAATCATTTCATATAGCATATCCCCCCACTTTTTTAAAAAGAGATTGGCTATGACTATTAGAGATTTATAATGAAAACAAATATTTATAAACAATATTTTGTGAATTTGGGCATAGCTTTCCATTGCTACTTCCTGCTGATTGAGGGACATCAGCAGTCTTAAGGATTCTTGAGACTGGGTCATCTTAGTCTGTAGTCTTGAAGCTGATGTGGCTGTCTCTTCCTCTCAGAAAATTTTCAGGTGGTCTTGGTCAATGAAACCATAAGAGCCTGGAAGCAACCCACAGATTCTCATCTTCTGTGGAAACAAAAGAACTTCTTTTCCAAAGCAACATATTCTTAGTCATAAATTTCAAAGTCAAGATATCTTTAAAATATATGTTCATGTAACTTAGCAGGCTTTGCAATCATCTTTCTGCAGTTAGCTCATCAACAGTTAAAAGATTAAAATAAAACACAATAATAACTATAATCCAAACTCTGTGTCTATTTTCCATTTTTAGTTGGTTTATTATATCTTTATTACTCTATTTCTCTTTTTTAAAACTTTCTCTACCCTATTTCTTTTTTCTCCCAGTCTATATATTCTTTTTACACACATTGTAACCCTTTTAGAGGATTTTCTCCATCTGGATCTGTATTATTGTGTATCCTTAGTTATTTTCAAACCAAAAGAATTTTAAAATTCTAGACAGCAAAGCACTACTTTGACTACTGACTCGACCCTGCTCTGCAGTTTTTCAACATGGCAGATGCACTGAAGGCACCAGCACCATGCTTACCTTCCCATTCCTAGAAAGCAGTATTTAAATATTGTGGAGGTATTTACCACCTTTGGGGAAAAATAACCAAAGCACACATATACTTACATACATGTAAACTCTTACAAGGGGAAATTTGGGACATTAGATTAAATTTACTGTCTCATGGAGAACTTGATAAAGATTGAGAAAAAAATCAATGATACTTAAAACAAAATGGAAACAACAATATTGTATTAACCAAAAGTGACAAAGTGAATATATATGCTTTTATATTCATCAACAACGTGAAGGAATTCTTAGGAAAAAAAGAGGATTAGATAATTAACTTTTTAGTATTTTCTGTCACACAATGCCAAAAAACATCATTTCTGTGCATATTTGGTCTGTGGATGAGTGTGTGCTCATTTGTATGAACATACATGGGTAGATATAAATGTCTTCCTCAATCGCTCTCTACCTATCCTTCTGAGATAGTTTTGGTGTTCACAGAATGACTAGATTGATTTGGCAGTAAAGGCCCAGGTCCACCCTGGGCCTGGATAACAGGTCTGGTCCATTGTGTCTAGCTTTTTACCTGCATTTCAGACTGATTTTATTAAATATACAATATGTCACAAGAAGTGACAGGGATCCAAACTGAGGTCCTAATACTATTTGAACAGCAAGCACTTTATCTACTAAACTAGCTTTCAGCCCTATCCTTTTATAATTTTAACATTCATCTTACTGATTGTACAATATCAGACAGAGAAAACATATATGGTTTTGATATGTGTTTGTAATACTTAACTCTCCACCATTAATTACCACGCATTAAAAAAATAATAGACTCTAAAGATATGGGTAATCTTGAGATAAAAATATTATTTTAGAATTTTAATATGGGTTCAATGAAATAACACTGAGTCCTGTAGTATGAGGTTTCTGTCCAGGACTTTCGGGCCTAGCCTCAAATTTTAGGCCCCCACAGACCCACAGACCCTCAGAGACACACAGATGCTTACAATAGTTTTAGGCTGATCGGCCTAAGTCTCAGGCATATAACTTGCTAACTCTTTACCCTTAAACTAACCGTGTCTCTTTATCTTGTTCAGCCATGGGGCTTAGTACCATTTCTTAGAGCAGCATAGTTGTCCTCTGCTTCTTCTGGCTTTCTCTTGCCTTCTGCTCTGTTCTGCCTGTTCCTAGAGTCTTACTAGTCTGGTAGCCCCACCCACACTTCCTGTCTGCCTTTGGCCAATCAGCACTTTTTATTAAACTTATAGGTGTGGACAATTATTTACAATGGGACAACATAATCTCCCTACAGAGTCCTCTGATAGGAAGGCTGGAAGGTGGGACTTGTAGTAAGCACAACCAGTGGAAAAGAAATAAAGATGTGCTCTGAAGATAAAGAAGACTGCTAAGGATGTAGGCCAGTGATAAAACACATCAAAATTAGAAAAGACATTAAATCAAGGAATCCTGGGAAGATCCTAAGATAGACATTTCTTTTGTTGTCCATGCCTAGGGTCTTTAATTCTAGCCAAGCAAATGGTATATTTTCCTGTAGTAGGAATTAAAAATTTGCTATTCTTATTTTTTGTTCTTTTTATTGTTACTTTTTAATAAAATAATTTAGCTTCAACTTAAAAATTTATTGGTACTCATTGAAGCAAAAAAACTACATTGTGAATATGTTCTGAAATAGCAATGTATAAAAGCAGTCAGCTTTCTATTAGATAAGAATTCAGATACTTAAAATTTTATAACTCTATTTGTGGATTTTAGACATGTAATAGTTTCATACACCAGCAAATTTTCATCACATGAATTAGAGGTTTACATTATGTTACTCTGGTTTTGAATTAGTTTATTTTTTTTTCAGTCAAGTGGCCTGAAATAGCTCAGACCTTCTTTATTTATACTTAAACAGAGCTTTTCTTACCAGGGTACATGAACAACTTTATCATTGGTTTCTATTTTTGACCTTACGATTAAGGAATCCATAGTGATCACAACGAAAGTCTCCATTGCTGCCCTTTTGCTTCCCAACCTTCCCACCTCCTATATAACCTCATTCTAGACATAGAGTTCCACATTTTACAGACTTAACTAAATATTGAGACAGACACATCCTGCTCTCAAAACCCTTATGTCATCTGGGTGCTACTTGTGATTCCAAAGTTAAAAAAAATTATAGACACAGGCACAATGCTTTAGGCACAATATCCAAACCCAGATAATTTTTCATGCCTAAAAGATAAAATTTTCCTCATTTTTTGAATTAGTTTTTAAGAATCAGTAAAATGTTCTAAACTCTTACATATATATATTTGATAATTTTCACTCAATTGTCTTTTTTGATAATATACAGTACACTGTTGTAGTGCGGTTTCTTGGTCCCGGGTGGCCAGAGGCCCAGACCCTGCTGCTCCAGACCCCTTAGCCACCCACCCCTGCTGCTCAGGCACCCAGAAATGACTCAGACACTTATATTAACTTTATGCTGTTTGGCCTATGGCTCAGGCACATTGTTAGCTAGCTCTTACATCTTAAATCAAACCATTTCTATTAATCTGTCTGCCAAGTGGCCTGTGGCTCACCTGTGTTCCTTACATGTTGCTCCTTGGGTGGCTTCAGGCTTTGTCTGCCTGACTCCACCCTGCGTCTCCTACCTATCTCTGATTTCTCCTTCTACTTCTTCTATGGTGCCTGTCATGGCCCAAAACAGCTCCTTTATTTAAAGATTGATATTCATAGCATACAGAAAGGCATTCCCACATCACTTCCCCTTTTCTGTCTAATCAAAAAGGAAGGTTTCAATTTTAACATAGAAAAATTACATATAACAAAATAGCCATCAAGCAAAAATTACAGTTATAATATCTAGTCTACTTGTATTTAGCAAAATTAAAGAAAATACCCTTATCATCTACCTTATCCTTATGAATCTAATGTTTCATATCCAATATACCTTTGTATTTGCAATCCATTGTCTTTCTGCAGTTAGCTCATTAACAGTTAAAAAATTAAAAGAAAACACAATAACAACCAAAATCCAGATTTTGTGTCAATTTTCCATCTTTACGTGGCTTATTATATTTTTATTACTCTATTTCTCTTTTTAAAAACTTTCTCTATCCTCTTTCTTTTTTTCTCTGAAGCCCATGTACCTTTTACCCACATTGTAATCCATTCACAGGTTTTTTTTTAAATATGAATCTGTTTTATTGTGAATCCTTAATCATCTTTCAACCAGAAGAGCTTTTAAATACACCCTCTTAAAGAGCTGCATAGTTTTTGCAGATAAAACTGGATCAGTAAGTTCTCTTAAAGGGACTGTGTCTCTGTTCATGGCCAGCAAACAGAGCAGATTTAAGAAAATGCTGCTACTAAGAAAGTGTCTTTGCTTATGTTTGTTCAAAATAAACAGAAACCTTAAATCAATCACATGCTACTGAGTCTTCTGTGAGACTTCAGGAACCCACCTGATTGCAGCTTATACTGCCTGCCTCCAGTCTGCCGGCGCTATTTTGAATGTGACTCGGACGCCATGCTTTTTTGTACAATAACCTGCTTTGTATACACAATTTGGAAGCTGCCTTGGCTCAGTTTCTGTGATCTAGAACCCTTTATAATCTTTCTCAGTCTTTAAGTGGATACTCGATCCACGTTGGATGCCATCTTTTGCAGTGGGATTTTTTGGTCTTGAGCGGCCAGAGGCCCAGACCCTGCCACGCCAGACCCCTTAGCCACCTGCCTCTGCTGCTCAGCCCCCCAGAAATGACTCAGATGCTTATATTAACTTCATGCTGTTTGGCCTATGGCTCAGGCACATTGCTAGCTAGCTCTTACATCTTAACTCAACCCATTTCTATTAATCTGTCTGCCATGTGACCTGTGGCTCACCTGTGTTCTTTACATGTTGCTCCTTGGGTGGCTTGCTCGATCTTCCCCTCACTCTACCATTCCTTTCCTACTTATTCTGATTTTTCTGCTTACCTTTTCTATGGTGTCTGTCAAAGGCCAAAACAGTTCCTTTATTTAAAGATTGATATTCACAGCATACAGAAAGGCATTCCCACATCAGTACACCTTATTCTTGCATAAATCACTACACTATTTTTAGTCATAAGTAATATATTAGAAGTTTGCAATCTTCTTTTAAAAGCATAAATATAAAATATTATGAAGATATGCCATTAATTACAATTATCAAAATACCTGCCTACTATAGATTTCTTGAAAATTAAAAATGAAAGGAAAGTTTACTGACAGGCACCTAATATTAATAAAAATTTGGTAATGAGTATTTGGCAATTGCTAGTAGATTAATATATTTAAATGCATTTCCCCTTTTCCATTCTCTTCAATTCTAATACACAATCAAGTAGGATAACTTATTTTTGAGAACTTTCATGAGAAAGTGTGTTATTGTATACACACAGTCTAGAAAATTATATTTTATTTAGTTTTTCTTGAAACAAGGTATCACTAAGTAATCTGGAGTTGTCTACTGCACCAGTATCTGTGAGGTAGAACTACAGTTGTACAGCTCCATGCATGAATTATGTTCACCTGTTTATGTACTTGGAGATGCAAACACCCAGGATCTATCTGTTGTCAAGTTCTGAACAAGTGAAACATATGAAGAGCAGAATTCTCAGCAAATTTTCAAATGTGAAAGGAAGCCCCACAGAAGGCAGAGACCTTTTCCATTTACCTTCTCATTCTATGAAATCTCTGAACGCTGGAACAGGCGACTATCTAATTGTTTGCAATTCTCCATGAGACCCTGGGGACATAAGACAAAGAGATCAATGGCAAAGGAGAAATACAAACTCAGATTTTCCCAGTTATGGCAAATTTGGCAACTGAAAGCATAAGGAATACTAACGAAGAGAGAGTAGGAAGACTCTGCTAGTGTGAAAATAATTATGAGGTTTGGAAAATGATTTAAGATGCATATTCTTTGTTAATTTCCAAGATAAAACTTTCTAAAGAAACTAGAAATTGATTACCTTATAAAACTGGATATTTCAGAAAAGGGCACAGGGAATATCCATGTTAACAATCACTTTATATTTTAAGAACTATATAAAGCTTAAAAATCTACTTCAAAGTTACTTTATGGTTTAGTGTCCAAATACTTGCCTTTTACCCCCATCCCCCAAAGAAACCACTTAGATTTCTTAGTCAAATTATTATACTTAATTCAAGTTAGGGAGTGCTTTGTTTCCCTGTGCCCTTTTTCCAGATTGTAATCAACTTTCTTCTAGGTACTACACACTAATTCGTAGAGCATTTTTATGAATGCCAAGAAAATCAATTATGCAGTGTACATACAGAGATACTCATTTCTTAAAAATTTATTAATATCAAATTTTGAGCATTGCATTAAAACATTACAGAATATTTTATCATGAATAATCCAGGTTACAAAAAATGGCTAGCTGTTGCTCTAAACAAGGGCAGTTCTGCACAGTGCATGATAGAAAAGTTTCTCTGTAAAATTTAAAGTAGAGAATTTTAAAGTACTTTCTTGAGGTGTGTGTGTGTGTGTGTGTGTGTGTGTGTGTGTGTGTGTGTGTGTGTGTGTGTGCAATAGTGTTCTTTTCCTTCCGAGCATGACAGTTTAGGAGAGTTGGGTTAGAGATAGAATCTCACATTGTAACCTGATGTGGAATGTCTTTCTGTATGCTCTGTATATGCTTTATTACCATTTAATAAAGAAGCTGTTTTGGTCTATGGTAAGGCTGCTTAGAGACAGGTGGGAAATCCAAGCAGAAATAAAGGAGAAGGGTGGAGTTGAGAGAAGCTGTAAGCTACTTCCCATAAAGCAAGATGTCATGGAACTCAGGTAAAGCCACAGAACACATAACAATACAATAGATTAATAGAAATGGGTTAAATTATACTAACTAGTTGTTAATGAGCCTGAGCCATAGACCAAGCAGTTTGTAATGAATACAAGTCACTGAGTAATTATTTTGTAAGCAGCTGCAGGACTGCAGGTGGGAAAGCTTTGTCTAGACAAAGGGGTCCAGATGGGACAGAACAATATTGGGCTACAGTAACCCAGGCTAGTCCGAAACTCACCGTGTAACTCAAATTCTTGGCAGCCTTTCAAGCACTAGGGTTATGGTTTGAGCTACTGTTCGACACCTGGTACCATCTGATGATTTGAAAACCAGGAACATGTTTCTCCATGGATGGAGCTGCCATGTAGTTTTAAATCTTTTAGGCTCTAAGCCATGCTAGTTTATGTATTTTGGCATTAAATGTGATGCATGAGGAATAGGCACTCTACCTTGAGCTAGAGTAGCTGGCTCTTCTGTATGGAAATTTGAAGGTCTTTTATCGGAACTTTTACTAGGTACTCGATTTACCAGACCAGGGGTCAGAGGGAAGGCCCCGGACCCTCGGCAGGTAGAAAGAAGGGACAGTTAAGCTACAGACCTGAGGGAGGGCGGTGGAAATGGTGGGCAGTGGTACCAACAAAGTCTGCCTTGTTCGGTATATATAAGTCTCCCTTTTGACTCTTTACTCCCAAGATTTCAGAAAAAGCCAGGGAAAGGGGAGATCTTTGGATGTGTTGGGGTTAACACATACCTGAAGAGAGTGAAGAGGTTGGACTCTGGCTGGTTCTGGCTCAAGAGCCTTCAGAGGTAGAGAGACCTGTCAGTACTGTCTCTCAGGTGGCCTTGGCCTTGCTGAACTAGAGTCAGCTAGTTTCTGTAGTGACAGGGCCTGGTGGTTTGTACCTTATGCTACACTGAAATCCTGCCTTATAGGCTTTGTAGGAAAGGGGTATAAGGGGAGGAGAGGTTGCAGCTACTGAAATGTTAGATTCAGCAGCAGCTTGGTCAGGTTTTACCATGTCTTGAAACTCTGAGAGCCCCAAAGACTCAGTTGCTCTTAAAGGGAGCTCTGATCTCATCCATGCCTGGGCACCTAGGACACTGTGTGCTAAAGCCTGCAGGAAAAGTCTAGCTCCCTCCCTCCCCCCCCTCCAGCGCCCATTTATTGCCATGGCAACCTCTCTGTTTGAGGTTGCCTGACTGCAGGCTGCAGCGCAGCTCCCCCTGGAGGAATGCCTAGTACCAAGCATGTCCTGGAGGCCCACGGAGGAGAGGCCCAGCCTACTGGTGCAGGCCTTGGTTCTCCCAGCCCCCTCCCTCTGTTGTTGCCATGGAGACCGCCAGGGCAACCTCACCAGTACAAGCTGCAGCAGCCACAGCGGCTTAAGAAGAAACAACCTCAGTCCTCTTCTGCCTCAGCGCCTCTTCCTGGAACTCAAAGTCAGCAGCTGCCACAGCCAGCCTCCCACAGGCAGGAAGTGAGAGGGCTGAAGTCCAGATCATCGGCTGGTCCCTCCTCCACACCTTTCTTTATTTGGCTTTCCATCCTGAATTTTATACCTTGACATCTTTTATGATAAAGAGTTTTGAGGGGCGGGGGTAGATAACATTGTTCCCTCTATTCTGCCTGCAGCATCTTTTTTGATAACATGCAGCTTTAATTCCATGAAACCAAGTCTTGGACCATGCTTAGAGGTCAAGATATTTTAACAGTGCTCCCTTCCTCCTTTCCTCCCTGCCTGTCTTCCTCTTCCCTTGCTTCTTTCCGTGCTTCTCTTCCTCTCATTCATTTCCTCCTCTTCCTTTCCTCTCTACATATCAGTATATATGCGAAGACCCCAGTTTCGTTAATCAAAACAGATTATACTTATAGGACCATCTTCTTATCACTATGTACCTGTCAAAAGGGGTTTGTTTGTTCTCGACAAATATTTGACACTCTTGTGTCAGAATATCGGGGGGGGGGGTTTCCTGGAGATAGAGCGGGATGGTTGGGGCTTCTTTGTATATCACTTCCAGTTCCACAGTTGATGCACCGCAGCCTCTCTTTTCTGGAGTTCATTCCTTCTCTATTTGGGACGGCTTTTGACATTTTCCATTTGTGAGGAGGGGAAAAGGGTCAAAGGACTCTGCATTTGGATCAAACCATCCAGAGTGATCACAGTCAACTCAAAAACAAAATCTAGTGTATGGATTCCATCTACTACTTGCCAGTGTGAATACACTCAGCTAAAGGGGTCTGCTGAGAATAAGTGGGGCCATCTGTGGTCTTCAGGTGCCAGCCTTAGCCTGAAGAACTGCCTTGGTCTGGACTCTTGGCTTTCAGACTACTTTCCTGTGCTGTGTGCATGCGCACAGCTTTTGTTTTGTGGGAGCATCCTGGGAGCTTCAGGTTCTGATAATTATAAGTTTGTTGCATAGAGAGATTCATGGTTTTGAATAGACTTTTCAACTTGGCTTTTATACTTACACTTTGAAAGAATCCTAGCAATGGAAGATGGATGTTTCTCCAACCTGATAGTTGGGACACTTAAAAACTTTGTTTGGCCACACTTTCTGTCACGAGGGCCTTGGGGCTACTCAAAGATTCTGATACAATTAAAGCCCCATGTAAAACCATTACTTGATTTACTTGGAGTGGATTTGACCTTGTCGTTCAGACTGTAACCAGGGTTCCTGAAAAGCCCCTTGTCACTCTTCAGTTACTCTTCTTCTTAATGAGACTTTGGTGACACAACCTTTGTTTTCCTTGGAAGTTTCTCACCCCCTTTCTGGTACCTATTTCACTGAGGCCTCTTCCATCCTGGCATCCCCCTCCTCCTTCTTTCCTTCACAACAGTTTTCCTTCTTAACTTATAACCAAGGTGTGAGTTGTAGCTCCTCAAAAACCTTGAAGGAGAAGGGGAGGCTGGAGTGATGTGTGGAAAAGCAAATACAGAGGAATTTCTGTGTAATTGGCCTCCTTTTGTTCTCTACATATTTTATTAGCATAAATTAAAAGTCCAAAATAATGAGTTTGGTTGCAACACTTAGAAAGCATAGAAGAAGCCTCTATCATATTTACCTCCCATTATTGTCTCTTTCCTTCTCCTTCGTAAATCACCTTCATCTGGATTATGGTTTGTGTCTTTTTTTTTTTTTTTCCTGCTGGATTCCACGTGTGAGAGAAAGTGTGCAATTCTGGCTGACTCAGGCCTCTATTACCTAACATGGTGATTTCTCTTTATTTTTCTGCAAAAAGACATGGTCTCACTGTTATTTATGATTGGATAATCCTCCATGTGACTATAACACCATTTATTTGCTCAGTCTTCTATTTTCCTAGAATATTCAGTAACCTGGCAGTTGTGAACTGTGCTCCAACATGCATTATATTCAGCTATCTCTGTTAAATGAGGACTTTCATTTCCTTGGATAAATACTCAACTCATTCTCAGCACAGTCACTATTTATGTTTATTAAGAAACTGCTGATTCTTTTATATATTCATTTTGGTTTTAACTTGGTCGAATTTCATCAGCAGTTCTAAAAATGTTTTGGTGATCTCTGTAGTTTTTATTATCGGATAGGTTCACATTGTCTGGATAAATTAATTTCTCCATTACTCATTTGTGTGCCTTGTAGTTATTTTTTTTTTGTCTTATCTCACTGGATACAATTTCCAGTTCTGAGACTAGAGAGGTGGTCCACTGAATAAAAGTAACGACTGAATTTGGTTCCCAATATTCCTACCAGGCAGCTCACAACTGCCAGTAACTCCAGCTTCATGGGATCCAGCACCCCCTTTTAACCTTTATGAGCACCTGAACTTGCAGGAATATATCCTCCCCACCCCATATGTACACATAATTTTTAAGAAATATATACTTTATTAAGATTTTTAGTAGTCATCTCTCTCTTTTTCACTTATCTGTTTGCTCTTTCCTGTTATGTCTTAGCTTCTTGGCTGGTGCATTCCTTTTTACCGTGTTTTGATAATAGAATCTCTAGGCTTTCTGTAGACAATGTGTATTCCATTCTGAATGTCTGCATGCTCTATGTATCACTCACTTCTGTTTTTCTTTGATGGTTTCACTTGTGAGTTGTAGAGAAGCTGGTAAATGTTTCTAATCTGCCAGCTTGGCTATACTTCTTCCCTTTCTCAATGTCGCATCTTTACTTTCTCTTATGTTATTTTTCATTATGATTATTTCCTGATCTTCTTTGTTCATCTGCCATCTTGGATTTTTTTCATACTGTATCTGTGATAACTTACAAGACATTTTATCTCTTCTGTATACATCTCAAGGTCAACTTGCCCATCAATAAACTGTGTCTGTATAGAAAGTGGCTGCTTGTACCCTGTTTGGGTCTCACTCAAGGATCTCAAAAAGTACAGCCAGGCAAGATCAGCTACAGGAGACTACTTATTTATTTATTTGATCTTATCAGATTTTCCTTTTGGTACTTTGCATGCAACAGGAAAACAGTGTCTTGAAGCCTCAATCTAGCAGCAAAGAAAGTGATATTTATAACTATGTGTGGTGGGATTCAGGTGTCAGCTGATAAGGTCCAAAGAGGCTTATCCAGGGTCCAGGGCTCCTGAAAGGGGAGTGGCCAACCCCATTAAAAAGGGGCTGCTGAGATCTTAGGGCCCATTTTTTTAGTTCCTGACTGCTGGAGAGACTGGTTCCACATCCATCAACCATCACATGAATAATCCAGTCTATCAAATGCCTATATAAGCTTTTACCTATATCATAAATATTGACTTATATTTCAATAAATATTGATCTTAAATTAATATATTTTTTTAAAAAAAACTTCTGCCTTCCACTATGTGTTTAAGTTACAGATTTTCTAAAGTCTAATGCAGAAGTGAACTGCATAGCATATGTTAAAGACAAGTTGGGAGGAATGTTTTAAACACAACAGGTTTATGTGTTGAGATGAGTGTGAGAAAAATTCTAACACATAAGTTGCTGGAAAAAGAATTGTCAAGTAGATGGATCAGTAATGGCAAAAACCTCATGGAGGTACCTTAGTCCATTCATGCTGCTATGACAGAATTTCATAGGCTTAATGTTTTTATAAGAAAAAGAAAAAAAATCTCAAATTTTGTAAGTTGAGAGTCTATGATCACAGCCTTGGCATTTTTGTCTGGTAAGGGTTGTGTATCCTCCAGAGGGAGAAGACCTTGTGTTATCATGTGGTAAAAAAACAAAAGGGAATGCACAGAAAGACCTTTGTCCCCTGAAAAGTCTCATGAGAAGAATATCTAATTCTCTTCAAAGCAGAAGGGTCCCACTGACCTCATCCCCTCTCAATGCCCATTGGTAAACATCTTACATTCTATCAAGCCATTGTATACAAGGAAAGGTTGGTTGACTTTAAAAGGTAGGCAAGAGGAAGTGCATTTAGTAGAGGTGGGAATGGGAAGGGGGTGGCTGTTGAGCACCCTTGGGGCTTCAGCAATTATTCTTGTTTGTTTTTTCCCCTGTGTGCAATGGGGAGGCAAGGATGCTTCTAGTAGGTAGTAGGAATTGTTCCAGAATTTTCAAAGATCATCTGACTTTAGGGTCAACACTGAGTTAGAATGGTGAGAATTTAGATGTGGAGAAGTAAAGCATGATGGACCTTTTCTATGAATGTCAGAGAAGGATGTTGGAGGGGGCAGCAAGGGAACAGACAGGTGGTATTTTTAGTGATCTTTCTTCCTTGTCACCCACTGTTGTGCCTTAGAGGACTCCATGCCATATGGAACGCTCCACATCCCAGATCTGTACCACAGAATGCTGCTGGCTATAATTCTTAAGCTCTTAGGGCCCTCTCAATGGTAATCACATAATATATGCTGAGAAGAAGGTAGAGGACATTAGTGAAGAAAACAGGCTCCAGAATGAAACAACCTAAACTCATCTTCATGCTAGGTGCCAATATGTTGGCAGATGAGCTTGGTGCTTGGAAGAAGGACATAGTACCAGAATCCCACTCTAGGAAACATCTCAACATGGCCACTTGGAAGAATCTCCACATGCTACAACCAACTTAGAACCAGCATGCAGAATCTGAGCAGGCAGAGAGTCAAGGCTAGGGTGGGGGTTGGGAGGGTTGTTATTGGGACAGTCACATCTTCAAACTTGCCACTTTGGGAAAATTTTGTTTAAGAAAATATTTTTTGTTCCTTACTGCTTTTAATTTTCTTTTCCTCAAGACTATTTTCTTGCTAGTGATGGAAAAGTGGAGAAACAGGTTTCAATCATGTAGAAAAGACAAATAATGAATAATCAGGGAAGAACAAGCCACCGTACAGTGCACCGTACAGTACCCCTCCAAGGCCTCCGCATCAGACTCCACCCTCCAGGGTCATGTCCCGACTTACTTAATGATGGACTATGATATCCAAGTATAAGTCAACAACAGCAAAAGCTTTTCCTCCCAAACTTGATTTTGGTCATGATGTTTCATATAGCAGTGATAACCCTAATGAGGGCAGATTCAAAAGCAACAGATGAGAGGCAGAGAAAAGAGTTACAATAGTATTACTTTCGACAGCTGAAAATAATAAGCTTCTCTAATGTTTACCTGGAGAACAAATATTAAATCATGGCAGATAACTTAATAAAACTGGCACATACCACAATACATGTTGTAACAGTGGGACATCAGCAGTCTGTGTTGAACAGTGTGGTAGTGGTTGTTTTTGGGTTACAATCAGATATAAGCCACAAGGAAGTTTGTGAAGACTACTATTCTGTTTACTGGCCTGTGTGCTTCTTGCTTGTGTGTACTTACTTTGCATAAATTCACATTCCATACGCTTAAAATTTTTTTCATTTTTTCTAAGTATTATTTATGTATTTTATTAAAGGGAGTCTAATTAATTATTTTATAAACAGTTTTCTTTACCTAACCGTTTGATTCTCTCCCATTGCATCTCAACCTGCTTATTTTTTTTTTCCTTATTGTGTATCCTCACATCCTTGTGTGTATCCTGCGTTTCTAACAGATTTTTATGGTAAATGTGTCAGAGACTTCCCTACTGCCTTTTGCTTTCATCATTTTGAGAAATAGCACATTTTGGATTTCAGCAGGGCACATGGCTGCCTGTTGTACATCCTAAGTGTGCATGCACACACACACATGCCTACATGTGAACTTAAGACAACCTTGGATATAGTTTTTCAGGAGCTCTCCACATTATTATTATTATTATTATTATTATTATTATTATTATTATTATTATTATTATTGAAACAGAATCTCCCATTGTTTCAGAATCTGCCAAGTAGTCAAGTTAGTTGATTAGTGAAACTCGGGACTCTGCCTCTCTCTGTCTTCTTAGTTCTCAGAACATAAACCTATGCCATTGAAAACAGATTCTGGGAATCAAACTTGGGTGCTTATACTTTCAAATAAATTTTTTAACTGGCTAAGCTATTACCCAGACCTGTGGAATACTGCATTTTTGAGCTTTGCTTCTATGTGTGGTTGTGAGGTGACGTTCAGGCCACAGTGGACACTAAGCATGGTAGGTGTTCATCTTTATCCTCTCTTTCTGTTTCCTCTATGCTGGAAGATATCAGGGTCTTGGAAAAGCTTATCCAACATGTATTCCAGGTGCCAAAGCTGCCACACTGCAAAGAGTAATCAATTTCTGTTTTATTTCAGTTAAATATTTTGAAGGTTTTTTCATTATTATAATATATAATATAGTCTCTGCTTTATACACTAAGTATGTCCTAAACACCACAGCTCACACACATCTTGAGTGCTTGGTTATGCACATGCCTCTTTCTGAGATGTCCTAGCTTACTGAAGTGATCCAGGCTATGCTGTATCTGTTAGTCTATCTATTGTTGTTTTGAAGATATGTCACCTGGGGCGACACATTCATCCTCTGACTTCAGCATTCATAACATAAATTGGAACTGTATAGTTATTATGAAGAGTTTACACCAATAATAAATGTGAGAGTTTAACATCATCATCAAGCCGAAAGTTTTAATAATCACTGGTGACATAAAGTCAAGGAGCAAATGAATTCAGGAGCTGGGGGGGGGGCAGTAGTTCAATGTGCCTGCTGCCCACCCAGAGGATCCAAGCTTGCTTCCCATTACCCATGTGGGATGGTTTACAGGTACATGTAAATTCTACTCCATGAGCTCTAGCACCCTCTTTAGGACTCCACACTGTGCTCATGTGCAAAATTCCATAGATAGGCACCTATACAAATAACAGAGAACTAAAATCTTAAAAAGAAGAACTACTCATCTTGTTACATAATGTCCTACTTTCAAAAAATGTATGATTATTTTGTAGTTTTTGTAATGACAAGAACATGATTAAAATCAGTAACGATTCTATTTCTATATTTGTAATTAGCATATGCATATGCTAACTATACAAAACACCTCAGTGTACCTTCAATCTAATAAGCACCAACAGAAATGGAGTTATTTCCCAGATGGAGGAACAAAGATAGTTCTTAATTTTAGCCATTTTCTCTTCACTATGCACAATTTTCTTTCCTGTAAAACAGTGGCAAAAATAATCTCTGCTAGCCAAGGCCACAGGAATGGGACTTAGCTATTACAGTATGTGAGAAAGTCTAAAGAGCTCTAAGGTGTTACAAAAAAAAAAATCAGACTTAGAATTTTAGTATTTTCCTTTAAGAATCTTCTAGCAATTCTCAATCTACAGGACTTCCCTTAAGTCCTATAATACAGTGATAGTGTGCTTGAATTTTGTTTGCCTGGAAATACTCATTCTTCAATGATAAATGCCTGTTCATTCAGGCATCCATCGGTATACATTGACTCAGAGTCCTGGAGTGATATTCTAGCGCCTTCTTTCTGTGAATCAAGACGTCTGCTGACAGAGGACCTGCTATTCTGTAAAGCTGCTCTGTTGTTTTTGTCTAGCTGATTTAAATATAGCCATTCCTTGGTTATATGCAGTTCTCCTGCTGCTTATTCAAGGGTAGATTCTTAAGACGATATTGTCCTGTTTGAAGATTTATTGTGTTTCTTAAATCTGAGATCTATATCTCTCAAATTTCCTTCCTTTCCCCTTAAAGCAGAAACTCTTATTCCTCAACCAAGAGCAAAGCAAAACATGTCACCTTGCCCTGCTTCTATGCAAGAGAACAGAGTTGATTTTCTTCTAGTCCTCGGTGTCCCAGAAGATTGACCTTGGCTGTGAATGTCCTGTTTTAAATGTGCAGGTTCTTTTCACATCTAGTGCCTCATTGCTCACATAACGCTGGGCATTTGCCTGACTTACAAAGTTCAATAGTTTAAACCTGCTTGTTGCTCAGGCTTTGCAATTATGTCATGGGGGAAATTTTCTTTGCTAAAAGAAAATTGATGGAAGTAAATGATTTTATCATTGGAAAACATTGCTTTTACCATATTTTTGTTGTTGTTGTTGAGATAATATTGGCATACCCCAGGTTGGTCTCAGACTCAGTTTTTCTTCTTTTGCTTCCAGAGTTTTAGGATTACAGACACATACTGCCATTCAGGAGAGTGGTGGTTTTGCTCTACATGGATCTCTGCACCCTATTTTCCACCCGAGTCCCACTTACAGAGAGTTTACATTTATAAGAACATTAAGTAAAACTACAACATTCTAAATGTGTCATCTCCATAGGCTTCATATAGACCAACAGCATCAAGAATCCTCACCACCAGCAAGTCATTTATAAACTATTACCACAAGAATGTCATAATTTATACCACTCTTCACTGCCACAAATGTATAATGGCATGTACCCATCATTATAGCAGCATCCAGCATAATCCAAATGTTCTAAAATCCTCATCAACATATTCATCTCTCCTCTTATAACCCCAGAACCCACCAGATCTCTACAGTATCTATAGGTTTTAGAAATTACACAAGTATATAAATCCTTTATAAAATCATGCCTTTCATTTAGAAGCATGCACTTTAGCTCCCTCTGTGTCCTTTCTTGAATGGATCACTCATTTCTTTTTGGTGGTAGATAACAATCCATTCTCTGGTTGCCATCTAATCTACACATCTACTAAAGGTCTTCTTGACTGTTCCAAAGTGCTGGCAATTGTGAACAAAGCTGATGTAAGTATCCATGTGTAGATTTTCTTCTTGTGAGAGAGGTATAATATTTTAACTTCTTGTGATAAATGTCAGATAGTGCGAATATTGAATTATATCTTAAGAGTATGTTTAGTATTTTTTAAGTAAACTTAATTTGACTTCTAAAGTTGATATATGTTTTTAATTTCCATGAATAATGATTAAAAATTAAGTGGTTTCATATTTTTGGAAGCTTTTGGCTAATTTTTACCCCTTTCAATAGGTTGGTAGTGGGATTGCTCTTTAGTCAACATTTTTCAAAGACATATGATACAGAAATTTCTTTTAGACTAGACACTCATTTGCCAACTCTATAATCTTAGTCAGTATAGGTACTATTTTCTTGTTGACATTCATGGCCTATTTGTATATTGTGAATAACTGCTTTTTTAACATAATTTTGCTCATAAAATTATACACGTATTATAGTCCATGCTTCATTTTTTATTTTATGTTTTCATTTACAAAAGTCTTTTTTCCACATATCCTCCTGTTCCCCATCCCTTCCCTCCTCACGATCCCTCCCAGTCAGCCTTCAGCCTCCCCCCTCCCTTCCCCTTCCCCCAAAAGGCAACAAGGCCCAAGGTGGATCAGCTCAGCATTGTGCATCCACTCCAGGGATTCCTTTTTTAAAGTTTCTTTGTAACTTTTACTTATTTGTTTGTTTTACTTTTTGAGGTTATGAATTTATTATATTTTCCCTTTCTTCCCTCCAAACCCTCCCATATGCATGTATGTTTTTAGGGTTGACCATTTTTCACTGGACAATCATTCAGTGTACTCTTCCTGGGAAAAGCCACTTCTCTCCCTCCTAGCTGTCTACAGTTCATTGTGTAGGATTTAGGCTCACAGGTTTTTCTCTGTCTAGTGTGGAATGTACCTTGGCATCAACCTTGTATAGTTTACATTTGGGCTGTCATGTTGGTAAGACATTATGAGTGTATCTTCTTATGTTACAAGAAGAAACCATCTCACAGCAAACTCTCTCATCATTTGGTCCTCAGAATCCTTTGTCTCCTCTTCTAAAATGTTATCTGAGTCTTAGGTTCAGGAGTGTATTCTAGATTATTCCATTGGGACTGGACTCCACAACTCTGTTCAGTTGTGGGTTTCTGTAATGGTCCCATTTGTTATAAAGAGAAGTTCCCTTGATGATGGTTGTGGACTGTACTTATCTCTGGGTATAATGGTCAATGTTTCTATAGGCTGTTGATTGAGTAAATTAATGGTTATAATAATTTTGAATTAGTAAATTAATGGTTATAGATTCTCCTTTAGTAACTATGACTTTACTAGCAAAAAATAGTGACGTATGTTTCCAATGAACAAAAATGTTAAAAAAAAAAAAAAGCACAGTTATTCGAGTGTTTCTTGTTAAGTCGGTCCTAAGTCCAATTAGAGAGATGTTGGTTACTGCCCAGCTAAGCACGCCACTATTACAACCTTAGGACTCTCATGACATGATGGTCACTGATGTGTTTTGCTCCCCTCTCCCTTCCCTAAAGAGCCCAGTTTCCCATTTCCATTTTCTCAGTCAAATCACTTAAGATTTTGCTGTTCTGCTTTACCTGTCTCCCACTTGATTCTGCATTTACCTCCTTCCCCTGCCCTGAAGATCTTCCCTTCTTCCATTTCATGATCTGATCACCTGTACCCTAAGAGTCTTTTCTCTATTGCTCCCCAACCCGCTATCCTGAAAATGGTCCCATTTTTTTGTGGTTTATGTAGTTTCTGCTGGTAATGTATTTATATGTAAAGATTTCCAGCTAAAAGTCTCCGTGAGATAAAGCATACAATATTTGACTTTCTGGATCTGAGTTACACTTTACTGAGTATGATCTTTTCTTGTTCTATTCATTTACTTGCACGATCCATAATTTTATTTTATTTATAGTTGAATAGTGTTTGATAATATATATGTAGTATATTGCCATTGTCCATTTATTGGTTGTAAAATATTTAGGTGGATTTTATTTCCTAGTTATTGTGACTAGAACACCAATGAACATGGCTGAGCTAGTATTTGTGAGGTAAGTTGTGAAGACCTTTGGGCATATGCCAAGGAGCATTATACTTGTGTCTCATGATAGACTTTAGTTTTTTGGGATCTCTTCATACTAATTTTCATAGTAGTACACCGATTTGCAATCCAGCTGGTAGTGAATGCGGGCAACATTTCCCCAAATCTCTCTCTTTTCTTAACTTCCTCCAACATTTGTTGTTGGGTGCTCTGTTGATCTATCCCATTAAGATGAAACCTCAAAGTTGTTCTGACTTGTGTCCCCTAATCACTAGGAAAATCTAGTTTGTGGACTTGTTATTTTATGCACCTTGCCTTTGGTGCTGCATCCAAAGGGTTGCATTCATGTCCACAGTCATTTGCAGTTTCTCGTATGTTGTTTTAGATTTACCTATGATGTGGTTTCAGTTAATTTTGGAGGGTGCATATGGGCTCTGTACTCCACATAAAACTTTTTATCAATGTCAGACAGTCATGATTACACTATAGTAGCTTCCTTGTGAGTCTTGTCAGCTAGTGCAGGGCTTCTAGCTTTTGTATTATATTGACTATTTTTGCTCCCCCTGTCTGTTTCTTTGTTATATTTTCAAAACTTTACATCTTTATCTGACAATCTCTGATATTTGAAGAAGTCATGTTATCCAAGTAAAGTAGGAATTGTTGAGTGCTTCCTACATTCCAGGCAAAATTCAACTGATAAATAAAATCCAGGGCTTGAAGGGAGGGCGGTAGCAGCATGTCTCAGGGACCACTGACAACCCTGCTATAGAGCATGTCTGGTAGGCTAGCTCCTGGTAAAACTGATTTTCACTATTCTCTGTGCTGGCAAGCCTGGACACCCTGGTAACATGGCCTTTCTTTGTGCTTAAGAGAGGATGAATATTCCATGTAAATATTGTAATTATCTTCTCATTGAAGAAATATAAACTTGGAATGCAGCATTGTTTTCATGGGTAAATTGTCCATTTTAGAATAAATGGGGCTCTTCCTATATCTTTGTAAATGAAAAGCTGATGAAAAGTTAATAAATTTTGTATAGAATTGCTTTTCTCAGGTTATTATTATTATTATTATTATTATTATTATTATTATTATTTTGCTTTAAAACCTCTATTTTCTCTTTATGTGACTTTTATTTTGGCCTGCTTTTCTTTCCCTGAAAAATAGTCTAGTAAAAAATTACACCTGTTCTGTATTTGTTTCCTTTTAAGAATCATTTCCAGTAGCTTAAACACATGAAAAGTGGTAAGGAAAAGTACACTGCATATTCAAAATCATAGTTTGATTTATAAGAATATGGTTCCACACAGAATTAGTTTGTTTTTATAGAAATTTTGTGAACTGAAGCGTTGTAGGTCAAATTGCAAAATGTTTCTCTCTAGCAAAAAAAAAAAAAAGAAAAAGAAAAAAAAAGGCAGTTTAGAGCTTTTTAAGTTCATTTTGCAACTAGTTTATTGTTCTTGAATAAATTGTATCTTTCACTACAGATAGAATCTGAAAAGGTGACTGCAAAATTTAGATTATTTACTGGTGGTCTTTGTGAGTTATCTGGTTTGAAATTCTTGAAAGGTGATTCCTAGAGACACTGTATCTCTCTTCTCATTATATAATCACTAGAGCTGTTTCTAAATTAGCAGCCATTTCTTCTCATTTTGGATCTAAATATTCCATTCTAATTGCTGTCAATCGCAACAGCTATTATATGATTACAATGATTTTTACCAGTTAGGAAATCTGTCAGGAGAAGTTTCCCTGACTCCTACACAATAAATACCATAATATATTGGCCTTAGTTAATTATACTCAGTGAACTATATGTGAGAAAAGAGGGTGAAGCTGAGCAGAGAATTGTATCATAGACTACACACATGTTTGCTTAGCTTTCTCAAATTTGCTTAGATATTGATTTTTCCCAATAGTACCTGCTGTGGAATAATCCTCTTGTATATAGAAAAGATTTGTCACTTGAATTGCTTTGATAAAATGCTGACTGGCTAGAAGCTAGGCAGAAAGTATAGTTTTGGTGACAACAAAAGAGGATTATTTGATGGGAAGGAGAAGGGTGGAGTCAGGGAAGACACCAGCCAGCCACTGAGCAAGCAAGACATGTAAAATACGAGGTAACAAGTCATGAGCCAGGTAGCAAAGCATAGATTGAAATATGGATTAATTTAAGTATAAGAGTTAGCTGTAACAAGACTGAGCTATCACCTGAGCATTTATAATTCGTATTTAGCCTCTCAGTTGGTGATTTGGGACCGGGCAGTTGGGACAGGAAATGTTTACAAATACCAAAGATTTTCATAGGACCTTGAAGTGTCCTGTTAGATGATTTAGCTTCCTGAAATCTTGTTCTCTATTCACACATTTGCTTTAAAGTTTATTTCATAAAATATTCACTGAATTCAGAAAGTAAGCCATTCACTCATCTAACTGATATAAAACATTGGTATTGTGGCTTAATCTTTGATAATTCTAGAGTTAATGTTGATTTTTTTAAAGCAATAAAAAATGTGATCATTACTAAAAATTAAATTAACTAAACTATTAACTAGTTTATATGTGTCAATACCGAACTCTTTTGTAGTGTAAGTGTGCACCTTTGGGCTTATTCTGATATGCAGTGCCAGGCTAAAGCCACCACATAGTATGGCATGTCTGTTTATGTCCCTCCCAATTCTATGCTCAGTGATTACATAGTGGCAGCTTGAAATAGCTGTGGTGAAAGTGCTCAACACAGAAACCAGAAAATACCGTAAGTGTGTGATTTATTCCTTTATCCATTTGCATAGCATGAAATTTGAATTTTCAGTTTAATGATCACAATTTGTACATGAGTGAGAAAATATTTAACAGTAAATCAAACACCATATTAATTCACAAAAGTGTTGAGAAAATGGGGAATGATTGAGATGGAATTTCGTTTATCTTACAGGCCAACCAAAGCTTTAGACCAACTAAATATAGAACTTCATGAAAAAAAATCCTATGAGAATTAGACTTTCACATAGAATTCATAAAAATATTTTATTATTATATAAAATTATAAGCTACACGTCTTTTATGTCGTTAAAGTTTATAACCTTATGTACTTATATACTTTTTAATGAGATAATTGGCTAATATTTACCAGCCTACCCCATATCTGTTTCAGTTATAGTTTAGTCTGAGTCACTTAGCAACACTGTTCATCATTTATGTGGACAGTTTGATTGTATACTATTTGAGTTTTCTCATTCTGTGCTGCGGGGGGTGAAATGAATGGCCTTAGTAGATCACCAGTTCTTTGACTCTGATCTACGTAATATCTCATCCCTCATCATACTTTTTTTTCCACACATCCTTGTACTCAGAAGCCCAAATTATTAGATACTACATTTTAACAGTGTTGTTGAAAAATAATTCACATATATTATTCATAATTTAATGTGTAAAATTTGAGGTTTTCAATAAGTTCAGAAGGTTGCACAATATTCACTATCATCTAAACTTAAAATAATTTTATTCTTCCTAAAAGACCTTAACAATTAGCAGTTTATCTCTATTATCCCTTTTCTAGACAAGAATTGATGAAATTTATGTTTGTGTTAAGTTACCTGTATCAGGTCTTCCATATGAATTGAATAATACAATGTATAGTATTTTGTCTCTGATTTATCTAACTCAGTGTCTTTGGTGTTCATTTATGGCTTATCATGTCTGTCATAATAGTTGTATGATTTTGGTAAGTGGTACCTGTCCATAAAGCTGTCCATTTCTATTAGGTTTTTCACTTTAGTGGAGTATAGATTTTCAAAGTATGACCTGATAATTCTCTGGATTTCCTGCGTGTCTGTTTTTATGTCCCCCCTTTTATTTCTGATTTTGTTAATTTGGATAGCCTCTCTCTGCTGCTTGGTTAGTTTGGATAAGGGTTTATCTATCTTGTTGACTTTCTCAAAGAACCAACTCTTTGATTCATTGATTCTTTGTACTGTTCTCTTTGTTTCTATTGTATTGATTACAGCCCTAAATTTGATTATTTCCTGCCATTTACTCCTTCTAGGAGAGTTTGCTTCTAATTGTTCTAAAGCCTTCAGCTGGGCTGTTAGGTCTCTGTGTGAGATTTATCTACATTTTTCATATAGGCATCTAGTGCTATGAGTTTTCTTCCTCTTAGCACTGCTTTCATTGTGTCCCATAAGTTTGGGTATGTTGTGGATTCTAATAAGTCTTTGATTTCTTTCTAAATTTCTTCCTTGACCCAGAGATGGTTCAATTGAGAGATGTTTAATTTCCATGAGTTTGTAGGCATTCTGTGAATTTTGTTGTTGTTGACCTCTAGCTTTAGACCATGGTGGTCTGATATAATACAAGGAGTTATTCTCATTTTTTGGTATCTATTGATACTTGCTTTATGACTGAGTATACGGTCAATTTTAGAGAAAGGTCTATAGGGTGCTGAGAAATATGTATATTCCTTTGTGTTTGGGTGGAAGGTTCTGTTTATATCTATTAAGTCCATTTGACTCATAACATCTGTTAGACACCTTATTTCTCTGTTGAGTTTTTGTCTGGTTGACCTATTCAAGGGTGAAAGTGGGGTATTGAAATCTCCCACTATTAGTATGTGGTATAGACCATCTAGTTAATCTGGAAAATCTATGTTTAATAAATGCTGAGTTACTGCTGAATTGCCTGCAGAGTCACTGTATAATTTCTCATTTTAGTCAACATGTATGAGGATTCTAAGTCTCTAAATCCTTAACATACATTTTCTTTCTGGCAAAGCCAGTAAATGTGAAGTAGTGTCTTTGGGTTTGTCTGGTTTACACACACGTCACCAACAGGGATCACTTTATGTTCATTTGTCCTTCAGCAGCATCTTTAGAAAAATCCTCATCATAATCATTTCCATTTGACTTTTTATTAATTATCTGAGAATTTCATATATCACCAATAATATTCATTCACTCACCCAACCCTGGCTTCTCCCACAACCATCCTCTTGCTTGTTCTCAGCTTTTTGTCCTTATATTTACTTTTTTGTAAGTCCTATGTAGTCCAGATTTTACTGTGCATATGCTCTTGTATTATAGCATTCACTGTAATTTGCTTAACTTGCTAGAGGAGTGCACCTCTGAAGAAAGCTGACTCCCCTTCACCCAACAGCTGACAGTTGCCAATGGTTCATTGGCTAGGGGTGGAACTCACCACAGAAGCACTGGGAGTACAGCACCCTGCCTGGCTTGACATGGTTCTAGGAAAGTCTTTAGAACTTCTACTTGCAGCACTTTACCCTTGATCCATCTCCTCACTCCCTACTAATGGGGTTTAATGTCTTCACAGAGATCCTTATTAAGAGGGGTAGGTAGAAGAGATTGATGTGGAAGAGAATACTGTGTTCTGAATGTCCAGTCATGGAATGCTGGCAGCTGTTCGGCAGCACAGGAGGAGAGATTTGTTCTCCTCTAGGAATTCCAGAAGGAGTACAGATCTGTTGACACTTGGCTTTGGATTTCTGACCTCCAATACTATAAAAAAAAATCAAATTGTTTTGTGAAACAAATAGCTATATAAGTAACAAAAGATTTATCCCTCAGCAATCAATTCTTTAATATCTCTTTCCTGCACTAGATAGTGGGTATCAACAAGTCCTCAATTAATATTATATGTACATATTATATCAAGATATATTATAACATATTCGTCAAGGTGTATAATATATATTATATCAAGGTACGTACACACATATATCTACACACACACACACACACACACACACACACACACACACACACACACACACACACACACACACACCTTGATGATTCCAGTAATTAGGGTTTGCCACACAAAGGGCTTGCCAATATTTAGGATTTTCAGATAGTTGATAAAATGGATAAATAGATTATCATTGTAGATTTAAGCAGGTAAATGGGTAAGAACCAAATGAGTAAGAAAGAAAATACATTAATTACCTCCATTTGTAAGATTATGAAAAGTGTACATTTGGTTATTTAGGAAAGACACTTGAGTAGATGCTATACAAATTTTATGATGTAGGGAAAAACAGATACATTTTTATGGATGACTTTACTGATGGACAGAGTCAGAATTGGATTTATCCTTAGGATGAATGGATGTTCTCTGAGGATGAGGGATGCAGGCTAGTGTGAAACCTCTGGGACCAGTTGTGTCTTCTTGGACACTGCACCCTAACCGTGTGTTTCCATATGGGTCACTGTTGAGTTCCATATAGTCCTTGCCATGCATAGTTCTTGCGTTGCAAGACAGAGTGGTGTTATTCTGAGTAGTCCAATATAGAAGAAGTGTCCCAAGGCTTTGAAGAAGAGATATGAAAAAAGATCTGAAGCCAAACTAGAAACTGTCAGCATCATAGGTGACATGTGAGGGAGCACTTCAAATT
Source organism: Phyllotis vaccarum (assembly GCA_033318265.1). Lineage (NCBI taxonomy): Eukaryota > Metazoa > Chordata > Mammalia > Rodentia > Cricetidae > Phyllotis > Phyllotis vaccarum. The sequence continues at coordinate 62,937,772 of JARWLC010000009.1, forward strand.
GAGTGGTGGTAAAAAGATCTGGCAGTTGAGCCTACCACGCAATTTCATAGATAATATTACATGAATATGCTGCTCCAGGCCCTGCTACATACAAAGCCTACTATAACATTGTAAATGCACAAGTAAAAGGTGACTGTAAGAAAAAATAGATGCTGACTAGCTTTTCATTTGGTAGTAGCTTAGCCTGTTAGGGTTGCCATTGGAGGACACTCTTGCCTTTGACTCATTCACTGCTTAAAAGTTTTACTTGTAGTAACTACTCTCTAATGGTTATTACTTTTAATCAAAAATTAGATGTAGGCAGATTTTTCTTTGGGCTGCCAGCTCATAAAAAGTGACATGGAAACTTATTATTAATTATTAAAGCTCAACATATAGCTTAGGCTTGTCCCACTAGCTCTTATAGCTTAAATTAACCCATTTTTATTCATCTATGCATCGACACATGACTCATGGCTTTTACCTCTCCTCCTGCATGTCTTTCCCCCTCTGGGTCCAGCTGATAGCAATGCCTTTCTTTTTCCTAGAGCTCTCTCTGTTTGGAAGTGCCTGCTATATCTCTTGCCTTAACTATTGGCTGCTTAGTTTGTACCTGTTGATTAAACTGATGGCAGTGACATATCTTTACACAATGTAATCAAATATCACAAAAATTGATATTAAAATTACACAATCCTACTTTTATTTCCCCAAATCCTTCCATGTACCTACCCACCTTTATTTTCTTTAAAATTCATAATTTCTTTCCTAACAAATTATATATATACATACATACATACACACACATACACACACACACTCAGAGAGAGAGGAGAGAGAGAGAGAGAGAGAGAGAGAGAGAGAGAGAGAGAGAGAGAGAGAGAGAGAGAGAGAGAGAGAGAGAGGAGAGAGAGAGAGGAGGAGGAGGAGAGGAGAGAGAGAAACTGTATTATGTTACTTGACTGTATATATTATCAGAGCTGACCACTGGTTATTTGGTTATTGGATAATCACCTGTAATCAACTGGTGTGCTTTTGCCTGATAAAGACAATTTTGTGGAGTTTTCAAGCAATAATAGCAAGATCATATTACACCAGGTTATTTTTAAGGAACATTATGTGCAAATGTTCATACATATATGTATGTGTGCAAGTGTGTATAAATGCATGTGAATGTGAGTGTAAATGGTTCTTGCAAATAGGGATCCATTTTATGGTGTGATCACATAAAATTAAACTTTTCTTGGAATATTAATCTTTTCTAATGTTTCAAGCCCACCATTTATTATGATTTAGCATCCATTTCAACTATTTATTCTTGGCTGGACCTCCCTCTGCTGAAACATTAAAATTCTGCCTATATGTCAAGCTATATTTCTTCTAAGGAGCTTCCTGATCAGGAGATAACATGGTGATCCTTGGCACCCCACAGGACCTTAATTATATTGTAATGTGATTATTAATATGAAAGGTGTGTCTATCATTCATTGAGGGTTTATAGTTTGACAAACCTGATTTCCTTTAGTGCTTGCAGTGTCCTGTGAAGCTTCTGTTGTCTTTATTTTGTGGCTGTGAAAATTTGAACTTAAGAAATGCGAAAGCAATTTGCTCAATATACAGTTTTATTGGGTGATCCATTGTTCTCTCACTGGGTATGCCTTAGAGCAGTGGTTCTCAATCTTCCTAATGCTGTGACCCTTTAATACATAAGATTATTTTCATTGCTACTTCATGACTATAATTTTGTTACTGTCATGAATTGTAATGCAAATATCTAATGTGCAGTATGTCTGACATGCCATTTTATGTCTGACATGCAATCCTTGTGAAAGAATCATTTGGTCCCGAACGGACTCACAATTCACAGGCTGAGACCACTGTCTTAGAGAAAGGCTTTCTAACTTTCTGTAGATCCACCATTCAGTCTACAGCTGGAGAGAGATACCTTTTATGAGGTATGAGGTATATATTATTACCCTTGTCTTTGAGTTTCTAAATACAACAGGCATGACCCAACAACTAAAAGGTTATTTGCAAGGATTGAGTAGTATCTGGAGAGGAGTTAGTGCAGTACAAACACCAGGTAATTATAATCCTTACAATTATGCTGATGACTAGAAGTCATTATAAGAACTCAAAAGATGGAATTGATGGGTAAATACAATTTACTTTATATTAACCATGGTTTTCGCTAACCTTTTATAATTCGGTATGTGTAATGTGTAGATTTGTGGGATTGTCAGGTGTGGTGGCTTCTGTGTCAGGCAGTGGCACTGAGAGACTGAGCCAGTCCTGACTACACAGAAAAATCTTGTCTAGAAAGAAGGAAGAAGGCAGGAATTTTCCTGGAGGTAATTTATTAAAATGGTTCACTTTAATAAACCACTTTGGTTTAATCAACTCTAACTGTTAAGTACAAATAATTTCATTAACCTATGTGTTTCTTTTTCTCTGTTGTTGTTGCCAGGATGGCATTGGAGTTGATGAGAAGCTCTCCTTAAGGCGAGTGGCTGTGGTTGAGGATTTCTTTGACATCATCTATTCCATGCATGTGGAAACAGGGCCAAATGGAGAGCAAATTCGGAAACATGCTGGGCAGAAGAGGACTTACAAAGCAGTAAGTGGAAGGGGGAGAACGCATATCTTCAGAATTTTGCTGCTATGTTTGATATGTGAGTGTGAAGGGTTAGCAGTGCCTTGTATAGAGCCCAGATTAGGTCATATCACACTCAGACTCTGGAGTTAGGCCGTAATTTATGATTTGCTGTTTTAGCCATAGGCTCACAAGTCTACTGCATAAAGTTTAAACCTGTTTGTATAATTCTTACATTATTTTATTTAAATATATATATAAAACCTAATATTCCCAGTCCAACACCTATAAACAGGAAGACAAATTTGAAATGTATATTCAATGTGTCATAATATATGAATTATGTACCAAGAAATAAGAACATTTTTATAATCATTCAAATTTCTTCCATCTCAAGTAATATGAATGTATTTACATATTTCCTATTCCATCTTATAGAAACATAGATAAGAAAATTATTTTATATGTCTCAATTTTCCTGAACAGAATATCAAAATATGTTGTTTCTTAGTGCCAATTCCCTTGAGCTTTTAAAACTTGAAATAAACTATTGTATTGTAAATTATGTGAAAAGCAAATTTAATAACTATTTGATAGTGGAATATATTGTTGAAATGGAGTTATATTTTAATTTTGAAGTTATTAATTGTACCTAAGCTTTATATATCCATTTTATTCTACATTTTGCTTAATTAAAAACTCATAAAACCATATTACTATAGATATTTCACCCTTTCTAGAAAAATTTAAGGGTAAATTACTTTTTGACAATACGAGCAAAGTGTACATTATAAGAAATTTCTCAGCAGTGGGGATAATGTTCTTTTTATGAATTCTTACTGAACTTCACTTTTGGCTACCTTTATTTAAACTGTTTTCAACTATTTTGATACACAATATCAGTCTGGATCCATTTTTTTTTCAGATACAGAAAAATGTGTGAAATGCTCAAAGTTTCAAATACAGGTACATATGTTTGAAAATTAGCTCTGAGCATAAGAAATAGCTTCTTTTCATAACTATTTTTTGCTATATTGCCAGGGTCATATTGAATCTTTGTAGCTGCATAATAACCCTTAATATAATGTTGTTATTTATCCTCCCTTCTATATGGTTTTGTTTCTTGGCTGTTTCTAAATTGCATGGTTTGTGGGCAGGCACTAGTGTAAGCTTCCTTACATGATTCTGCCACATAAACACCCTTTTGATTTATGCACCCCAGGAGGCATTCTTATCATGACTAATGAAAGTGACCCAGCATCTTGGGATGTTTTAATGTAGACTAATATCACTGAATGTACTCATTTCTCCTGTCTCCTAAACCAGGGTTGTTCCTCTGCATAATAACAGAAAATAAGTATTTTGGTCTACTAATATCACTAACTGTGGACTCTTAGAATAATGCATTCTCATGAACTAGCTATGTGCAAGTGACAGAATTTTGTGAAATAGGAGTATATAAATTCTATTATATAAATTAAAATAAAAAACAAAATAAAATGAAAAATGGGGGAAAGGGCTTTCATTGTTGATAGTGTGGCACCAAAAGCAACTTGAAGTAATTTAGCCTTTAAAATAAATTTATTAATTATTTTAAATTTAAGTAGAAGCATGAGCCAATACCAGTCCAAACTTTGACCTCCTGTTTGGTCAGGTGACTGTGGATAATCTAGTCTATAGCCATTACTAACGGTAAACTTTTACAATGAATTTTTTATGTTTCCAACACATACAATTTTGTATCCACATTTCATGAAACCTCTTGTGCATTCTGAGGTTGGGTAAAGCAGAAGTCTCTTAATTCCTCTTGAGAATGTCTCATTTGAAGATTGCTCCTTCCTCAAGTTTAATTCTTATTTACATATTAAAACTTTATACTCTTGGCCTATTATCAGGAAAGTTCTTTTTGACTTAAGCTCTTCCTACTTCTAGCTCTCAGATGAATTTTAATTAGGAAACGTTTCCATTTTATATGGCTCTAGTTCAATATGGGGGAAAAAGCTGCAGCGTCAGTGAAACTGTGCACATGACTATACAATGAGTGGACGTAATGATGAAATTAATGTAACTATGCAATGGAGCATGAAGCTAAAGTGCAATTAGAATGGGATGGAGTAGGGCTGCCAAAGCCAAAGGCTGTTGGGCCAGAACTTAGTTTGCTACACTACCGCTGGCTTCACTAGCTAGAAATCTTTTGCAATAACAGTTCCAATTAGACCTCAGTTTTATTATTTCTAACACAGTAGCACATAGAACATGCATGGTTATGTCTATTGATCTTTTCCTCCCCTTTCTACATAGCCAAGAAACCATACTTGTACAACTAATCATATAAGAATACCATCTCTTAACAATATTATCAATAGATTCAGTGGTCATTTTATTTACTTTGCCTTTTTGCAAATATTCTTTCTATGTTAACACTCTGCAGGAAATGGTGGTCTTTTAATATTGAATTAACTATTGAATGCTATTTGGTTTTCTATCTGCAGTATATCATTCCTTGAAATATCTAGGCATTATACCAATTACAATTTATTTCGATCTAATTTGGCCATAGAAAAATTTGGAAGGTATGTAGTCTAATTCATAAGCTCTGAAAATCCACAAAAAATGACACATTTTTAGAATATTTAAGATCCTTGATAATTATTTAAAGTTATTCATTATTTTATAGGATATTCTTACCTTTAAATGCATTTATTATTAACAGTTACTATTGCATTGGATGTGTTTCCTGTATTGTATTTGAGTATAGTCAACTTATTATCTACATTAACATAATGGAACATTTAAGTAGCACTTATGCTTAAAATATATCTTCTTATGGATAATTGAATGCAAAAATACACTTCAGTGACGTGCAATGTTACTTCAGAATTAATGAGACAGTAATAGTTTACATAAATAATTTAGAATATTGTCCTGTGCTTTATTCCTTAATTGTAATTAACTTTGACCTAAATGATTCCTCAGTGAGCAGATACTGTTCTCCAGGTACCTTTGTCCTACTTTATCAGAAGCTGAGCACAGCTGCTTTCTTAGGAGTGTGTTCTAAGGTAGAGCCTACCAGAGAGACAGTGTAACCATCTAAGTGTATGTGTACACACATACATATATGGAAGTATAAAATCATGTATGTACATATACTACTCTCATATATATATATATATATATGTATATATATGCCAACTATGACACTTATTGAATTTATGAGAGAGAACATAATGCTATAGCAAAAAAAAAAATGCTGGAAGCCAGACAGTCATAGTTCTAAATTTCAGAATTAACATTTATTTGCTCTCTGTGGTGCTGTAGGTAATTACTTGCATTTTCTTTCTGCCTTTGGGAAGAGGTACTGGTGTGCATGGTGGGGTAAATGGCTTTACATATATAAATAGTTTGACATGTTGATTTTGTGAAGAGGGCTATGTTTTTCTCTACCCCATCAATTCCTGGGATCCTAGAAGAAGAGTGTACAGGACAGAGGGTCTAACCCAGCTCTCCAGACAAAGAATTATGAGTACTTCAATTCTTTGATTTGCTGGTTCTAAAGCTTAGGCTTCAAGATAACAACTCTTCACATTTTAAAGATTAATTTTCACTTATTAATTTTTCTTGGGGATTATCATCTTAATTTTCCAAAAAATATTAAGACTGGATTTTTAATATTTTAAAATATAACTTTAAATAAAATATTTAATTTAATAAAATATAATGTTTTAATATATTTTATTAGCATATTAGTGACATCTAACAATGGGGTTTATTATAACATTTCATGCATTTACATAATGTATTTCAATCACATTTTTTACCATTTTTTGTCCCCTCCTTCCTCCCATGAGTCCACTTTTCCTTTAGTATGCTATTTTCTGATGACCCAATGACTTTCATGTGATTTACTTACAAGAGTTTGTGAGGGAGTTTGTTTCCAGGAGCACATGTACCTCATTATTAGCTACACTACTAGAAAAAGAAACTCTCCCTCTCCATCATCAATAATAAAATCTGCTCTCTAAAGACTTGCTTCCAATAGCAAAGGAATATTTTGTTTTAGAGAAATATCCTAGAAATATCCTATTTATGCAGGACTTCATTCTTTTTCTGACAAATTTTAGGGAAGCACTTGCTATGGAGTGTCTAGAACACAGAACTTTAAGCTTTAGTTCACATTAGTTTTGCTCTGTACTTTAGATGAACACCTGCTGTTTCCATGGATCTACCTTTAAAATGTATCACTGTATAAAAACTCCCAGAGTTCCCGTGAACTCACAATAAATGAGAAACCTTGGTTTGGAGAAACTAAGCTAAACTAAAACATAATAAGTCCTAACAATTTATTCAAAATAATTGGGGCTCAAGAAGCTTCCAAGTCACGTATGTAAATGACAGGGTTTTATTTCACTTATTTTTAAATGGTTTATGAAATGATGGTAATATGTGAGGCCATTGCTATCCTTGGAACAAAAATGGAAATACTCACCTAAGTGAGTAAACATGTGGACATAAGTCATGACAGAGTGCACGGGATGCTCCCAGCTTTCATAAAAGCAGACTAGCTGACAAGCATCACTCAGAAGTAGGAAAGCTTTGCTATGTTGTTTTCTGGAGTTCTACAGGGATGATGATGATGATAAAATGGACATGTAATAGTAATATGCTTTTCAAATTTGTATGATTTTTAAATAGCAATCTTAAGACCTAAAATACCCCTTTTCCACTTTTTTCTAATTACAGGAATATTCTGCAAATATGTATATGCAGCTTCCTATCTTTAAGTTGCTGAGCAACAAATATCAGGACGCTTCCATGGTCCTTTTCCTTGACCTGAAGATGAAGACCATCCTGTAGATAGCACTGCTTTCCATTTGTTATTCTTAGTTTCTTTGCTGTGTGTAGATATGATATTGTGGAGCTTCCATGTTGGCACTTTGGTTCCAGTGTTGAGTAGAACAGGATATATTTGGATATACTGATCAAATAAGATATGATCTATACACTTCTGTGATTAGTTCCAGGAAATCTTTGGCCTTGTCTTAGTTTCTTTTCTTTTTGCTTTGATGAAATTCCAAAAACAAAACAAAAACAGTTTGAAGGAGGAAGCTTTTATTTCAATTTACAGTTCAAGGGTATTGTTCATCATAGCATGGAATTCCAACATCAGCATCTTGAAGGAACTACTCACATCCCATGAGCAGCGTAGAAGTAGAAATCTAGGGATGCAGTATCTAGCTCATGTTCTCTTTGTATACAGCCCAGGATCTCAGCCTAGGGAACTGTGCTACCCACTTTGCCTAACCTATACAAAATAATCTCCAATAGGTATTCCTGCCCATAATCCCATCTCCCAGGTGATTCTAGATGTCACCAAGCTGGTAACTGAGATTAACTACTACATGTCCTAAGCATATTTTCTTCTTCTTCTTTTTTTTAAATCACAGAACCCCAAATTTAGTGTTTAGTACTTAATGCATTTGAGTTGGACCCTATTTTTTATGACAGTCCTATGGTCTCAGCCAAAAGGAAGCTGAGAATAAGTTAGGCTGCTAGATGTGCTTGGTTAAGCTTAAGTTCAGCAAGGGCGTCCAAGATAACACATTGCTGAAGCCGCTGACCTTACCGTGAGTACATGCCTTCTCTAAATGCTGTGAGTGAACAGTGGCCCTGACCCAAATGGAGAACTTTGTCTCCAAGACAAAGTAGAAAAATTTGATGTTAGCTTTCAAACATCTTTTTATTTTAAAAGGGAAAAATTCATCCCTTGAAGAAAGGATTTTTTAAATAAGGAATTATTTTTGAAATGTGAAAACATTGAATCAAAAATCAGGAAAATTAAGTATATTCCTTAGAAAAGGAATAGGTGTTGAATACTAACAGAATAGAAAACAAGTATGTGTGTGTGTGTGTGTGTGTGTGTGTGTGTGTGTGAGAGAGAGAGAGAGAGAGAGAGAGAGAGAGAGAGAGAGAGAGAGAGAGATATTTCGCATTATTGTTGCTATTTTCAATATTTTGCAATAGATCCAATATAATAACTTTAAATATAAAAGGGACACAGGATATTTTCTGTGAGTCTCAACTAAGTTCATATCTGTAAGTCATATTCTTTGATTAATGAAAAGAAAATCACATAAAATAACAAACAAATGAACATAGTTCTTACTTTAAACATAATTCATTTTTAAATTTCACTTATTATTAGACATCCTAGTGCCTTAAATAAACAACGATTCTGAACATCCGAGATAGGGAAAAACAGTCAGTGTACTCTTCCAAATCAAATCAATACCATGGAATACAATAAATGAAGAGATGAAGAATATTTTCACAGTCTATTGGAGAGTTTATAAGTAAATACTGTTTAATTATAACTTTAGGATAACATAGAGGAAATTTTGTGAAGTTATTTTCTTCATTTTCACAAATGGTTAAGGTATTTCTCTGATACTTCTTTGAAATATCAGGCTCATATTGCGTATTTAATCAATGCAGAAAGAGAAACTATAATCTATGAAGACTTTGCTTTGTTGATCAAATAGCATAAATAGTTTGGATAAAGCAGTAATGATGGTGTAAGTTTCAGGCTACCACCAACTGCTGTGAACATAGGTGTGGAAGAATTGATAGATGAAGTGAATAGGGTTCTTCATGCCACCGCACAATTTTGGAGCACCTTATAAACAAAACAAAATTTAATATATGGCAGGGATTTATTTTTTGAGTGACTGGGAAAGCATTGATTTTCAACTTAATACCCTGAAGGTATTGTGACTATTGGTGACTCTCCCTTGTATTGACTGGTTCATTTCAGCTGTATACGTTAAATAATGGTGCCATATCTGAGGTGAGTACAGCCAGCTGTGACTTTGAAATGCATCCATATGTGTATTTCAGTTACCTGCATGCACACAGACATGCATACACACAAACACATGCATATACTTTCTCATGTACACACCCGTTTACACACACATTTATACTGGGGTGTTACCCATTTTATTCTTCATATTGAAAAAAGCTTAAATTTAAAGAACACATGCATACTGTAATTATTTTTTTATGTTAGGATAGTCTATCTGGGGACAGCTACAACTTATTATTTATTCACTCTTAAAAAAGTGTGGAAAAACCCTAAGGTGGAGGAGGGTCAACTAAAAAAATCAATGACATGGCCATTTAATTAATCTACTAGAAATCCTAAACCAGAAGGTCATTTTGCTTTACTTATCAAAAATAACACAGTGTCATCTATAACAATGGCAGAGATGTCACACAGATCTTTGATATTCTGAAGTTATTTTTTGGCTGTGAAGATAGGTAAAAGATGTGAGAAGCAATTTTTCACTGACTAACGTCACATTATACATCATAAATGCTATTCTTATTAAATAATAATGCCCAAATAAACATTTCTTCAAGGAAATCAACCTGCCTGAGAATTTCCATTAATTCTGCATCTACCTAGTAAATTGCTACTACAGTGCACCCTAGTGGTGAAAGTGAGATCCTGCCGCTTTAAAAAGTACTAAGGTTAATAACTGGATGGGATTACCACGGAAGTCATGAGTCAGAAGGGTACCATCATGTTGTGTTAGATAAAACTCTGAATCTTTCAAGGCAACTTGTGCATATGCTTAAGTGGTTACTACGATTGAATGGGCTTGGGATATAAGTGCAGAAACTAGCGTAATATAGAGGATTTGAGTGAGGAAATAGGAAGAGACTGTTCACCAATCAAATTTGAGTCTACATCCCGAGAGTGGAAATTTTGTGCTTTTATTTTGGCATGTGATTACTCTGAAGTTGCTGTTTTTTAGGACCATAAATCATATATGTATTTTTTTTTAACCCAATGCTTGCTTCGAATACTGTAGTCATTATTAAAAACATCTGTTTATTCCCCCAAAGCAAGAATTGTTTATCTAGAAAGAAGAGAGAGAAATAGATGTTTTCTAGTTAAGTAGGTGATAAAAAGTCTATTTTCTGTGTGTCAGGTATGCTTCACAGTGAGCTACAGATAGCACCTCCTAGGCATTTGGGCTTTCCTACCCTGAACCGAGAATGGCTTTCAGCGGGATTATGAAAATCAGCTATATTCATTTCATGATAAACGAAAAAAAAGTGAGTTTTTATCTAATTTTTCTGTGCTACCTTCAGGTAGCTCTCTCCTCTCAAGACATGTCTTCTTGGGGTCAGCAGGCTCAACTATGTTGTATTTAAGAATCTCACAGACACTGTTGTATTAGTAAAGATGTCTGTAAAGAAGCTGAGACAGAGATGTAGATGCCCCTGAGACTTTGAAATTTGTACTGAGAATTTTCTTTATTTTCACTTTTGTATGGAACATGTAAACAAAATAGTTATTGCCAGATGAACCAGTAGGTGTGTAAATGTTAGTACAGTTATATTACATGAATGATAAAACATTTTTTTTCTAAGAAGAGGTGATAGAGGTTGGGGGCAGACAGATGGCATTTCTATAAGCACTCCAGACCCTTTCCGCATGGCCCCAGCCATGATGTTAATCAAATCAGTTCTGTTCATTGCTTGGAAGATTCACCTGTGATCAGAGGTGAATCCTGTCACCCCAGATAGGCATTGATACTCTGAACCTCACTGGAATAAGTAAACAAGTGTGGTACCAAAGGGCCCAACTCATTAGCAGAGGATTACTTATTTATATGTAATGTGTATGAGTGTTTTGCCTGCATGTATGTATATGCAGCATGTGTGCTCACAGAGATAAGAAGAGGGCATCAAATCCCATGGCCATTGAGTTAAGGACTACTTTGAGCAGCCATGAGGGTGCTGGGAGTCAAGTCTAAGACCTCTGCAAGAACAACTGTTCCTAATTGTGGGACCATATTTCCAGCTCCTTGAGTTTGAAATCTAACCCTCAACTGCACGCACCCAGAAAATTGCCGATGTTCCCTGGACTAGCAGTATACAGGAAGGGCACAGGCTTAGAGGAGAGGGTCAGCATGAGTCCAGGAGTGTGACAAAGGGCACTGGACTAGGGCAGTCTGCCTGTTATGCTCCCCTAACCCCAGGGGATGAACTTCATTTTATTCTACTCACCCCCCTGGGAAATAGAAGTATATTTTCCACTGTACTTACACAATCATATTCATGCTGCTGGGAACTCTGTAAACACTGGCTTTGCTGGATCCTATTTTCACTCAATATTTTGGGATAAAGCCTTTTCCAGGGCCCATTTGCTCATATTTTATTCATTTAGTGTCAGAATTCTCTTTTGTAACAATCTGTTTCTGGAAAGACCAGTAGTCCTCTAGAAAAAATGACACAAAAATTGTCTGCTAACTTTAGTGTACCAGTTTATCTGAGTTATGATATGGTCTTACTTAATTGATTATTTTAATCTTTGAAAAATCAAGTCCATTATTATTAGAAAGGAAAAAGGAAGAAAGCTCTTGGGTCACTAGGGTAGAATGATTGCTTTGTGATGATCTGAGTTTGAGTTCCAGAACCCAGGGGGGTGGGAGGAACCAGGTGGTGTGGGCAGGCCTTTAATCCCAGCACCTGGGAGATGGAGGCAGATTGATCTCTGTGAGTCTGATGCCAGCCTGGTCTGTCTGCAGAGTAAGTTTCAGAACAGACAGGTCAACAAAGAGAAACCCTGTCTCGAAAAAACAAAACAACAAAAACTCATGCAGTAGTTCAGGCTTGCACTCTCAGGTCTGGGGTGCAGACACAGATGCACTCCTGGGCCCTTGCTCCAGACCTGTGAGGGAATCTGTCTAGAAAGAGGTAAATAACACCTAGTTTTGTTCTCTGGCCTCCATTCATGTGCCTGTAAATCTGCACACAAGCACATGCACATACAAATAGAAGGGGCATTTCTCAATTTGAGGCATAATTAGTAAGGTAAAATTATTTCCAATAGAACTTATCGTTTAACTTGACTCTCATTTTACTTCTTCCTTATCTTTGCTCTCCTGGGGATAACGATGATATGGTACAAGATTCATTTGCCATTGCTTGGGATGTTTCCTCTGTGTGTTTTTCTCTGGTAGGCTCTTGGGCACCTGTAGAGACTTTCTGAGCTTTCCTGTGTCTCTGCAGAAAACTGTCCCCCTCCCCGCAGTACCACATTCCATTATTTCTTACATTCTATACATTTGAAACATTCCCATCAAATCTCCAAATTGCTTTTAGATGTTTGAAAAAAGTGACCTGAACTGTCTAAAAATATTCCTGCTCACTTTAGTCTTCTGTTGGCTTTGCCAGCGTTCATTTTAAATTTGGCCACTTCCCACCTTCTCTCAGCACTACACAAAAGCTTTTGGATAGACAGACGCATGTCTTTGCTTTACTTCCAGTGTTTTTCTGTATTGTGTGATGTATCCCATTAGAAATCATCAAGACAGCTTATAATAAAAATATAATGAAGCCTATAATAAATTAATATGTCATGAATGTGTGGATATGATGGTTTATGGTGTGGAAACTATAGTTTAAAGCTGGAAAACATTGTTTCGGATCTATGTGGTGATTTGATTGCCAAAATGGCATTGCCATGCTACTTTTGTACACCTTGATTCACATTTCTGTTCCCAGATGTTCCTGACCAAATAATCTGTTTTAAAATTGAAACAACAAAAAGCTTTAGATGAAAATTCCATATTTTCATATCAAATGACATTGAATTACTTATGTTTTGTCTAGAAATCTTATTTTGTTTACCATTCAGAGTCTGAAGAGATTGCTGTTCTTCCACATGACCTGTTTTCGGCCCTAGAACTCACAGCAACTGGCTTACAACAGCTTGTAACTCTAGAAGATTGAATGCGTTTATCTGTCCTTTGTAGGCACCCACATATACACAACATTTACACACAGAGACACATATACGCACAGATACAAATAAAACAATAAAAATTAACCCTAGATACCCTAAGCCATTCATCCCTGCCTCAGCCAAGTACAAACAGCCTGAGCAACTGATGAATGAGTGACTAGATGAAAAACAGGAAGCAATTAAAGGAAGAAAAAAAAATGTGCTAAAAATAGCCAACGAGAGAAATGGTAATAGTGTCGAGGTAGAAGAAGCAAAACCAGTAGAGCTGTAGGACTGAGAGGAACCCAAACAAAATACAAGAGCACTCCACAGGTCAGCAGCAGTGGGCTTGCTGTGACAGGCAAGTCCACCAGGACACTGGTTTTGACATTAGATATATCACAAAGACACAGAGATTCAGCTGGTCGCTAGCACAGATTTATAGAACATATAGGTACAGCATAGCACAGCCATTCCAAAAGAGTTTGGAAGTGAAATTTTGATTGGCAGGTTGGCATGCCTGACTTTTGGCCTAATTGACTGTGGCTATTTCTACACTTTTCACTTAGCAGACATTCCATGTTGAATCCTCATCAAAGAAGCTTTCAAAAATCACTGCAAAATTAATTGAGTAATTGCCAACAGGTGATTCAAATAATCTGGCCTACTTAGACACATCAGTTCTTATCTAGCAGCATTAGCTAATAATTCCAATGATTATTCATTCAATAAGAGGCAGAGCACATTCACCTTAGCTCGGAAATGTCTGAATTTTTATGTGTGTTCCTCACATATCCTTGGAAATTAATGACTTCTTCTGTAGCAGCACGGTGGTGTTCACAGCTCTTTTATTCTTATAGCATTAGCATCTTACCTGAAGTACGTCAGACCTGTGAGTATATGTCGGGCATCATATAAAATCTTACTCTGTCAAACATGAGAGTACTTAGTCTTAGGTCCATTCTAGGAGATGTAATTCATGTGATACGTAAAGCAAAGATTGAGAAATTATTCAATTGGCGGTGCCTCCCAGAACTGTGGTTTCTCTTCTTTTGACAGGACTCTTTCTGTACACCACTGTATGTGACTTGATTCAGATGAATAAAATTTGTATTTATAATTTTCTTTCAATTCTATTTAACTTTTAATTTGATTATACTTTTTTCTACAGCTCCAACATCACATATACATGTTGAAATGGAGTTTCTTGGTTCCTGGACAGCCAGAGGCCCAGACCCTGCCACTCCAGACTCCTTAGCCACCTTCTGCTGTTGCTCAGGCCCCCAGAGATGACTCAGACGCTTATATTAACTTTATGCTGTTTGGTCTATGGCTCAGGCACATTGCTAGCTCTTACATCTTAACTCAACCCATTTTTATTAATCTATCCTGCCACATGGCCCGTGGCTCTCCTGTGTTCCTTACATATTGCTTCTTGGGCGGCTTGCTTAATCTGCTGTTTCTCCTACCTATGCTCTGATTTCTCCTCGTACTTCTTCTATGGTGCCTGTCATGGCCCAAAACAGTTCTTTTATTTAAAGATCGATCTTCACAGCATACAGAAAGGCATTCCCACATCATATACACTGCAGGTATAGATACTTTCTCAAAGGAAGAGAAAATAATTTCACTAGGAGATTATTATGTAAGTTATTCTTTGCCTATTATACATAAGGTTTCATAAAAGAAAATTACAAAGGTTTGACTTCCAAGGATAAAATTTTATAAGGACATGATGTGTAATATTAGGGAAAAGTTTTGATTTTTCACAGGTATTAATTTCTAATACATAAATTAATTATAAATTAATGTAGTAAAATTTTTAATAAACTAATGTGATTATATAAACTTTTATTGCTCTCTAGTTTAGTATCTGGAAAAGATCACATTCTACCCACACATCATGTCATTTCTTTGTCACTGATACAGTTCAGTTCAGGGACAGAATGCGTGATTACCATGCTTTAGTTCTTGGTTGGTCATTAGGTCTGCAGGCAAATGAAAGCCATCTTCCCACATGGGTGACTGTAAGATCGCCCCTTTATAAGTGGTGGGTAGTCACTGGTATACTTGGGTCATTATGATACAGCATTGAACATAAAATCTTGTGATTTTCTGTGTTCTGCTTTTTGTTCTATAAAATAATGGCCCATGCTCATAGTTCATGCATTAGCTTCAAATCTTACACTAAGACTGGCATCTAACCAATTCTAACAGTAGAAGTCTTTAATCTCAGTTTTGTTATCCTTAAATTTAGTATTATTTTGAGTTGATGTACAAATTAGTAAGTTTCTGTATGAAAGTTTTATATGTTTATTTGTGTTTGCACACACACATCATATTCACCTGCTCATTCCTATCACCCTTTCTTTCTTCTTGCTGGTCTCTTTCTGTTCCCAAAGACTCCCCTTTCCTTCTTCAAGGTTATAACTAAATGACATCAGCTTATTTAAAATTAGATGAGAATATATAAAATTACTGAAAAATATATGTTGGTTTCTCTTTTTCATTGATTTGCCCTTCTTCTTACCTCTTTCCACTATTTCATATTTTTTTTCCCAAAAGGCCCCTTCTGTTTGGATGACATAATGTATATGTATATACACATATTTGAGTCTGTTTTGCTTACCATTTTTCTGCAAATGACATAATTCTATTTTTCTCTGGGGCTCTATATATGCATTATATTTTTCTTATTTTACATCTATTTTTAGGCCTCAGTTTGATACCTCTTTTTGGTTGTTTTGAGTAATGCTGCAGTAAATAAGTCAGTGAAAGGATCCCCATGCTACGGTGGTGATTTTATTCCTTCAGATATATACCCAGCAGTGGTGTAGCTGGATCAAATGGCAATTCTAATTCTACTACATTGTTGAACTTTCATGTGGAGCACCTTGGTGGCGCTTGTAGCTGCATGGTGTGGACCAGCCATGTAGACAGGCTCATTTTGACCTTCATCTCAACAGAATTCGCTATCGCTCTTTTCTTTCTATTCCCTTTTCTGTCTTTCTCTCTTTCCCCTCCCTCCCCTTTCCTTCCTTTTACCTTTCTGTTTTGAGATAAAGTTTTACCTTATAGCAAGGTTTGTTTGGAACACCATCTTTTGCATGCTGGCTTCACAGAAATCCTCTTTCCTCAGTTTCCTGAGTGTTGGGATTATAGGCATGGGCCTCCACCTTGAATGGTAGCCATTCTGTCTGGGATGAAGTTGCATTTTGATGTAGTTTTATTATGTTTGTCCCTGGCTAATTAAATAAACCGGGTTGAAAGAAGAAATGTAAATGGCCAGTGCAGAGATGAAATTTTGTTCCTCTAGAGAAGAAAATGGCTTGTTGTGACTATATATTCTGATGTCTTTCACATGAAACTTTGTAAACTGAGACCAAGTTGTAGTTGTCACATTGTTCTGAATACTGAGCTCAGATGAGTTAGATCATGTCAGCACACACTGTAAACATGTTAGCATACTTAGTCTACACTGTAAGGCTACTATTCTGACATTATGCGTTATGCGTCACTTAAAGTGACAGTTACTAGAGTGCATATAATTTAGGATGACCCAAGAT
Source organism: Phyllotis vaccarum (assembly GCA_033318265.1). Classification (NCBI taxonomy): domain Eukaryota; kingdom Metazoa; phylum Chordata; class Mammalia; order Rodentia; family Cricetidae; genus Phyllotis; species Phyllotis vaccarum. The sequence continues at coordinate 62,954,708 of JARWLC010000009.1, forward strand.
ACACACCCAAAACCACATTGTCAGATCTTGCCTTTTGATTATAAGACACATATCCCTCTAAAGCCCCGATTTCTCCCTTTTCAGAAGAATCATCATTGGGGAATAGAGACCTGTTTGTTGGACTATTGTGAGGGTTAAATGGGAAATGGAATTATACATTGATAGGCTTGTGAGGATTTCCTCTGTAACATGTCTGAAACAGCTCATGGTGTCACATGTGTGTGAATCTTCATCATGCCATTGGTTAATGTTTGGTAATTCATGGTCCTGAGAGCTGTGTCTATGTGCCAGATAAACAGCCTGTCTGCTGAGAGGAAATGTGTAATCATTTGATGTTAGATAAGGGTGATTGGTATTGAGAACAAAAGCAGGGGACAAATAATCAAAGTCTCTGCTATAAGCTTTCCTCTGTTTTCAGTACTTGGTGTCTAGAGTTAATGAAGTAAAGATGGATTATAGAACCATGCAATACAAAATCAGAAATATTCAGCAAGACACCTACTTGTTATTAAATGATTCTAATTACAGTTTAACCTTTACATATTCAGATCCCAGTTAGAATACAAATTTATTATTTAAATACAAAATTCTCATATTTAAAAAGTGTATGTAAAGTGCTATGTCTTAGTAGATAATATGATTGTCCATAAGTAGGAATAACTGTATCTTGATCCCAGCACCTATTTTAAAAGCTGCATATGGGATGCATGTTTATAATCTCATCATTTGAAGAGGGGGCTGTTAGTGGGAGCCCTGAGACTCTCTGGGTCATCAAATGGAGAGGCTAAAGGTTCAGTTATAGACCTGTCCTAAAAAGAAGTTGGACAAAGAATGAGGAATAATCCTCTTATGGACCTCTGACCTCCCTACGAGCAATCATATTAGCATAGTTTTATGCAAAAAAAAAAAAAAAGAGCTTTGGTCCTATTTTCTGAGTTTGTTGAGTTAGTTCTACAAGGTGGTTTCCTTACAGTTGATTTCTTTATTTCAATTCTTTTTGGTACCTGACTTTTCCCCTTTGCATTTTACTTTGTTGGACGGGAGGCCAATAACCTTTGGAATCTGTTAGGGTGGTTTATAACTTAAATACTGATTTTCTTTTCTTCGCAACTATAGGACATTAATTGGCAAGACAGAGTATCCCTTGTCTTTCAGTTACAATTCTTGTCTGTAGACTTCTCAAAAATACACTCTTAATGGTTAGTTTTTTTGTTTTGTTTTGTAAACATGCAGAGGGAAATGCAGAAGTGACCCCTTTACAGCTTGATCGCTGACATGATCTTGCAAGTGGATCTGTTTGTTGTTATTTTTCCAAGTAGTTGTGTAGATTTAACTTGACAAAGTTACAGCCTTCTTGAGTCACATGTGCTGTGATTGTCCCTGAGAAGTCCTAGCTAACTGCCCTTATACACTTTTCCACAAATACTAAGCATAGGCAAATCCATTTGAGTGGAGTTTTACTGGACTCCAGTGATAGAAGTGGACCTGATTGTGCTCATTTATCTTCAGATAAACCAGGAAATGTACAGGCTCTGGTAAAGTCACTTTTGTTTCAATTAATACATTGAGTTTTATATTTTGTTGAAATTGTGGGAATTAACATTGGCACGCAGGACCATGCTTCTCTCCTGAATATGCCCTTTTGGTTTTTCACTATCTTGAAGCCAATTCCTATGCAACTTTTATATTTTTATTTTTCAGTTAATAAAAAATGCTATCATCCAACTTGGGGACTGGAGAGATAGCTCAGCAGTATAGGATATTTGTTACTGCTATGAGCAGTGGGGAGAGTGAATCGTAGCATCTGCTCAACAAGCTGGCTTTAGGGAATTACTTTACCTCAAAGGAATAGGATGACACTGATAAAGATGACACCTGGTACCTTCACCAGAAACACAGATGTGATCATTTTAGAGAAAGAAATAAAGCAATAGACATTTATGAATGAAAAAATGAGGTTTTATATTAACACAGTATATTTCATATATATATAATTATGTGATTAGTTGGAGTGTTGATAGAATATTAGGTACAATATCTGAATAAATATATATTTTCAATTATAGCTTTTTCTTTGTAGGTTTTATTTTCTCCAGTGCTAGAGATGGACCCCAGGACCTCATATTTGTGACAGAAGTGCTTTTCTATCAAAGTGGACACCCAGCCTCTAATACTTTGGTTTTGTTTTGTATTTATATGCTTTTCACGTTTAAAATTGTGTGTGTCTGTGTGAATGTATGTTTTACATGTAAGTGTGTTCAGGTGCATGTGTAGAGCCCAGAGATTGACACTTTCTTCTTCCTCACCATTGTGTATCTTACTTTTTGAGACACGGTGTCTTACCAAACCTCCAGCTCACAGGTTCTTCCAAGCTGGCTATGCAACCCAGCGTTCTTGCTGCCAATACCTTCCCAGTGGTAGAAGTATAAGTGTGTACTGCTACCCAATATTCTACATGAATGCTGGGGATCTGAGCTTAGGTTCTTATACTTGCCTGGTAAGAACATTACTGAGACATTGTTACCAACATAGTTATAGATTTTACATAGAACTGTTGTTATCAATTGAAGGATGTTGGGGCTTTACTGAACAGTGAGACATGGATGACACATTCCAGTTAGCCAAAAACTTATCTCTGAAATGTATTACTATTTATGAACACCTATTTAAAGTTAAATTAGTGTTTAGAAATTCCCTATCAGCCAATGAAGATAATGCTTGCATTGGCATGGCCATCAGGGCCTGTAGCCAAAAGTTTCTGGCCCTACCTAGCCCCAAGGTCTGGACACACTTGCAGCTGCTTAGTCACAAATAATGACACAAAGGCTGGTATTAATTGCAAACTGTTTAGACAAAGGCTCAGGCTACCACCAATTAGCTCTTATAACTTAATTTAACCCATCTGTATTATTCTGTATATTTCCACGTGGCTAGTGGCTTACCTGTACTTTCACATCTTGCTCCTTAGGCAGTTGGATTGTGTCTCCCTTTGACTCTCCCCTCTTTCTTTTCTCTGCTTGGATTTCCCACCTGCTTCGAAGCTGTCTTACCATAGGCAAAAACAGTTTCTTTATTAACCAGTAATAAAGCATATTCAAAGTGTACAAAAAGACATCCCGCTTCAGGGGCCCTTACCATGTACCCCATATTCAAGGAGTCTTCATAACAATCATTTAATTTTATTGTACATAACACTGAGGAATGATATCCACAGTATAGAGTGAGAGTATTTTGTCTCCAGACTCCATTAAATTTAATTTTTCAAATATAGGTAACTTAAGAGCATTAAAGTTTATTTATAAAGTTTTTTGTGCATATGTGTGTAATCTGAAGTTATGAATGTTGCCTCAAAGTCTGTGAGTTTTATTTGTTTTTTAGTTAGCATACAAAGTAACAGGTTTCATTTTGCTGTTTTCATACATATTTTGTCTTGGTTGATCCTTCCTATTCAAAATCCCTCCCCTTCCCTAAACTCTTTGAACCTTGATCTCCTTTGTACTTCCTGATTTCAAGTATTGTTTTACCACTTTCCACTTCCTCAGAACGTTTCCTTCATCATTATGATACCTTTATAGCTTCTTGGTTTGCCTGTATGTGATGGTCAAAACTAGAATTTGCAAATATATATGGAATAGTCATCTTTCTGAATATTTGTTATCTTACTCAATGTAGTAATTTCAAGATCTATTTGTGTTATAAAGATATTTCTTTTTATAGTTGAATAAAAATCTATCATATGTCCATCTTTTGATGAGTAACTACTATCATTCCATTTCATTGCTCCTGGGAATAGTGCAGCAGTGAAAATGAATATGCAAATATCTCTCTGGTAGGACAGAGAGTCTTTGGGTTCATGCCAAAGAGTGGTAACGTGTGTCTTATGGTAGTTTTACCTTTTGTTTTGAGAAAACCTTCACATTGATGTCCATAGATGAATTCCTCTTTCCCCACACAATCTCAACCTGTTGTTATGTTTTTAATCCTAGCCATTCTGACAAGAGTGAGATTTATCTTGCATTTCACCAGTTAAGATCATGAAACACTTTTAACAAATTGATACATCTTGAATTGATTATTATTCAAGGTGAGAGATGGAGATATATTTTCATACTTCTGCAGGTGCATATATTGATTTGCCAATACTACTTGTTCAGTCTTTTTATCTTTTATCTAGTGTGCCGTTTTGACATTTTTGTCAAAATATATATTTGTGGGTTTGTTTGTGGGTTTTATATTTGGTTTAATTGTTCTACATGTCTATTTTAATGTTGTTACTATGATGTATATGTCACCATGGCTCTGTAGTGTAGTTTGAGATGACCTTTTCAATACATCCCGAAGTTTTTGGTTAGAATTGGTTTCCCTGTCTATGGTCTTTTGTGTTACCATTTGAATCTGAAATTGTTTTCTAGTTCTGTGATGAATGTCATTAGAATTTAATGAGAATGTCATTCAGTCTACAAGTAACTATAGTAAAATGGTTGTTTTTATAGTATATTAATTCTGCCAACCCAGGCTCATGTAAAGTCTGTTCAATATTTTTGTCTAGTGCCTTCTTAAAAAACATTAAAAGTTGTTTTTTTGTTCAGATTTATTAGTTTATAAATAAATGGCAAGATATTTTATGCACATTAGTCAGTAACATGGTATATTAGTGTAATAATATATTGTCAAATGATTGATAGCCTGAAGAACCTTCACATGGTGTAAAACAAGAGAAAAACAATATCCTTCAAGTCTCCTTGATGAGATCAATAACAGGAGTCCTTCAGGTGTCTCTCATGAAGGCTCCAGTTGTGACGGACTCATCTCCCAATACTACAGCACTAGGGACTGACACATATGAACTTGGAAATAACACAAGTTCCAGACTATAGCAGAGATTTTTTTAAAAACTGATTTTTTTGTTATTTGTTATTTGAGTTTTTCATATATTTACAACATTAACACTTTTATAGGTACATAATTTGCAAATATTTTTCTTTCATTGTATAGGCTACTTCTTCAGTGTGTTCATGGCTTCCTTTTCTTTGAGAAAATTTATATCAGTTGCAACCATCTTTTTATTGTTTTGATTTTGTTTTTTGTTTTTGAGATCATATCTAGAAAGTTATCACTCATTGTTAAGATTTTTACAGAATTTTCAGGCTGTGTAAGTCTTTCATTCAAGTTGAATTGATGTTTTAAGACAGGAGTGGTCCAACTTTTTTGTGTTGTTTGTATCTGATTTACTATTTACTACTTATTGAAATGATTATCTTTTTCTTGTGTACATTCTTGGCACATTTATTGAAGACAGATTTATCACAATTCATGGATTATGTTCAGGACATCTTGTTCCATTGATCTATCTGTATGTGTCACTATCAGGCTATTTTTATTGCTGTAGTCTTTGAGGATAGTTTGAAATCAAATTCAGTTTTTAATCGATTGCACTGGCATGTCAATAACCTCTTGAGGTTCCATAATTTTTTATGATTATATGAATACCATTGGGATTTTATAGAAATTACATTAAAACCATAGGTCATTTTGAGTGGTAAGGATACTTTAACAATATTAATTATTTTAGTCATGAACATCAAGATATTCTCCCTTTTACTGGTATCTTCAGTTTTCTTTGTCAATTGTTGCTTAAGCTGTGTATGGTAGCTGATGCCTGTATTCTTAGCATTTGGGAGTCAGTGGCAGCTTTGTCATGAGTTTAATGTGAATCTGGGATAAATTGTGAGTTCCAGTTAAGATTTAGCTGTAGAGTAGGAAACTGTCTCATAAATGAAAACATTTTACAGTTTTTATGCATGAAACATTAAAGTCCTTTATTAAATATTTATTTTATTTTTGACACTATTTAAATGGCATTTATAAATGGGAGGATAGTTTATTATACATAGAAATGCAACTTGTTTTTAATGTTATCTTTTCTCTTTCATCTTTCCTGAATTCATGAACTAACAGCTCTTGGTAAAAACCATACCATCTGCAAACAAAGAGGTCCTTCCTGTGGCCTCTTGCTTCTGCTCATTTTTCACTTCAATCCTAATGATTTTTATAGAATTCTCTTGGAAGTGGTTTAGACATGAGTTTATACAGGGTTCTTTTTATGTCATAGAAACTTCTTTGTCCTTCAACCATTGTTGACTGTTTTGCATTTGTCTATATTATTCATCTGTAAGGCTTTTTATTTGAAAACTTTCCTTTTTTTATCATGTGTTTGTCACCCCGACACTTTTCTCTCAGAGCCTTTTGTCCTCTATGCCAGGCATTTGACTTATTCTCCCATTTCAGTTGTTTCAAGACATTGTTCATTATAAATCAATTTACCCTCTTGTTGCTTAAAAAATTATTAATTTCCATGTATTTGTGAATTTTTAACTTTTCTCCCATTGACAATTTCATTTTCTTTTTTAAAGATATTTTATTTTAATTTCTGTATGTGCATGCATGTCTTTGTGTGTACATGTGCTTGCAGATGCGAGGAGAAGGCATGGGTTTCCTAGCACCTGGAGTGCCAGACTATTGTTAGCTGCCTGATGTGAGTGTTGGGACATGACTCCAGTATTTTGCAAGAACAGCTAACACATTTAACTACTGAGCTATCCCTTCAGCCTTTCCTGTTGATAATGTCTAATTACACATCAACATGAAGAAAAAAAAAATTAAGTTCTGTAGGGTCTGAGTCTTGTTTCATGGTTAGACACACATTCATTCCTGAAGGCTATTGCAGGTGCATGAGAGGGATGTACATTCTGTTGCCATGGAGGTTCACCGGCTTGCTTGTATCTGTTCTTTGACCTAAAGTGTCACTCAAGTGTACTATGTCTTCACTTTGTTCATGTTTGAAAGAAAGGTGCTAATTTTTCCATTGATATTTTATTCTGAGCCCTCTACTTATGCAAGTTTTACATTCATAGATTGAACAACAATAAATAAAACACATATAAATAAAATTGTGTTTGAGTCAAACATATGGAACCCATCTTGTCATCATTTCATGGAACAGCTCAGCATGTCAATGATTTGCCAAGCATTTAGCTTTTATTTTATCTTTTGGTGAACTTTCTTTTTTTCAACCTAACCAGTTGCCTCACCCTCCTCTCTTCCTAGCATATTCTTTTAATCTCCTCTCTTTCCCCACCCCCTGTCTACTTTTCCTTTTCCATTTCTTTTCAGAAAAAAGTAGGCCACGTTTTGAGACACGGTCTTACTGTGTACACTTGCTGGCCTGAAACTTGCTATGTAGATGAGGCTGCCCTTGAACTCTTAGGGATATACCTATGTTTTCTCCCAAAGACATGTACCATACACTTCCTATTTGTCTGTATAAAGCAGTGTAAATGATTTATAGGTGATTTTAAGCATCTAGGTATATATTTGTTTGTAATATGCAAATACAATGTCATTTCACATGGGTTATCTGAGCTGCTATAGATTTGGTACCTGTGAAGGTGCTAGACCCAATTCTCTGTCAAATGAAAAGATGGTTCTGTTGCTGTCTGTCATGCTCTTTAGTTATATTGATACTTGCTTTAAATATTTAGGTACTGTGTTGAGTATGTGTATGTAGGGATTTAATAAAGTTTCAGAAGTTTTGGAGATATCAGAGGGAATCTACCCACAGTCTATGTGGGGGGTTAGTAAAAGCTCCAGAAGTCCCAGAGCTCTAACCACAGTCAGTCTAGGAAAATCAGAGTGGTGATTCAAACCTTTAATCCCAGCACAGGGAGTGGTGACCTACACCCTTAATCCTAACTGAGTCAAGGTCACTTCAGATTATAGAAGGAATTCCAGGCTCCCAAGCAGGTGTAGTGGGGCCATGCCTTAATTACCAAAAGAGTACTTAAGACAGGATTCAAACACAGAGAAATCCATTCCAAGGGAATCAAGGCTGAGGAAGCTGGAAGACAACTGGGTAAGATTTGACTGTGGTGTTTATTCCCTCTAGTATCTCCAACTTCTTCAGAGATCTATCCCCGAGTCTCATTCTTTCGTGTGACATATGTATACTTAAAATTATTATATCTTTTTGATAATTAATTCTTCTATAATATTATATTAATTTTTATTTTTTGTGGCAATTCTATTGTGTCTGATACAAATATAGCCACCCACCTCCTTTTGGTTATCAGTGGCATATATTTAGACATATTTATTTTTAGTCTACATGCATTTTATACTTAAAAAAATCTTTCATGGATAGATACCTTACATAAGGAATCTATCTTTGTTTACCATTTACCCCTCTATGTTTCTAGATTGGAAAACTTACTACATTTTCATTTAAAATAATTCTTTATGAATAAGGATTTACTGTGGATCTGTGCATTTCTTTAAGACTGTTATATAGTACAAAGTACCTTCCTCATAAGCCATATTCATTTATGATAATTTTTGAAGTCACATTTCTGTCATCTGTCTGTCTGCTATGGACTTTTTCTGTACACCTTACACCTCATAGTTATACTCATTTAAGCTTATTAGAGCTCAATTGATCACATTTTTTAAAACAAAGTATGGCTGAATGGGAGGGGAGGGCAACTATTGGGGTCAAATGACCACTTCTCTCTCCTTCAACCATGCATAGAATCTGCTTCTCTAAGCGTTGTATATGAATATGAGGAATAGTTGGAACATGTAACATGGTAACATTAAATTTCATTCCTACCTTACTCCTATTTATGTGCCCCACCCACATGGTACTCTCTTACACTGGTACCATAGTCTTGTTTAAACTAGTAGAGTTTTCCATGAGGAGATGATTCTGGGCAGTCTTCTTTCTTTTCCTTGGTGATATCACTTTTGAGAGTCATATGAGTTTTAGTTTGGAAGAGATCACAAAGGAATATGGACTATATAGATGCTTAAGAAACAAAGGATGTATGTGAACATTTTCTATGGGTTTTCACTTCCTATGCTTCAGCAGCTTCTGTGGGCACTGTGCCTTTCCGTGGGGTGGACTACCTCTTATGATATCAATTTTCCTTAATTGCTTATAGTATTTGGGTAGGTATGCCTCCGGTAAGTTCCCCATTTATAGTTATTTGGGTAGGGTTGCCTCCTTGTAGGTCCTCCATCTATAGTTATTTGGGTAGGTTGCTTCCTGGTAGGTTCCCCATCTATAGTTATTTGGGTAGGTGTGCCTCCTGGTATGTTCCCAATGTATAGTTATTTGGGTAGGTTGCCTCCTGGTAGGTTCCCCATCTATAGCTATTTGGGTAGGTATGCCTCCTGGTAGGTTCCCAATGTATAATTATTTGGATTGGGTTGCTTTCTGGTAGGTTCCCTGTCTTCTTTGGCATGTTCGTTGATATCTTCCTCAATCTGCCCATGTTTGGGCAGCCATGTTGGTGAGATTTAATAAGTACAGCTTCTGATGTTACTGGGAGACACAATCTCACAGCAAACACCCTGATTCTCTGACTATTATAGTCTTTCCTCCTCTTCTTCTTTAACGTTCTCTTAGGATTGTGTAAGATGTATTTACTGGGACTAGGCTCTACAACTCTGCATTTTGATTGGCAGTGGGTTTTTTCAATGAGGAGTGAAGACTACATTTATCTGTGAGTGTAAACACACATGTTTATATTGTTGTCAGGAATTATGCTGGTATAGTAAATCAGTGGTTGTATATTCTCCTCCAATAACTTTGATTTCACTAGCGTTGAGTAATTGGGTTTCCAGAGAGACATAGTCTCTCTCATTGGCCAGGTCATAAACCCCATTAGAAAGTGTTTGCATGACTTTTTCTAAGAGTCAATGGGGAACCCTGAGTGAGGCAAACTGACAGCAATGTCAAGCTCAGAAAACATGAGCTTTTCAATGTTGGATTTCAGAGTGCACTGCTTCTTCCAACCATACTCCTTTTGTGCCAAGGGGTGGCAAAAATGACCTCCACATGAGCAAGGGAACTGACACTCGTATTCTCTCAGTGGTATATTGACTACACATTTCCTTCTTCTATATCATAACCTGAAATATATCAGTGTTTGTAGCAGCCAAGCACATACCTAAGAAATCATCCTACATGTTTGCATCTAATTTATAACTAAGTTGTTCTTTCTACTGATATCATCATCTGTTTAGTGACAATTGTAGAATACTTGGAAAAAACCGAGTGCCTGTGTTATACTTCCTAGTAATACTGTCTGAGTCAGTACTAGCTTTCATAGGAGAAGCTTAAAAATCTATATTTTTACACCACAGAGTTATCTGCTCCACTGAGAGAAACACTTTTATAAAAAATGTAATATTAAGCAAATCATCACAACAGGAATATAGATCGCCACCTTTAATCAAGATCATATTTCTGAACATAAAATTTTGTACAGAGTGTAAGAAATACTGTTCTGGCAGTGTGAGCTTTTCTAGACATAAATTATGAAAGTTGCATAAAATGAATGAGCTACATGGCCCAAGCTTATTCCCAAGTGTGTCATTTTTTGTGGAGAGAATGATTGACTGCTGCAATATATACATGAATTTAACTTTTATTACCTTAAAACATTCTAAAGCAATAATGGAGAAATGATCAGTATACAAAATCCAAAGTTCATTGCCTCCCATTGAGGCTAAATTTTAAAATGTATAAGTAAAATGAGCCAAATTTGATCTTGCTATGAGTATGTTTAAAGAACAATATTCAATAATGCTTAAAATCCTCAAGAATCTCTGTATATTGTAATTATTTTCCTAAAAGAAATGCAGAAGCAAAAAGCACATATCTACCCAGATGCAGCCAAAGCTTTGTCCTTCACATGGCATCACTGGCTGTTATTAAAAGTCACTTGATGAAGCTGGATAGATATTTCTTGAAATGATGCATGGTTTGCCGTGCATGCCTTCATTGTGCTTACTGCCATTATGGAATAACGCGTCTCATTGGGAAAGACAGTGATTATTTCTGTAAAATCTTGCTCAGTCAGCTCCTATAATAACACTGATATTTTGTGAATCATTTCAGATTTCAGAGAGCTATGCCTTCCTACCAAGAGAAGCGGTGACACGGTTTCTAATGAGCTGTTCCGAGTGTCAGAAAAGAATGCACTTGAACCCAGATGGAACTGATCACAAAGGTAGCCACAGTGCCCAGTAGTGAGATTTGAAGTACTTTATCTTCATAATGTCAATTTGTACCTTATATTTTATAAAAATGTGGAAAACTGAAATAATCAACAAGTCCTATCATCTCAGTTATTCATGATGTAGATTCTGAATATCCACTTACAAAGCAACTCAGGATCCACACCTAGAAGGAAGTTTCAATTGTATAAATATTTTTTATATTACTGTTTTAATTTCCATCAATTAATTTCATGGTATTTTAGGTATACTCAGCAGAAAGTTCAACACTATAAATAAGCTTCCCTGTCTTTAGAATTCTTAGTTCCAGAAATCATAGATTACATGAATGCTTTCAATTTAGATTTTTGTATAAACGAAGTTTTGATTTTTCATTCCTTATAATTATACAGATTAATTTACAAAGTACTAAAGTATCTCAATTATCAGATTAGTCTAGTAGGTAGGCACATTTAAGCTCTTTCCATGTGGTAGAAGTGAGACTAGCTCCTAAAACTGACAATTAAAACTAACTTCTTTCAAATCCCAGGAATATATAAATATATATAAGCCACTCTTCACTGAAAGATTTTTTAAAGTGCTTAATCAACATTTTAGTTCAGCATATTAGTTTTATTTATTGTTATTCAGGATATTCAGTAAGAAATAGTGGATTTATCCAGTCTGTTAAGGCCAACATAGTTTGTAGAAATTTGCATGTTGTATTTTGATCAATGCATCTACAGTGCTTTTGTGTGCTTTAATCATTAATGTGCTGAAGATTATATTTTAATTAGACACACTTATTCACTCTGAAGGTGTTGCTGGAATACAGTGTCACATTCATCATGGATTTAAAATGTTCTGTTACAGATAATGGAAAGCCTCCTACACTGGTGACCAGCATGATTGACTACAACATGCCAATCACCATGGCATACATGAAGCACATGAAACTGCAGCTGCTAAACTCACAGCAAGATGAGGTAAAGCAGAACATCTGTGATTACATCATCCATGGGACAAAGCTGCAGACACATGACTATGGGGTTCAACATGATGTCACTTGAAGGCTGTAATTTATATTGTTAATGAAAAGAAATATCACCAGGACCTCAAGGATTTGAAAAGCATACAAAGGTGCCACAGCATGGGTGCAGAGTCCTTGGATGAACTCCTCTTCTTTAGTGTTATCTGAAAAAGATTCCTTTTTCTTACTAAGTTGACAGTGGGGTGGTTTTGGCAAAGAGCGAGAAAGTCTTCAGCATCCTTACCCAGAGACCAGCCAATGACAGAGAATTTCTAAAACTGACTTCTCTGAGAAGCTGAAGATCAACTTAAGATAATTTCTAGTGTAACAATTTCCCTATTGGTCACATCTGTATCTTTTAAAGTCATTTTCCCATGAATTATTATTTAATAATGTTTCGTTTATACATCTGAATTTTTGAGAAGAAATTTGTTGCAATTCTTTCTAATTATACATATTTTCATGTTTCAGATTATTATACCTTATTTGAACCTAGTAATGTACTGTCATATACCATGTCATTTGTATGACAATACACACACATATTTGTCATACACAATGTGTGTGCATTGATATTCTCTAGAGAGAGAGAGAAACAGTGACAAGGAGATTACATGTGTTTCTGTGTATGTTTATATATGTGTAAATGTGTGTTTGTGTATGAGTTTGTGTGTACCTCTGAGGTTTCGAGTTTACATGCATGTCTGTCTATGTGCATTTTTGTGTGTATTTATGTGTGTGTAAGCTACTTGTATTCTTCGTAAAGAAACAAAGGCAGTCAACACACTGCATGGAATTAGTAAATTCTCATTAACTAGTGTTCACCACTAATTAGTATAAACATTAATATTATCTGTGCTGGAAATAGACCTACAGGCTAATAAGTTCCCTCCTTGAATGATCCCTGTAACAGGACATGTGGTAAATATTTACTTTCAAAATATTAGATTATTTGTAAAAGCGTGATCAAAGGCTACTAAAATTACTTTTTGGCTATTTTAGTCATAAAATTTAAATGCATATTTTTGCTTTTCTTTGTAGTTGACAATGTTTTAATCTTGAAACTGTAACATTATTTTACCTGCATAGATTTAAGTTTCACCGTCTAAGAGTATCTAATATTTAAGGCAATATAGCATTAAATATTACCAGATGGCTAATAATACATGATTGAATTAACAGTAATAAGGTCATTATACCAAAGATCTCCAAAGCCAGATTTTAAAATGTGTCTATTACTGAGGAAGAAACAACTGACCATTCACTAAAAGCATCATCATTACAGAATTAGAAATAAAGTCTCATAGAAAAGTCAGAGTTGTCAGATTATTTGTAGGAACCTAATTTGGATGTCAATAAGCTTATTTCTATCCTCAAATTATGATTAGCTTTGTGCCATACACACAACCCACATTCTGAGTCCTTCTCACTCTAAATCATAATACATGTTTGTACTGAAAAGCAGAGCCTTTAAAATTATAATTAGGGAAATTATCCTTGTCATCACAGTTTGAAATTATTAAATTAGATGCATACTGTTTTAAAATATTCAAAGAAATTACTTGTTATTAGAGTATTTTACAAAATTTTAGCAAACTAACTACTACAGATTTGGGAAGTTGCATAAGATAAGCCATACTGAATTTAAATTCAAATGAGGTGAATCTTGATTATAAGTTGTATTTAAATTTAAATAAAAATTAATTCTGTTGAATATATTTATTTACTAGGTACATTTTAGGCACTCTTAGAAATAAATGAACAAAAATCCTGTACATCTGAAGCATGCCTTCTAGTGAGAGGAAAAGAGAATAAACAGTAAGCTCAGGCAAAAGGATGCTTAAATTCTATTGAAAGAAGAAAGGAAGACGAAAAAGGAATCTATTCATAATCCTGCATGTGAAGCCCTGGGTTCAACAGCACGTACCCTGAAAGTGAATAAATGAATAGTTAGATTTATAAGGAGATGGATGACTGACTTCTTTTGAGCGAAATTGAAAAAAATGAAGCATGTTGTTAGTTACATTTTATTACTGTGATCGGACACCATGCTAAAGCAAGTTACAGAAGAAAGTTCTTTTTGGAGTTCCAGAGGATTAGAATCTGTGGTGGCAGAGTGAGTCAAACAGTGAACAGGAAGCTCAGGTTCCCATCGTGAACTGCAAACACCAAGCAGAGAGTGGAGAAATGGCATGTGGCTTCAAAACCTAAAACTTTTCACCCAACTACATACTTCCACTAAGTCATACTTCCTAACCTACCAGAATAGTGCCAGCAACTGGGAGCTATGTATTCAAATAGCAGAGTCTATGGAAGGATTTTGATTCAATCTAACACAATCTACTTCTTGGTCCCATCTAGTCTAACACCAAAAGTCCCTATAGCTTTTTAGTCATATGACTCTTTAAAAGCCCAAAGTCTCTTCTGTGACTCAAGGAAACTCTTAACTGAAAGATACCATAAAACAGCAACAAAAAAGCTAATTACTTCCTAGATGCAATGATTCAGAATATATATTGCCAGAAGTGAGGAATCTGAACATAGTGATGGAATCTTGGACCAAAGTCAAGTGGGACTTGGGAGGTAAAATAATAAATTCTGTAGCTCCATGCACAGCGTTTACAGACTTAAATGGTTCTACCTTCTGCCTTCTGCCTTTGTTGCTTGCAATATGTTTTTTTTTTTTTTTTTTTTTTTTAATTCTTGGTCTGGGAACGTTTGCTTTAGAATGGACCACAGACAATAGGTCTTGGATAGTCAAGAGTGAATGATGATGGAGCTTATAGAAATATTCCCATTTTCTTCCAATTCCTTAGTGATAAAGAAAGAAAGAGTAAGGTTGTTGAAGAAGTTGGCAGTAGTTTAAGAAACAAAACAGACAAGTTGACATTTAGATGTTGAAGAGTAAGGTCATATGATTCATAGTCAGATAGTTACATTATATAAGATAATTGAAATGAATGCTCATGATTTTGTTCATCTGTGTTAGGGCATGGGTAGAGTGAGGGAAAACTGAAATCAGTTAAGTATTATAAAAGATGAGATCATATACAAGGGCTTCAGTCATGTTATGAAAATCTTGGTCAATGGTGAGCTGGTGATGTAGAGGTAGGTCACTTAAAAGGTGTTAGAAAGATTGATCATAAACTTTGGTAAAATGTGAAGCTAGTTGGAATATTAAAGGAAGTATTGTAGAAAATTTGAGATGCCATGTAAACTTAGATTTTTCAAATGGATACTTCCAATCCATTTGTCACATAGATGATCCTGATTAAACTCTGTGGGTCATGAGACAAAACCCAAAGTCATGGAGATGAAAGGAATGTGATGAAGGGGAGGAGCTTAGAAGGGGATAACAGAGAGTTAGGACAGACAGAGAATAATCAGAATATATTATATACATGTATAGAACTGTCAGTCAATAAAATTGAACAGTAAAACTTTTTAGTAAGACATTATACATTTGTAGTTGTTGATGACGAAATATGGTAAAGGATTTTGGGAACAACCTGACTTTAAAGACAGGGGAGTAAGATCATTGCATAAACCATTAGGAAAGTCAAGAGCAAATAACAGAAAGAGCCATGGGTTCTATATGAGCGCTGTTAGAGTATGATGAAGGAAAAATATGAGATAATGAAAGGACTGAGCTGCAGACAGAAGCATGGTTGCCTCAGGCTGAGGGTAAGGTTCTTTGTTACCGATTTGTTAGATGTTTTATAAATGGCTCCCTACATTTAAAATGAAAGCCATGGGTGAATGATAACAGGGCGCCTCTTCTATGAGCTACGTATGTACCATCTGAATTAATAATTACCATTACCATCATGCAGTTGGGAAACCTAGGCTTACCACTGACAAACCAGATAAGCTGCTCAAACCAGAATTTATCTGATATTAGAGCCCAATGTCTGCCTCATTTATAACTCATGGTTTTTAACTTTTATATTTATTAAAAAAACAGTTAATATATGATATGATCTGACTTAGAGAAGAAGAAATAAAAGTAAATTTTGGGTACTGATTGCTATATACAGTCCTTGAAAGTTAGTGGATTGCCACAATTTATTATTTATTACTCTGTGGATGAAAAACAGAGTGGACGTCTCTAGGAATTCTTTCTGTTACTCAACCATTCATTTACAATATCAGCAGATGTACTAGGCCAGATGATACAACTCATTTCATTCAATGTCTAGGTCAAAAAAAATCCCCATAATTCTTAATAAATGAAAAATGAATGCATAGCTTCATGATGCTTCTTTCTTGTAATCTTTTTAATGGTTTATTATTTGAAATTTTTATATGTGCACATAGTGCATTTGATCATGTCCATCTCCTATCCCTACAGTTTCCTCCAGGCATTCCTCTGCCTGCTTTTCTCTTAGTTAGCATTTCTATTTCTGTGAAGAGACACTATGACTCTTATAAAGGAAATTTTTATAAAAAAAAATATTTCACTGGGCCTCCTAATAATGCTATCCCTATGGACCAGGCATTCAAATGCATGACTCTATAGTGTCCATACTTATTCAAACTATCATACCTCTAATTTCATATCCTCTGTTTTAACCAACTGAGTTCATTTAGTGCTGTCAGTATGCACATAAGTGTTGGCCGTTTGCTGGAGCATGGACAGTCTACCCAGGACCACATGCTAGACTCCCTTTCAGTGAACGTGCTCTCTATATATAGCCAGACTAGGCACACTCACACATATGGCTCTCAAGAGAGCTCGGTAATTTTTAAAATCAACAGAACATGAGAAAGTTTTATGATACTATGAACACAGCCTGATCCCACCCCTAGAGGCTCCACGTATTGCCCATGCCAATCCAGTCACCTACCTTTGGAGGGCCTAGCTGCTTTTCTTAATGATTCCTCCAGTAGCTGTTCTTGATTCAGTGAGCTCCCCCAGAACTCCAGCTAGCCATCTCTGTGGGACTCCTCATAATCCCTATCTCCCTGCTCATATAGACCCCTCTCTCCAGCTGCATCTGGAGCTCGACCCAGTGCTCAGCCATGGATCTCTGCCTCTGCCTCCATTATTGTTGGATATAGGTTCTGTGATGACGCTTAAGGTGGTTATTCATTTGATTATAGGAGAAATCCTGTTTAGGCACCCCCTCCACTATTGGTTGGAGACCTAGACAGGAACATCCTGTGAGTTCTTGGAGGTTTCCCTAGCGCCCAGCTTCTTTCCAACTCACATTGGCTTCCTGTATCAAGATATCCACCTCTTTTTTCTCCTTCTTTGTTGCTCCTCTCATTCAACCATCTCCTTTCATGATTTATTCCCACCTCTTCTTAGTCACTACCAGTTATTGATCCCAATTTGCTAAGGAGATCTCTATTTTCTTTTACTAGAGGGATTCCTGGATGTCTCCCTTAGGCTCCTTCTGATCCCACATTGTTCAGGGGTTGTGTTTTGCAGCTTGAGTATCTTTGTGTTTGTCTAAAATCCACTTATGAGTGAGTATATCCCATGCCTATCTTTCTGGGCAGTGATACTTCTCTCAGAAGGGTGTTCTCCAAGTCCATCCATTTGCCTGAAAATTTTAGGATTTTTTTTTCTGCTGATTAGTATGTACCACAGTATGTTAATCCAGTCTTCAGTTGAGGGACATCTAGGTTGTTTTTACGTTCTTATTATTACAGATAATACTTCTATGAACATAGTTGAGCTAATGCCATTGGGGTACGAATGTGCATCCTTTGGGTATATGCTCAATAGTGGTATTGCTGGATCCTTAGCAAGATTGATTCCCAGTTTTCCAAGGAATAGCCACACTGTATTTCAAAGTGGCTGTAAAAGTTTACACTCCCACCAACAATGGAGGAGTGTTCCCCTTGTTCTGCATCCTCTTCAGCATAGGCTGTCATCTGTGTTTTTGATCTTATCCATTCTGGCATGTGTAAAGTGGTACCTCAAAGTTGTTTTGATTTGCATTTCTCTGATGACTAAAGATGTTGAGAAAAATTTTAAGTACTCTTCAGCCATTTGTAATTCTTCTGTTGAGAATTCTCTTTTTAGCTCTGAACCCCATTTTTTAATTGGGTTATTTAGGTTTGTGGGCTCTAGTTTTTTGAGTTCTCTCTATGTTTTAGAAATCAGTTCTCTGTCAGATGTAGGGTTGGTGAAGATTTTTTCCCATTCTATAGGCTGTAGTTTTATCTTATTGACTGTGTCCTTTTCTTTACAGAAGCTTCTCAGTTTCAGGAGGTCCTATTTATTAGTTGCTGTTCTTAGTGTCTGTGCTAATGGTGTTATGACATAAAGAAAAATTGCCAAACTCTCTTTATGAGGACACAATCTCCCTAATACCTAAGCCACTCAAAGATACAACAAAGAAAGACATTTATAGACCAATCTCCCTCATGAACACTGATGCCAAAATACTCAATAAAATTCTGGCAAACTGAATCTAACAACATATAAAAAAAAAATCATCCACCATTATCGAGTAGGTTTCATCCCAGAGATGCAGGCATGACTCAACACACAAATCTGAATATCATCTACCATATAAACAAACTGAAAGAAAAAAAAAAAACACATGGTCATCTCATTAGATATTGAAAAAGCCTTTGACAAAATCCAACACTCCTTCATGATAAAAGTACTGGAGAGATCAGAAATATAGGGAAAATATTTAAATAAAATAAAGTTGATATACAGCAAGCTGGAAGCCAACATCAAACTAAACAGAGAAACACTCAAAACAATCCTACTAAAATCAGGAACAAGACAAGGCTGTCCTCTTTCTCCTTATCTATTCAATATAGCTCTTGAAGTTTTAGCTAAAACAATAAGAGAACAAAAGGATATTAAGGGATACAAGTTGGAAAGGAAGAAGTCAAACTATCTCTATTTGCAGATGATATGATCATATATATAAGTCACCCCCAAAATTCTACCAGGGAACTCCTACAGCTAATAAACACCTTCAGAAGAGTATCAGTGTACAAGATTAACTCAAAAAAAAAATCAATAGCCCTCCTATACAATGAGGATAAAGAGGCTGAAAAGAAATAAGGGAAACATCACCCCTTATAATAGCTGCAAATAGCATTAAATATCTTGCCATAACTCTAACCAAAGAAGCAGCAGATCTGTTTGACAAAAACTTTAAATCACTGAAGAAGGAAATTGAAGAGGATATCAGAAAATGGAAAGATCTCCCATATTCCTGGATAAATAGGATCAACATAGTAAAAATAGCAATCTTAACTAAAACATTTACTAAACAAATTTAGTGCAATCCCCTTTAAAGTCCCAACTCAACTTCATATGGAATAATAGGAAACCCAGGATTACCAAAACAACACTGTTCAATAATAGAAGGCATCACCATCCCTGACTTAAAGATATACTATAGAGCTACTGTAATAAAAACAGTCTGGTACTGCCATAAATACAGACTTGTGGATTAATGGAATTGCATCAAAGACCCCAATATTAACCTACACACCTATGAACACCTGATTTTTGACAAAGAGGCAATTTTTAAAGTCACTTCACAGAACAGAGAACATGACTGTGACTATATCTTGCCCTTCTATAAATGCACACATATTTTACATATATACAAATCCTATAGAAATCATTTTATTCAGTTATATCTCATAAACCATTTGTGTTATCTATAAGAAATGCTTCATCTGGCAAGGTAGTTCAGCAGGTAAAAAGATGTTTATTGCCAACCTTGCTGCTGTGAGTTCAATTCTCAGGATGAATGCACATCATGGAAGGAGGCTATTGACTAATGCAAGCCGTTCTGACCTGCACAATAACTCCAGCAACAAAAATAAATAAATGCTGAAGATTTAAACTATTTATTTATAGAGACAATTTTTAGTCTTGGAAAGGTGGTTCAGTGAATAAAGTACTTTATGCTCATAACCATGAAGTCTGAAGTACCCCAAAATTTAAGAAATAGTTTCTTTGAATAGAAAAAGTTTTTAGTTGTTTAAAAAAAAAAAAGCTAGAAAACCAAGAACATGTTGTAATCAACCGAGAAATTACTTTGAAGTAAAATGACAAACCCCTGGCTTCAGTGAAATTGGAGCTAAATATCCTTGTTTCAAAGAGAAGTTTCCTGATGAGAGGTGATGACTACACTTAGCTGTAATTTAAGGACAAATGTTTATATTGTTGTTAAGGATTATGCTGGGTTAGTATATTATTGGTTGGTTTCAGATTCTCTACCAATATGTATGATGTTCTAGTACTGAGTACTTAGCTATGGTTCCAGTGCCAGGCATGTCTTCCTTCTTGTTAAGTGGGTCCAATTAGGAGCTACTCATTACTGTCATGGTATGAGTGCCACTACTGGGAGCACATTTGGTCATAAGTGTCATTGCGGGGTAGGACCATTGGTTGACCCTCCTCCTTTGGAAGCTTTCAAGGCTTCAGTCCTAAAGAAACTCTACTAAAATTTTTTGAGAATAGGAAAAATAGTCTTCCTTAGTGTAGAGCACACCAATTGATTACTCAATACCAAGTGGTCATCCCTAAAAACATACATGTAAGTAACATTTTACAGATAAAATGGGCTATATTTAAACTTTTTCATGTGTAAACACATACATAACAAAAGATAACGAAAAACAAGGCATGAATTTGAAAAGAGCAGTAAAAGGTGTTTGGGAGAGTTCGGAGAGAGAAAGAGGAAGGAGAAATGTTAGACCTTATGATCTCAAAAATTAAAAGTATACCAGTGTCACACTTGACAGCTTTGCTGAGCTGGCTATTGGTAGACATTTTTGTGACCTGACTTTCAGTGAAAGAGTTTTATACAACATTATGTAGAAGTCCTTTTGTGATTTTACTGTTGTCTACTTATAACATATCTTTGTATTATTTATCTACATGCAATCATCTACATTCTATTAACTGCCTATCATTCATGTATATTCTTATTATCAATCTATCATCTATATATTATATATCATATATCACATCTAGGTACAGTCCATAAATATCTAAATGCCTTTCTGTCTGTCATCTATTATCTACCTTTCTATCTATCTATCTATCTATCTATCTATCTATCTATCTATCTATCTATCTATCTATCTATCTATCTATCCATCTATCTCTCTCTATATATGTATCATCTATCTCTTTATCATTTATATTTATAAAACATGTTAAGAATTCCTTGCTCTATATCATACATATTCTGTACATATATCTCATTTCATTATTGGAGTTCATCCTGTTTGTTGATACATTTTGTTTATAGTAAAATGTATACTTTCCTTTCCATCATGATTTATGTTCACACTTTTAAAACAAGTTTATTAAGAACACTCTTATTTTAATGTCAGGCTAATTTCTAAGTTATTTCCTCTCTAAACATATTACTCGACCTTTACAGTGGGACTGTGCATATTATGTTGTTCTAGCACTGAGTACTTAGCTATGGCTCCAGTGCCAGGCATGTCTTCCTTCTTGTTAAGTGGATACAATCCTTGACATTTCTTAAAGGGATAAATAACTTAATCATTTATTGCTCTAAGCATTTATCAGTGTGTCCCACATTTCATAGTCTAATAGTAACTTACTAACTGGCTCTCATTAACTACATAGACAGATATGCCATTATTTGCACACAGTTACATTTTTGGTGCCTAATGATATTTTCAAACTATTTTAGGATGAAAGTTCAATAGAAAGTGATGAATTTGATATGAGTGATTCAACACGGATGTCAGCTGTGAACTCTGACCTTAGCTCCAATCTAGAAGAAAGAATGCAAAGTCCCCAGACTCTCCATGGCCAGCAAGACGGTAAGCCTCCACATCAAACAAATAAATAACCAAAGCAGAGGCCCAGCAATGAGTGAGCATCTATTAAAATCAGAACCTCCTCTTCACTCTTGGTCCATTTTTATAAAAAAAAAAATCTGTTTCTATGGAGACTTTTTCTGGGCACTCAGGTTTTGTCATCCACTTTATTATTTTTAGATATAAGTACTCTTTTCAAAATTAAAGTGTTAGACTGATTTATAAAAAGATGTTAATTATGAAATCCAAACACATTCCTGTTTTGCTCTTCAAATGTAAAATGTGCGACAGGAGTGCAGTTGGGTATCTATGATGATATTTTCTGGTTTGGGTTTCTTACGTCATCATTTATTTTTGAGCAAATGAAGAGTTTAGAGATGATTAAATTTTCTTTGATCTAACAGCTTAGTTCCAAATATAAAGGATCATATATTAAAGGACAATCTTACAAAAGGGATGCTGTAGGAAGAAGTCACTCTGCTGTGACCTTGAGCTGCTTTCCTGACAAAGGGAAGGATGCAGGGGTGGGCATTTTCTATCCCCGAATATCAGGAAGATCCCTAAGTCTTCTCACTGTTGATCTGGGAACAAAGCAGAAACAAATTCAGCTGGAGTCATTACTTCAGACCTGATATGCTCAAAGAACTTCAAAAACTCTTTGTAAATTTTTGCCATTGTTAAGTATAAAATTTAGTGGAAGTAAATATAACAACAGATATAAAATGAAGTATTGTAAATAGAAACCAGAGAATTTAATTCAAAATTGGTTTATCAGTTCAATCACGTGTAAGTTTGCTTAACACTTTTGACCAGTACGTTTTTTCCACTACTTCAGTACATAGAAAAAAGGTTTGTCTTGGCTTTTGTTTGTCTGTTTTTGTATTTCCTGAAAGTTGTTATTAAAACTTAGTTTTAAAAGTTGACAGTGTTTTGTGCTAGAGAGGTGGCTCCATGATTAGGAGCAGTTTCTGCTCTTCCAGAGGATCTGAGTTCGGATCCTAGTACCTATGTGGGACGGTTCACAACTGTATGATGTATACAAACATATAAATAATTCAAAAAAGCAAACAAACAAAAAATGAAAAAAGTTGCCAGTGTTTCATGATGGTTTTGCAGTCAATCTATTCCAGAAAGACTTAGACATTCCTAGTGTTAAATATGCAAATGAAATGTCCTCATCACGGGACACTTCTCCTCCCTTTATTTTAGGAGAGTGACCGTGGAGTGGAAATCACATTGTTAGGATTTATAAGAAAGAAAAGAGAATGTTGTCAGTGACCTCAAGATTACATCTGACTTTCTATCTGATAGAGTATGGGTCACTACAAAGGGTTTTTGTTTGGGAATACTGCTAGAAAATTCTTGTCATTTTGATATAAATATTCCTCACACATTAATAGTACCACCATCACGAAAATGCTTTATGATACATATATAAATAACATCACAAATATGTTATATGATACCAGTTATTGTATATTAGTGTTTTATATACATATATTTGCACACACACACTGCAATCAATGCATTTTGCCTATTTATATTCTCATTTTGTTTATATATAATTTTTTTTAAATATGGAGACTGTCCATTTCATGGTGATGCTCCTGATCAGAAAAACTCATCACTTTCTTGATTAGAATTGCCAGCCTTAAGTCTTTGGCTAGGGCAAAACTCATGTGATGAAAATCTATACTGACTTAATAAGATGTCATGGAACCACTACCAGTATTATCTCTGAAGAAAATACTCTGCCGTGTGTCGATGCCTGCCATACATGAGTGTTGTGTTGGTGAGAGAGTCTCTTTGGCCTCCTGCTATCCCTCCTCTTATATTAGGGCACCTCCCTCACACTGTCCATTGAGCTGTTCTTTTTTTTTCTTTTCTTTTTCTTTCTTTTTTTTTTTTTTTTGGATCATGACCTCAAAGCAAGATCGCAATATTGTTGCTTTCTGGTCATGTTGGTGAACTCCTGACCACTTGTGCTCATGGATGTTGGGTGTATTTCTTAATTTTGTCCTCATACCATTTGGGAGAGCAAATCTAATCATGTTACTTTCAATACTGTTTACACCCACATGAATCCCCAGATTGTTTTTATCCAAGGCCTGAAGTTTATAAAAAGACATGTGCTAAAGGCACTTCCCTCTATCCATCTCCTAATTGTTAACATTCTTCAGAGATCTTATTACCATATGAAACTCTATTATTTTCTCATCTATTACCCTGTTCCATATTGCAAGAATTATTAATTCATAAGTCTTCTTACACTACGAGTTTCCTGTCATGTGCTCCATTTCAGATAGTACTTACATGTTCTATCATTTAAATAATTAAGGTGTAGCTTTCCAGTGTAATTATGGTTTATAAAATGAGTTTTTCATATTTTCTTTCCTTTCCTTGATAATGGTATTCTCCTAAGTAATCCATGCTACCACCACAGTGTATAATTTCTTATGCTCTATGTGCATATGGGCATGTGTACACAAACACACAAACACTTAAATACACTTGTACTATTTCATCATACTTGGTTTATAATCAGAGCATGCACTTTTTCTTATGCCGCTCATATCTAATTACCTTTTTACAAGCTCTCGCTCTCTCTCCATATATATGTGTATGTGTGTATATTGGCATGTGTCTATAAAATATTATGAGTGCAAACATATATGTGTGTATACATTTGTATGCAATGGAAAGCAAATATACTATTTAAAAGGCATATCTCCAAATTTTGTATAAGATATAAAGAAATAAAAGTGATCTATCTGACCTACATGAGAAACTACTTTGCTTTTTAAAATTAAGAATTTATAGTAATAACTTTTCTAATGTGTCCTTTAAAAATTACTGGGAGGTTTTAATAACAAAGTCTAGGTTAGCTTTGTATATATTACTTCTTTGTGAATAGTGTACATTAATCTTCAGAGTGTGAGTGAATGTCAGGACTTGTGATGTAGCTTATTCAATTTTGGGTGGGTATCCTAATGTGAGTCTAGTGTAGTTTAAGGGGCTGAACTTCTCAGCCTTCACACTGTTGGTTCCTGACTCATTGGGTAAATTTCTAGCAGCCTTCTTCCAGCTACTGGCACATCTCTTGATATGACAAAGGGATCTTGGGTGGGTAGTGGTGCAAAGAGTTCTACAGTTATAAGCAACTAGATTAGGAACAAAGAAGAGTCTTGAAAGACAGAGGCTGACTATTGAGGAGAAGCCACATGGAGATGTTTAAGGGGAAATTTTAAGAAAGGTGTAGGAAGTATGACACAGTATACATCTATGAGGATGGAAATGTTCTATGAGTATGCTGTTCCATATGGTAGTCACTGTTCACATTGCCCATACTGTGTGCTCAACAGATGGTTAGTATGAATGTATAGCATTTTCAATTTTAATAGTATATAATTAAATTTAAACAAATAAATTGATAGAAGATAGTGCAAGAGTAAGATTTTATTGTGATAAAGTGAGTCCTTTGTACCAATAAACCAGATGTGTTAAAATATTAAGAGAAATTGTGGAATAAAATTCTATTTTAATAATTGGTTAAAACTTCCATTTTCTTCTATCTGAACTCTTTAATGGTGACTGTATTTATGCGTGTTATTTCACTTGATAGGGTTTCATGCCGTCCAGGCTGACCTTGAATTTCTAGTCTCCCCATCAGCCTCACCATGATCAGCTGAAACCTAATCCATGTGATTTTAAATTCTCACAAACACAGTTTTAAAAGGTAGAGTAAAATGTTCTACTTTTCTTTAGCGTCAAGTTTAAACATCTACTGAAGACACTGAAGTTAGATGTTGTGGCTTTTGGAATCCCAGAAATTATAAGGCGGGTATGTAGTAGTATATTCTCGGGTCCCGGGCAGCCAGAGATCCAGAGACCCACAGACCTGCCGCCCGGGACCGCTTTGCCGCTCAGCCGCCCGGGTCCCCAGAAATGACTCAGATGCTTCTATTAACTTCATGCTGTTTGGCCTATGGCTCAGGCACATTGCTAGCTAGCTCTTACATCTTAAATCAACCCATTTCTATTAATCTGTTGGCCACGTGGCCCGTGGCTCACCCGTTCCTCCTTACATGTTGCTCCTTGTGCGGCTTCAGCTCCATCTGTCTGACTCCACCCTGCTTCTCCTACCTAAGCTCTGATTTCTCCTCCTACTTTTTCTATGGTGCCTGCCATGGCCCAAAACAGCTCCTTTATTTAAAGATTGAGATTCACAGCATACATAAATGCATTCCCACATCACGGGTAGGCTTACATAATGTCTTTATTGAGCACCATATAACATGGAGAATGAGAATTAAAATCTTTCTTTTCTGTTTTCATTTGACTTTGGTTATAAAAAATTTGAAATCTATTCATCAAATTCAGGTATATTGGGAAAAGGGAGACGAGGCAGGAAAATGTCTTGTGCTAGGTTAGATAATTAAGCAAAGGTCAGGAAGACAGAAACTGAATGAAGAATTTATAAGAAAAATATTTCACAATCACTGTAGAAATAATTTCTTTTTCTTATTTGCCATTCATGTTACTTCCCTCGCTCAGTAAAAATATAAATATAAAAAATGCATAGACCCTGTTTTAAAAGAAATCCCAAAATAAATTTAAGAAATATGTAAAAATCAGTCTTTACATAGGAAGCATTTTACCCTTATATTTGATTTAAAAAAAACACATATCCATCTTTAAATACTTTAATAGTCTTAAAAGAATATCCTAGGGTTAAATTCACCTAAAGTTTCTGCCTACATTTTAGTTTGCTTAACTTGAAGAAGCATATGGTATTTAATGTTGCTGTGGAGCCTAGGAAGCTTGTTATGAATACATCTTTAGAATTCAATGGCTGTGGCTCACAGAGTTTCAGGAAGCATCCCCAGTGCTAACAGGTAACAGACTCCTGGATTCTGACACTGCCTGTTTGTTACTTTCCATGCTGTGACATCCATTAAAATATATACCATGTTTTAAAAATGACACCCACTAAGTTCTCACTGTTATATCTCAGATCCTATAATTCCTGGAGCAGCTCCAAACAGCATTTCACCGTCCAGAGAAACATTTCATTAATTCCTTGCCATGAGATGTCTGAAGTATCTGACACTTGCTTTCTGAGGTTGTCTGTTGCAGGATAGATGCTGAGCATGTCCTCCCTAGAAGAAGGCTTAAAGCTTCAGGTTAATGATACAGTTGATTCTAGTTGGTGGGGTCAATTGTTTCCTACTAAACAATCTACTTGGTCCTCTAAATTAAATATTGCACAATAAACTACTTCTGATGTATTTGTAAGAGGATATTTACACCTATTTAACTCAGAAACTGTAACCTTAGAAGATGTCTCTCTGTGTAGTCAGTGAGTTATTGCTTTTTTTTTTCCTTTTGACTTAAAAAAGAAAGATGTCAAAGAAAGCTGAAGCATATCCTTACAACTATCTTCTCTTCATATTCTTTAACTTTAAAGTCAGAGGTTTACAACAGAAAATGTATATTTTTGTTTATAAGAACTTTTATTATTGGGTAGTAAGTAACTTCATGTACACAGTGTCTTTGGGTAGCTAGTCAGTGCTGTGACTGTGGTATGTCAGCTCAACCAAGACAACAAATTAGAGGATTTTTTTTTTTTTTTGCAGGCAAATTATTGTGTTTGGTTTAGTCATGAAGGGACACACCTTTAGTAATATGTCACTATATGGTTGTACCAGTATGACCACTGAGTGTGCTTTCATAACTGAAGACAGCTATGATGTCACTGAAGGATGCGATCCCATGGGAACACCATCACACAAATGCTCTACCATTTACTGAAGTTCAAGTGCTCATGACTATTTCTTTATTAGATAAACAACTTGTTAACAGTATTTGTGTGCCAGTCACATAAGTGTGCAAATCACATGTAGATTAAGTTTTCAACAGCCATTTCAATTTCTACCCCAAATTAGCTTTTAAAATATATTTTCTATGCAAATTTTTCATTCAAGAAAACATTTGATAATTCCATAGAAATGTATGATTGATTCACTAGTATTAAAACTTCTTATTTCATTATATTATGCGCTTTATAGAAATGCTTTGTTATATTACATCTTGTCAGATTATTGTTTTAAGCATTACATTGGAATTCAGTGGCTAATCCAAATACAAACACCATGCCGTGCAGTGCACTTATAATTGTATATGCAAATATATTATCTTACAACAATCATGGTTAATTATAATAAATTGTGATGTGACACAATACTTATGCCATATCAAGAGGATAAATTTTGGAACTAGAAATATTAACTTCAGAATAAATAGTTAAATGATAGTATAAAATGTGTGATGTGAGGAATGGTGGCATGAATCTGCCTCAGCACTCAGGAGATTGAGAATCTAGAGTTTAAGACCAGTCCAGGCTGAAGAGAGAAAACTTATTCCCCTAAAGCATCAAATAAATAAATAAATAAATAAATAAATAAATAAATAAATAAATAAATAAATAAATAAATAAATAAATAAATAAGTAAAATCAGCTTTATTCCTTATTGAAGTAGTTTTTCCTTTTCAGTAACAGTATCACAGTGGAAACAGGCAACACTGTGTTATCTCTTAGGGTTTGAGCATGGTTACAGTCTATTCTGGTGGGGCAGGTATGATGGCAGGAGGGGGCTTGTCAGAGAGAGATGAATTCTGATTCTCAGCTCCCTTTTCTGTTTAGCCAATCAGCATTCCAGCCCATGGGTCAGTGCTGCTCACATTCAGAAAGGTTCTTTCTTCTTAAACATTTCTGAAAATGCCCCCCAGTGACAGACTTAGAGGTGTGTCTACATAGTGACTCTAAATTTAGTCAGGTTTACAGTGAACGTGAACCATTATACCTTGTGTTATTTATGAACAGGTTATTATGGGAATGAAACATCTGATGATTTTTTGTATATAATGTTTCCCATTTCCTTCTTCTGAATAGAAAACACAGTTTATTGACTTTCTGACTAAACATTCAAAAGACAATTTCTGAGATTTTAATGTCTCTTACTTTGAATACCCTCTGGAAAAACTAATCCTGCCAAAGTCTATTTAGTCTTTAAGACCTTGTTAGTTGAAAGCAAACATTCTCCACAAGTCTCTCTTAGAGTCTAGACTGGAATTGCTACTGTGCTATCTATTACTTGGGTACCTCACATAGTAGCACATTAATAAGAGAGCAGTCCCCCAAATAATTATGTAGAACAATAGTACTAAAATGTGTTCTTAAAAAAACAATTTAAATTTTCTTTGAATCAATTAACCTCCATAGTGGGGATGTCTGCCTCCCACCAAACGTATATTACACAGCATACACCCCAAATATGATGAGTACATAAGTGTTAGGGAGTCAAGAGGAAGTAAATATATTATTCAGAGGTATATTTCTTAAAAGCAACTACTTTGAGCTTAATTAGACTATATGCAAGAGTAAGTGGCAAGAAGTATAATCATCTCCATATATTCCACATGTGAACTGAATATTGAAATTGTTAGATAATATAAAAATAAACATAACGTATTATAATTACATGAAATTGTCCCATTCAATTGGTTCATAGTAAAAGCTGTAATATAACCTGCCATTAAGAATTTCAAATAAAATAGGACTTGAAACTGAGTGCATTTTTATTTCAATTAGCAGCAATACCTATACAATAAAAATGACAATAGCCCCGGGGAAGTGGGAATGGCACAGATTAAAAATAGAATACTATAGATGTGTGATGAATCAGTAAGTAAAGAAATATAAGGTGCCACATTTCTTTCTATCCCAATTTAGACTGTGTGCTGAAGTGGCAGAATAAGTCTCCTGCATTGCAAATTTATCTGAAACTTTATAGACTGTTGAGCTACTGTGCAGTGCATGTTCTTATGAGGCCTTTCAAGCTGGATGAACATGTGGGAGCCAAGCTTCCAACCTTACTTCTTTTCACCTCTCCATAGGTTCTCTTAAACTCCACAATGGCAGCCGTGCCAAGCACAAAGCTTCATGCACAAATGCTGTTCTACTTAGCAGCACTTTTTAAGTTTCTTTCCTAATGAGAGTTCATTTGAGAGGTTATTCAGGGTTCAGCTCTGTCCTTTCTTATGACAGTTGCCATGGGTTCTTTTATAATTTATGAAAATGCCTCTCTAATGATCGAAGAAATGTTCAATCTGTTTGGGATTATTTGCTGAAAATTGTACACATTGGATATAAATTAAGAACATGCACACACAGAAATGACATATAACTATTCAGCATGTAAATGCAACCTACTTTTATTGCTCAGTAGATATGTAAGTAACATTCTAGTAAAAATAGGCTCCTGACTAAAATTGCATCTAATTTGGCTGAATACAGTAGTTTTGTGTAATTTTTAAGGCGTATAAACCAACAATAAATGCATCTACTGCTCAACATTTAATTTAGTTGGGAAATTTAATAAAGCATGTTTTTAATAAGAATGATGTAAAACTATACTTAGTGGAAAATTAAATTTAGTGGTTAATTTTTTATGATGCTGGGTTTTAATTAGGATACCTATTATAAGTGTTTTCAGTCTGAATGCCAAATTCCCCAGAGATTCTCCTGTCTACGTAAGCCAGACTATTTCTTCTGCATTTAAAATTCTTTACTTAGAAGTTTTGGTATTATTTTTGAAGTTTTGTGTATATTAAAGATTTTTTTCAATCACAAATGTAATATCATTAACCTTAAAAATTAAACCTGTTTGTAAATGTGGTTTTGTTCTCCATGTTTAAATTCAAAATATTTCTGGATTTAAAATAACTGAAAATACCACAGAACTGCCATTTTATTCTTATCAACTCTCTTTAATACCAAATTAAAATTATTTACTCGATGAATGTATTTAATTGTTTCTGAGTCAAGTTCATTAAAGTAATAAAGCTTTTAGAATGCTTTGAATGGCAATTGCTCTGTAAATAATCAGATCACAATTTCCAGAACTATAGACAAACCATATGTAATAGAAAGAGAACATGCAATTAGAAAGTAATTTACTATGAATTATAAGGAATTTTGATTCTTAACATCTTTAGCTATATTTATGTGTGAGTACTTGCATGCACATATATATTTGCTCATTTGCAATTCCTTGTAAGTGCTAATTATGATTCTAAAAACAGGAGGAAGAAAAATTTGCCTTATACCTAAATCCTAAACTAAAAAATAGCTTAATTCTGCAGTCACTTAAAATGTATTCTCTAGATTACATTTCTCTAGATTATTATGCTTATTGTTCATGTAGAACAGAAATGTTGAGGTCTTTCTTATCTCAAGTTAAAACTCTGCCTCTTATCATCTCATTAATATTATTTAAATGGTTCTCACTTAATAAGTACTTAAAGAGTTACCTTGTATTTCCATCTAAATCTAGGATCATGCCACACCACAAAGGCCAGCCACTCTTAGCTAAATCATGCTTCTCTATGCTCAGGCGAGGAGGCTTATGACCAGGCATGCTTTTGACCCACCGCCTTAGATCAACAAAGAATGTCAGATGACTTAGGAAGTTTGCTTCCAGCCAAATTATTTTCAGATATTATACTGAGGCTTGCCCTTATCTTGGTGTCCACATCTCCTAGTCTGTAAATGATCCCATAAATTAGCATCTTAGGAAATGACAAAATCCTGCTAAGACTAAGAAGATTCAAAACCTTTTCAGTCTGAATACTAAGTAATGTGTGTTTCCCAATATGCAGGTGAAAAGTTTTCATGACTCTTAAAGAAGACATGTTTTGTGTTTTTATTCAGGTGTGTGTGTGTGTGTGTGTGTGTGTGTGTGTGTGTGTGTGTGTGTGTGTGTGTGTGTGTGTGTGTTGTGTATTGAGATAGGTTTTGGCTATGTATCATTGAATAGCGTAAGTTGCTGTGTAGCCAAGGCTATTCTCAAACTAGAAGTGATCTTCTTGAATTGGTATGCCCGTTTCTGTAATTAAATATAAGCTGCCATGCTTGGCTTACTCAAGATTATTTTTAGCTTACCTATAAGTCATTCTCTAAGCCTTATTGCAGCATGGGAACAACTTGAGTTTCCTCTGCCTGACTGTCTTGAGCAAACAGTTTTCTCTAATTTTTATTTCTTAGGTGTTAGTACCACACATGTGTATTTTATAAAATTCCATTGAAAAACAAATTAATTCTATATTTTTTGACCATTTTCTTGTGCTCATTTGAGTCATCTAGCTACTATTAGAGAAAATAAGGAAAAATCCCCAGCTTTACTCCTCAGGCAATTCAACAACTCAGTAAGTTCAGTGTTGAATAGGGCTTTGAAGCTAGGGTTGTATGACAGATGGACAAACAGACAGATAAGCTACATCAAAGACCTAAATTGACCATAAAAATCTTTATTTATTGGGTTGATAATAATTGTCATAAGATTGTTGGTTGGTAAAAAGGTAGGGCAGCTGGAGGTCACTGAAGAAAGGAATTAAACGATAGTTCATTGTATTCATTATAAAAATTATAGTATAATTGTTTTATCAGCCTCAATTCTCTATTGGCCTTGGTGTGTTTGGGGCCAGGTAACAAACCTCTCTCATTCATCTTTGCCCACTTACTTTAGAGTGAGGCATTTGGAAAACTGAAAGTAAAGTCATTTCTGAGCTGAAACTGGGTTGTGATGTTTCTTCCCTGTATGCTTGTCTCTGTAGAAAATTAAATTTCATTTATTTTACGCAGTATCTTTTAACCAAGTGTTTGGGGATGTGCGCTGTGTTTTCCCCCCCAGGATTACCTCCAAACAATGAAGAAGTAAGGAAGTGTATGATCTCAAATTAATTAAATTTAAGACGACAGTATGAAGAAACTATTAAATGAAATAACTTATTAATGAAATTTTGTGAAGTATGTAACTTTCAATAACTAGCTATTCACGTTTGTGTTCACAAGCATCATCCACATCCATCATAAATTTATTATAAAAATAAATAGTAAGACAATGAAGGAAAAGAACGGCAGTGGCTTGAGCTTACTCTCCCTGTAGCATCTGCAGTCAAATGTGTATGAAAATCATCATTTTCTCTGCATTTATGAATGAGTTTAGTGTCTTCAGTTGGTAAACATGGAATAAAGGATTATGAGATGATGCAAGGCTTATTCACCACCCTTCTCCCTGCCTACCCTCTCTTTTTCAAAATGCCCCCTGAATAGCTGGGCTTCAGACATGAGGAGTACTTAGAAAGCATGGAGATTGCTGAAGGAATAGACTAAGTTTCTTCTTGCAAAAGTATTCCAAGACTCCCTGCCTTCGTTTACTGCCATCCAGCTGTACTGGTGAAAAAAAATGTGGTCACAATTTCCAAGTACTGTGAAACCTTACAGGTACCTCAAAAATGTTATTGAAGGCACACTTTCCTTTCTGTTTACTAATACACTTGCCTGTTTGGGTCTTGAATATAGATACCCATGTGTGCCAGCTTTTTATCTCTGTGATCAAATATGAGAAGCAACTTAAAGGAGGCAGAATTGATTTGGATTCATAGTTTACCGGAATCAGACCACACACATTAGCTCTATTAATTATGGGCTCCCAGTGAAGCACAAAAATTGTATTGGAAGGATCCAATGGCTGAGGCTATGAAGCAGAGTAAGGAACACAGGAAAGGCCAAGCAGCATGCCACCAAGTCAGCCCAAAGACATGCCATCAAATCATTATGCTGAAATAATGTCATCGTATTATAACTTCACTGAGTGATAAATTCATTTGCTAGAACAACAATCTGAGGAGCAGGTCTGCTTTGGAAGGACCCCCAAACACATGCCCAGAGGTGCACATCACTAACCCCCAGGCATCTCTCAGTCCATACCAGTTGACAGTAAAGACACAGCATTAGGAAGGACCATACACATGTCTAAGTTTGTGTCCAGTGAGTAATGAGAGGCGAGAGTGCAGAGAAAGAGAGGGTGCCAGGAGGCAGTAGTAGTAGATGTAGGAATGAGAAGGAATAGAAGGAAGAAAAGAGATATGGAAAGGAGGAGGTGAGCGAGTGGAGTAAGGAACAGGCAGTTGAGAAGAGAGCTGTTTTAACAATAATTGTTTCTTTCAAGTTTTTAAAAGAAAATTTTCATTCTTGTATTTTTGACTTTATAAATTGCTTCATTATATATTTGGTGATCAGAAATGTTAGAATTTTGATTCACTATCTTCAGCAAGTCTCTGGCATGAGGATGTATTTTAGTAATGTGTTATTGCTTTGAGACTAGAAAATCTTGGAGGATAGGTCTTAGCATCATAAAGAATAAGGAGCTCAACTCATCAAGGCTTGGCTTTTTCTTTATCTAAATCTATGATAAAACAGGCAAGGGAAGGAGACCAGAATTTTCCATACAGTGGAGTTGGTGCCCCGAATTCTTATCCTAGTGTCCTGACACTTGTAATACATTCCAATAATATCAGTAGCCTTTTCTTCTAAACTTCCATATACAGTTATTTTAGAGTCAGAAAAATATACCTAAGCTCTCCCATAGTGTGCTGATAAAGTTGAATTTCTTTACAGTTATGTCTAACCAAAGATGATGAGCATAGATGCTGATGGATACTAACCCTTTACAATCACGTTACATATGCTTTACAGGGTTAACTTGGTACAATTGCTACAAGCCTACAAAGAAACCTATTTTGATACATATGAGGAAACCCAGGCTCATTAATTAAACCATTCTCTCCATAACATGCAAGTACTAGAGGCATGATTAGAGGACAAACTCCAGCTTGGGGAGAATCTGATGTTAGATGTGCATTTCTAAGTGGCTCACGCCTTCCTCTGTAACTATTCCACTCACTGGACTCTACAGCATGTTCTTGATTCTCAGGCTTAAACTATGCAGGGTCAATCATGGCACCACCCTCTCAGCTCCTGAACATATAATTAATGTTCCAATAGTTTCATGAGCTTATGTTTTTGAACCCACCAATAAATAACTCCTTTTGGCTGATTTGGCACACCTTCCCTCTTCACAATCATTTTACACTGCAATATAGATCATTCAATGTTTGAATTCTGTTTATTCAATAAGATCTCCTGACAATAATAATTTTTTGTTTAAAATTTCTATTTCTTTTTATCTCTTCAAGTGTAATTGACTTCTGACAATTCTTTCATTCTTCTCTATTCTTCCCTTGTGTAGAAAGGACAATGAGAAACTGTCACTGAATTTCCCTGCTGCTTCCATTGTTTGGAATTTCTCATGTCATTTTACTATGCTTTATTATAAATAATGGAGACAGACTTTGGCAGAAAGTAGAATAAAAACACTTTCATTCATGACTATCTACTCATGCCAATAATAATTTACATTTTTATAAGCCTTTTATTTTATAAGTTTTGAGCTTTGCCTCACAAAAAATAACAAAAAGTGTTTTTAAGAGTACCATGTTTCTACGTAAAGCATCAAAGTAAATGAGCTGCTTGCAGTATTAGCTATGTGAATATCATATCCTAAAATAAGTATAAGCATAATGGTCTTTAAATATAATAAACATACTTTTAAAAAGTTTTAATTGTATGGAAAGAAGAAATTATCCAAAGTATAATTTATGCATCTGAGTAGACCTGGATGTTAATAGGATACTCCGTCCTAAAACAAACTGTGAAAATAAAACAAACACATTTCAACAGAAACAAATTGAGGTCAATTGTATCTGTGAACAGGAAAAAAATCCTATACAATAAACTTAGTTAAGTGCTTACAAGAAATAAGGCTTTGGGAAGATTTATTTAGTGAACGGAGAAGTAAGTTAGTTGTAGTCACTACTTAGTAGTCACCACATATATTGTCTGGTTGTTTTAAACGTTATTTAGCCCTCCCTGTGTTACACAGCTTGGGAACTACACAGCTGTAAACAACCTTTTTGCATCTTATAGCAATAAATAAATTAATAATTCCTAATTCTTATAATGGAAAGAAAGGCAATAAAAAGTTTGCTCTAGGCAATAAAAATCAAATTTTATAGAGTAGATATTTTGACCTTTCCCTTGAAAATGTTTTTTGACCCATGGAGGTAAGGATATCCTAATATAAGGTAAGAAATTTATCAAACTAAAGTTTTCAGTTTTCACTTTCCACTGGTTTGTAGTTGTTGTATAAAATGATTGGTGTGGTGCTATTTTCACACGTAATCATTGGACTTTATTCAGATTCATTGCATTCCCCAGTCATGCCCTCTACTCCTCCAAATTCCCCTCCTCCACCACATATGCCACCTTACACTTTCATATTACACATAATAAATATAAGCATATATACACATATGTATGATGAAACCCAGCTTCTACATGTGAGAGAAAATATGTAGTATTCTTTTTTTATGTTGGTTTATTTTGTTCAATACAATGAATTCCATTCATTTTCCCCAGAATAGCATAATTTTCAAAATAGTCTCTTGTGTTACGATTCCTTCCCATTCTATAAAATGTTTCTTCCCCCCCCCCCCCATGAAACCACATTGGGATGATTTTCTGATAAAATATAATGTCTTGTTGTATTTACAAATGTTTCCTAAGAGTTCTTTGTGTAGAAGATCCCAATCTATTTTCAAAGTAATGAAGAGCAGAGACCATGGGACCATGCATGGGAACTGAGCTCAGGTTCCAGTTCTGTGATGTCACATGCGTACCCGGTGGTAAGGTCAGCTAAGGAGACTCCATGTGACATTAAAAGAAATATTTGCCTCAGTCACAGAGTCTATAAAAGGAACCAATTAGATTCATAGTCTTTTACAATACATGTATCAGCTTCTTCCTGCAAGTTATGACTATATGAGGTGCTGTGAAATGGAATGATACCTTCCCTATTAAGGTTGTGATGAGGTTTAGTAGAGATGCTTTAGATAATAATTATAAATGACAGAAAAAATGGGAACCACAATTTGAAGGAAGAGAACCTTGTGAGTAAGGCCCCTATCTTACTGGAAATAAAAGAGCAAAAAATGCCTTTCAAAGAAAGTGGCCAAGATGTAGTGGCTAGATTATAGCTCACATGTGAGAAGAGATAAATGGCAAACTTCTCAGTGGGTAGCACAGGCTGAAGTAATGTGTCAAGATCTTGTCCCCAGGAAGCTTCAAAGTTATTATCGTGGGTCAGTGTTTTGATGTCAACTACAGTGTGTAGCTTACAATTCCTTTTCTTCTCACCAAAGCTCCTTTATACAGAATTTTAGACTTTTCAGATGAACTGCCCTCAGGCTAAGCTTGATGTAGGAAAAACAATCAGTTACTTGCCTTGAAGTTTTATATGCTTACTTTTGAGTAAAAGCATATATACATGTGCTTTAATTGTGAACAAATGTCTAAACATCTCAGATAACAAATTATAAATAAGAAAATAAAAAGAATAGGTAACTTTATGAGAATATTTTTATTTTTACAGAAAAATTTAATAAATGAATCACAGGAAAAAAAATAACCAAGCTGTTTGGAGAGAGATGACGTGCAAAAATCTCTGGAAAGAGCTGAGTATCCATAGACAGATAAGGAGGGGAACTTGAGTGGATCAGCTCTAGGCTGTGTGTGCTGACTTCCACCCTGGTCAGCATGACGGGGAGCCTCCTATGTCTTCACTTTGCCTTTTTCAGCATTTCATCCGAAGGAATCATGACCGAAAGCATAAGGAAAAGGTACTTGGGAATTTTTGCTTTAACCTAGAATGAATCTTACAGGTGTGCAAGTCAGTGTGGGACTGATTAATAGGGCACATGGATGCTAATAGATTTTTTGATTGAATTGAGTGTATTTAAGAAACTAAAGAGTCATCATGAGCACGTTTGGCAAGGGCAGACTTCCTATGGAGAGTCATCGTTCCTTGGATAAAAGTAAAAACAGAAAAAAAAAATTGATCCTTTGTTAAGTCTGCCTGGCACCTTTCCCAGGAATCACGAAACATCTTGTCATCAGTTCCTATGAGAGAGGGACCTAGGGAAAATATGGTAGTGCTTCTAATGCTGATAAAATATGCACTCTGAGCTAGAAATTACAGAATGACCTTTAGTATTTTTTTTTCCAGAACAGAAGTATAGATATAAATAAATTTCAGTTTAAAAGAAAAAACTGTTCTTTTCTGTATGATAGGAAAGCTTTGAGGATATTGAATGTGATGTATCTATCCTCCATACATTAAATATAAATGTTGCAGGGGACTGAAATGACCACATCTCACGTTTTATAGTTCCTTCAGGTAATAATCACTGTCATTATTTTTCCTTTTTGATAACTTGTATGTATGTGAACATTGTGTTTATTACTGCACAGCTTTGTTATTTTGTAAGTAATCCCTACAGATTTAAAAAATCCTCCTCTAGGCCAGATGGACGCTTTAAACTATTATTTTTTTTTATTTTTTAACATCTAAATAAGCATTTCATTGTTTTTATATTGACTTGTCATTATACAGTCATGCAATACTAAATGGCAAAGATGTATTTTGAGAAATGCATTATTAGGTGATTTTTGTCTTTGTGCAAGTATTATGGAATATACTTACACAATGAAGCTGGCTACAGTGCCATTAGGTTATACTTTTATTTTGGATGATGGGCATGAATTGTGGTCCACTGATGGGCTGAAAATTAGTCAGCCAGTTCATAATTACATATATATATATATATATATATATATATGCATGTGTGTTATTTTGAACATGATTTATTAAATATTTCATGTTTTATTTTCTCTTACACATATGTCTGCCTTTAAGGTTTCTCTCCGATATGTAAGAGAGGAACAACTTTTGGTTTGCATCAAATAATTAAACTACTGAAGTGAACTTGGGAGTTAAGAAGCATTTTGTTCTACATGACTCATTATATGTTTTAATTTGTGTGTGTGTGTGTGTGTGTGTGTGTGTGTGTGTGTGTGTGTGTGTGTGCAGTCTGAGAAAGAGAACATTCATACATGTGAACATGGGTACATGGTACCACACCTCATGTGGAGGTCAGAGGACAGCTTCTGGTGTTTGTCCATACCTTCATCCTTGTTTGAGATACTGTCTCCTTTGCTATTTCCTGCCGCGTTTGCCAAGCCACCTGACTCCTATATGTCTGGCAGTTTTATGTAGGTTCCAGGGACCAAACTCAGCTTCTCCCAGGTGCACAGCTTCTTTATCTGCTAATCTATCTGCTCAGAACAAACTCACTTTAATGTCTACAGTACATAGTATGTCTTGAGAAACGAGGCTGACTGAAAATGTATTAACAGTACTAAAAAACATCCTTGATAGAAAGAGTATAAGTCTAAAAAAGCAGAATTAACCTTACGTGAGGTATTTTGCTTTTAATGAGAAGCCAGCCTGTGTCCAATAATATGAGTGTCTATAACTATGTCTACATTGATAGCATTGACACCCTCTTCCAAAATCAATCTTCAGCTAATTTAAGAATAAATACAAGCATTAATCTTACTAGAAAGGGAATTACATACTTATTGCTTGTGTATTTTAATGTTGGTCATAAAACATCAGATCAGTAAAACATCAACAGATTTCAAATAACTTAAGATGCAAAGAAAGAATAAATGAATATTTATACGTGGAAAATGAAAATATTAAACTTAAAATGTTTGTAAGTGTAAAAATGACATCATTTTATTTGATGGCTTGTTATCAACTTACTAAGAAATTTAGGTTTTGGATTTTTTTGTTTGTTTTTCTCCGAGATAGAAACAACTGTACCATAGTACGTGTGTTATGTCCATGGAAGGAATATCTGCAATATTTCAGTACTGTACTGGAGAAGGAAAGAATAAAAAATTTGCCAGTTACTCAAATCACCACTAGAGGTCTACAAATAGAACATTTCTGTATTTTTCACTTCTACAATGCTTTTAATTAGCTAGCTCAGATAAATGAAGGCAAACTTCTCTCTTTATATCTCCAGTATCATTTATTTTGTGAACTTTAATTCTACCCATGGGTAGGATGCCCAGTAATTGATGAACTTTTCTGCTTCTTTTCCTCATTGCTTAAAAGCTAAATTGTGATTATTGATTTTAAGAAAATTTAACTGCTGACCACCATTGAGTAGCCCTTAGGTTTAATTATAACATATATGTTAATATATCTATATATTCAAATGTAAAATTAGTACTTATAAGTGTAAATATATTCAAAATATAAGTTCGTCTTAATGTTTGCTGAGTAAACTATGTGAATTTCATTTGCTTTATTTAAAATTGTGTTTATTTATTATATATTCTTACCACAGTTTGCCTTCCCTCCATTACTTCCAGTCCCTCCCCCAACTTTCCCTTTCCCACATACATCCACTTCCCTTCCTTTTCTATTCATAAAAGAGCAGGCTTCCCATGTATATCAGCACACCATGGAATATTAGGTTGTAGTAAGACTAGGCATCTGCACTTGTATTAAGTCTGGGCAAGGTGAGCCAATATAAGGAATATGTCTCAAAGCTAGCAAAAGAGTCAAAGACAGACTGTTCCAACTGTTAGGCATCCCCAAAGGAAACCAAGCTATACAACTGTCACATAAATGCAGAGATCCTAAGTCAGTTTCCATACAGGGTCCCTCGTTGTCAATTCAGTCTCTGTGAGCTCTTATGAGCCTAGGTTAGTTGATTCTGTGAGTTTTATTGTGCTGTCCTTGATTCCTCTGGCTCCTACAGCCTTCCTTTCTGCTTCAGCAGGATTCCCAGAGCTGGGCCTAGTGTTTGACTGTGGGTCTTTGCATTTATTTTTCTCAGTTGCTGAATGAAGCCTCTCTGATGACCACTGGGT
Organism: Phyllotis vaccarum; assembly: GCA_033318265.1. Lineage (NCBI taxonomy): Eukaryota > Metazoa > Chordata > Mammalia > Rodentia > Cricetidae > Phyllotis > Phyllotis vaccarum. The sequence continues at coordinate 62,995,336 of JARWLC010000009.1, forward strand.
TAGGCACCAATCTATGAGTATATCAGATATCCTCAGGCATCATTATATTGGCTATTTTTTTTCCTCCAGTCATGTTTGGCTCTCTCCTCTGTCTCTGGGCCATCAAGCCTCTGGGTCCTGGTTCTCCAGGCAATGTCAGAGGTGGGAACTCTGACACCATGGACCTTAGGCTGGACTAGTCATTGGTTGGCAACTAGCACAGTCACCATTACTGCAGCATATTCTCTAGTCAGGACACACTGTACATTGAAGGTTATGTGGCTGGGTTGGTGTCCTAATCCCTCACCATAGGAAGTGGCCAGTTCAGGCAACATATCCCTTATTACCAGGAGTCTGAGCAGGTGTCATGCTTGTAGGTTCCTGGCAGTTTCCCTTGCACTAGGTTTCTACCTCACCCTCTACTGTCATCTCTTTCAGTATCTCCCCTCCACTTTCCATGTCTCACCTGATTTGTGATGTTCTTTAACTCCACCTTCCCTGAGTCCTCCATGAAATCTATTCTATTGATCCTTCCCTGGGAGATGACAGCATCCCCGCCCCCTTGAGTCCTCTTTGTTACCTTGTTTCATGAATTCTAGTTGATATTAAAGGAAAACTCAGAGCCAGATATCAGGGAAAAGCTGGAATATTAAAGAGAGGAAACAGCACAGTCAGATCTCATCTGGCCAACTTCTCAGGGTAAAAGCTATCTTTCAGATTCCTCAGCCTGGCTCCTCTATAGAATGATTCTGTCTGCCTACGCCTGCCTGAAATACCTTCTTCACTCAGTTGTTTCACTTCTGAGTTCAACTTTGCATCATATCCTACAGTTAAGATAAAAGGTGTGAGTTTCGTAGTTAGGCCTTGAACTCACAGAAACACAGAAAGATCTCTTTCTCTGGAGTTATGAAATTAAAGGCGAAGCTCACCACTCCTGGTTTTTCTCACCACCCTCCATCCTAGGATTAAAAGCATGAGTTACCACTCTCTGACCCTCCTGGATTGACTCGGTGGATCTGTTCTCTGATATTCCAGACTGGTTTTATTAAATATATAATATATCACCACATTACCTAGACTCTCTGGTTCTATAGTTTGCAGCTTGATTATCCGGTAATTAACAGCTAATATCCACTTATAAATGAATACATGCCTCATTTTCTTTCTTGGTCTGAATCACTGCACTCAGGATGGGTTTTCTCTAGTTTCAACTACTTGCCTTCAAATTTCATGATGTCATTGTTTCTAAGCACCAAGTAATATTTCATTGTGTGATGCATTACATTTTCTTTTCCATTCCTTGGTTGAGGGACATCTGGGTTGCTTCTAGTTTCTAGCTATTACAAATAATATTGCTATGAACATAATTGTGAAAGTGTTCTTATGGTAGGATGGAGCATCCTTTGAGTATATGTCCAAGAGTGTTATTGCTAGGTATTAAGGTAGATTGATTCCCAATTTTCTAAGAAACCACCAAATTGATTTCCAAAGACTGTAAAAGTTTCTACACCCACCAGCAGTGGGGTAATGTTCCTTTTGCTCCACATCCCCTCCAGTATGAGCTGTCACTTATGTTTTTGATCTTAGCCATTCTGACAGGTGTAAGAATCTAAGAATCATTTTGATTTTTCATGTCCCTGAAGGCTAAGGATGTTGAACATATTCTTAAGTGCTTTTTGGCCATTTGAGATTTTTCTGTTGAGAATTCTCTCTTTAAATTGTACTCCATTTTTAATTGGACTGTTTGGATTTTTTGATGTCTAGATTTTTTAATTCTTTATTTGTGAGTCAGTCATCTATAGGATGTGAGGTTGACAACGATTTTTTCCCACTCTGTAGACTCATTTTGTTCTATTAATAGGGTCTTTTGCCTTGCAGAAACTTTTCAATTTTATGAGGTCCCATTTATTATCTATACCAGTGTCTGTGCTTTTGTGATCTTTTCAAGAAGTAGTTTCCTGTGCCAACGCATTCAGGGCTATTTCCCACATTCTATAAAGTTCAGTCTATCTAGAATTATGTTGATATCTTTGATCCACTTGGACTTGAGTTTTGTGCACGGTGATAGTGATGGATGTATTTGCATTCTTCTCCATGATATTCAGTTAGGCCAGCACCATTTGTTTCAGATGCTCTTCTTTTTCCATTGTATAATTTTTATTTTTTTGTTGAAAATCAGGTATCCTTGATCTCATTTAGCTCTTATTGCTCTAGCTAGAACTTCCAAGTACTATATTGAATAGATATGCAGAAAGTGGACAACCTTGTTTTGTTCTTGATTTTCGTGGAATTACTTTGAGGTTTTTTTTTTTTTTCCCCACTTAATTTGATATTAGCCATTGGCTTGCTGTATGTTGCTTTTATTTTGTCCCTTGAATCTTTTCAAGACTTGTATCATGGAGGGATGTTAGATTTTGTCATAGGATTTTGAGATAAGATGAACTTACCATGTGTTTTTCTTTCAGGTTGTTTATCTGATGGATATTTTTGTTTCTTTCGCTCATATGTTTAGATGCTGAATTGTGAATAATGATTTTAAGAAAATTGAACTGTTCATGGTTGAGTAACCCTTAAGTTTAATTATATGAATATTTAATATATTTAAATGTATATGTATTCATATGTAAAATTAGTAGTTATATGTATAAATATATTCATTAAGGAGAAATGTTTGCCTTAATTTTTGCTCAGTAGACTATGTGAATTCCATTTACTCTTAAAGACTATACAACCTAGCAATATATCTTTCCATGGCAATTTGTGAATGACCCTTCAGGGAGATTTCAGCCTTGCATGCAAATTAAATATAAGATATAAGTTCTTTATTCAAGGACCTACATTATCCTCAGTAATGTGTCTAAAAATAAATTCTTCCCACTTGGGTATAAGCAATAAATGCTACTGTAGCCTCCACTTCGAGTTCTGAAAATATTAAATGCTGCCATGCCATAAAGAACAATTTGCTTTTTATACTCTTTTATGTAAAAGAATGTCTTAGCTAAAATATCTTTAAAACAAATGAAGGGTCTGTCTTTGAACTCAGTGCATGTGGAGGTGACAGCTTCTCTCCCTGCAGTGGGCTTCAGGTGACACCTGAAGAGCTACCCTGCTCTGTAGTTCAATTCTCTCACATTTGTAGCCCTTTGAACAGTTGTAGTTCTCAAGGCTTAGCAGAGATAACATTTTATAACCTATTCTCTTGCTAAGATAAAACTTAAAATTTGGTTAGAGTATAACTTTGTTGGAAGAATTGGAGGGATATACATATTTTACAATGTTCCAGGAATTCTTGACTCCTGAATAATAAGAAAAATGTGTAATGAGAAGATGACAACCTGAATGCAAAGAAATATCCCCTCTTGATGGTTTTATCATTTAATGAAGTATCTCAGAATGTGTTTGTTTTTAAATGGTTCTGTGTCTTGGTATCATCACAAGGATGCCAGTGTAGCAGAACACATTATATCACTCTTTATTCCATCCAGTTTGAGTTAAGTGTCTTTTGTTCTATGCTTCTGACTTAGCTGTATTTTACACTACTTATGACAGACTTTTGCAGAACCAGAGTGCAATTGTCAAAATGTATATTTGGAAAATACAAGAAATGGCTTCTCTTGGTTAGTGTGAATGATACTTTAAGCAGGGAGATTTATATCATCTGTAGAGGTTGTTCCTTCCAGGCCATGTTCTGCCTTGCCCACTGCACTGTTGGGGAGCTGTGCTTGCACAAGGGAAGGGTGGTGGGGTGAGAAGCATGTAGGAAGCACTCTTCCTTAGTAGCCGGCATTTCTATAGTTTGTTCACAGACATCAACCCTTTTCTCTGTTGTGCTTTGCCTTAAATAATTTCCTTCATCTACTTCAAAACCATCTACCCTTTCTCCAGCCATGTTCAAGTTTCTATAAAGATATTCTGTGAATTTTAAGACTCCTCTTTTCCCCAGTTCTATAATTTCCATTTGGCAATTGCTAAGGGCTTTTGATTTTCTACCAAAGCATTGCATCAACAAATGGAGTGTCTCAGTCTCATGCTGTAAATTAGCATATTAATAATGATCAGTTTAAATCCCAGAGCATGCTGAGTTTGGTCTCTGAATAACCAATGAATCATCTTTTATTTATTGTACTTTCCTTTTTAAAGAAGTAATTTTCCTTAATATTGTACAAGGTTTTAATGTCCTTTGGGGTCTGTGTATAATGGGGTGACCTGTGACAGTTTTATGGCTGTTGGGCCAGTGCTGCTCTGGGCATCTCTACATGACTTTAAAGTAAGAAGGTCACTGTCTGAAACTCCTTTGTGGGTGATATATTGAGTCTGGTTTCCCAGCTTCCACAGCTAATTTTTATTAGTTTTAAAACTGTACTTTATATAAAACAATATAGTTTGCATGTTCAAACCACTTCAACAGCAGAGAAAAGCAGGAAAGAATTTAGGTTAAAATTTTTTCTTTCCAAAGGTTTAAAATACATATTTTTTTCTAAGTTTATCAGCCTAACAAATGTCTTCTTCCTATTGTTCTAATGGTAAATAGAATTAAGAAATAAGCCAGTTTCTAGTTAGTGTCTTAAAGGAATGCCACATGTTGACATGTTGGGTTCTTTTGTATAAATAATGATTCTTACTACTTTAATATCCAGAGCTGAATTCACATATTTATAAAAAGAGGAAAGAAAAGAAAGAATTAAAAATAAAAGTTATGGAGTTCAAATTAGAAAAAAAATTAGATTTATACCATTTTCCCCTGGCATGTGTGTTTTTCCAGTACATTTCATCCTTTTACAAAACTTAATACACTCTCTTGGTAGACTTTCTAAATTGTCGGCTTTACCCACACTCACATCTGTCTGTGTAAAGGCATATGATCTATATGTGACAGAGAGGACACTTCTTTTTTCGTTCTGAATTAGAGACATCTTGTATGATATTATGCAGCTCTCAGGCTAGACAGAATTCTCTCCTAGATATTTGTATCTAGAAAATTGGAATGAGTTTTCTAATAAAATTATTGCAAGTATACTCAGAAATAAGCAACACTGTTTTACTGTTCAACCTACCTTTAAAGCAAATCCAAATCTTAGCAGTTATCTTCACATCTGTACATACTTATACTTCCTAACACAAATCACAACTATAATTGCTCCTTGTGATTAAAGCTTATATGTCTGTGTTCTCTGCAGGCACTTATGGCTCTATCCCTACTCCACAACACACTGGGAAGTCAGGATGATCACTTGAAACTAGAATCCTCTCACAAAGCTCTTTTGGGGAACCCTTCTGTGGTTTTTACACCTCTCAAAATAAAATGTAATGTCAACAAACACCACCGCTAATATGACTTCCTTGCCACATCTTAATCGTATACATTTTTCTTTTGTTGAAGGTAATTTTTTCTCACATGTTATATTCTGATTTTGATTCCCCTTCTCTCTATCCCTAGTTTCTCTGCACCTCTCTCCCATCTAGATCCACTCCCTTTCTGTCTTTCATTAGAAAACAAACAGGCTTCTAATTGATTATAATACAATAAAGTCAGATAAAACAAAAGTAGCACATTATAATTGGACAAACAAACAAATAGAAGAAAAAGAGCCCAAGAAGAGGCACAAGACACAGGGACCTTCTTGTTGACACACTCAGGAATCACATTAAACAATGAACTGGAAGTCATAATATGTACATGCACAAAGGATCTGGTGCCACATATGCAGGCCCTGTGCATGCTTCCCCAGTTCTGGGAGCTCACATGTGCTTTGATCATGTTGTGGTAGGGGGCCTTATTTTCATAGTGTCCTTCATTCTCTCAGCTTTTACTCTCTTTTCCCTTCCTCTTTCACAGGGTTCCCTGAGCCCTGAAGGGAGGGCTTTGATGGAGACACCCATTTAGGGAAGTGTTCCAAGGTCTCTCCTTTGTGTAATGCCTGTCTCTCGGTCTTGGTGTTTGCTCTCATCCTCTTCAGGGAGAGGCTTCTCTGATGATGCCTATGCAAGGCATTGTCATCTATGAGGAGAGCAGAATGTCATTAGGAGTCACAGTTGATATATTATACCTGTGATTTCACATTGCTAACTTTTATGTTTATAATGTACAATGGAAATCATTTTATCCCATGAAACTCGGCTCTACTTATAGAGATCATCTATGCTTAGATTAGACTCTTAAATATTGTATTTTGAAAATATGTGTGAATATTTAAATGTCTTAAGCTTAATAACTGTGTTACTTAATGCCAAAGATATGACATTTCAACTTTTTTGCTATATATTGACATTTCTTATGATATTCAATCGAAGATCTCAATTTAATCAGAATAACTGTTCTAAGAAATATTCTGTAACATTGTGATTAATCTATCAGATTTTCTTATAGGAACCAGGGAAATGGTTTAATAAGTAATGAACTTATTGTTCAAACATGTGGCCCCAACTTTGGATCCTTAGTACTCACTTAAAAGCACACTTTGCTTCAGATATACAGTACCCGCATAAAGGCTAATAAGTGCATTAGCGCCCTTCTGTAGCCCCAGGAGTAATGAGGTGAGAAACTTGAAAACATCTGATCTGGCATCCTAGTCAAAAGAGTAGGCTCCAGGTTCAGTGAGAGACTGTGTCTCATAAATAAAGTGGTAATCTAGAAAGAAAGAAAGCCAGTCTCTATTTCTGCCCTGCACACATGCAGGCTCTTAAGGTCTGTCCTTCCAAACATACATGTGTATGCACAAACACTTTTTGTACCTATTGTTAAGTGTCAGTTAACAGATTTTTATTTCAAATTTTGCAAAATTATTCTCTGCAGAAGTGGGCAGATATGAATGAGTATGTATTCTAATTTAAAAAGAAAGTGATTCATTATAGTTTCATTGTACTTCATAGGCATAGCAACACATTGAGGATTTTTTTCCTGGAATTGATTTGCATGCTAAAGTTCTTGTTAGTAGCAAAATGATAAAATCTCATGAATTTCAGCCTAAAAATCTCTCATTCCTTTTGATGAGACTATATTAAGTATTCACTTTAGGAATACCTAATGTTTTTATAGTTTCATCTTGAATTTATAAGGCATTGTAACATCACTTGAACTCAGTGGACAATACAAAGATGTATTGAACTAAAGAACAATAGACAGCAGTTTATTTGCAGGATAAAAACTGGTAATTAGTACTTAGTTTACTGTTTGGGCCTCCGAAATTAATAAAATCTTAGAGGTACATATTCAAATGTAGTTAAGAGATGACGACAGAGGATGTTGGAGAAAGTAAGTCCTGTGTGTTTCCCTCTAGTCATGATAGTCCTTACTACACCTTCTAAAATTGCTTCTGTAGGATCACATCATTATCTCTTCTAAAATATTTAATAGCATCCTCATGTGGGTATAATTTCTAATTGATCACTTGGCATTAATAAGTAAATTTAAATAAATTTAGTAACTCAATAAAGTACATTTTAATAATTCAATTAATTGAACTTATTAGGTTTTGAAAAGATATATTAATTACATATAAGTTAAATTAACATGAAGGAATACAACTCTTTGTATTTTTGAAAATTTCATGTTTTAGGTGATTTTAGTAATCCCTTTGGGTAGAAAGAATGAATTGTATTTCAGTAATTTATGAGAATTTAATTAAGTTCTCCAATTCTGGAGAAAAGGATGACATGTAAAGACAAACTATAGAAATATATATATACTGATTTATTCATGTTGCTACTGTTTATTTTGTTGAATATTGTATAGTACTCAAATAAAGTGTATGTGGTATCCCACTATTATTTATATTGATATGTATTAGCTTAGTTTCAAAGGATATTTTTTTTTAACTATGTGGTCCAAGAGCATTAGGCAGATATTTTATGATTGGATTGTATGCTAATCTACTAGGATGAAATGTATTTTGGCTTGTTGTCCTTATAACAAATAATTCTGAATTTCTGAAATAGAATATAACATCAATGTATTATATTGTAGTATATGTGTAGTGGAGTAAAGGGCACACTCCTCAGCTATGCACAGTCTCACAGAACAGATGAATAATTAGAAAAACTATTTGCACATGGTATTAGTGAAAATTCTTTACTGTAGACATGATTTTCCTGGGTTCCCTTGACTTGCTCCCCACTATAATGGAAACAGATCAGAGACATCAGCTAACTCACAGATTCCAAACTCACTTTCCTCAGGTTTATCTGGCCTTTCAATAATACTACGCTTATACCATGGAAAGTAGAAGTGCTCCATTTTTCCTAAGCGACAGTTCTGATTGTATCATTTAAGGGTTGCTAGTCTTTCTATGATCTATGTTACTTGTAAGTGTCAATTCTTTAAAAGAAGGAGTAACCAGCCATTCAATCACACCACTTAGTGTATGTCAAGGAAAAGACCTGCTAGACTTCAGCTGCAGAAATGGAACTTTCCTTACACATTAGTGTCATGTAACAATGATTCTTTTATAGAAATTATAAAATTTATTTTTTGAAAGAAAGATACCTCACCATGAATGAAAATGATTAATCAATAATATTTAGCAATAAGCTACTAATTTCTTCATCATCAAATATAATAACAGCCACCAAAAACTGTGGAAATAACAGTTTTTACAAATTTTCATGATATAGTGAGTTATACATGTATAGATATTTCATTGAGGGCATGACATAACTCTTCCAGGATGAGAGAGTATTAGATATGCCCAGTTTAATATTTAATAGTTAATTGATTAAAAAGAAACCTATCTGCTTCCAACCACACTTTTATAAGTGAAGTGCAAACCCATAGGCTACTCCGTTTTAACATCGATCTCTTTCCCAATCCCATAGTTTCTATTGTTAATAAAGAAATGTAAATTTTACTTAGACAATTTGTGGCATAATGCCTTTGACATAAATTCTGGGGATAAAAGTAAAGTGCAAATAGGAAAATATTTATCTTCATGAGTGAACTGCTGATAGACAGATAGAGTGCTGTACTGATTAGAGGTGACACCTTGTTAAATTTAGGAAAGCACAAATATTTGTTTGTCACTTTGTTAATGTGAGTGTGTTAATCATCTTTCTATTGCTATATTAAAATAACAGTTAATTTATGAGGAAGATTGTCTTAGTGAGGGTTATTAATTCTATTTTGAAACCATAACTAAAAGAACTTGTTTGGGAAAGAGTTTGGCTTCCAATTCCACTTCCAGCTCACTGCTCATCATTGAAGGAAGTCAGGATAGGAATAAGGCATGGCAGGACCCTGGAGGCTGGAGCTGAGGCAGCATCCACAGAGGGGTGCTAATACTCAGCCTGCTTTTTTTTTTTTTTTTTTTTTAACCCAGGATCATGATTCCAGGAGAAGCCCGTCAACTGTGGGCTAGGTCTTCCCACCTCAATCACTACTTCAGCACATTCTCTATTGGTTTGCCTACAGCTTAATTTTATAGATGTATTTTCTCATTTGAGTTTCTCTCTCCTCAAAGGACTCTAACTTCTGTTAAGTTGACATAAAATCAGCCAGCACAAAAATGTTTCTTTAGTTTAGCCCATAATCAGCAGGTCAGTTACTCCCCTTTACCCTTTATGTAATCTGGATAAGGGTTTAGCCTTTGTCCACTCAGGTTTTTTGCTGTTCGTTTATTTTCAGTTTTTAAATACTGTGACTAAAACATCTCTGAGAACAACCTGTATTCTGTGAACATCTTGCTACAGCTAGAACTTCTCTACCTCTAGTAACTTCCAGAACTTCCCAAAGTCGGACCACCACCTGCAGAAACCATTCCACACATAAACCTTTTGAGGAGATATTTCAGTAACACTAACACTCATGCAGGGCTATGAATGGGGAATAGCCAAGGAAGAAGCCTATTCTTTTAGAAGATTGTCAGTATTAATACAAACGGCAGTGATGCCACTATGCATCTCTGCCATGGAGCTGATTAAATGGAGAACAGCATTTTATATGGCACAATTAATCATGTATAGTCAGGTCTGTAAATTAAATTTTAGCATCATATTGACATTTTCTTTGAATACTTAAAACATTTAACTCTAGATGTTGATAATATTTATGTGAATATATACTATCAAACCCCAAATGAATTAATTCTTTGACAGAATAATATTGACATATTTCCCTCTCTGCCTATTTGAATTTTAATATATAAATCACGCTGAATACTTGAGTGAAACTGAACCTATTTTAATCTTTTTAGAAAATCAGATGATCTCTCTTTTGATACTTGGCATACTAATCAGATTAAATATGTCTCTTGGAAATTTTACAAATTTCACAGAGGGAATGACTTAGAAATAGAAGTTTCTTCCTCGGTCATATTCTTTAAATACATTGGGAAACACTCGAGGATTTTCTGCCTCATTTGTAATATTGTAGTAGATATATATTAAAATTAATAAGGAATAGCTCCTGGACCCTCGAATGATGGACAGTTGAGATCTGAAGTTCAGCAGGAGCTAAGGGTCAGTCTCTACACTTCTGAAGAGCGGTTCATCTCCTTCATTGTTTCTCTGCAATCAGCCTTTGTAGGCTTCTCTCTTCTTCTTCTTCTTCCATCTGAAGCATTTTGTTAATTGTTAATTTCACAGACTTTGATTTTTACCCCCTGCCGCTGTCGTTTCTCTTATCTCAGAGGCGCGATTCCCTGTTGCTTCTTTATCATTTTTCTTGTCTTGGTAGAATTGATGTGTCTTGGAGAATACACAATTTTAGTGATGTATAACATTGGAAATCAAAGTAGTTCATAACATAACATAACTAGAGACACTATATAAATTCTTTTTAGTTTTATTTTAGTTACTTTTGATATTTCAATCTAATTACGGTGTTAGGGACTCTCATTCCCTTTCTATCTCTGAACCCTCCAATATTCCTCTCCAAGCTCTCCTCCAGATTTGTGGCCTTTAATTAACTATTTGTAATTTTAGGCATGTGTGTATTTGTCTATATCCATATATTCCTATGTATAACCTGCTCAGTCTTTATAATGTCACTTGTATGTATGTTTTCAGGGCTGGTCATTTACAGTGGACAACCAATTTGTGTGCTCTCCCTGGGAAAGTCCACCTTTCCCACTCCCAGCTTTCTTCAGTTGTTCATAGTGGTTTGTGTGAGGCTGAGGCCTCATCAGCCTGTGGCTTATGCAGTTTACCATGTCTATTGGTACCATCCTTGTTTAGCTCACAGTCTCCAACGATGATCTATACCCATTTGTCCTTATACCTACGGATAAGCATAGCAAACATCTTCATATTGATTTTGTAATGGCTTTTCAAGTTTTCTAAACGTGGCATCAGTTTCTTTTAAATGCAACAGTACTTATAATACTATCTCTATAGCAATAAATTGATGAGATTGCTAGTATAACATTGTAACTATAAACACAATAAATTGTGCTATTATAAAAAGCAGCTGTATTTCATGTGTACATGTATTTTATGAACTATGACTCCATGAATGTGGAATTAATTAGAACGATCTCATCATTCTTTAACCACTTTAAAATAAGCTCAGTTTGATCCTAGCAATGCTGGACTTATATCTTGAGTGATCTTCTGGGAGCTTAGTGCTGTAGCCACCATCACTGAAGGAAAATCCAGACAAATTGTTATTTGTTTGAGGTGCTTAGAAGTTGGCTTCACTTACAGATGTGTCAGTGAACGTTATACAGGCTTATGGTTCTTCTCTCCTACACAAGTGGATTTTTAGGATCTGGATGCCAGCAGTTTTCTTACCTACCATGTGTCAAAGAGCACCATTAAGAGAAACTCACTCATTCTAATTCAGCAAAGATTTCAAATTTCTACATAAAACTTGTTCTATTTGGTGGTATTTAAGCATACATTTCAACATTTAAATTAAAACCCCAGAATAATACAACTGTTTTGTTTTGTTTAGACCTTCAGATTTCTTTTTCTGAGGTACTCAAATGGATTAGGGCATATCAGTTTTATTAATCCTATACATTTATTTGATGTCACATATTTTGGAGATTAAAAAAACTGAATGTCTGAAAAATACTTTTTGACTAAGGTGGTAATATAGCAGGTTAAGCCTGAAGTTTCTGAATTGATAAAACCCTTATTCTGAGGAGGTAAGGGTTTTTCAAATTCATTGCATTTTTACCCAGAGATTCTTCTGGAGAGTTTTCCAAACTCTGAGAACTAACTATTTTGCCTGCAATTATGTTGACACCATCCATGTCTTCTCCAAATAGTCATTTTCTCCACAGTGTGCCCTTACTTTTCTATTGCAGTGAAAAAATGCCACAGCCAAGGAAACATATAAAAATCTGAGGATCATAGTTGCAATGGTTTAGAGTGCATGGCTACCATGGTGAAGAGCATGGCAATAGGCAAGCAGGCATGGTGCTCAAGTAATGTTTAAGAGCTCACATCTTGATCCATGAGTGCATGGCACAGAGTGGGACACAGGGTAACAGTCTTTTCAAACTTCAAAGTTGGCCATCATTGGCACAACTCCTTCAACAAGGCCATGCTTCCTAATCCTTCCCAGTTAGTTTCACCAACTGAAGACCAAGTATCCAATCATATTGGCCTATAGAGGCCATTCTCATCCAAAGGCTACATGATTTTTTTTCCCTTTAAAAATAATGCAAATCCAATGAGCAAGTATTAATATGATGTAGTATTCTAGGGCCTTGATATAAATCAAGGATCCAAATAGGAAGAAGCAGTAAAATATTTTTCCAATTTTCTTATGCTTTTAGTAACTTATATTTTATAAGGATGAGGAAAGCACAAAATAAATACTATGAATTGGTAAATATAATGTCAATAAAAGTACAGTATAAAGATTGTGAGGAAACTCAGATTATGTCCTTAATTATGTAAATAGGATTATGTGTATTGATTTAATTTACATCTCCATAGATGAAAAGCAATACTATTAAAAATAAGTTTAAGGAGCTAGGGGGCTGACTCAGTAGACAAAGAACTTGCCAAACAAGAGATGTAACTTGAATTTGGAACTTTAACACCACAAAAGCACCAAGTATACCTTGTGGCTAGATGAACCAGGGAAACTGCCAAGATCTGTGATATACACCCCTGCAGTGAATCAACTGGAGAGGAGCTGATAAAAATGCCTGCAATCAACTATCAGCCTGCATAAGCACACATACACACACACACACACCACATATACACACATATGCACACACATACACACATGCAAGCACACTCACAGATGCACACACAGACACACGCACACATGTGCACATACAAACACATCCCACATATACACACACATGCACACATGCATGCACTCACACAGACACACACAAACAGATACACACACATACATGCACACATACACACACCACATAAATACATACATACACACACATACATACACATACGTACACACACATACACATATACAAACACATATACATACCAACAACAACAACAATAACAAAAAATATGATAAAAATCTGTAAAGTATGAAGCCAGGGATATTCTGTATTTGGTATTCAAACTGATGAGAACTGAATTTATTGATTTAATTCAGTAAGCATTTATTAACCACCACTTCATAGAAAATGCTCTTTAAAAGAAGTCATAAAAACAGAGTTTAAAGAAGGCACATTTCTCTGGAGCTGATCATAAGCCAAGGATGGAGTAGTTTGGACACCTTTGTTGTATAAAACGCATCTGCAAAACACAGTTGTTAGAAACGTATGTTCTTTGTCTTTTGTGACTTTGTGATTGACAGAGGTTAGCTGATAGTGCCAAATCTGTGTCTGTGGGGCTGACTTGGCAGGATATGTAAGATGTGACTCCCTCAACATCTTGCTGGGAAAGTGTTGGCCAGCTCATTTCTGCTGGCAAGTTGCTTCACTACAAATGGGCCACTTCTCCATCATGTCTTCAGACTTGGATCCACCAAGGACAAAGAAAGAAACTAAGAAACTAATAGCTTTTCTTAAAATTCAGTACTAAGCTTACAGGAGACCCTCCTACATGCTACAGACTCAAGAAGATCCAGAAAAACCTACATTCTGAAAAGGTATTTCAAGAGGGAGACACTATGGGATACTCCACCTTCCTTCTCATACATATGTGCTCCTGTCTTTGGCTATGGTGTTCATCAAAGGTTTAAATAGTTCCTTTATTTAAAGATTGATATTCACTTCACAACATAGAGAAAGACATTCCCACACCACATCCCCATTTCTGTCTAATCAAAAAGGAAAGTTTCAATTTTAACATAGCAGAATTACATACAACAAAATAGCTATCAAGCAAGAATTACAGTTACAATATTTAGTCTATTTTTATTTAGCAAAATTAAAGAAAATATTCTATCATCCACCTTATCCTTGTGAATCTAAAGTTTCATAACCAATATACATTGTAAAATGACTAAGAAAAACTATACCTATAACTATCTAATCTTCAACTACATCAAAGACCACAGAATGATGTAATATTACCTGAGGAAACGGGAAGTGCAAGCAACTTCCAAAATCTAGAAATGACTGAGATGATACCTATCTGCCTGGACAGTCACCCAAAGTTCCTTTATAAAGTTGGGGAATCCATCTTGAGCCTAAAGTGTCAAAGTCTCTGGCATACCTTTAAATGAAGCAGGAAATCTGATGGACTGCTCTGCCCATTCTGGTATAGTTTATTAGCTGCTTCTCCTTGAGTCCTGAAAAATGTCTGATAATTTTCTCTGTAAAGCAGGAACCTGAAGGACCATCTCAGCTTGTTCTGCCAAAGTTCAGAGGTCACTTTTCTATGGAGCTTGCATGTCCAGTTTAAGCAGCAGACTGTCAAGCAGTCACAATATAAGAACAGGTTCTTGTCCACTGGCTAACCGTTGCCACAAAGAAAGAAAACTCCATATGGAGTTTCTTCAATGCTCAATTTTCTTTTGAAATAGATTAATGCTGCCAGAAACAGACTTGTCTCACTGTCCAGAAAAATCTAAATTCTTAAAATATTTTAAATGCCATATATAGGTCTTAGAAGTGTTTGAAGTGTTTGAAGATTACCTATCTAATTGAAATATGTCTTTTTATACCTAAAAATCTAACTAACATGTCTATAAGATTGGTTATCATAGGTGACTATTAAATTGCATTTCTTAATTATACATTACAATTTTAAATGAGTTACATAAACATCATACCTTAAACAAGAGTAGAAAAGTACATATAGTATAACAAAATTGACCTTAAATTTGTATCTATAAACCAAAATTCATACAAATGTAAAATATTTTGAGATTAATAACTGATTTTTGGATTAAAGTAAATCCAATAATCTAATTTTTAAAAACCACTCATATGCCATATCCCATTTTTCTTCTTAGAAAGAGATTAACTATGACCATTAACCATTTATAATGAAAACAAACATTTATAAACAATATGTGGGAATTTGGGTGTAATATTTTATTACTACTACTTCCTGCTGATTAAGGGGCATTGGCAATCTCATGGGTTCTTAAGACTGGACCATCTTAGTCTGTAGCCCTCAAGCTGATGTGGACATCTCTTCCCATCATCTCTTCCCTGTATTTTTACAGGGGTCTTGGTTGACCAAACTATATTTGCCTGGATGCAATCTACAGGTTCTCATCTTTTGTGGAAACAAAAAATCTCTCTTCCAAGGCAACATATCCTTAGACACAAATTTCAAAGTCAAGGTATCTTTAAGATATACATTCTTGTTTAACTTAGCAGGCTTAGCAATCAATTGTCTTTCTGCAGTTAGCTCATTAACAGTTAAAAAATTAAAATAAACACAATAATAACCATAATCCAGACTCTATTTTCCATCTTTACATGGCTTATTATATTTTTATTCCTCTATTTCTATTTTTAAAGATTTTCTCTACCTTCTTTCCTCTCTAGAGCATATGTACATTTTATAAACATTGTAACCCGTTTACAGGGTTTCTTAAAAATCTGATTCTGTTTTATTGCTAATCCTTAATCATTTTCTAACCAGAAGAGCTTTTAAATTTCTAGACTATGCAACTCTGCTTTGACCACATCTGCTCACCACCAGCAGAGTAGTTCCAGAAAATACTGCTACTAATTGGCTGTCTTTGACTCTGTGCCCTTTTTGTTCAATATAAACTGAAACCTTAAATCAATCACATGCTATTGAGTCTTCTGTGACTTCAGGAACCAGCTTTGATCTAGCTTATGCTTCTTGCAGTGAGTCTGTGCCATTTTGTTCATGGTTCAGACACCACATTATCACTGTACAATGACCCACTTCCAAGACACAATTTGGAAGCTGCTTTTGGCTCAGTTTCTGTGTTCTAGAACCCCTTTTAACCTTTCTCAGGTTTTATGTGGGTATTTAGCCTATCTAGGGACGCCATCTGTTACACTGAGATTTCTGCCCTGCCTAGTCCCACAGTACAGACCCACTCACCACCGCTTATCTGGACCAGCAATTCCAAAGTCCCAATGAAACAAAAAGACACTTATATTAACTTCATGCTGTTTTGCCTATGACTCAGGCACATTGCTAGCTAGCTCTTTCATCTAACTCAACCTGTTTTCATTAAGCTGTCTCCCATGTGACCCATGAATCACCTGTGTTCCTTACATGTTGCTTCTTTGGGCATCTGACTTGATCGGTCTCAACTCTGCCCTTCCTACCTATTCTGATTTCCCACCTACTTTTATGGAGTTCACCAAAGGTCAAAACAGTTTGTTTATTTAAAAATTGATATTCACAGCATACAGAAATACATTCTCACACCAAGTAATGTCACAGCACATAAAATTACTATGTAAACATTGAATACAAGTACTTGTCAGACTAAAGGCCCTCAGGTATGGCTGCCAAAACCAAGAGGCCACTGGGCTATACCCTAAATGAGTGTTTCTCAGCATTCCTAACACTGCAACCTTTAATAGAATTGCTGATGTTGTGGTGACTCCTAGCCATAAAACTGTTTTGTTGCTACTTCATAACTGTATATTTGCTACTGTTGTGTCATGATGTAAATGCAAGGTATCTGATATGTAATCCTTGTGAAAGGGTTGTTTCACAAAGATGTTGAGACCACACAGTCTGAGAATTTCTGCCCTGAAATAATCAGCAGGAATAGACAGAGAAAGAACTACAGAAGCAAATACCAGCAAGAGAGGGGGAGACAGGGTGGGAAGGAGGGAGGGAAAAAGAGAAAGTCCATGCATAAGAACACAGGACACAAAGGCAATGATTACAGAAGAACTCAAGCTATATACAGAAATATTCTACTGAATGTTAATGGCTCCTTGGCACATAACAAAAGAACTGGAGCAGAACAAAGGCAGGGCTTTGAATAGGGCATACTTCACAGAATGGGACAATATTTCAGAGTTTCCATGAGGATTAAGTTGGACTGAGTGTCCATCATGTACACCTGAGAAAGTAACATGTATATGAAAGCCGTGTGTGTGCACAAAGCACATATCAATGAGTATCACTAATATCCTTAGTGATTCACAAAACTTTTTTTGCCATGATTAAGGTTTTATTTTCAACTTAAAGTGGATGAAAAATCAATGAAGGATAGAATTAGCCTTTGATAAAAATATTTTCAAGCAGACTCAGAAAAACAATTAGGAAGGTAGAGGTTAGAAGAGCAGATTCTATCCCTGTGTTTTCCAGGTCAGAAAGAAGTCAGAAGGCAGATTCTGTGGGGATAGAGCTGAGAAACCTCAGTAATTCCTATCTAAGCAGACCTTATTATAGAACTCTAGCTGTCGCTTCATTTAATGATTTACTCATCACCACAGTGTGGATATTTATAATTTTAAGGATTTCTCATTGTAGGCACCACCATAAATCATAATGCCCAGTAATAAAATACATTTTTTTCACTCAGGGTGTTCAGTTTAGTTATGATGATTTTAATACTAAAGATAATTAACATGACAAGTACATGTTTACATAAGAAGATAGAAGGGTCATTTTACTCAAATAGGAGCAACCTGGAGGGTTCCAGTAAAGGTTGTTTTATACAGGGGAGCATCAGATAATGTTAAAGAGATGAAGCCTGGTAAGTAGGACAGAACAGGAAGAACAATGGAGAACGGAGAAACAGGCCACTGGGATTAATATATAATGTGAAGCCTCCTATGAAGGTGTAGAGCCTGGTAAAGTACAGTGTCAATGTGGCCAGAGCATGGTATAAATAACGGGGTTGGGGATCAGATCATGATGAAAATTATCTGTAAGGTTTTCAGAAGCCGCAATTAGTAGGCAGGCCAGCCACCCACAACTCCTGAAATTGTGCTCTGCTTTTTAAAGTATACATGGAATTTCAAATAATATTATGGATAAAGGATAACTCACACTATTGTAATTAATACTGATTTTTATGAGTGGTATTTTATCTCCACTTGCTATCTCCATGGCAATGTGCAATTAAAGTGAAGACATAGAAGGCATTGATTGTTACACTAAAGATACTTTCAAGTTTCCTCCCTGGACACCCAATCATATAATCACTTAGATTTTAAAATTGATTGGAATATAGTACAGCTAATAGAGCAACTTTTGACTATTACTATTATTATTGATAAGTATAGTTTATAAATATCTTAAGACAGATGCCATAAATGGGCCATTTATATACACATCTAGTCTTAGTCTATAAAACAGATCTAATAGAGGGCTTGACCAGTTTAATAAACTGGCAGGTTCAGAAGGAACAGGACTTATGGCTTCATTTATAATTAACTTTAGATTTCCAAAATAGATTTTTTTAAGACAGAGGTTTCATTATTTTTTTTCTTAAAACTTGAGCATAAATCAATAAAGTAATATTCCACTTTTTCAATTTTTGTAACTATATATCTACATAATGTTTGAATTTGGGAGGGAGAGAAAGCATCTATGAGCACTCCCAACAGTATAAATTATCTGTATTGGGGTACAATCAGACCCAAGGTTAGTCCTGTAACTGCCTGTTTCTAAGCTTTGGAACAGAATGTCAGTGTTAATCAGGAGTCTGAAACTACCTCAAGGCCTTGAGCTGAGAGGCACCAAATGTAACTGACCTAAAAGGAAGATTTCATTTTGCCCAGGCATTTCAATGTCTGTTCCCAATAAGTAGTTACGAGTTCACAACACTAAAGATATTTCAGTGAAAATGAAGCATGCAGAATGGTACTGGAAAAAACAATAAAGAACCCCAGACCCCCTTTTTCCCTTGAAAGCATGGAGCCAACAGCAGTGTACACTGGAAACACATTTTTCAGAATTTTAAGCAGAATTATAAAAAATGTTTTAATGAGAAAACAATAAAGGATCATAGGGAAGTCCTGGAATTTTGCACATGGGATCCAAAACCTTTCTTTGGCCTCCCTGACAACTGTATTCATATGTACATACACACATACAACACACATGCATGCCCATAATTAAACTTTCTTAACATTACAAGTAATTTTTTAAGTCTTCAGTAAAAAAAGTATCAACTAAATAAATTAAATAATTAAAAACAGATTCAAAGTACATTTTCAGGAGGCTTGCATATAGAACATATTCAAATCTTTTTAAAAAATACTCTTTTTTGTTTCCTAAAATTTTATAGGGGTTGCACTGTAGCACTGATTCTTCTGAAACTTATTATCAAGACCAGCATGGCCTCATACTATAATATCTTCGGCCGCAGCCCCTAAGTGCTGAGATTTATGCCTGCACCACTATGCGTGGCTCATTTTTCTTTCATTTTTGTTTTGTTTTGTTTTCCTTTTTTTTTTTTTCCAGTCCCATCTTTACTAAATGAGGGAAGCAGATGTTCCCTACTGGGCTAGTAATCAGGCAAAAGAGACACTGAAATAAACATCTGTAATGCAGAGATGGACATTATATAACAATAAAGCAGCAGAGGCTGGGCTTCTATCAGACACAACACACATAAGAACACCAACAAATGCAAGGTGAATTTAACAATAAAGGGCCAACTCATCAAAACAGTGTAGCCTTATACATACATCACAATTGTAGATGGAATTGAAAAGGTACTGGATTCCATAAAGAGTTTGCTTACATGACTAGCAAACACGTTTCTAACACTCATTTTCAGCATTATATTCTGTGATATTCATCAATGTAAGCCCGAGTCAGCATCTATACGAAAGCCTGTTTGATTGGCAGTTACAGCCATATGTTGCAAAAATCAACAACCATACTTTGAATGAGCTCCATGAGATTTACAATAATCCATTATGGTTTTTATTGTTTGTGAAAGTCCAATCTATCATGTTTTATCAGTGCTATCTAGAGTGTACAATCTAATTTTGAGATCTTTTTAAGTTTAAAAGCACACCCATATTATTACTGTCTTGTTTCTTGGCGGTTCTTAGGAGTCATCTTTCCAGCCATTAGAGTCAGTAGGGTCATGCTCCAGTCTCTACTCATGGCTACAGTCTCTACTTTCTGTCCACTGTAGCAATGAGATTTCCTGGTCCCTAGCGGCCAGAGTTCCAGACCCACAGACCTGTACCCTCAGACCCCTTAGTCACCCGCAGCAGCTGATCAGGCCCCCCAAAATGATTCAGATGCTTATATTAACTTCATGCCGTTTGGTCTATGGCTTAGGCACATTGCTAGTTTGCTCTTACATCTTAACTCATTTTCATTAATTTGTCTGCCATGTGGCCCGTGGCTCACCTGTGTTCCTTACAGGCTTCTTCTTGGGCAGCTGGCATGGTCTGTCTCTGACTCTGCCCTTCATTTCCTAACTATTCTGATTCCCCTGCCTACCTTTTCTATAGTGCCTGACATAGGTCAAAACAGCTCCTTTATTTAAAGATTTACATTCACAGCATACAGAAAGACATTCCCACATCAGTCCGCTATTGCATAAAAGTTGACCTAACAAATGCCTAATTTTAATACTCTACATTTTACGTCTGGGAAATTTAATTCTCTTTTATATATTTCAGTTTGAGTAAAATATTACTGTTCCTTATCTTTCCTCTTAAATTATAATAGTCACAGTTATTTTAAAGTAGCTCCATGAACTCTAGTGTCTGGGACATCTGGGTTTTTCCATTATCTATTTTAAAAGTTGGTTGCTTTTATCTTCTTGGCAGGCTTTTTAGAATATTTTAAATATTTTTAAAAATCTTAAATTCAGCACATTAAGAAGCAATAGTTGGAAATCATGGAGAATTACCTGTCTCAGAGATTTCCCAAGTGGACAAGATCATCTGAGTCGTAACTGATAAACTTATTTGATACTGGATTTCTATTCTTACAATGAGCCCCTGTCTCTGACCACATTCAGGACGTTTTAAAATAGTAATCTCTCATTTTTTGCTCATCTCATCTGTCTCTTTTTCTGTGAAGCTGAAGACTCACCATAAACAGGGGCCACTTTTCTGTACTCTCGACTACTTACATATCTGCCAATTTCAAAAGACGACCTACATTTCTGTCCAGTATTGTGAGATTTCCAGAAGATCTACTTTTTTTTTTTTTTAAATTCAAAGTCTCAGTCTTTCTAGTGTCACCCAAGTTTGTAATTTCCATAAGAGGGGGAAGGGTAGCACAAAAAGCATGTTCACATTTCTCTCTTCAGAATTTTTCTCAGTTCTCTCAGAGGTCTTGGGTTCTTAACCTAGTCACCTTTCGGCTGCCTGGTGTCCATTCACACATATATCTTAAAAATTATTTAAATTATTTATTTTCAGTCAGACCTTTGGTAGACTAGTACATTCTAGTTTAACCTACCTGTTTACTAGATAACATAATGTGTTCGTTTTCTTGTAGTTGGACAGACATCGGAAGGTCTCCTCAACCTCTTAACATCCTGTATTTTGTATAATTATATCAAAATAATTTAGCACTTTGAATAGGGAAGTGTTCTGCTTTTGTTTGCGGATAAGACAACAAATGTTTATGATTTAAAAACTGTCTTGCTTGTTTCTCTACCCACCACCATGTGCTGTTGGAAAGATGATCATCCAATGAGCGCTTTAAAACTGTGAGAATCAGTCAGGACAGTTGGGAACCAGGCACCAATTCCTTTCACTTGCTTATTTCCACATTTATGTTTTTAAAATTCCTTCTTAATTTTTTCATTTTTTTATAGATTAAGAAATTTAATCCTTTGATTCATTTGGAATCTCCTTTGTTGTACAATTTAAAATATGCTGTAATTATGCTACTGTAGTTATTTTTCTAATTTCATAAAAGAAGACAATATCAAAAGAAAAGTCTAATTGTTTATTGTTTTTATTGATATCAGTATATTTAATAATTGCAAATATATAATAACCAGTGAATTTTATCATCTGTCATTTCCTGAATTATTATTTATCTACTTTGTTTATTAGACATTAAAATTACAGAGAGACATGGAATATTAGTGTTTGTTATTAAAATTAAACTATTTGAATATTTGTTTTTATATTTGCTAGTTGGAATTTGATCACACCCTCTATGAAGCCTTCCCACAGTCTTTAAGAGACTGTTGATGAACTATATTACTTCATAGTTCATGATCCTAATTTTAATCTCTAAAGCCCAGGGATGGAAAGCTAAGTACCCCAGTGCCTACCATGCTATCTACATGATAGAAACGTGTTTAAATTGACTTCACTCACTGAAAGGTTATTTACATGTTCATTACCATTATTGAACCATACTTTTTTTTTCCCCCCTGGCATATTTGTATTTTCCCTGGCATATTTGGAATTCTAATATTCTATTAATTTACTTTATTAGATATTAAAATCATATAAATGACATGCAAAATCCCTTATAGATTATATTGCATGCATGCACTTCTGTGGATGATGTATTAGAGAAGAAACAAGGCTGGCCATGGTGGTGCAAGAGGCAAAAACAAGCAGATCTCTGTGAGTTCAAAGCCAGCCTGGTCTACAAAATGAGTTCCAGGACAGCCAGGGCTGTTACTCAGATAAACTCTGTCTTGCTCAAAGAGAGGAAGGGAGGAGGGAGGGAGGGAGAAACAAACTTAATATCTACCTCTTTTATTTGCGATCATATGTAATCTCTATCATTTATATAGCATGCCAGACATCATGAGAATTTTTTATGTATAAATATAACTTAAAATTCTATATTGAGATATATTATTATTCCTCCTTTGATTTTTAGGAAACTGAGGTATGTTAGGATTGGTCAGGCAATCTCATTTTGAGACAGGCAGAAGTGGCAGCCCATCGTGATGGAGTTAGAGGCGGGAACAAAACAGTCACATCTCCAG
This sequence comes from Phyllotis vaccarum, assembly GCA_033318265.1. NCBI lineage: Eukaryota > Metazoa > Chordata > Mammalia > Rodentia > Cricetidae > Phyllotis > Phyllotis vaccarum. The sequence continues at coordinate 63,018,527 of JARWLC010000009.1, forward strand.
CTAAAGCAGTCAGAGAAACAGATGACTGGGAGGCCTGTGATCCTTTAAAAGGGATGTGATGAGTGCCCAAGGACTGCCCAGGTGGCTCCATTTCCTAATGGTCGCATAGCTCTCTGACACAAGGACAGAAGCAGACCCTTTTAGAACACATCTGCTATCGTTATCTCTTAGAACTGCCCCTCTGTGGACCAAGTCTTTGACCAATTCAAACTCCAAACTATAATGATCTTTGTAATCCTTTTTTTTTTTTTTTTTTTTTTTTTTTTTTACAAATAATGCTGTTTCCTTTGTTTCCTCTAAGACAATAATTGTAATTTATTTGACACACAAATTATTATGTTGAAAAATAGAGGTACATATAAATAGTACCTGAGAGAAAATTATCAATCTTAGGTTTCATAGAGTAAGAGTGACTTATGCATGTCTTTACTTGGTTATAACTCATTTTTAAAACTCAAGTGTGAAGTATGTGACATTATAACTTACTTAAAACTTTACAAATAATTTTTTCTTCTTGAGGGGACAGGGAACTGGAAATACTGAATATAATTGTTCTCCAGGTAGTCATTCTTAAAGGAATAGCAGATGGTAAACATTACTATTAAAGCAGGAAATTATTTCAACACATTTTTTAAGCTAAGAAATTCTTTAGAAATAAATGATTCTGGTTGGTTAGTTTTGAAAGGAAGCCATATGTTGTTTACTTTTTTGGCATTTATCCAGTTTCCCTGAAGATGAGAGAAAAATTAATAAAATCTTTTTACTAATTAGATAATAATGAACATAATGAAAACAGGTGCTGTAACTTTTTGAATTATGAGACTAAATCTTCAGATATTCTCTAGAGTAAGTAGAGTGTCCTGAGGCATTCAGGAGATGATTCCCATATTTCCTAAAGTAGAAGCCAACCAAGGCACACATCAAACAAATGTAACTCGTACTTTTCACTGGAATAAAAATCAAGAGCACAAATCAAAAGGAACTTTAAGATGTCACACCCACTTTATGTGAACTACCAGAGGAAAACACGTGCCTTTAACTCCATATTGAAATCTAGATTACTATTTACAGCTTCCCAAACACATTAGGGAGAGGCCAAGAACCAGGATTTTTCCAGGTGATCAATGGGGCATTGACATCATCTTACCTGTTTTTTTTTTTTTTTTTTTTTTTTTTGTCACCTCTGGATAACAGCAACATTGCAGTCCTGCTTGCCAGAGCTCTGCAAAAGGAAGGCAGGTGTTGGAGATACTTGGTTGGTTTCCCCAACAAGTAGCCTAATGGAAACTCATGGGAGTAACAGCAATGCTTATTTAAAAGCAGCTACTCCTGACGGAAAGGATTAAGAAATGGGAAGACAATAAAAAAAAAAAAAAAAAAAAAAAAAAAAAAAAAAAAAAAAAAAAAAAAAAACCCTACTCCTGACAGGCGTGACACTGGGGAGGTGGGGTCAGTCATGCGAAGACATAATTCTGAGGTCAGAAGATGAGCACTCAGGTCAAAGCTGTGCACAGTCATCTGTAAAACTGTGCAGGGAGACAAAGATAGGTGATGCTCGCAGTGTGCTATCTGCTACAGTGGAGCTGGCAAGATGCAATGTGGGACTCTAGCTCAGAAAAATGAGGGAGAAAACAACTAAAAATACAGTGCATGTTGACCTCTGACCTTCACGTTCATGTGCACTAGCATGTATGTACCCCTCCATGAGCACATGTGTGCATGTATGAGGTGCACATGAGAAGTACCAAAGTCGCTCTGGGTATAATCCTAACTGTTATCTTTTAAGGTAAACTTGTGCTACCAAAAAGGGAGAAGTTTCCCTGAGTCTTTACTTCCAATGAAAGCAATGTCGCAGTTGAATTACAGTAATCTTTCTGAAGGAAATAAGTGTTCAAAGATACATTTAGAACCTATTAAAATGCATGATCAGCGATTTACAATCATGATAATATTTTTGTAAGTAGTATATAAATGACATCATCTATAGTCTGGCACTTGAACTCCATGACTGGGTATAGGCACTTTCATTGGAGTGATTTCTCTAGATGATTGGTGCTAGCTTTGATTGTTCTCTGCCTAATATATGTATGCAAAATGTGGCTGCAGCAATTTGCTTTTGTTAGCATCTCCCTTCCCCCACTCTGAAACCTGAGGCCTCTAGACATTGATGTTGGAGAGAGAAAATGAACGTGTGTGTGTGTGTGTGTGTGTGTGTGTGTGTGTGTGTGTGTGTGTGTATGTGTGTTCTCACAACTGGATGTGTGAGTGTATCTAACCATCAAGTTAATAGACTGGTGATAATATTACAAACACTATCACAAAAGATGAAGCTTCTTCCAACATCATTGTTGTTAATGTATTTTTGTTGTTTTGGGAAAACCAAAGAGTTATGCAGAATGTGATAAACTGAAGTGGGGTAAGAGAGCTTTATGGACCAATTATAACTGGAAATTCAATTTAGCCGAGAATGGCATCTTTATTAAGTAACTCCTGGATCATCTATCTGTATTCTTCAGTACTGATCGATCCCCTTGTAGCGAAATACATAGATATCAACATCTCAGGTTCACTCTTACTTGTTGGGGGGTTAAATCCTAAAGGAAGGGACCCATCGCCCTCGAGGAAGACTGAGTGCAGGCTTCTGAGTCTTTGAAGGCTCATCTCAGTAGTCCCACTGCTAGAATGTGCTCTGTTGTCATAGCAACACCATCTCCTGCTTCATACAGGAAAGATTAGCTCTTACTGTGCAGAGGAGAGAATTTAGGGGAAGTCACACTAATCCCTGGGTACACTTCCCGGGAAAGGTTGGACCTGGCCTGAGGGATGCTGGATCAGCAATGACAGAACTGGCTTGCTGCTGTTGTTTAAGTTGAAGAGCGGGATTCACTGTAAGTGTGGGCTCCTTCCTAGTAAAAGACTGAGTGAGGCTTCTGTAAGCCTAGCTGGAGACTGTCCCATGCAGCAGCAGAAAGACAGTGGGAACTCGGACTGGAGCACCAGGGAATGCTTGATTTAAAGAGTAAATTGAGATCACAGGATCAGAAAGTTGGGGGACAAAAGGGGATACTTTTGAATCTTAAAGCAAATCCTGGGAGCAAGGCCAAATTAAATAAGCAAAGAATAAAATGCATTGTTTGCTCATTGGCCCTTCATGCATTTATCCTAAGTCTCATGCTTTGAAATTTAAAACTCCAAAGGGAAATAATTTTTTGATTAAAATAAGCTGGTTCTGTAAGCAAATTGTGTTTATTCATCACCCAAAGTGATGAAATTTGATTTGGGGACACTTGAATTTTCTTTTGTCCATTATATATATAAAATATATATAAAATGATCTTAGAAACCCAAAGTGGTGTTGTTCTTTAAAGTGATTACAATATGATGAAAGGTCTTCTTTAGGAAAGAGTGAGTTATTTAGCCATTGCGTTTTCTGCTGGTACTTTGTTCAGTATGCTTGTGCTACTCTTTCAGGACTGCATGTTGTCTGCTGCAAGTGGACTTTGTTCTGGGGGAGCAATAGTCTTTTCCCCTTATATTATCTTTACAAAATTTATTTTATAATAATTTATTTTTTATGTTAAAAGCTATGAGTTTGCAATTTTTGATATCAATGTTCATTGTGAAGATATCTAGTATTCAAAACTTAATCATTTTAAAGGACATTTTAATGCACGTATGAAATGACACATTTTAAAGAATAGATTTTATATACTATTTTGCTGATATAAATTCTAATTGAGATTTCAGAGTGTCTTACCTTGAGTGAATACTTATTTTGTTTAAAATTACAGCACACAGCATTCATAATGGTTTGCAATTGTTTAGATCATGGCTATGTATTTAAAAGATGTATTCAGAAACTGGCGTTTATTTCCCACATACACAATGCTGGGTTACTAATTGTACTTTGCTCTACAATTCACATGACAGTCTGTGCTAAATATAGCCATTATCATAAAATTCTTAATTACCATTTGAAATGTGTGCTGGTTTAATTTCTCAGAATAGAAGAGAACTGGGTGTTGCTGTGAAAACAGACTACACATCACACATACATTCCACTTCTCTAAGATTGAATAGTGATGAAATAAGCCACAGGTCTTAAATCTTGTAGATAAATTAAAACGTTACATAAAATAATTATATATATATATATATATAATTAGGAAGCACCAAAAGAGTGGTATGGGTCATGTTTCATTTATTAGTGCCTCTGTCATAACTATGTAACATCTGGGTTTTCTAAGAAAGTAGAGACTGAGAAAGTCCCTCTTAAAAAGTAGTAGAGATTATTCCAACATGTGTTTGATTCAGTGATTTTGAAGAGTTCTAACTTCAAAAGGAAAAACTACTTTCTTTTGCTGTCCCCACTAAACAGAATAGAGTAACTTTCTTATTTCCATAGACTGAGCAAATATGAGAGAACCAATGACCAACTTTAAAGTTGTTGAAACTCGGGTTTTTGTTTGTTTTGTTTTGTTTTGTTTTTATTATACTAGGCTCAAAACTCACCAAACAAGACTGAAAAAAAAATGATCCAGAAAAAAAGGGCACTACGAAATGATAATACACCATGTAAGTAGATAAATAGTTTATAATTTAAATCTCTAAATGGAAGTTAAGGCATTTACTACCTTGACTAGATTTTTAAAAGTTTTTTTTTTTTTTAAATAAACCATTGTGCTCTAGTTTAGAGTTTTTCATACCCTCCCATCTCTGCCATGTTTCTTAAACACAAAGTGTCAACTGCTCTGGAGACACATTTTTGTTAATAGCTTTCTATCTAAGTTAAGTTTTATCTGACCCTTCTGCTCTGTGGAGGTTCTGCCTGGTGAAGAGTAGATAATCTTCAGTGCACAGTTATATCTCAAGGGCTTCACTGATTTATCTTCCAAAGAGTCAAAGGCCCAACTTTTAATCCAGTGTCAAGTTCTTGGAACCCACTGAGAAAGGCTAAGGTTCAGCTGAGGATTGAAAACCTTGAAACAAATATGCATCTCCCAAGTCCTCTGAAGTCCCCAATGCTCCAGACACAGACACAAAATTTGTGTCATGGTTGGTTACAGGCTAGCCTGTAAACTGTCCATTATAATGATAACTCATATGATATTAGAGAAGAAATTATAAGAAGAATTATTAGCAAAAAAGGCAGTGCTGGAATGTGAATACTGTTTGCATTTGCTTCTAAAAAGCAAATTAAAATTCTGTATTATGAGATAGTATCAGATTTAAAAGGTCACCTTAGAAGAGTATTAAATAGTAATAATATTTTTGCATTGTTCTGATGTCAATAGTGCCTTTTTGTATTCTGTCCATTTGATTTTTAATTGAGACACACATCTTGAATGCAAAAGATGAGTTTGAGTTGTCAGGAAATATATAGTAAAGAGTTGGGAAAAGGGCTATAGAAGTTGTGAAAATATTATAATAATTCTGGAATACATGTGGATAATATTTCTTTATTAAGGGGAGTCAGGATCATCAGTAAAAGAAAAGAAAAAGAATTAATGCCCTGTGAAGATGTGTGTTACAAATGTTGTGTAGGATGGATCACTAATGTGGGATATAGTTGGCAGCAATAAGTAAACTATAAGCCTAAAGTAGAAAATTGGAAGCACTGAATAGGTGGATGTAGTAAGAGATTTCTGGCCTGGACTTTTGGGCCTAGCTTCAAGGTTTAGACCCGCAGAACCACAGACCCACAGAAACACATAGATGATTACATTAATTTTAGGCTATCAGCCTAAAACCTAGGCATATAACTTCCTAACTCTTCACCCTTAAACTAACCCTTGATTCTTATCCTATTCAGCCATGGGACTCGGTAACTTTTCTCAGAGCAGCATAGTTGTCCTCTGTGTCTTCTGGCTTGTCTATGGCAACTCTGGAGTCTCTGTGGCATTTCTGCTCTGTTCTTCCTGCTCCCAGAGTTTTCTTAATCTGGTAGCCCTACCCACACTTCCTGTCTGCCTTTGGCCAATCAGCGCTTTGTAAAATCATAAATCCAGTACATATACCCTTTTCTCTTTTTAAAACAAGAGTCCCAAATCTAATTTTCTTTGTATAATTTTTTTCATTGCTATCTGCAACAACATGTAACCAACACTGGTAAACAAACATGAACATCCATAATCCATGTTTTGGGAATGTGGGCATCGTTCTCTAGGCTATTTCCTGCTGAATGGGGTGCTGACAATCTCATGGGAATCCGAAGAAAAATGTAGGATTATGTACAAATCTTTAGTGGAGTAGTCTCTAAGGCTGGGTCATCTCAGCCAGTCTCCTTGAAATTTTTCTGGATACAGAGCTAAGGAAGCTTCAACAGAGGTGTTCTGAAATGCTGGATCATCTGGGCCATCCATTTCCATAGGAGATTTTTCAGGGGGTCTTCCTCTATCAAACTTTATGTTCTTTATCCAGAAATAAATCCACAGCCTCTCATTTTCTGTGGAAATAAAAAGAAAATCTCTTTTCCAAAATTGCATATCATTTGATTTCAATTTTAAAGTCAACTCATTTACAAAATATAAAGGTTGAATTAATCCAAGAGCATTTATAATCAACTGTCTTTTAGCAGCTTTTACTACTTCATTTTCAGTCAAGAAACTTAATGACGAGACAATAGCATACAGTATCCAGATACTCTTTGTAATTTCCATCTTTACGAGGCTTATTTTTTATTCATTTACTTTTACTTTATTTCTTTCTTAAGTGCTTTGTAACAGTGAGGTTTCTTGGTCTTGGGCGGCCAGAGGTCCAGACCCACAGACCTGCAGTCCAAACTCCTTAGCCGCCTGCCGCTGCTCAGGCCCCCAGAAATGACTCAGACGCTTATATTAAGTTCATGCTGTTTGGTCTATGGCTCAGGCACATTGCTAGCTAGCTCTTACATCTTAAATCAACCCATTTCTATTAATCTGTCTGCCACGTGGCCCATGGCTCACCTGTGTTCCTTACATGTTGCTCCTTGGAGCTTGCTCCATCTGCCTCTGACTCCACCCTGCTTCTCCTACCTATGCTCTGATTTCTCCTCCTACTTCTTCTATGGTGCCTGTCATGGGCCAAAACAGCTTTTTTATTTAAAGATTGATATTCACAGCATACAGAAAGACATTCCCACCTCAGGGCTTCTCTACCTTTTTTTCTTTTCTTTCTCTAAGCCTATGTATATATATTTTCAACACACTCTAAACCATTTATACTTTTTAAAAATCTGTCTTTACTGCATGTTTATTTCTTAATTTTTTCTGTCTCTGACCATACCTTTGCTTGGCTAGGGTGATTGACTCCACCCAGATTCTTCTATTTCTTTCTGTTTCTGAGTATACCTTTAATCTGCCAAGGTCCTTGGCTAAGGATTAAAGGTTGATGGGATGGATGGATGACTCCACCTAGCTCCTAGTCTAGCTTCATAGAATTTAGCTTTTTAGTCCAGGTACTCTGAGGAATTTTATAGTCCATATCATCACCAAGCTTTGCCATCTGCTGCTCATTAACTCCATTTAAGTATTTGGCAGCAGGGCCTCTTAGAAGACTCACAAGTGTTTTACCTCTAAGGCTGAATCAGAAAGGTTCTCTTAAAAAAGCCACACCTCTACTTGCCTCCAGCAAACAGAGATGGTCCAAGAAAACACTGCCACTTGAAAGCCATTTTTGATTCTGTTCCATTTTTGTCCTTATGAATAGAAACCTTAAATACACCATTTACAACTCTTTGCTTATATTGAGGGTCCTGTGAAACTTCAGGAATAAGCCATTTTACACCTTAAGCTACACTCCAAAAGCCCACCATTTTGTACCTAAGCCCACATGCCTCATCAGGGCATCTCTGTATCATAGCTCATGTGAGAGACACAACTCAGAAGCAGCTTTTGGCTTCATTTCTGTGCTATGGCTTTATGTAGGTATATTTTACCCACGTTGGGTTGCCATTTGTAATATGAGGTTTCTGGTCTGGACTTTTGGGCCTAGACTCAAGGTTTAGACCCGCAGACCCACAGACCTCCAGAGATACATAGATGCTTACATTAATTTTAGGCTATTCAGCCTAAGGCCCAGGCATATAACTTGCTAGCTCTTTACCCTTAAACTAACCCTTGATTCTTATCCTATTCAGTACCTTTTCTCAGAGCAGCATAGTTGTCCTCTGCATCTTCTGGCTTGTCTCTGGCAACTCTGGAGTCTCTGTGGCATTTCTGCTCTGTTCTTCCTGCTCCCAGAATTTTCTTAATCTGGTAGCCCTGCCCACACTTCCTGTTTGCCTTTGGCCAATCAATGCTTTCTATTAAACTCATAGGTGGGACAATTACTTACAGTGTAACATCATAAATTCATGACAGGTGGAAAAGAAATAACACATGGCAAAAATATATAGTTTATCTATGCATTCAAATACGTAATTTATTTAACCAAGAACTGTACAGTCACTAAGAAGTTGTAGGTGACAACACAGGTCTAAATAAATATGGAAAGAAATGCTGAGTTGAGGCTTATATAAAAATACTAAATTTGGAGGTCATGTTGAATAATCAGAAAAATTATAGTATCCTGTGATGGTGAAATGGTAGCAAGTGTAGAAGCCAGATTTAGACAAGGCTTGTGCACAGTAAAGTAACAACGTTCATGCCTCACCTGCCAGGTGCCTCTACTAGACTAGAAAGAATCACCTGGAAGAGGGTATGTTTCAAAGGTGTTGTGGAGAGAGGAGGGAGCAGAAAGTTTAATTTTAGAGATCTTAGTTTTGATCATTAAGACAAAATAAAAAATACATTGTTACCATAATTAGTTTACTCACATATATGTATATGATATAGTTTGACATCATATGATTGTGTAAAACTTCAAAACATCTTAAAATTTGTTCCATTGCTGTCTTTTGTTTTTCACCTTGATATGCATATATCGTAAAGCAATTAGACTAAGCAAAAGCTTGAAAGTTGATTTTTTTTCATTTTTCAATGTACTTCTACAATTCTTTGTATGCTCAAACAACATTTCACTTTAATTATTAGATTATAATAATTTTTAAAATGTAATCATTTTAACTAGGAAATATTTATACTTGACTCAATCTCAACATTTGAAAAAATTCTATTCAATACAAAAGAAAAAACTATGCATAAACATTCCACTAAAATGTGTGTGTGTGTGTGTGTGTGTGTGTGTGTGTGTGTGTGTGTAGGGGAATTGAAGAGTCAGAGGATCAGGGAGGTCTCTGTGAGATTGTGTGTCCTAGTAATGTCAGAAGCTACACCCATACAGGGTCACCAACACAACTGCCCAAATGTGAGCTAAACTAAGATAAAACCAATAGCTAACTGGACATGGAAATTCATCACACTCTCTCCACAAAGAACTACAGGCAACTGATTAATAGAAGAGGATGTCTTCTCCAGGAAAGACTACAGCACTTTTGTCTACTGCCAAATGATCAAAGACACAATACAAGTAACATTATATGGCCATGTGATATTTAGGAATGATATATACACCATACATAATAGCAGTTTTAAAAAAAGGCTATGAATTTGAAAGAGAGCAAAGAAAAGACATGAGATGATTTGGAGGAAGGAATGGTAAGGAAAAAATGTAATTATAGTACAACAAAAAGTTTTAGAAGTATGAAAGTGAAAAGAAATTTAGAAAATATATTTGTAAAAATTAGTTGGTTAAGGACAAAAGCATGAGATTGTCTTTGTTATCAGGGTAATTGACAAAATTTCCTGTCACTGCAGTTCTTATGTCATAATAATTCCAATAATTATACTATGAATAATATCTACCTCTAAAATTAATGAGTATCTGATCTATCACAATTTTAGCTATTGGGAAAATTCACTAACTCCAACAACAGAGGGAGCCTCTGGACCTGTGTTAACTACTGTCATTACTTTATAAAATGCCCGAAAACAACTGACAGGAAAAAAGAACTGCCTGGATCATGGTGTCAGAGGGACAGTCCATCCTGGAAGGAACAACAACAGTAGCATCATCTTGCTTTTCTGGAGAAAAAAATGGGTCTGTGGCTCTGAACACATCACTGCCAGAATTAGACAACAAAACCAGGAGACAATAGGTAGTGCTAGACTATAGGGCACCAGAAACCCATGATTGCACTCAGATCCCACAGTCTTTCCACACAACTCGCCTGGAGATCAAGTGTTCCCAGCAGAGGCCTGTGGTAATCATACCATAAGAGGACTTAGTGGGAGGAAATGAAAGAACATGATTTGTTAGAAAGTGTGAGGCAAAGATCACGAAGTCTAGAAGGAGTTTCTCACACATTCATATAGAAGGAATCACATTACTTCTCTAGCCATTTAATAGCTCAATGGATTCACCAGTGATTATCTCTCAGATATTTCTTAGGATAGCTGTTTGAAATACATTATAGGAAAAGTTCAGATGAGTCCAGTCTTTGAACCATAAACCAAAGATTGAGGTCTATATGATGTTACATATACATTCAAATATGAATGTAAGAAAAATTAATGAAAATAAGAGGCCATGAACTTCAAAGGGAGCAAAGAAGGATTTGGAGGGATGAAAGGGAAGAGGTAAATTGTGCAATTATATCCAACAATAAAATAATAAAACTATTTTTTAAAAAGATTGAGATCTATATGCTTTCATAAACACTACCCAGAGAGAGGATGTTGGGGAGGGATTGACTCCTCTTATTAAGTTTATCCTACTATAAAATTTACATTTTCATATACATTACCTCACAGAAATGTTGCAAAGCCTTTCTTGATACATATAATTACATGATGGTTTAGTTTTGTGAAGAAACTGATGGTTGGAAAGGACAGGAGGTGTTTCTTCAAGGTGTGTAATTAATAAGCAGAAGATTATTCAAATTCACTCTAGATAACACTTCTAAGTGATGTATAGAAGTCATTTTGAATGGCCCATGGAGACAAAGTGATGAAGAAATAATTGTTTTTAGTGTTCTTTCCTTGGATATTCACGGGCCTGGATGTCCCGTGTTATGAATAATAACATTTCCACTTCCAATATTTTACAGAAAAATATCCCACTCCAGAAGAGGAAAATAATGAAGACACATCATAGCTTTCTTAGAGTGTGATCTTGGGACTCTATTATTTCTCCATCCATGAATTCATCTACCCACCCATTCTATCCATCTAGTGATTCACTCATTCTTATGTTATTCCTTCAATAAACTATGTTCATCTCTTGTTCCTGCTCATAAGAGGCTCTCTATCTCTCTGAAGATAATACCTCTTTTGAATAGAGATGATGCTCAATGCTCAGCAAGTATTAGCTAATTATAGCAAGCATCTCTTGATGAGCATTACAGCCTTTCTGTTCTCTGTAATTATTTTAAGGCTCCAAGCATTGTGACCAACCACACAGCTGATGAGTGATGAAACTAGTTCCTGAACCTTTGCTTTTCAGAATGTCAATCCAGGGCTTCTATCTACAACATAATTTCTTTTGTTCTATAAATGGGAAGCATTCTATGCTGAAAGCTAATAGAACTCATAGTGCTGACAGAGAAGAGTGTGGGGTCAGCACCTAAGAAGGATTTTGTGAGTGAAGTTTTCTGATTCAAAATAAACAGATAATAGTTGTATCATGGGATTGCCCTAGAGATTGAAGAAGGAAAAGATGACACTGTCCTCAAGGGGTGGCAGTAGCCGTTTAGTGATCTTTCTCTTCCTTCCTTCCTTCCTTCCTTCCTTCCTTCCTTCCTTCCTTCCTTCCTTCCTTCCTTCCTTCCTTTCCTTCCTTCCTTCCTTCCTTTCTCCCTCCCTTCCTCACTCCCTCCCTTCTTTCCTTTGTTCCTTCCTTCTTTTCTTTTCTTTCTTAAAAATTTTCCAAGACAGGATTTTTCTGTGTAATGGCACTAGCTGTCCTAGAACTAGCTCTACAGACCACGCTGGCCTCAAACTCACAGAGATCCCCTGCCTCTGCCTCCCAAGTGCTGGGATTAAAGGTGTACATTACCACCACCCAGCTTTAGAATTACTTTTCATCTCTTAGACCCAAAATGCTTTGAGTTTCTTTCTCTTGTTCTTTTTGTAAATGATACTGGTTAGTAGATACACCTACTGATAGCTGTGGCCAGTAGACAAGGTTCCCCCACTCAGATCCATAGCAGCGAGGAAAGTATTGGTGAAGTAGTCTTCTCAACTTTTAGAAAACACCATCATGGTTTTCAGACTTGTACCTTTCCAGAGAAAGAAGAGCTTGTTGGAAGGATGGACTTCAGAATTTTTATTTATGGAAGCCCAAGATGCTGTTATTGGAAAGATAACTTGCCTCTGTCTCACTAATAGATTTGGGCAAATAAATTGTGATGAAAGGCATCCCTCCTCTCTTCCTGTTTCCTTCACCCCAGTTCATCCACCCACTCCTCTCTTCCAAGAGGGGGAGGGATTACAGGTGTGTACCAAGGTGCTGGCTGCTTTTTCCATGCATGGAGATCAGACTTGAGACCTTGTGATTGTAAAGTACGCACCTCACTGTGTGAACGCACTACCACAGCTCACAATAAGTTTCAATCACATTAATAATTTCATGCACCAGAAAGCTCGTTAAAAGTTCTTACTTTGTCTCTGATAGATTCACTTTATCTTATTTTTGAATAAAAAATAACTTTAGTATTAGAAATCCCATGGATAATACAGATTAAGAACTATAACCCACATTATAATATGACTATACAATGATTTGTGGAGAAACCCAAGGGTTTTTTTTGTTTTTTGTTTTGTTTTGTTTTGTTTTTGGAGGATAATTTAACTTTACCCAGTAACTCAGAGATTTATCTAATAATAGTTACTCTAATTAGAAAGATAATTATTAAGGAAGAGAAAATAAAACTCACTTATAATGCTTTCAAAATGATTTAAAATACTTAAAAATATTAAAAACTCCCAGAACCCATGACTTTAATTAGAGAATTGTTGTTTATGTGTGCCTTCTCTCTAGAAATTGCTTTAAATGTGGGGGAAATTTAAGGGAGAAAATCATTTATTTTTAATGTGATTTTTTGTTTGTTTTATATACATTCATTAAACAGGCCTCCAGGGATTCTTTTTATCCATGAAGGAAACATGTGCCTCTCTGAAAACTGGCCACCCAGAGGGCACTGGGGCTTTGCTTTGTCTTCAGTTCTTTCATTTGGTTGCTGCTCTTCACATTGAGGAATAAGGATACAGCTAAGAATGTAGTCTGCTTCCTTTGTCCATTTTTCTCTGATATTCACAGCACTGCTCCCAAGATCTCCTAAGGTTTTACTTGAGCTTAGAAATTTAACCTCTTATCTCAACCTTGCATTTTTGTTGACCACCAACCATAGTTGCCCTGGTGGTCTTTGTTTCTATAACATTGCATTATGAATTGTCCCGCGCCTATTTCTCGCCAGCAAGGAAAGACGCAGTACACATTTAGGATCCTTCTGCAGTACAGCTTTAATGGGTCTTGGGGGAGAGCATTTAGCTTACGGAAAATGGAGGGGAGGGCAGAGAGAGGAGAGAGAGCTAGGCCCCGCCCAGCCGAGCCGCCCCGCCGCGCGGCCTAGAGCCTGCGCCTGGGAGCCGAGCCGGCGTCTGTGTGCACGGCGGGGCGGAGCAAGAGAGAAAAAAAAGGGGCCACGAGGTAGGAAGCACCCGGTTTTATGTCGACCAAACGGCCCCTGCTTAGACGTATCATCTTCCTATAGGTTGCAGTTCAGTATCCCACATGACGCCGCGGAAGAGGCTGAGAAACCAGTCTCGCGAGAGCACGCATGCGTTCTCTACTGACTCAGGCGGGTTGGCCAGCACCAGATAATAGCGCCACCTTGAGGAGCTGGAGCCAGCGGCCTCCAACATCTCACCCTTCTTAATTCTAAGCAAAGAGAGTCCTGTAAGAGGGTGGAGACAGTGATTGCCCCCCAGGATAAATTGTGGACTTGCGTGGGGGTCATCTCTAATCTCTTGACAGATCGAGATGACCCCAGCCTGTCCTCTGCCTTTTGCTGGGAAGGGAATTAAGACAGACACCCTTATGCAGGACAATATGTCTCCCAGGACATGGGTATGTCCCGTGCGATGCCCTTGGCTCAGCATACCTCTTAGGAAACGGGCTGAACGCTCCACCTAGTGCAATAGACAAGGCTGTCTTAGGTGTGTCGGAGCTGTCTAAGCCACAATATCTCTATTGCTTTAGCATAGTTAGCCATACCTCTATCGAGGTTTCTGAGTCTAGAGCCATTAAGGCTTGAGCCAAAACTGTTTTGTTTCTCTGACTTTGGATTCTGAACCTGCAAACCGTCTAGAGAAGAATGACTAGTCCTCTGCAAAAGGCTAGGTCAAACATATCCACCCCACCCACTTTCTGGAGTAGGGGAAGGCTGAGGGAATTTATGGAGTAAGCTCTCTGGTCAGCGACAGGTCTAGCCGAGTGGAATTGGCCTGGACGATCGCCACCTGCAGGTCACGAAGGGTCTGTTCAAACTTAGACGACCAATTCTGTAAGAAAATTGAGAAAGGCTTTTCGAAAGATTAGTTGTCTTTGTAAAGTTTTTATATTGAATAGAGGTTATGCATAAGCCAGCAAGTTTTTGCTCACACCTCAACTGTGCCATTTATTGGGGTGGACAATTTGTTAACCGCCTGTGCAGTCTGCACTATTTTTGAAAGTGCACCAGCTGAGGCAGTCACTGAGGCCCCCATGGCAGCTGTGACAACGATCTTTATAATAACAGCAGAGATTCTAAAATCTCTTTTTTGTCTAAATAGCTGTGAGCTACTGGGGAACCACGGTGGTATGGGCACAAATCGTGGCATGTGGGCCGCTGCTGCAAAGAAATAAAGCTGAGCATCTCAGCATAAGGCATAAAGGCAATTATCAAATTTGTATCTCAATTTATCTATAATTTTGGAAGCATTGCTAACAATCTAAATAACTGGTGGTTAAATTGGGAGAAAATGAAAATATTTTAGGCGTGGCCCAACCTATATTTCTGGATTGGCAACTGTTACATGGTAAAATTGAATTTTTATCTGGCCTGCCTGAGCAAGAGGGAGCCAATTTTGGTTTTATCAAGCTCTGTTTCTTTTGTCAGGCTGCCGAGAAATTTTTTAGTAATATATCTGAACTATTTTTAACTAAAACATAAACCTCTCTTTAACCCCAAACTTCTATTTTCTTTAAAGCTAGGCCTAAATTTTTATCAGTGGTATTATACATCACCGGCATTGGCAGAGGGAAGGTGGGCATTATCTTCTACCGCTGTCACTAAACACATCAACTGGAGAAGGCGAGGGCTTTTCCTCTTGCAATATTTTCTTGGTGAGGCGCTCTGGGATCCAAACTGGATTTTTTTCATCCTGTGGAAAAACACAGACAGCTCCCCGGGATCTTATTAAAATAGGATCCGGGCCTTTCCATTTATATTCTCCCTTTCTCTTTTAACAAATAGGATTTTAAGGTCTGATGTGCACGTTTAATAATGCCTTGTCTTTGAGGGTTGTATGGTAACCCGGTAAGGTGTGTCATTTGCATTTGTGCACAAAATTGGGTGAATTTTTGGGAGCTGTAAGCTGGCCCATTATTAGTCTTGAGGTAAGCTGGTTTGTCCCAGGCGCTCTATGCCTCTAAGCAATGTTGAATAACATGTATGGTCTTTTCTCCTGTAAGTGGTGTGGCATGAATAATACCTGAACATGTATCAATAGAAACATGTACAAATTGAAGCTTTCCAAAGGATGGAACATGTGTCACATCTATCTGCCATATTTGTAATGGTGAAATGCCTCTTGGGTTAACCCCAACAGTTTTAGCAGGGAGGAATTGACAGCAGTTTTGACACTGTGTCACGATTTTGTGAGCTTGTTGTCTAGTAAGTGAGAAACGCTTGCGTAAAGTCTCTGCTGTAACATGAAATTTTGTATGAAAATCTTTTGCAGCTTGCAACGGATTAGTAAAGGCAGCAGCGACCAGGCGTGTAGCTTGGTCAGCCAAATTATTTCCTTTGCTCATAGGGCCCGGGAGTCCTGAATGTGCCCGTATATGGGTAATATAGAAGGGCTCACGGCATTGCAGCAAACAGTCTTGTATGGTACAAAACAGGGCAGACACTGTACTAGAAGGATTAATAACACCGGCCGTTTCAAGTAACTGAAGGGCATTTACCACATAATGGGAATCAGACACAATATTAAGCAGACAATCAAACTTTTGTAAAACTTCTAACACAATTAGACATTTAACAATCTGGGGTGATTTTTGACCAAAATCTTTGAAAAATGTCTGTGAATTTATAATATAAGCACCCCTTCCATTTCCTGAGCCATCTGTATATACAGTTAAGCCATCTTTTAAAGGAACTGAGGAAGTAACACGTGGATATACCACAGGGTGATAAGCCACAAACTGTAACAAAGGATATTTAGGATAATGATTATCAATTTTTCCAGGAAACATCAAACAAAGGCTTTAAATCTGCAGTGGGAATTTTCAAAAAAAGGTCTAAGCCAATTAATATATTCTATGGAGAAGTGGAGGGCTTAAAAATATGTTTTCTAGCAAGCTGTTCCGCAACAGGCTCAATCACTGCCTTAAGCTTGTCAGAGGTCAGTGGCCACTGAGGAACCCATACCGGCACCTCTATTTTCTAAGGTATGGGTCGTGCTGCCTCAGTGGCACCTAAGAAAAACTTAGGCCCTGTCTTTGCCTATGAATCTTGGGCGTGGTTTGTCTTTGTCTCAACCGCCCCAGGCCCTGTCTTTCCTCATACCACTAGGAGCCAAACTTTAAATTTAAATTTTCGAGTTCCCATACAGGGTATAAAGTGAGGGGACCAGGCTTTAGTTTCTGGTTCTCTCGCTCCCCCAAATTTTTTATCGTACCGGGGGTCCTTTTTCCTTATCGAGTATTCCTAACTCCCCCATAATTACTTCACCGGGGGGTCCTTTTCTCTTATGAAGTAGTTTCTGGTTTTTCAATTTCCCTATATTTACCGGGTACTTTTTCTTTGTATTACGGCGCGTGCCTAACCTCACACTGTGCTCGGTTTCTGACATGCTGTCCTGAACTCTTCCTATCACGCCTCGCCCTTTAGCTATCAGATCTTTACAGGCTTTATCTTCTAAAATCAACAGCACTGTCAAGACAAGCCTCAAGGCCTCAAAAAATCTTTTCAAAAGTCCCAAACCAAAGTTCAGTTCAGACATACCTCTCCGAGCAACCTGTCTACAGTTCTGAATCCATCTCGTCTCCGAGGGCGGTGCAAACGATGTTTCTCCCGGGTTTCGGCACCAGAATGTCCCGCGCCTATTTCTCGCCAGCAAGGAAAGACGCAGTACACACTTAGGATCCTTCTGCAGTACAGCTTTAATGGGTCTTGGGGGAGAGCATTTAGCTTACGGAAAATGGAGGGGAGGGCAGAGAGAGGAGAGAGAGCTAGGCTCCGGCGTGGCCCGGGCCGAGCCGCCCCGCCGCGCGGCCTAGAGCCTGCGCCCGGGAGCCGAGCCAGCGTCCGTGTGCACGGCGGGGCGGAGCAAGAGAGAAAAAAAAGGGACCACGAGGTAGGAAGCACCTGGTTTTATGTCGACCAAACGGCCCCTGCTTAGACGTATCATCTTCCTATAGGTTGCAGTTCAGTATCCCACATGACGCCGCGGAAGAGGCTGAGAAACCAGTCTCGCGAGAGCACGCATGCGTTCTCTACTGACTCAGGTGGGTTGGCCAGCACCAGATAATAGCGCCACCTTGAGGAGCTGGAGCCAGCGGCCTCCAACAATTTTTTGTTGTTTGCCTGTGGGATAATGAAGGGGAAGAAAAGGGGGAAGGTGCTTGAAAGGAGGGAGAAAGATGAGAAGATAGGGGAAAAGGGAAGATTTCCTTTTTAAGATATCTATTATTTACTCATGATTATGTATTATTATGTGTCATATATGTGGGTGCACACATTACATGCAGATGCCCAGAGGACAGGAGGAGCTTGTGTTATAGTTGTGAGGTGCCTCTCACAGCTTGAGTACTGGAACTCAAACCCCAGCCCTCTGAAAGAACAAGCATTAACCAAGCTCCCAAGCTTAGCAAGGGAAATGGTAGTGGTGAGGCTAGTGACATACCACTCATAGCTCTCCTTTATCGAATACTTATGTCTGGAGGAATGAGTAATTACAAGCAAAATGCATTATTGAAATTTTGAGAGAAAATTAGATAATGGTAAGCAGTGTCATTTTGTGTTTTGTGTACTAGAGAGAACTTGTTTATCAGATAAAATATACCAAAGTGGCCTTCCCATGTTCTCTGTACCAACCCTATCCTTTCTAAAACGCAATTTCCTCTTGTGATGAAAGTATATAAGCACAATGTTTGTTAAAATATAAAATACACATATGACTAAATTTGCAAGACCCATTTTATCATAGGGTGATCTGGATTCTCAGTTGTATCACTGATGCTAGGATGTATCTCACAAGGTTCTTTTAGTTTTAAGCACCTAAATTAGAAACACAGGACTGCACCATGCTAGTTTGCACTGCCTTCATTGAGTGGCAGAGGCTGCAGAAGACTGACCTTGTACACATATGTCCATCTTATCCCATTGTTGTAAAGGGCTGAGAATCAACCTTGTGCTTGAATTTTTTTTCAAAATCCAGCTAGTAAAAATTATAAAATTACTAATAGAATGGCAGTTTTAGAGGGTGGTCATGAAAATTCCTAAGAAATACAGAGCTGTATAAAGACAGTGAAGTGTTTCTGAGTCTCAGTTCTAGATACATAGTCCTCCAGCAGATAAGCTCTGATGTTACCACAGACAGAGTTCTGGACAAGTTGGGAAATGTTTGATAGGTCAAGAGATATCCCTGTATAATTATGACCATCAAGAGTTTGGAGATACTGACTTTATTTTTAACAATGTTTTGAGCTAGTTGAGAAAAAATACAATGTTGTAATGGTTTTCTGAAGTTGCTAATGTTTTATTTACATACACAATTGTATGTGTGTGTTGTGTATGTCTGCATGCTATGTGGTGGAATTATGTCTTGTTACATTGTAAATAATTGTCCCGCCTACTAGTTTAATAAAAAATGCTGATTGGCTGAAGGCAGACAGGAAGTATGGGTGGGCCTACCAGACTAAGAAAACTCTGGGAACAGGAAGAACAGAGCAGAAATGCCACAGAGAAGCCACAGAGACACCACGATGAGATGCCAGCAGATGCAGAGGAAAGAAGTTGGAATGCTGTTCTGAGAAAAGGTACTGAGCTGCAAGGCTAAATAAGATAAGAGTCATGGGTTAGTTTAAGAGAAAAAGCTAGCAAGTTATATGCCTGGGCCCCAGGTCAATCACTGTATGTACAATTAATACAAGCATCTGTGTGTTTCAGTGGGACTTTGGGACTGTGTGTCTAAAGTCCAGGCCAGAAGACTAGACCAGAAAGTCCAGGCCAGGAGGCTAGACCAGAAAGTCCAGGACAGGAGACTAGAACAGAAAGTCCAGGACAGGAAGCTAGACCAAAAAGTCCAGGCCAGGAGGTGAGGCCGGAATGTCTGGGCCAGAAGCATCTTACAACAATGCTATGACATATAGTAGCCAGTTCTACTTTGTGGAATTATCCCTTTGCTTCTACCTTATTGTGGTTTCTGGATATTGAACTCAGGTCATCAGGCAAGTGCTTAACCCAGTGAATTACAAGTACAGCATTAGTCATTGATTTAATGTGACCAGACCCTTCAAAAGACCTAATATTTTGAGGAGGCTAGGACTGACTACACAGTTCTTTAAGGAAACTTAAATTAACTCTAACACTAGTATCATTCTGCAGTTATACAAATGGAAAATAAATGTGAATATAGCACCATGTAATTATAATTAATAATATATTACTACAATAACTTGCTGATGACTTAGCTGTCCAATAATGCAAGTGACAGTGAACACATATGCAGAATACATATAGAAAAGGAGGTTCTGCCAAATTAAAAGTTACTCTGAACATATTGGTTGGCATTTTTACAGAGCTGAAATGTGTAAATTAGAGACTCTCTGGAGTCTGCTAGCCAAAAGTGAGAACCAAAGTGCTTATCAGCTTGCTAATTAATGCTGCATGTCCAATGCAGCTACAGGAAGTCTGTACCACTCAATCTAGTAGGAGAAGCAGTGGCCTGGGTGTTAAAAGAACTCTACACATTCTATTGTGTTGCAATATGATGGGGTAAAATTATACAAAATAAGCAAATCCCACAGAGCGATGATATATTTATGTCACTGAGATTCTGATGTCTATATTGTTTATACATTGTATGCAATTATAGAACCTTCCTGTTCACATTATTTATGAAGTTAGTGGCTAGTACTAGTCTTCAAAGCTAACTACTTATCCATACCAAGATCAACACAGTCAAGCAGTTAAATATCTTTAGGGTTTAAAAAGAAGCTGATAGGCTTGGATTCTGTTCTTTATTCTTACTTCATGTTTGCAGAATTTTTTTGAAGAAGCCAGTGGCCTGTGGCACACTGGAGTGTAAATTCAGGCCACAAAAGTAGCTGTAAAGGTAAGAACGGCAGTACCTACATCTCTATAGTTTTCTCCATCTCCTTTTTCCATTTGATTTCAACTGCCCATTCAGTGCTTTATTTATCATTCTGCTCTATGAAGTACATATTGAGTCTTTTAACCTAATGTATTCTGAATCCTGTTCTATCTTCCTCAAAATAATTTAGGAATACTGGTGAGGAAAGCAAACTTGCTGTGCAAAGATGGAGTCCAGAGTTCAGATCACCCAAACTTGTACAAAATTCAAGCAGGTCTGGAAGCTGCCTGTAATTTCAGCATGCAGAGAGCAACAGGAAGATGATAGTGCACCCACACCTACCACTGCAGATCAAGCTAAACTACTGGGATCAGTGAGTTCTAGGATCAACTAGAGAGCCTAGAGAGCCTATCTCAACAAATAAAGTGGGATTTGACAGAGAAGATTCTCAATGTCAAACTCAAGCCTTCACAAACAGACACACACACACGAGGGGGGAAGAATTTCAAATATACAATTGGTTAAGGTTTATTTTCAACAGTAAAAATGTAGGCAGGCTAGGACTATATTTAGACTTTTCCTTTGCCTAAAAGATATCATTCATTATCAAATAACATGTTTTCTAAGGCCTGGAGTCAATTATAACTCAGTTAGATCTACTGTCATATAACAACTGTTGCCTAAATGGATTTTTATATGAAAAAAGTGAGATATTTTCTTGGTTTACTTTATTTTGTTGCCATATTTATGACTGAGAATGGGTTTTGTTGGTTATGTGGAAAATGTACGTTGCAGTAGGAAATACTAAAATTAGAACCAAGTCCTACAATTCTTGTACAATGTTCTAAAACTCTGAGTAGTTATTCTCAATCATCACCTACAAAGTATCATCATAGCAAGGTGAATAAGAAGGAATGGGATGGGGGATGCATGTGGACATGTGTTACAGTGCACTTGTGGAGCTTATAGGATACATTGGGCAGTAGTAGTCACCACCCATCTATCTGACCTCTTTGATCTTTGCCACTCTGTACAAAGGGTAGCTGGCACACAAGCTTCCAGCCTGTATCTACCACTCATCTCTTTAGAGACAGTGGGATTACAGATGCATGCTATGTGGCTTCTATGCGGAATGTTGAGGAATCTACATGGGGTATCCATGTTATACAGCAAGACTTTTTCCCATCAAGCATTTCCCAAGCTCCACACTGCCTTTGTGTGTGAGTCATACAAATTGAGAGATGATTTTACAAGAAGGTACATGTATGACATGGCTCTGTCTTAAGGTTATGGTGAGGAAATATCCATGCATTTTCCCTTTGTTATCATCTCTGCCCATGATTTTCACTGTCTGGGCTAAGTTAAAATTCAGTTGGCAATGGAACCTAAGGAATGGAATTTTTACAAAGTACAGAAGAGGAATTGATGTGTTAAACTACAACCAATGACCACTGTGGAAGATCATGAAGAGTACATGGGTGTTTTGCAGTATCTTGTTTTAGGATTTATCTGTTGGAAAAAAATAATCCAGTAAGGGCTGATGGCCCAGTTTTCTAAGAACCCTGGAGAAGAAAGCCCCAGTGTCCTCCACATATAGTCTAAACAATACACTTAAAAGGAAGAGTTTCTCAGGCTGGGCTAAGGAGAAAGCCTAATGAGTATATACTCCAAACCCTCTTCTCACATTTGCTCTAAATGCCTGGCACCTTAATAGGTCCACCAAAAACCCAGAATGACTCTCTCTACACACATTCCCTCGATACAGAACATTTCTCTACATGCTCTTTTATGGCAGAAAATACCAAGTAAAACAAGTCTTTCTTTTAACAGTTAGAGATAAAAGGTTTAAACTATAGGTACATGGTAGAAGTAATATTTTTCCAGAGTGAAATTTCAGCACAGGATAATCTACGGATCTACCTGCCAATCTATTTTTCTATAAAAACACTTACAGAAAGCCTCTGTGCACCGAGAGGTTAGGTGACAGGAGTTGACAGGACCTTGAGGGCTCAGAAGATAGACATTAAATATTAGATAATTCTCATCAGAGTGATAGTCTACATCACCATGTGAACAGAATCACAGCTCTGCTGGTACCCAACTCTGCTTCATCGGGGATCAAGTTACACACTTGACTCTTTCCTAGTCTTAAAGGTGATGTCTTTACTGATGTGAGTTCTTTGTCTTCTCACATTTACATTACCCATTTTTAAAAAATATCTTTCCATTGCCTTTTGTAAAGTAAGTCTCTTGGGCTAGATGTAGTTTTCCTTCTTAGTTTTGACAAGTGAAGGGAGCAATGATGTTGGACCTTTCTTCTGAGAGGTCCCCAGATGTTTCTAGAATTAAACTATCTTCAGGTTCAATCTTTCTGAACCTAGCTTCCCTGGGTTGTCCGTCCTATTTAATATCTCCAGCTATTTACAGCCACTGTTTGTGAATATACAACCAGCCAAGCATTTAGTATAGATGATATTAATTTCCCTCATTTGGCAGTGAAACTCTTGCATAAGAAATGCTTTTAGTTGGGCTGGAGTGATGGCTCAGCTATTAAAGGTTAGGCTCACCTTCAAAAATATAAGAAATGCTGTTAGGGCTGAAGAGTTGGCTCAGTGAGCAACAGAGTTTGGTCTGCAAGCATGAGGATTCAAATTAGAAGTTCATTCAAGGCTACATGTACCTATAACCTCAGTACTATGATGTGAGAACAGGCAGATCCATAGAACTCATTGGCCAGCAAACATAGCTGAAACAGTGAGTATTGATAGCAATAAAGTGAGGTACAATTGAAAAAGACTCCCCAACACCTTACTCTGGCCTACATATGTGCTTGTACAGGTATACATACAAGCATGCTAACATGCATATGTATTATAAACACACACCACACACAGGTAATTCTGATCCTGTCTGAGATGAACTAAAGCAATACCTGGTGTTTTGGTTTTTGATGGGTTAGAATTATTAGTGCCTACATGTATTTCAAACAGTCATCCCAGAAATTTCTTCTGGAACTAAACTGTGAGGGCCTTGATACCTGCCTACTCTTTGTCATATCTGAATTCTGTTATTACTCATCATAACATATAATCAAAAATACCTATCAATGAGCTTATTTACTTATGTTAATTTACTGATTAAAATTTGTCACAGCATCACAGCTTGAAGCAAAAACCCTCATCTCATAATTCTGTTGCTAAGGGGCCCACACAGGCTCTGTGGGGTCTGCTCTATAAGATGGAAACCAAGATCTCAGCTTCCTTAAGCTGCAGTGAGGAAGGTGGTAAAGAGTCCACTTCTCAGTTTGCTTAACTTTCTGGAAGACTTTAATTCCTCTGGGTGTGGGACAGAGGCTCCTGTTTTCTTGCTGGGTATTAGCATGACATTTGTCAATGCCCAGGTATTGTTAATTGTTATCCTCTGTATTCTCATGGTAGCAGTGGCCAAAGCATTTATGTTTCATGTCATCCTGCTTCTCTGACCTAATCAGAAGAAAGCTCTATGGTACTGTTTCTGGTTTTGTTGGTTTCATATTGTAATCAGTGTCTCCTTATGTAGGCTTGGCTGGCTTCAAACTCCTGATCTCCCTGCCTCAGCTTTTTAAGGTCTGGTGTTACAGACATCCCCTTCCCTGAGTTACCTCTGTGATTCTAAAGGCTCTCATGATTGATTAATTACATTCAAGCTGATAATCTCCCTATCTGAGATCAGCTATACCACATAAAACAGCATGATAAAGGGAGCAATGTTTGATGATATTTGAAGGTTCAGAAATTAGGGTGAAGGACAGTGGATTGGAGGCCTCTTCATTTCTAACTATTATGATCTCTAATGCATATAAAAACAACGCATTCCCTGCAGAAGATAACCTAACCCAGCATTGACTTTGGAATGAGAAAATTGGACTTGCTTGGAGTGGATGTGCCATGCTGAGCTGACCCACCTTGGGACTTCCTGCCCTTTTGGGGGAGGGGATGGGGAGATGGGGGGATAGGCTGAAGGCTGACTAGGAGGCATTGGGAGGAGGGAAGGGAGGGGGATACATGGATAAAAAAGACTTTTTTAACAAAAAATTTAATAAAATGAAGGAAAAAAAAACTAGTTTAGAAATGTATAAGGATGAGTTATAACCTTGTTCTCACATAGGCACTAACAGTGAAGTGTGAGCTCCTGTGCTAATCTATGCCTAGAAATAGTCATTGAATACCTACCTTGTGCCAATCAAAATTGGTTAAAATATATAAAAGAGCTTTCTTCTCAATGGTTACCCATGGATGCTTCTGAGACAGAGACACTTATTCAACATTTAAATGAGTTTACCTGAATGCTTTTCCAGACATTGTATAAAAGCTAAATTTATATCTTCTAAGTTTTGGTTTACATTCCTTGTACGTAAAAGAAATCTAACAAATGAATCAAATATGCTACTCAATTGTAGCCCACTCATGGCGGATGAATATGTTGCTTCCTCTACTTATAATGCCCCCTAGTGTTCTGAATGTATTCTGTCATGCCACTCAGAGTCCCTTCAACAGTCACTTTATTGTTCTGTTTTCATAAATACTCTAACTGGCTTTGACTGGTTTGTCAGTGCTCATCTTCAAGTGATTGCTAGATTTTCAGTGATACTATGTGCATTTTCCCTCAGTCATTGTGTTCCTAGGGAAGATATTGTTCATTCTATCATCTTTGTAATGTCACTATTTCTAGGTGTCCTGATTTGCTTTCTATTGGTGTGGTAAACAATGTGACCAAAACAATTTGGTGAGATAAAGGTTTATTTCACCTTACATCTCCAGGTCACAGTACATCACTAAGGACAGTCAGTGAGGCACTCAAGAAGGAGCTGAAGCTGAGACTAGGGAGGAAGACTGGCCACTGGCTCCCCGCTCTCCTGTTTCCTTCCAGCTAGATTTCTTATATAGCTCAGGACCCCATGGCAAGGGATAGCTCTACTCATAGTAGATTAGATCCTCATATCAATTAGTAATCTAGAAAATATAGTACTAACTTAGCCTTGGTCAGTCTGATCAAGGCAATCTCTCAATTGAGACTCCCTTAAGTAACTCTGAGCTGTTTCATGTTGACACCTAAAGCCAATGAAGACCATTGGTTTTCTCAAAAGCAAGAGATGTAAGGTAAATTTTAAGACTGTTTTGGGGGACGTTAAAAAGCAAAGCAAACACAAATGTTGATGACCTATTGGAAAATCTATTACAGAGTATCTGTCAGACCCATAGTGGAAAAATGATCACCTACTAACATAAGAAGATGATAGCCAGAAAAACAATGAAAGCTCAGTGGTAACAGTTTTTATTACTCTTGAGGAGTCAGAAAATACCTCTTTCCTATGACACATTTCCTTTCTTCCACAGCTCCCATTTTCCAGGGAAGAAAGAGGAGATGCCCACAAGAGCCTGAACTTGTACTATTGGGAGGGAAATCACACACTAGAGCTCTCTCCCTGTGGGTCATTTATACATCTGTCATTAACTGCTGACCCATATATGCCACCATCGCCCATCACTAAATAATCTCATATACCCAAAGACATTTGTAATGGGTACTTCACATAAGCAATCTGCAGCTTCAGTTATTTTTCAGATGAAACTAAATATATATGTTATTTTTATATTTTGTATTTAGTGATTGTACAAAGAAGACCTATTGTTGTGAAGTGAGGTGATTTTTTTTCCTTAGTTCCTTAACAACAGAAATTTTAATATGCAACTGATGGACTAATTTATATGTTTACCAACTAGTTTATGTATACCAGTGGAGGTGAAACAGGGATAAGAGAGAAATGCTTTACAGTAATGAAAGATATCCAGAAAATGTTTGTAGCTCAGTACTTTACCTCTGGTTCCAAGACATAAATTGTACTGGTGATGAGCAAACTTCACTGTACATGGCATAATTCAATTTCTCCATCCAGATGCTAAGATATCCAGGGACTTACTGTGTGTCTTAGAGTAGATCTTTTCTTTGACAACAAGAATTGTCTTGATAACACCTTCACTTCTGCAGAACAGAACAGGGGATGCTTCAGCTGTCTTCTGAGGATGTACCTCCTAACCTGTTCTGCTCTTTGTCCTCTGTGAAGGATCACCTCAGGTTCTATACAAAACCCAGATTTGGTCCAGATAGCCAAAATACCCTTTCTCTGTTTACTTTCTTAAATCCACCCTCCCAAGAGGTGCTTAGGAGATTCAGTGAGGTGGATAGATGACCGGACAGAATTCACAAGAATCAAAGAGAAACTATCCAAGATCCTATCCAGCTAAAGGCATCTGCTTCATACATAAAACTACTACATCTAGCCCCCCCCCTTTTGGCTTTTAAGAATAAGTATTTTCTGATTTATCACTGACAGTAAAAAAAAAAATCCCTCTTAATTTGTTGCTGAGCTAAGTGCCAATATAGGGCAAGCTCCTTTTTTATCACATTAATTTTAGCCTTGATTAGAACATTTCTTTTCGGAATAACTTAATTAAATCTCTGTTTGCTTGTCTGTCTTAGTTATCAGTTTGTAATATTTAATGATAAATATTTGAGCCATTTCTTCTATAAATTTTCCAATAATTTTCTAATATAATTATCATTTGCTACTAATGTATGATGTCTTATTTCTATTGTCCACTTAATGTGTTTTCAGGTGCATTACATATCCATCAGGTGAATAGACTAGCTGCTGTAGAATAATGGTCTTAGTTCCATCTTAACCTCAACAGGATACTTTGTCTTTGTAAATAATGCCTGCTGTATAACCCTAAATACTGTATAGTCTACAGTATTGTTTTTCTTTTAACTCAAGGTATCAAATAGCTTCCTAAGTGTATGAATACCATCTACATATGCATTATTGCTCTCATTTTTCTATGATGTTGCTCTATCTATGTATCTATATTTGGTCTTGAATCCTTATCTTCATCTGTGATGTTAGTTTTGTGTCAAAAGTAGAACTAGGTTCTACAAAGAAGGACAAAGGTGTATAAACTAGAAAATGTCTAGGGTCCACTAAAATAACTCAGCAGCTCTTGTGCTTACCAGTCAAGCATGAGGACCTGAGTTCAGATTTTCAGAGTGTGCATAAATGCTTCTAATCCTATAATTTCAGCCTCAGAGGGTGGAGAAAGGGGATTTCCAGAGAAAGCTAGTCACCCAGACTGTCCACACAGAGGAACTCTGTGTTTGTCTGAGAAACCTTGCCTCAGATAGAAGCACACCAAGACAGGTTCATGACAAGTCTGGGCCTCCACATAAACGCAGCCAAAATATGCATACCCATGTGTGGAGCATACACACATATGTACACATACACACACCATATAAACACACACATACACACACAGGAAAAAAGAGAAAGAAAAATGCAAAATTCTTAGCTCATGAAAATAAAACTCTGATTTAATTAATAATACACATTTTGAAAATCAGGAAAGATTTTCTTCTTTCACAAGAAAGGGAGTAAAATTAACCCCCACTGGTGTGCATCAAATCAGTTCTAGGGAAAGGGCCTTGAAAAAAAACAATGGAATTGGTTATTTAGGTAAAAGTTAAGACAAATTAAGTGGCAGGTCAATTAACTCAGGAAGAACATCTGTTCTAGAGTCTGTAGATGAATTAGTGCCATGACATGGTGTGTGTGTGTTTGTAACTTACATATACTATACTATTAGTTCATACTGAAAAGATTAAAATGTGTATACACATCATTTTCCATCAGAAACTCAGTAAAATACTAAACAGGCCAACTTTTAAACATAAAATATTATTTTGTAGTTTAGATAACTAAAAAGCCATTGAAAAAAATATTAATGTTTGTGTACAAAACTGAATCATCTTAGAATCAGGAGGTATCTTTGTCATGTGTCAGTTAATAGTTACTTAGAGGTCACACAGGGATAAGGAGCATCTTCTAAGACTAGACTGGTGTTATCCATGAATTTCTTCAAGTTCCTTCTTTGAGAGAAGTACTTAATAATTAAAGAAACAAGAATACCCCTAGCTCTTTGAAGTCCATGCCCCTATTGTAACATGCAGGAACTCCTCCTAACTCATCGCATGCCTCTGGAGCTGCTTGCAAGCTGTCATAAACTAGATAAACTTAAAAATAGCATTATAAATATGCACAGTTTTTTTTTTATTATTCTTTATGGTATCCCTCTTGTCTCAGGCATTTCCTGAAACCTTGATACCATGGTCCTTGTTTTACATAACTTACATTGTACCTAAGTAGTCATGACTGACACTTTCTGGATATTTGTGATTTTCTTTCATTGGAGATTCCTTTATGTTAATTTCATCTCTACATTAATCATACAAGACTCTCAGGAACCAGATACTGTTCTGTTCTTGACTTGATAGTTTACTTTGGACTAAGACCAAAGTTTTATATGGTTTATCTTTGATTTACGAAGCCCAGTAGATTATCTTGTCCACTATACATGGTTAGTAAAAGAATGTTTATTTTTAGTTTTTATTTTACTTGTATGAGTATTTGCCTGCATATATATATGCACCATGTGCATTTAGTGTCCACAGAAGCCAGATAAGGACATTAGCTTCCCTGAAACTGAGGCTACAGAAATTTATGAGCCACAATGTGGGTGCTGGATCTTCTGAAGAGGAGCAAGTGTTCATAGCAAGGAAGTTACTATTTGTAACTTACTACAAAATAAATAATCAAAGTTACCTTTGTTGATAGACAAGATTTAGCTTCATTGCTTATTCATTGTTTACTTATATGCCGTGAATGAACTATTTTATATCTATGCATTCTCTATTTTACCTTCTTAAATTAAATCTGATTTTAACAGTAAGCAAAGGGCTACCAAAAATAAGCAACAAGACTGCCTTCCACAATGTTAATTTCATTAAAAAACAAACAAGCAAACAAAAACTGAAGGTGTTATTTTCTCATCCTTGGTAAAATCAAAACTGTATGATTTAAAGCTAGTGTTCTGTACCTTTTCAGTTTTAGTCATACATGCATTTATTTACCACAGTAAATTTGTCCTTGGTGTAAGCATTTTGATTTTAAACCATGGATTCATTTTCCTGTACACATTCAAGGTTATATTGTCAAATGGTTTATAATTCAAAGGACATTGTAAAATACAAACAAAAGTGTCAGACTGTTTTTTAGTTTATTCATTTATTTGAAACAAGGTTTGATTTGATATCCAGGTTTCAAAGCGTGACCCTCTTGCCTTAGCTTGTCAGGTACTAGAGCATACCATTTTTAATAGATATTTTTCCTATCCTGGAAGGGCAGGTTGTGAGGACAGGCTCTTAATTCTTGTGTGTAAGATAACAAAAGATGAAAGTGAGAAGAACCTGTCTCCTGCTCTAGAACAGAGGGAGGTCTGGAGTGAGAAGTGAGGACCAGTTCCCATCAGACATGAACATGGGGCTAAATTTTGCAGAGCATTGAGATTACAGAGGGCATCTACACATAATAAAGGTTCTTGCACCTGATCTCACTTTGCAGGTAAGTTTTCAAATAACTTGAAACAGTCTTTTTCTTCTGTGTATAAGGTGCCATGTTTTGAGACAAGATTATCTACATTTATATTTGGATTTGAAATTTATTTTGCACTAAGATATATTTAAAAATTAAAAAATGCATCAAAGAACAACTAATGCTAAGCAAAGAAATTTAAATTTAGCATTTAGGGTTAAAAACAACAACAAAAAGAGACGTCTGTTTAGAACTATACTCATCTAACCCAGAGTTTAGGAGTAAGCTTCAAAGTATGGATCTTTAATTAAGGATGCAATTTTCCTGTTCATTTTCTCAAGGCAGCTGGCTTAAATATCACAATGAAGGGTTGTGAAGAGTGGTTAAAATCAGGTGCTTCAAGAGTGTTTACATGTACAAACACACACACACACACACACACACACACACACACACACACACAGAGCACTGATATACACAGACTTGCAAATTCATAGTCATATACACGTATTAACACATATGAACTGCAGACAGTGTTAAAGCTTAGTTAGCTTCATAGTCAGAAAGGTAACCATTCACGCTGGTTGCCTTTGACTCCCAAATAAAACACTGATGGGGCATGTAAAGCAACCATAGTGCTTGTTTTGTTTCCTAATGTGGGAGTGGAGAGTAAAGGACAAAGAATGAGGTGGATAGCCTTTCACTTGACACTATAACCTTTCTACAGGAACTAGAGCAAAGCTAACAGGCACACAAGCCTCCACAACACTAACTAAATTCAGTCCATCAAAACACTTCTAATGATTAAATCCAAACATCATCTGCCTTCCTGAAGTCAGTGGATTCCACACTACTGCATCACCACATTCCATATTCTCATCTGTTGCTAGGTACCCTGGGCACTCCTGTTCACCCAAGCTCCAAGTGCTGTTTTTCCTTCAGACTTAATACAGTCATGGTTCAGATGCTACGGTATATAGGTTGAATCATTGAGAGAAGACCCATCAGCCTTGATTGGAGAACCTGACGCCCCTCCCTTCAACATACACTACAAATCAAAACACTCGGCTCTCAGTGTAGCAGCCTATTATTCACATCAGGCAGCCAGGTGGATGGAGCCAACTGCATTGGGTAAGAAGGCAGAGGACTCCTGGAAAGCAATGAACGGTGTGAGTAGGTTAGGATAATCTGAAGAATATAAGATTTACTAATGGAATAAGGCAAGACAATAAAAATGTGTCAATTTATCCTCCATTTAATGTTTAAGCAGTGTTCTATATTGATTTATCTAAATGAAGACCTCTAATTTTTTAAATTGATTTTTAAAAACACTTTACTATATAATGTTACCTTTAATCATTTGAATTACAAGGTATGTAAATATATCGCAGACAAATAAACATAGTTTACTGATTTGTTCTGTAAAACACATTGATGTACTTAGGAGTCAAATATATAAAGCTATTGAGTTTAGTTACCTTGGTAACATCTTGAGTGAACTACTCCATCTAAAAATATTTCTCACATTGCTTATATTTTATATAGAATCAAAATTAAATATTTTAAAATATTCTCCCAAATGATAATTTTTCATCCAACCTAGTATATAAATAAGTATATCTATATATTACCTATTTATTATGATCTCAAATTAAAGAAAAAACATAGAAGGTTTAATTGTTTAATTTTTTAATTATAATAGAAATTTGATTTGCTTTATACTAGCATGGATTTGGCTTAAAATGTAACAGGTGTTTAAGATATTTATTTAATATTGGTAAAGCTTTCTTATAAGAATGTTTGATATATTTTTAGAGGATTATATTGAATAAAAGTTAAAACGTATTTCAAAGTGAAAACAATTATATTTTAATATGTCAGTCGTGCTCTCCTTTAGACTTTTTTTGAATGAAAAAACAGTGAAGAAAGCAAGAATTTTTCTGTCTTTTATTTTCTGTTATCTTGAGTAAATAAAGCAACATTAAAACTACAAAGTTCTAAGGCATGAAATAGGTAACTATAAAATTCTAAGACATTTATGAAATAGATAACATAATCATGGTGGTATTGTAATAATTAACTATAATCTGTATTACTTACTATACATCAAGATGTTTTAGTAGCTTTGTATATATCTGTCTTTTCACATAATCAGCAAATTTAATCTCCATAGTGAGTCTTAAAAATAGGTTATACTATATCCACATAATCTAGACAAATAAATTAAGACACAAATAGGTTAATGATGAGGTTCAGAACATGCTACATCAAAATATATCACCTTAGTATGTAAGAAACTCAAATGAAGAAAGCCATTCACACCCTCTCAACATCCCTATTCCCAATACAGGCCATAAAATAATTTTAAAAAAGAAATAAAAAAAAGAACCCATTGAGTATTAGCATAATGCTTCATTTAGAATAAAATAAAACATTTTCAAATTGCATTTATAGATAATTCCCTTTAATTATGTATTTTAAAATAATATACATTTCATTGATTAAGTCAGTTTTGTTTTCTGAGATAAATGGCTATGGAAACTACCTTTATTTTATTTGTTACAGTCTCTTGAACATTCCTGTGTGTGCATTCTTTGATCATAAACTGGATTTGATTAGAAATATAATGTAATGTAGTATAAATGTTCTATTTAAATATGTTTTAATGGTTTTACAAATTGTTTTAAATTACTGTTTAAGTAATTTTATTTCAATTCATTGAGTGTTTTTCATGTTCCTTCCATCCTGGACCCCAGCTGTCCATTTCTGCTCTTTACTGTTCTGTTTTTGTCTCTCTCCCTGCCCATCCCAGCCTTAAAGGATGCCAAATTGGATGGTTCCTAATTCTTTTAGCTGATCTTTGTCAACCTTCTTTCTAACCCCTTCATACTACTATCCTCATAAATGTCTGGATAATGTCTGTAAAATAGAATTTTATAGCCACATGTATCCTACATAGGGAGATACAATCTCATAAAGCAAAACAACGACATCAGAAGTAAAATTTTCTGTTCTCCCATTACCTCTGTCAGTTCCCTGTCACCTCCCCAAACAGACCTAAAGCCAGCGAAGGCCCAGCATTCTAAAAACACATCATTTCCTATTCTATTACTCTCTTCTTTTCCAAGTCTCTGATTGGTGCTCACCATGATCTCTTACATTTGTTTTGGCCTAAATAATCTTCTGTCCATCACTTTGCCCTTGCTGATACCCCAACATGTTCATCTGGCAGATGTGCTTTATCTTTATGAATTCAATTCATACCACCATAATCTCAGAGGTCTTTGCTACTTGCCCTGTGTAGTAACTGTACTTGTCTGTGTGATGTTTACCTTTCTGTCCCTTTAATTATTTGTGAAGTCACTGAAAGCAGAGTCTTTACGGGCCAAGTATTTATACACATTGGATACAAAGTGGGCCTAAAAGAAGAGATCTGTTGGATAAATAAACAGACCTGTTTTAGAGTTTGAGTGTGTGTTAGTCTGAATGGAATTGGTTAAAAACATTAACTATTTCATTACATCCTACACAATCATGCCACTTTATAATATCCAGAAGTATCCAAAACTCACAGTGCATTTTCTTCCTCATACTCATTTATATTACTATAGTTAAGATACATTAATACCCTTTTAAAGAACCAGATTCACATACCTGTTAACCATTACCCTTCAGAGTCTATGGTAAATTTGACATAAGAAATTTGTTTTAGATAAATTGTTTTATTTTCCTTTCATATATTGAAACAAAACCATCCACCCCAGTTAGCTTTTTGTATCTATCAATACTTTGTGAACCACGGTTTCCTAAATATTAAAATGAAACAAGTTAAGTATGTAATATTCTATTTCTCCTGTTAACCCACTTTTCTATTTATGTAAATATTTGCCATTTCTGAATAATTTTGCTATTCAGATCAACATTGGTACACATATATTTTTACCTTCACAGACCTACTTACAAAGATTAAACCATCTACATTTAAAATCTCCTAAAGTATATATTTTATGGGACAAAGTTTTGAGTGGTTTTAATACATTTTCCTTAATATTTAACACCGATGACCCAAGAAGCAATGTATCCACTTGGATAGGAGCTGCGCTTTATTAGGGAATTGCCCCAAGTCTGAATGTTCTTAATAGAGGAGTCAAATAGTTTGCAAAAACAATTGCTAATTATCTCATTCATTTTGCTAAACTGACTTTTCTTTCAGATTACTTTTGATCTTGAACTTTTTTCTTCTTTATTTGATGTCACGTTTGTGTTTTAGTGTGTTTGCTAGGTTAAAAATAATTGCTGCTTCCAAACCAGGTTACTACTTAGTGAAATTATATTTATGAACAAAATCATAAGCATACAGCTGAACAACTATTGGAATGTAATCAACACTTGTTGGAGAAGATCCAGCATTTTACTTAAACTATGTATCTTTCTTCCCAACAGATGAGTCTGCTGCAGAGAGCTTTAATGGCAATGAGACTTTGGGGCACAGCTCAGTCGCTTCAGGGGGAGCTCATGGCAGGGAGACAGGGGACTCCAGCAGTGATGGCAAAACTGGGCTGGGACAGGAAGAACAGCCACTAAACCTGAGCGATAGTCCCCTCTCGGCACAGCTGACTTCAGAATACAGGATAGACGACCAAGGCGATAATGGAAAAAACAAGTATAAGAACCTAATCTCTGACCTTAAGATGGAACGGGAACCAAGAGAAAACGGAAGCAAGGTGAGAATCGTTTACAGTCATTGGATGGTTTTTATGCTGGTCATGAATGTCAAGATGAAGCACATCTTGAAGCACATATGCACTACTAATAAACTCATAACCATGGATAATGTGTATTCACAAAACATTATGCAGGGGCAATAGAACCAAGTGAAGCATGTCTCAATGATGCGGCTGTTATTTGATATGGTTATTGTTTGACTTAATACATTTAATTCCTGTAATCTACTTATGGATCAGTCCCTAGGAATTTAACAAGGACAAGTGTAAAACATTTAGTCTCAGTCTACAATTTTGAACAATAATAGCACAGGCAGAATTTTTCAATTACATTCTTCAGTTTGCTTTGAAGACCTGGGGTTTCGTCACTAATTTGCTTTAGGAATGCCATAGAAATGTGAAGTATCAGTGCCCAAGTTGAAATTCATCGATTAAATGTGTAGTGAAAGGTGTAATCATTTCAAAATTTATTTCAGACATATTATCTAATTTCTAGATGGTTTGTATTAAGCTAAATTACAATCTCTCTATGTTCAGGTTATTACTTAAAACGTTTATTTTAATCTTTGAAAGTATCCACACTGGAAATTGTGCTGAGCATGATAAAGAATAAATTTCTTCTATAAATGTCAATCATCTTGTTAACATCTTAGTTCATCTTAACAAGTGATGCTGCAGAGGGGATATCCAGCTGTCACTAGGGGATATCAGAGATTTTTCAGAGATGGAACACTGAACAAAACTGAGAATTGTATGGCAGTCTTCATTTTTGAATTCCCAGATTCATCTAGACCTTTAATATCTAGTTGTAGACTTAGCTTTTGACATAGATTCTATAAGCAAAATGTCTTAATCTAAAGTAATTTAAAAATTTTCAAAGGCCCTAAGCTTCCAAAATTGGTTCTATTTAAATATACACCTTGCCCAGGGGTGTGCTGTAAATTCCTCTTTCAGGCAAGTCACTTGACTTAATAAGACACTTAAATTCTTCTGCTTGAGGGAGACTGCTACTATCTTTGGTATGGCAAATTCATAAATGCATTCTCTGATGGTTTAACATTAAGGCACACAGCACACATGATGTTCTACTTTCTAACATTTGAAGCACTGCATTCATCTCATAGAATAGAATGACAGACACATTTTTCTTCATTCTATAGTATTCTGCCTTTTAAAAGCCTATCTAGTCACGAAATATTTATATACATATATGAGGGCAGTTTACTCTTCATCATGATAATTCTGAATTTTAAGATTTTAAAGCTCTGGGTATCAATAAGCTCATTCAGTTTTAGTATGTGTTCTTCAACACCAGTAGCTATTTTAGAAACATACCATCTTCATAAAGTTAAAATTTTTCCTAATTTAACATTGAACTTTTTTAAATGTATCTTTACTTCCACAAAAGCATGAACAGTGACAGAATTTTTTTATGTCTTTTCCAACATAGTATGAAATATTTTTGTTAAATTTCATTTTCATGTCACTTATTTGTACCTTTGGGTGCATGGTTTTAATATTCTTTGAGATCTGTGGAACCTTCATGTTCTAAACATACCAGGACATGCATCTCTGATTCTTCAAAGGGCAAACTACCATTGATAATCTTGACCACATTCCCATCAACAAAGATCTGCCAATTTTTTGTTCATAGAATGCTTTTCATCATGGTTAAAATCCATGTCATAGAAGTTGGGTAGATTTTGTCTCAGACTTAGTAAGTAAATTGAATTTTCTGCATGCAACATTGTTTTTCAGATGAACAAAGTTCAGTGTATAACAGAATTTGTAAGGGTTGTGTCCACTTCTGGTTCCTTGTGACTTCTGTTTCTCTGGTATTTCGCACATTGACCATAGCTGGTACATTCACATTTTACTAACATTTCTTGGGCACAACTATCTTCTTGGCTTCATTTATGGCTCCTGGTTAAGGCACTTGTTCTTACCAGCTTCCTTGATGCAATTTAGAGAGTGAAATAGCTACTGTTCTTTATATGGTGTGTGCTTATTGAATCTTAGGTCTAGAATTATCCTTTGTTTATTTTTTCTTCTTTTCCCCTGCTAATCATTGTTATAAGAGAAATTGTGCTAATTAAAACATATTAGTAATATCAGGTATTGAATCTTTTCTGAGCATACATTTTAGGTGTTACCACAATACACATATCTTTATGGAAAGTAGAAAGTGGGTAAAAGTGCTTACCTCTATCCTCTAATTTATTGCAATCTATATGTAGAAACAGTATGGAGACATATGCCTGAAATCTCAGGAGACTGAGGCAGGAGTATCACAAGGTTGAGGTTAGTTTGAGCTATATAGCAAGACCCACTCTCAAAAAGACATAGCCTAGATAAATAAATAAAAACAAAAACTATCAAGTTAGATATCAAATTTATACAGTTAAATTATTTGATACATGTTTAGGAGTAGTTGAGATAACAAACTCACAGAAGTTCCAGAAAAATAATACGATGAAAATGATTATTTTATGATTTATTTTTATGTGTATGTGTGAATTCCAGCATGTATATTCATGCACCACATACATGTAGTGCGCATGAAGGCTAAAAGAAAGCATTGGATCTCATGGAACTGGGATCATAGATAATTGTCAGCTGCTAAGTGGATGCCTAGGAAACACTTTTCCTATAAAAGAGAAACAAGTGCTCTTAATTTCTTAGCCAACTCTAAAGCCCTGAAAAGAGGCCTGAAATCTATTGTTATTGGAGTGATCTCAGGAGGAAAGATTCTGATGCTTAGAGAAAAGAAGAAATTATGGGATTCTCAATTTTTTTCAGGAGTCTCTTAATAGACACTGAGAATGGCCTTAATTTAGACAGAGGACGATAGTGGTCTGAGGATTCATTGTACATTCAGGGCTAGGGATGGCTTCCTAACATTTGTAGAAGACCTTGTCTTTATTATGAAAGATAAATTATGTGAATAGTATTTATTTTCCAAATACTTGTTGAAGGTTCTGCCTCTGAAATATTATTACATAAAGCAAAAATATGTAAGTGAACAAAGTACGTTGCCTTCATGTCATGATCTAGCAGAACAGGACACATATCTGGCCATCATCTGATCTTCTAAGTAATACAATGGGTAATGAGTGGAAATGAATGGGATAATTCCCAAGAACAGGAGTGATTCTTAAAGGATCCGACAGAGAGATTGGCTCTAGAGAGGATGGATCACGCAGTGGGCGAAACCTGTTTTGGGTATACATCCATAAACTTGCATTTCTGGTTTCGAGATCTTCAGGAGACTAGAATGGCTGAAGTCCATTAATCAAGGCTTTAGGGCATTTTAAGAC
Organism: Phyllotis vaccarum; assembly: GCA_033318265.1. NCBI lineage: Eukaryota > Metazoa > Chordata > Mammalia > Rodentia > Cricetidae > Phyllotis > Phyllotis vaccarum. Next base: position 63,056,532 of record JARWLC010000009.1, read on the forward strand.
TTTGGGTTGTTCTTACTACAGTTAAGTGTGATAAATTTGCCTTTAGTTTGGTTGTTTATGATGATTACTTTGGCAATATGGTAGTTGATGAGTAAGATGGGAAGGAGGAGAAAGAAGGGATGGAAGCCTGGTTACAAAACTATTACAATAATTTATAAGAAATGGAATAGAAATCAAACAAACAGCAAAAGGAATGGAAACAGATGTGGCAAAAAAAAAAAGTGAGTTCATTATTTTTCTTCTGTTTTGAGTGTATGGGCTGTGTGTGTGTGTGTGTGTGTGTGTGTGTGTGTGTGTGTGTGTGTCTGTCTGTCTGTCTGTCTGTCTGTCTGTCTGTCTGTCTGTCTGTTGCACATGTATGTATGTGGAATTAATGTGTTACAATGTGGTTTCTTTTAGTCCCGGGCAGCCAGAGGCCCAGACCCACAGACCTGCAGCCCCAGACCTCTTAGCCGCCCTCAGCTGCTCAGGTCCCAGAAATGACTCAGGCGCTTATATTAACTTCATGCTGTTTGGCCTATGGCTCAGGCACAGTGCTAGCTTGCTCTTACATCTTAACTGAACCCATTTTCATTAATCTGTCTGCCACGTGGCCCGTGGTTCACCTGTGTTCCTTACATGTTGCTCCTTTGGGCTTCTGGCCTGGTGGCTAAGGGGTCTGGGCCTATCAGTCTGTGTGTCTGGGCCTCTGGCCACCTGGGACTGAGAAGCCACATTGTAACATATACCCATCTGCATGTGGTAGATTTTCTGTGGAAATATTTTTCTGCAGTTAGAATCCATATATAAACATTCTTTAGTTTCTGGGTTTTGTTCAGCATTATTTTACCCTAACAGTATCAAAAAAAATTGTTCCAAACTTTGTTCCACCAGCATTACCTTATAGATTTTCATGGAACTTTTCCATCACTTCCATGAAAACTTAGGTAATTACACAACCACCAATTTCTCTGTTTGTTGAAAGAATATAAAAGCTTAATACTGTAAAATCACTGAGAAGCTTAGATTTATGAGTTTAACACTGACCTATTTCACAGTTTTATTGAGAATAATATCAAACAAAAATGATTTGAAAGCATTTAAAGGCTGAAAGAATGCATAGAAACGCTAAGAAAGCAGAGCTGAATTGGAGGCTACTTTTAACTGATTGCTTATTATTATGCAAATTCACTCCATAGACCAGAAAGAAATCACATTAACCAATCTAAAGACAAGATTTATTGCAAGTAAAGAATTTAGGTGGCCTTTGTTTTCTTTGCACATGGCCACAGTTTAAGGGGCAAGTTAATAACATTAACATTCCAAACTGAGAAGAAATGACAATGATCTTGGAAAATGAGACCCATGAGGAAATGTGAGGAAACCAGCTGTACAGAGGAAGAAAGGGTGATAAATCACAAACTTAGTGTCTACTCTAATCTAAAAGTTATTAATTGTTGGAATGGAAAACAAATCCAGAATTCTAATGGAAGGAAATATAGAATTCTAGAAATGCCGAAGGGTTGGAATTTAATTGTTAATTTTCTGATTTTGACTATTGGTAGCCTAGTTACATTTCACATAATTTGGTAAAATATGTTAGTGCATTCTCACAAGAATAATGCCTCAGTAATAACTGTTGTTCCATGTAACAGCATATTGATACTGTACTCATATCAAGCAGAGCTTGTGATTACTGTTTCATTCCTAAAATACAATCTCGGTTATAATGTTCAGGCTCAGGTCCCAAGATGCTTCTTCTTTTACTTTATTTAATGATATTTTTCCCACATGCTCCTTAGCATATTTTTTCAATTAAATTTTCATTTACTTTTCACGAAAATAGATGCTACCATTCAAATTAAAGACCATGAAATATTAATTATAATTACCATGAAAATTAATATAACATTTTCAACTATGAATAGAAGAAAGAAACAAAGGACTGACCTATCTTAAGATGTGTGTGTGTGAGATTGTCTTTGAAATGCTGTGTTCAATGCTTTGATGTTCGTAATTAGATTGCCTTTGTTTGTGAGCACTCTACTTTGTTATTTTTAAAATTGATGATTTTTCAATAGCAGACTCTTTTATTCCAGAAAAGTAATTGTTTAGGATAGAAATAATAGTGTGTATTCTTGTTCACAATATCAGCAACTTCAGTGGATTATAATACCTTGGTGGCTAGAAAGACCAAGTTTAGAAATTTGCATTTGAACACGATGATGAACACACACATTTTTTAAGATGGAAAATTATATGTATGAGAGAATATCATCTGGGCCTACTAGTCATGTTTTAAATGAATTCTTTCTAATTTTTAAAAATGTTCTTCAATTTATGTATAATGTAAGGGCATGCCATGGCTAGTGTGTGGATCCAGAGATGGAACTCTGGTAGCCAGGTATTGCACATGGATGCCTTTACTTACTTAGTTATCTTGCCAGCCCTTAGATTAATTCTTAGTAATTAAATAGTAGCTAGATTCTTGGTAACAAAGGAGTAATTACAAAAAAAAAAGGACTAACTAGAGGACAATGATAATGAACAGGAAACAATAAATCACAGATGTATAGGTCAGGCACGGAGAGCATACTGACTGGAGGTACCTTCTAGATCCTTTTAGAGGCTTTGGAGCAGGGGGAGAGGGGGTCCCTTGTATGGCTGGAAGAGAGCATGGGCATCCTGAGCTTTGAGGCAAATTGCATAGGCATCTCTGCCGCAAGGTGGCTTTAAGTGATACAAGAAGAATGAATAAGGCTGCTGTTAGGACAAGGGCTCAGTGGAGTGATGTGGATAAAGTGAAACAAGACCCAAGCACTACTTAGAAAAAGTGAATGTATTATATAGAAGATAGAGGACTTAAATTACATTGACAGCCTCAGAGGAAAGGGAGTATTAAGGTGGCTAAGGGTGTTTGTCAGCTGTAATAAGCTCTTGTATAAGGCTTCCTCATCAACCCATGAACCATTGTCATGGTAAGGAGGGAGGTACACATCACCAGCTGTGTTTATAGGAAAGGCAATGAGAGCCAGATTGTAATTAATTTGACTTAATTTCAATGACACAATTAAGTGATGAAGTCTAGATAGAACTGAAGATAGGTCTTGTTTCTGCTAGCACTTTGTGGGTGCTGGATTTTGAACCTGGACCTGCTGGAAGAGTAGCCAGTGTTTTTAACCTCCGATCCACCACTACAGCATGAGGCCTTTTTAAAAAGTCAGTGTGGAGCTGTTAAGATGGGTAAGCATGAAAGGCCTGCTCTATCATGCTTAAGAGTCTGTGGAGGAAGAAAATTGACTCAAGCGATTTGTCTTCTGATTTGTACATAACTGTACCTGTACACACACACACACACACACAGACATACATAGACATGCACACACACACACACAGACATACACAGACACACACAGACACATACTCATACACACACACACGTACACATATACACAGACATACACACACATGCACACATACACATACACACACATACACATACACAGAGATACACACACACAGAAACACACATGCACAGACATACACACACATACACAGACACACATGCACAGACACACACAGATACACGCACACACACACAGACACACACACATGCACACAGACACACACATAATGGATTAAAAGTCCCAGTTTTCCTGCTTACCACTATATGTGCTTATTTTCTCCAATATTTGGATATGATTATAAGAAAGATGGAGAGTTCTTTTATAGTGTCTCCTGTCTGTATCCAGCACACTTAGTCATCATACATTTGTTATCTCAGGATAACAAATACAGTAGACTGGAGTCTTCTATAATTTATATCCTGAAAAGTGCAAAGTGAATCAAATTTGTAATTCTTTCTGTGCAACAAAATATGCACTCTGTACTCTTTTTAAACATGCAAGTGTTCAGTGAGGTCAATAGAAAATCCCAGGGTCCCTTAACCACTGGTGTCTTGCATCCATAACTAGTATACCTAAAGCTATAAGGTGCATTTTTACCAAGACACAAAGCTGACCAACCATTAGATTTTGTTTTTATTTCATAGTTCCAAACAATCCTATTTTAATGATTTTGTGCTTAATGGTGATTAATTTTCTGTGGGATGTTAATCATGCTTTGTGTGATGTGTGTATACTTTATAAATTGTGTTCCTTCTTAGATATAAGGTCAAATGGTTAAAAATATCCTTGTTTTCTGTAGGCGCCTTGGCAACAGTAACAGAGTTTTAAGGTAGAAAAAAACTGCTCTAGTTTTAACAGTCTGAAATGATTTGTATATTTCTCATAAAACTGGTGTAATTAGAACTCATTGAAACAACACTGAGCTAAATTTGAGGAAAGGCCAAAGAAAGAAAAATGAAAACCAGATGAATTGACTTATTTATTCCAAGTCTCTCAGCATAAGAGCTTACTTTCTTATTAATATTAAGCATTCAGGAACCAGTCTTAAAGGGCTCATCTGAAAGCTGGCATCAACATTATTGTGACTGTTTAAAGTTTATTTGTTATTAATGTGTGTGCATGTGCCACATATGTTTGTGGAGATCAGAGGACCACTTGTGTAATTTATTGTCTGCTTCCTTGTACATGGGTATCACAATGTAAACTCAGGTCTTGAAACATGAGAGCCAAGTACCTTTATTAATGGAGACATCTCACAGGCCCATGTCTGCATATATGTTATGCTTTTGAAATAAAGATATTAAGCTAGACATGCCAAGAGGATAGTTTGACTTAATGGGCATAAAAGCTTGAAACTAATTGACTTGTCCCAGGGACCAATAATAAATGCAGAGTGTCCTGGGTTATTACTGCAATGATTCTCAGCACACAGCAGCCATGTGGTTAATGCAACATGGCTTGCATGTAGTCCCTGGCAGAACATCTTGTACAGAGGGCACGCCTCTTGGCGTGGCTACGAAAATTCACGCCCACCTGTTCTCTTAAAAGGAGCTACCTGCCACGTGAAACTCTCTCTCTCTCCTCCCTCTCCTCTCTCTCTCCTCCCCCCCCCTTCTCTCTCCCGCATCTCCCTTCCGTGAATAAACTCTCTGGTGGCATCTGGTAGTGTGCGCATCTATCTCTCATGCATGAAACTAACAATTACAATAGATAGGGAATTACTTAAAGAACTATCTCATGCCATCCTCCCAATGGTCCATTAGACATAAATCTGTTATTTTTATAGGTTTTACATATAGGAAAACAAAATCTGAAAAATCTTTTTAAAGTAAAAAATTATAATTTAGCTGCCATTTAAATCATTTCAACTCTGATATAAATTAAGATAATAATTTTGTAGAAGGGAGACAGAAAGAATATGAGTCCAGTGATGAGAAGAGTTACTGCCAGTTATCTTCACTGCTTATGTAAATACCTAGCCAGGGCCTGTGCAAGGCTGGAGCTCAGCTCCAGTCAGTCACAGATGGAAGAGGAGTTGGTGAGGTCTTAATTTTCCCTGCTGATCTACTGGAAACTGAAGGATTCTTGGAGGACAGTCATTACTTCCCCTTGCGTACAACAGTGAGAAACCAAGGCTCCAATAGGTAGTTCCCAACCCACAGCCATGTTAAGAGAGGAAGGTAAGAGTGAGCAAGTGAAGTGCAACATGTATGTGACCAATAAAACCAAACACATACAAAACAAGCCAACAAACAAAAATTTCTTATTAATAAACAAAAAGACATTTGACTGAGGTCACACCCCACAACTGAAAGAGTACTACTCATATTTACTTCCTAGTCAGAAAGTCACATTTGTCATACTTGTGACTTAGAAGGTTTTTAGTTTTGACTGTGGAAAATAATGTATAACCTGTAAGCAACTATGAAGTCCAAACAATATGGAATATATATAATTTATGTGCATATACATATGTGTGTGTGCGTGCGTGTGTACAATAGTTACCTCAGTGGTTCTTATAGTACCAGAATTCAGAGCTTGTCTAGAAATGAAAAAAATGTTCTCAGCTCGTGTACTTTATTTGGGAAACTTAATACACTTTTTCAGTAGCCCATATACTACCTGCCGAGGTTAGCCACATAGAAAAGGATGTTATTCTGGTGAGAATAAATATTCCTTTCTTTTTTTCTTTCCTTGTGCTCCCATCCTTCCAGTTAGATCCACTTACTGTACAGATACCTGACATATGTAATTTTTTGCATAGGCTTTAATCCTATGCATATTTCTATGACTAACGTGCACTTGAAAAACAGATCCTAGGATTCGTTGGAATTTCTACTTGTTAAAATATTCCTTGATCCCATTGGAGTCTATCAAACTAAAATGATATTTCTGTGGTACTGTGAGATGGAATTAATTTTGTCAGAAAACAATATTTTGTGAAATCTAGGAGAGGTCTATGTAAACCAGGGACAGAGTGACAGTGTGGGTGTGACATATTCACATCTGAAGCAATTTGTATGCCTGAGGCATGCTCCCAATCCAATTCATTGTTGAGTGAAAAGTGAGGACATAGGACTGTTACTGTAGTATTAATCCCATCTGACTTTTCATGACAGCAGTGTCTTCACATGTTACCTTGTTTTGTTAAACTACAAGCATCAGTCTTTGGACTTAGCTGGTTCTATTCCAAATGATACTTACCTTCTGAGCAGAGATTCCTCAGTATATACTTTACCACACACAGTGACTTCCAAATGAGTTTCAGTTTCATGATGGAGTCAGACTGTTCAGCACTGCCCAGGCTTCAGAGGCTGAAAAGCATGTAGGCCAGCTGGCTTGTCTCAGTACTGCCTGCTTCTCAGTGGAGGTGTTCACTGTCAGAGGTGCCTGGACTTCAGGGCTGTTAGAATGGACCATTGTTCATTGGTTTGTAAATGTGCGCCCTTCCCCAATACAGAGACGTGTTTTTCCTAGCTTCTTCAATGAGGACCAGAGTTCTCTATCATCCTCTGTGGTTGTACTATGAACCATGTTCTTCCTACCAACCGTTGCTTTCTCACAACCCTCAGATGCACAGTTTGGCTCACTATTCTTTGTTCACAGTATTTGCATTCATCTTGTCAGAACAGAAATAAGACAGCATGAAGGACTCATGTTAATGCTGATGGAGATCTTATAATACCAACTGAGATTAACTTTTCCAATTGCCTCATTATGTCCCGATTTTCATTTATGAATAAACAGTAAGGGTGCATGTTTTAGGAAGATTAGACACTCTGATTTAACACTTATATAAAATCTTTTTATTCAATGATAAATTTATTTATATGTTTTATATTTTGTTCATCAGTTTACAAAAATTTATCGAGTCTCAACACCTAGGAATACCAAAAGAATACAATGCTGGAAAAAAATAGGCCATCACAAGTCTATTTGGGTTGAGCCACTCCTGATGGAGAATTTACAGGTGGGATGAGAAGAGAGCTTGTGTTAGAAACACAGTGGCAATGATTTGGATTGGGAGAGTCAAGATCACCTTAGGAAATAAAAAACTATCTCAGTATGGAATTGGGGACTGAGCAGGAGTTGGGCAAAGACCCCCCATGAATGACTAATTCTAAGCATAGTTAACGTTAGGAGAAAGGAAGAAAAGAAGGCATAGCAGGATGAAAAGGTGAGGGATAGTAGTGATGTTGAGTCTGGAAGAACACAGAGATGACATCTGCACAGGCTTTTTTTGTGAACTTTGTTGTTGTCTCTATTAGAGGATGTGATGAGATTTGTTCTTTGTTAATGTTGAGCTGAGAACTAAATGAGACAAATAGACTAAGATTTCATTTCAACTGTTTGGAATAGTCTCACAAAGATGCTCATTTGTCTAGTTTCCTGCACTGGGCAACTGAGAGGATGTCAACAGAAACCACTAGAGTAAGTTTCTGGGTAGGAACCACCCCCTGCAGTCCATTCCAACTCCTCACTCTGGCAGTCATTGCTTCTCACAATCCTAAATTCTGCAGCACCCTTGACTCTCAATCCATTGCTGAAGAGTCACACTTTGTTCCAGGCCTAGTCCTTAGCTTTCTCCATGAACAAATTTCTTCTAGAAGTCTTTTGAACCTACTGTTATACTTTCATCAGGATTGTTGCTTTTTTTATGTGCCCTTGCCAAGACACACACACACACACACACACACACACACACACACACACACACACACACACACACACACACATACACACACACACACACACAGCCCCCTCATTGGCTTGGTGTGCTTTTATTTACTGTGATTTGCAAGTTTCCATGGTATCATTTTAAATACTAAATTCAGGGACCAAAGTTTAGTTGGTTAAGGTGATGACTACTCAAATATTAAGCTATAAATATTTGTTTGCCTATTTATATACCATATTGGTTCAGATAAGTACTTATTGAGCCAGTTAACTACCCCAAAAAGGATAAAATTAAAAACTACAATCATTAAAAAATAACTATAAAATCTGCTTCCTGATTTTGGAACTTGAGAAGGTTCAGCTGTTTTTAAAAATACAGTACTATTTAGAAGTTAAAGTTAACAATTTACAAGGAGTTGAATTATATCTTATCTGAAATAAGTGATACCATGAAGAATTGTGCTTGACAAGCAGGTATAATTTTACAGAGATTTTATAGTGCATACTGTGACACCTTGGAATAAAGTAACAACCAAAAATATGTGTTAAGGTTGTGTTTCTTCTATAAAAATTATATGTCTCTTCTTAGGGTTTTGAGAATCATTTTTCAGTGAATACATTGTACCTGAGTCTAAGCCCTCTTGTTTTGCCTTAGTGTTTCCTGCATTCACAGTTAAGACTTCCCTGTCTCAGGAAATGCAGCCAGCTTCAGGTCTGCAATTCTTTCAAAGTCTTATTGAATTATGAGAACTTTGTTATCATTGTTTAAGGATTTTTGACTCTTTGCCACCTTATGTCTCTCTGTCTATAGCAAATGGCATACACATTGCCTATTTGAGGAAGATCACAGATGAAGCATTCAGACTTGACTCCCCTCACTACCCTTTGATTGAATTGGAGGTCTCTTACTAGATCTCCAGAGCATGTAGGATATTGAGATCGTGATCTCTTTACAGTAGTCATGAGCTTTATGTTTGATTTTTCTTTTAATTAAAGACTGACTCGGACTAAATTTTCAACAAGAGTTTTCCAGGGTCTGAAGAGCTAGCTCAGTGAGTCAAGTGCTTGTTATGCAAACACAAGGAAGCAGGTTTGCATCTCCAGCAATCAAGTGGAAGGCTTGGCATTGCAGTACAAGATTGCAACTCAAGTTATGGGGCCAAAAAGACATGTGGATCCCAAGGATTCAATAGCCAGTCAGTGTTTAGAACAGCAAGTTCCGCAATCAGAGATTGATACCTTATCTAACAAACAAACAAATATAGTCATCACTATAGGTCAATCATCAGAGTCAACCCCAAATCTCAGAGACACATATGCTGACATGCAACAGCACCGAATGTACACATATATGGGCAAAAATGCACAAATAAGTGGTCACAGTCACAGCTGGGCACACACACACACACATTATTGGGCACACACATCTGGGTACAGGCACATATATATGGTTTTGTTCAACTCTGAGAGAAAACAATGAAGTAATTGTAGGAAGAAAATAGCATAAGACATAGTTAAATATTCTTTGTGGAAATTTCAATAATGTAAATATCTGATGGGCAAGTACAACAATTTTGTTCATAGTTGAAGTAACAATCTCAGCACAGTGTAAAGACAGTGGTAATATACACAGGTCAATTAATTTTAAAATAACCCTGCTATAACTGGTGTGTGTGGGGGGGGCTCTTACCTAGCTTCCTATTATTTTAGATTCAGTCAAACTTTTTGAGAGTTTGATTATAAAGATTATATTTTCTGAAACTGTTATTTATGAAAGTAACAAGTGACAAGTCAATTTGTTACCCACATAACCCATGTACCTTGGGAGGGGTGTTCCCCCATAAAATGATACATAAATACCATCTGTGCTGTGTGTGGTAAATACTGTAGCCTTGGCTTCAGTGGTAGTTGTTTCATTTTGCATACTACAAAATTTGAAAATGACGTCTTAAAAATTGTGTCATGAAGCTATGGCAAGGAAACTGAGGCACACACACAATTCCTTGGCTAATCTTGTCACAACCACAATCATTATCATGGGTCTCCCTCAATCTTTCAGGTCAAATATGCACTGGTGAAACTCTCTTCACTCTCTCACAAAGATTCAAAGATAATTTTGTCCATTAGTCCATATTAGCGAAAGTCTATATGGATATTCGATTCACATTCAGAGCTGCCTTGATAAAGAAACACACTTTCTCAGTGAGTTATATTCAAGATAAAACTATTCTGATTTATGAGTATAATAAAAAAACGAACCAGCATCAGACTTCACAAGTCATTGAGAGAAAGGGTACTTAGTTAAATTCTTACTATTTGAATGTGATGAAAAATGATGGTGTTGTACCATGCAGTATCGTCATCACAAAAGTTCATTGTATAAAATCCATGTCAGCAAGACTGCTGTGTCTTCTCTGCACATGTCTCTATGTTACCCACTGATGAGAAATGCAAGGGGAAGGCTGAAGAGGAGAATACAGACTTGTCATGATGCGGCTTGAGTCAGTCTCAGTGCCTTCTGCCCCACAGTAAATTTGCAGAAGTGCCCTGTTCTTACACCTCTGCAGTCATTGTTCATTCATGCATTCAGCACATTTACTAAACACCCGACATGTGGAGACACCAAACGCAAGTGCATTTGTATTTTTGCCCATGAATAAAACATTATTTTTTAAATTTAATGTTTGTGAATAATATGTAAAATTGCCAGCCCTGTACTTGTCTCTGCTTCTGACAGAATGTTCTGTTTCAAGTCAATTCATTTAAGATTTTTAAAATTCAAGGCAAGAATTCCCTTTGGTAGTATGTCATCCACACAAGAAAAGAAGGGGCCCTGTCATTGCTTGCAGCCTGCCTGCGTAATTTCTTCATTACTTATTACTTACCCCCTGGTGTGCCTAACATCTGGAGGTACACAATTTGTAGACCACTCCTGGTAAAAGTGTGCTTTCATGTGGCTTGGAATGAGGTTGGCTGATCTTTCCTTATATAGAAAGGAATCTGTTAGCCTGTCCATAATTTCCCTTTTTAGAATTACCACAGAAGTCTTATGCTATGCAATACATCAATTTAAATTGTGTAATTTGGTGATTTTATTATATCCACAGATAATGCAGCTGTTACCATGGTTAGTTTTTTAAAAAAAACAAAACAAAACAAAACCTGCAGGCAAGCAGATCTCTATAAGGCCAGGGCCAGCCTAGTCTATATAGCAAATTCCAGACTAGCCAGTTTCATATGAGACCCAGCTGCAAACAAATAAAAAGATGTTGTCCCCTAATGACAACATCTTTTCCCCATTCATTGTAACTGTCTTTGGATTGTTCCTCAGAATTGAGGGCACATATTCTCCACAGAGAGGCTTCCATTTTCTACAACATTTCAAAAACTTAGCTATTTCATATTACAGATTAGTACTATATTCTTTTCTATGAGCAAATAGCATCACATCATATGAACATAAAAGACCACATGTTTTGTTCCCACCAATAAGTTCATGACAAGTCTGTTTTTTACTTCCTTTTGCTATGACATTTATGTATAAGGTTATGATGATATGTACCTCTCCACATTTCTTTGGCGCATATCTGAATGTGAATTTATGAGTTCACATGTTGACTCTGTTCATTCTAAATAAGGCTAGTGGGTTTTGAAAAGTCTTAGTGTCATTTTGAATTTTAAATGGCACAAAATGACAGTTCTGGGTTTTCTATATTTGTACAAATACTCTTATTTTAGACATCTTCCTAAGCTTAGAGCAGATATCCCCATGGCTTTGACTCCATTCTCTGGCTGATATTTGCTGCCAAGTATCTTCTTTCTAGAGTTGTGTGTGTGTATTTCTGGGAGTTTTCTGCTTAGATTCTTTGCCGTTTTTCTCACTGGATTATTTCTCCTTCCAGTATTGAGTTAAATGATTTATTTGTGTATTTTACAGACACCATCATGAGATGCATGATGTTTCAATATCTTCTCCCATTCCTGTGGCTTGTCCTTTCCCTGTTTTGGTGGTCTCTCTTGAGTCACAAATGGTTTTAATTTTGGTGAAATCCAAACAATATAGATCTTCATATCCTGTGCCACAACTGGGCAGTGCAGTAGACCTGATCCTGAAGGTGTAGATGTGAGAGATCCAAACCTGAGGACATGAAAGCAGAACTGGCCCTGCCCCTTGTTCATCATTGCAAAAGGTAGACTCATCAGAGCAATGCAGGAGAGCTCACGATGGTGGTGAAGACAAGGGACAGCTGGCAAGCTGACCAGCACTACATCTACCCAGGGCTAGAATCAGGGTTTGAGTTGGCCCACCCCATGCATGTGAAGGGACTGGTCCTGCAGATCCAAAGCAACAGAATCCCCAAGACACTGGCCAAGAGCAGGATAACCAAAAGGACTTCCAGTGAGGGCCCAGAATCTATAGTGTAGCAGAAACCAGAGGTCTTGAACCAGACTAATGACTCTTTGCAATGAACACTTGCAAGTAAATATAAATGGATAAAAGCACTGACTGTATGACTCACCGTGTCACACTATGAGGAGACTGATTGTTCCTTCTCTTGTTTTCTTCTTTTTTTTTCTTAAATCTTATCTATTTTACTTGGGGGGCATTGCAAGGGCAGAAAGTGGATACAAAGGGACAGGAAAGTGAATGGGATCAGCTGCATAATGTGAAAGACAAAATGAATTAATAAAAAGAAAGGGAAACAAAAGAATACATTGTTAAATCCACAGCCATGGTGTTCATCACAAAGTCTCTTTTTGTTTACAGTTTTAGACGCTGCATTTCATTGTCAACATCCTTTGGTAAAGAACTTTGCTTGTGATGTTGAGTGGCCTTTCTTATTTTATTGATTAGTAGATGAGACTATTGGGCTTACTTCTACACTCTTCATTCCCATCTACTCATACACATATTATCTTACTAACTAGAGTTTTGCAGTCGGTTTTGAAATTGAGGATAAGAAAGATTCCTTCTACTTTATTCTTTAAAATCAGGTTCAATATAAAGTTGTAATTTCACATACATCTTTGACATCATCTTGTTGATTATTATAAAATCTAGCTGAGATTTTCAAAAGAATTTTGTTGAACCTATAAATCACTGTCATCTTAACAATAGCAAATCCTCTAATCCATTTGTTTCTATTTTCTAATGTATGTTAAAATCACCTTTCCAAGTTTTATGATTTAAGATTTGTCTTATTCTTCCCTCATTCTTTCCCAGTCAGTTTGTACTTTAATCATCATTTTGCCTTAATATTCTGCTTGTTCTTAGGATATTTAAACTTTGATTTTATTATTTATTACTAAGTATCCTATATCACAATATACTTTAGGTTTACAGTGGCTCAGCTTCAAAACAACAAAGTGATACTGTGCTGTGTCTCCCTCTTCCTATTGTCTCTTGTGCTGAGATTCTATTGTTTTATATTTATATAATATATGCACTATGCACTCTTCTATTATTTCAGGTTACAACTTTATTAATTTTGCTGAATATAAGAGAAGGAAGCAAGAAAATGTTTATAATATTTCTTATTTAGCTTTGTTATTTCTCTTATTCATTCCTCTGAATGTACTTTAGTATTTTATTTTCCATAAATCTGGGTTCCCATAAACCTCTTCTTGCTTTTTTTATAAGTATATGAATTTTCTAATGTTATAAACATAATAACACATTCTATGCAATAGTATTTATCCCTTAACATAAGACTGGAAATGTATTCCCATGTATATTTATGTATCTGGAAATCTTTGTTTTCCTCATTTTTTGGCATTATTTATTTTTATAACTATTATCCCTACATTTCTTTTAATTAAGAGCTTCACATAGCACTGTTTCTACATTACTCTTACCCATTCTTCAAACATATGGTATCTTCTCTATCATTTCTCCAAGCTTTTTAACATATATACTCATATACATCACATTTATATATGCACACACACATATATACATATGCACACATTTATTTATATATATTTTCAAGTGTATATATGATCTTCTGAGTCCATTTATTCTTGCTCATATGTACATGTATCTAGGGATAGCTACTTTGGTAACCATGCCTAGGGTTCATCCCTGGAGAAAACTACACCTTCTCTCAGCAGCCATGACCACTAGTGGTTTTTCATCTCTAGAAGGAGTCAGGTATAATTCTCCCAACTGTATCAAAATACCAACTGATATTGTCATTATCTAAGTTCATTTATATGCCACCTGGTATTGTCATTATCTAGTTCTTGTTTAGGTATCATATTGGTAAGAGAATTTTTAACATGGGTACATTTTTCATGCCATGTCTAGGGAACACTAACAGGTAACTGGCCTCAGACTCCTACAATCTTTCTTCTACATGTTTCTGTGTTAGGCATATGGTTTGCAATTCAGATTTATCAGTTAGGCTTATAAACATAACAGTTACTTATTCTCTGCATTTGCAATTAGTTATGTGTCGTGGGACTATGCTTCTGTACACTGTAAATATTTGTTACTGTAAATATTGGTTTAATAAAATGCTGATTGGCCAGAAGCTAGGCAGACAGGAAATATAGGTGTGGCAACCAAACAAAGGGAGTTCTCAGGGAATAAGAATAACGGAACAGATGGCAGTGAGCTACAGAGAACAAAGATGAGAATGTTGCATTGAGAAAAAGATATTAAGCCATTCAACTAACCATGGATCAAATCATAGGTTAGTTTAAGAGTAAGAGTTAGCAAGTAATAAGCATGAGTCATAAGTCAAACAGTTTATAATTAATATAAGACTTTGTGTAGTTATTTGAGACTAAATGGCTATGGAAATGACTAGGTGGGACAGAGAAACATCTGACTAAAAATGGTGTCCATTTTTGGGCACATACATCTAGGTAAATCCTGAAAACAGATTCTAGAATATAGAAATGGAGCAAAAAATAGCTGCCTAGGGGTATCTTTCAAGTAGGCCTTGGTACTGAGACATGGTGGACTTCAGGCTTGAGCTGGAACATTGCGAATTCCAGAAGTCTCACAGAAGCCTCGTAAAAGCACAAGATTTCTGTTCATACAGACAAAAGGGGAACAGAGTCAAGCATGTCTTCTTGATAGCAACATTTTCTTGGGTGGCTCTGTTTGCTAGTGGTAAACAGAGGTATAACTCTTTTAAGAGAGGATTCCTGACTCAGTATTAGCAGCAAAAACCTCTGAAGAAGCTACTTAAATGGTGTTTATGAGCAGTGGGTGGGTGTGCTCTACTCTAAAATTTCCCAGAGTTGGGTTGGTAAATTTGGTTCCCGCCAGTACTTTTGCCATGAAGCTAAACTCTCACAGTCCAAGGATCTGGGTGGAGCAAGCCTTCATACCTATCCATGCCTTAGCAAATTAAAGGTGTGGTCAGAAAAAGAGGTATACAGTAAAGACAGATTCAGATGAAACAAACAAAAACCAAAAAGCAAACCTACAAATAGTTTCCAGTGTATTTGACAATATCTACAGACCTTGGGGAGAAAAGATAAAAGATAGAAAAAGTCCTTTAAAAATAGTTAAAAAAAATAATAAAGCATGAAAGAAGGAAAATACCCAGAGTGTCTGGATATTGTATGTTATTGTTTTATATTTGAGTTTTGGGAGTACTGAAGAAGGAGCAACAGCTATTAACAAACAGTTGATTATAAGTGCTGCTAGATTAATCCAATGTATATATTTTGAAATGCCTTGACTTCCAATTTTAAGTCAAAAGATATGTTACTTTGAAGAAGAGGAGGTTTTTGTTGTTGTTTTCAGAAAATGAGAGGCTGTGCATTCATTATGGGTTAAAGAAAACAAAGTTTGATTAAGGAAGAGTTCCTGAAACCTCAGATGGGACTGAAGGATCCCCATAAGATTACCAGTGCCCCCAATCAGCATGACGTAGTCTAGAGAACTATGCCCACAATCCCTAAAAATGGATTATGGATGTTTTTCTTTGTTTACAGTGTTGGTTACAAGTTGTTATAGATAACAGTGAAGAAAAAAGTTATACAGAAAGATTAGATTTGAAAATCTTTTTTTAAAATGAAAAAAGGTACAATGCTGAGGAACTGTGCTCTTGTACTGCAAATATTTGTCACTGTAAATACAGTGAATCTATGTAATAGTCTCTATATGTCTCTATATGTTGGGGAAAATATATCTTGATGAGGTGTGAGAGTTATAACTATCTGTAGACTTAAAGTATTTAGAGTGCAGTTATATATTGTATTAGTCTGGAAAAATTGTAGTAGTGGGTTTTCTTTTAAGATCCATGACCTCATCAGCTCTGTGTTGTCTAGCTAGTTGCTAGCTTTACAGCACCAGGTAAGAATATCCTCCTGTTGAATGAGTCTTAAGTCCAATTATATAGCGGTTGTTTTTCCTCCACTATTGCAGCTTTGTGAATCTTTTTGAGTCCTGTTTCTGTTTTAGTTCACAATTTTTACAACTGGGTGGTGATATGGATTGGTTTTCTCCCTTAACCCCTTACATTACACCTTTCTATACTGTAAACAGCTAGTCCTAGGGCTTTCAGGTCAGTCAGGCTCAATTCCACTAAGTCCTTTGTCTATAAAGTTTATCTATCGTCAGCAATAAGATCTTAACTTCAGCTTCTGGATTATTGTCTTTAAGAAGCTACTGCATATACAATTACTAGTGTACAATTCTTTTTGTCAAACATTTACTGACAATGCACCATTGCCCAGGAGCTTTTGTTGTTGACAAGGTAGCTAATAAACTCTTTGGAAAGTTGTGAATGATAAACCATATTGCTCAGGGGTTTTTTCCTTCTTTTTCTGTCTTTCTTTCATTATTTTTCTTCAACATTGTGTTAGGGTGTTGATGTTTCTTTAGCATACTAATACTATGGTAATGCTTTCTTAAAATAGAATATCTTATTCTTATTTTTTGAAGATGTTTGGCTTCTTTCCCAACTTTCTCTTCTGTTTTCATATTCCTATTATTTTTAGTGTACTTACGGGCCATATCTCTCTGAGACTTTGTTCAATTCTGTCTTCAGTTCATAAAGTCTATCAGTCCATCCTCACACTTGAAACGTCTCCCCCTTCAGGGTCACATTAAATCTAGAGCTTTTTCAGTAAGGATTTCCTTTCAGCAGTTGTATTTTTGTACTCAAGAATTTCTACATTTTACAATTTGGAAATTCATACTTGGTATGAATGTTTACCATATTTTCTTTGTCTCTTATGCATATCTTCATTCTTCAAAATAATTTCTTTATGCTTATTTGTGTGTATGGGGTGTGTGTGTGTGTGTGTGTGTGTGTGTGTGTGTGTGTGTGTGTGTATGTGTCTGTAGTCGGAGTTTTACTTTCAAGGCGCCAGTCCAAAATTAATATTTATTAGAATATAAATTAACACTCACAATATTAGTAACAGCTTAAGGTGGCACCTGAACAAGGACTGGCATATCTAAGCGATTGACAAGCAATAGACGCGCGATAGAAGGACGATGGATTCCAATTCTGTCTGTCCAGCAGCCAGCAGCCAGGAACCAGGAAGAGAGCTCCTCGTATCCCAGCAGCCACTTATCAATGGGCTTGGCCACACCCCCTCCAGGGTCCCGGAAATGTCTTCTGACCTTATCGGCTGACACCTTAATTCCTCCACATGTGTGTGTGTGTGTGTGTGTCTGTGTGTGTGTGTGTGTGTGTGTGTGTGTGTGTCTGTGTGTGTCTGTGTGTGTGTGTGTGTGTGTGTGTGTGTGTGAGAGAGAGAGAGAGAGAGAGAGACATCAACTGTCTTTCTCAGTGACTATTTTTTGAGACAGGGTTTCTCACTAAACTTGAGTAAAAATAAGCATAGATTAGAAGTCTAAATATTTTTAAAGCATAGTTTTAAATTTTGTAGATTTCAACTATATAAATATATATATATATATATATATATATATATATATATATATATATATATATAAATATAAACATTAAGCACAGATTCATGATTAGGGACTGAGAATGTAGAAACAACAAATTTAGCAATACAGAAACTGCTCTCTGGGGTTGATCTCAGTGTCTGTCATTAACATTCTCCCATTAACATTTTAAAAAGATTTATGCATATGCCGATCAGGAATTAACCTCCGAATCTGTAATGTCAACCATTTTCCATAAAAAGCTTATAGATACATGCTTGGTGAATTTGGCTGTTTGCAATTCTAGGTGGCATTACTAATTTTGTAAAAATGACTTTATTAATTTTACTTGCCTTTTATCAAAAATGCAAAAGCAGTACTTAACTCTGTGATATATCCATAGAAACCTGCGCATGCATACATAGAAATCTATGAAAAAAAAGAGCAGCATTGGTTGTATGTAAGTATTTATTCATGGATGTGATCATAATAATTAGACAAACTTTGAGAGGAAAAGAGAATAGGGCTGTCAAGGTAGGGGTAGGAGCTTTGAGGAGGGCCTAATGATGTAATTTATAAAAACAAAATAGGTAAATTAAAAAAAATAAGAATGTCTACAAGTGAATGTAATTTTATACACTGTCCTATGCAACAACCCTTTTTATATGAAGCTATGGGATTACACTGAGTGTGACTAGAAAATGTAAATATATACATGTTAGTATATGCTTAATCTCTGAAGAAGTAGATACAAGAAGATCAGAAGTTCATTTTCTGCTACATAGAGATTTTGAAACCATCCTGGGCAACATTAGTGATAGATAATAAAGCTTTCCCTTAGCTACCCCAAACCTATATATCTGATGGTCCTTCACTACCACCCATATATGTATTTTAAAATGTCCTGTTATGGATTATAATTAACAAGATAAGGTTGAATCAGCCATTATCTTCAAGAAAAACTAACTGCATGAGACAATTCAATGTCTAGCCAAAGCTGGCTAAAATAGTTTAATGAATATTTGTTATTTCCACCATCATGTTTTAGAGCTAAGCACTCCCTTTGAGTCACATATGCACCAATTTATAGGTGGAGTTTGGTGACTTTCTCAGACTATGTGTCAGGATCAGTATATGGTGGCATTAGACTGAAGAAGGAAGTTTGAGCTAGACTTGTAATGAGGAGGATTAGAGATGGGAGAAACTTGAGTCAAAAGATGGGCCTTCATAAAGATAGTCACAGGAACAGAGTGTGCATAATAATTGTAAAGGTCCTAAGTTATAGTCAGGCAACCGAGAATTGGGGTCTTAAGCTATGTGTGGAGCATACCTTTTGATCTCAGCACTAAGGATGGAGAGGAAGAAAGATCAAGTACAAGAATAGGAGCTTATTCTGAAGCATGTATTGTATTAGTAAGATTAGTAAGTAAGTTTAAGTGGCTGGGATTGGTGTGAAAACAAACATCATTTGGATTGAATAACAAAGGACCAGGTAAGTATTGGGTATATCATATTGAAGCACATTGGAGTCACTTGGGGGCTGTCATCATTTGTAGTGGGGAAGAACTGTTGGTCAGGTGATGAATTTTCCTTGTATCTGAGATGTGAAGGTAAAAAATAAACTTCGTAAATGTGTGGTTATGTATTTTATATTAATAAAATCAGCCTTGACTATCAGAGAACATAATCACCCACAGTCAAGCCATCAGGGTTAGAGAGTGACAACTCACACCTTTAATCCCAGTATAGGAAAAACCAAGTGATGACCTTTGCCTTTAATTCCTGTACTCAGGAGGAAGAGATCTTTCAGTGTTTTGTGAGTTCAAAGCTCAACAACCAAACAGTAGTAGTTTACACCTTTAATCCTAACTCTAGGATTATGATGCAGAGTTGAACCCAGAATTGAAACAACTAGGTGAAGAAGATATTTAAGGAAGCATAGGCAGACAGTGTGGTGTTTTGTAGAAGCAATGAGGCAGACTGAGGACTCTTGAAGAGAGTTTTTACCCTGAGAAGTTAGCTGGATGAGAATTGACTGTAGTCTGTTTCCATGTTCGGATTTTCCAGCTTTCCCCCAATATCTGGCTCTGAGTTTTCATTAAGTACCAACTAGAATTAGTGCTTTCCAGCTGGTGTGCTGCTGATGGGGGGGGGGCTTTATCAGTAGATAACATAGACTTCAAAGTAAGGATTGTGTTGATACCACAGTGATGAAGTCAATTTTGAAGTAAACAGTGACACCTGGGAGTATTAGTTGCAACCTGGTATCTAGGTTTGGGTGACAGATACTGAAAAACTTCACCAAACAGATAGGTGTTCAAGGCTAAGTGAGATGTGTTTGCTGTGCAGTGACAGGTTTCAGAAGGCACTCAGAAGGATTTTTGGAAAGATGCACAGTGTGCTAGAATATTCAGATGTGGTCATCTACAATTTGGGTAGTGACTACATTCAGTCAGAAGTGAGGTATGAAAACAAACCAACTTTGTTCTCTAAGAGGAATGGATTGTTATATAGGTTTTATTTTAATAAATCTATGACATCTTTTATTTTCCTATCTCTGTCTTGATATTCTTGATTTATCCCATGATTCGTATGAAAACCCAGATATTTGTCTTTCTTTCCTACTGAAGACGTTCTCTCACAAAACTGAAATCTCTAATTTTAGTTTGTAAATTTGTCCTCGGTTCCTATGTACTGCCTGGTTCATCATAAGCCCTGACTAAGCATTTTATAACCATACTAACTCATTTAAATTCTAACTTATTATCCTAAGTTGGAAAGCAAGGATACTAATATGGCAACTCAGCTTATTGAACATTCTGTGTGATGCTTCATATTCCTTATCTGAGTCTCTTTGGTAGCATGTCATTAAGATAATAACAACAGTAGTTATTTTCACTTTATTAAAATCATTTAGTACCTACATGTAGTATGTGATATTCTAATGGCTTTTATTAGTTATTGATGCTAAATTATTGTACTGTCTTAAAAATGCCCAAAGAAATTTGTCTTGAGTTTAATAATGATCTTGCTTCAACTTTTAAAATATGCTGAGAAAAGACTACTACAAACATCTGCATTCCACAGAAAGTAAATGCTATAATAAGCTTAAGTGGATATCCCAGGAGCTCTTGATGTATTTCACTAGTTTAAAAATGTGCCCTTCCTTCCAATGTGATAGTGTAACTACATAAGGTCCTATTAATATAAGCTGGACTTACATTACCTACTGGATGGTTGATCACAAAATATCTTTATTTTCCAGGTTAAAGACTTTGTATGTGGAGACTGGATAAATGGCTCTAGTACATAAATCCTAATCAATTTTTTAATTAAAGCCCAGAGACAGATATTGGGGTGAATATTAAAATATCAGAGAGACAGAGGAACAAGCTACAGCCACTTCTCACCATTCTTAATCCCCAGGCTGAAAGGGGTAGCAAGAGCTACATCAATAATGTTTACTATTCTATGAGCAATTGACAAATCCAGAGAAAGTACTCTTTATCCTACTTTGGTGAATCCAAAGGATTTTACATCATTCACTTTCTATTCTAACTTGTATTACCAACTGAAAACTATCTTTTGATGTCTTTCAAACTTATACACTTTATATTTCTTAGTAAGTTTCTATTCTGAGTCTGTAACTAGGAAAACTATAAGTATTAAGTCTTTAATGTCCTCAGAGACCTGGGATGGAAATAATATTCCCTGAGTATGCAGGAAATGCAAGCAAGTGACTTCTGAAAAATGTGGAATATGACAGAAAAAAAGTGGCAGCCACAACAAGAACCCTGAATTTAATCTCTTTTGTTCACCTTTCATTCCTTACCATTACCAATAACAACTTGTAACCAACCATCCTAAACAATGATAATTATTCATAATCCATTGAATGACCAAAATACCACTCATCCACCTCATGGGAATGTGGGCATTTAGTTCTTAAATTTATTTTCTACTGTCTGGGGGAGAAGGCATCTTTAGAGGATCCTGAAAAGAAAATAAATGGGTTAATTGACAAGTCCTGGGAGAGGTAGCTGTATCATTTGTTGTCCAGTCTCTGAATAATGGGAAAGTGCAGCCTTATCTCAAGTACTGGTTAGCGTAGTCTATGAGGCTGGTTCATTCATTCAGCTAGCTCATCCTTTTAGATCCTTCAAAGATCACAGTTAGGTGTATTATTGTTCACTGCAGAAAACTGATGAGACTCAAACCCAAAATCATGTACAGGATATTAGATGAAGTCTTTTTTGAAGAATTAATTAGTATTCTTTATAACCATTAATTTCCTGAAAAAAGCTTAATATGTGTATATTAATCTTATAAGTTTTGAAATGAAATTAATACCTTAAGTTTTAAATAGACAAAATAAAACCAAAGGGTCATGAGATTAGTAGAAATAAAATAGTCCCTTAATTTTAATTTCTCATTTGTCTTATGGCTCTTCTGATATGATATAGACATTTTGCATTTTCTTTAACAAACGTGCTCGAGTGTAGAGAAGGAGATCGCCACACGCCAACTCCAAAGCAAGTTTTAATATTTAACTGAACTCAGACTAAAATAGGCCATTTGCATTATATGCCTATATAGAAATCAGAAACAAACATTTAGGAGGATTTATGAAATTTTATTCTGTTGGAGATATGATATACCAACAAGTCAATTTACTCCTTTCCTTGGGACAAGGAAAAGTTTTCCTTTTTCTTCAGATGTCTTATTAGCCCAGTGGTCTTCAAATTCTTTAGCTGGATCTTATGAAAAAAACAACAAAAAATTAACCCCTCTTCAATCCTAACTGTATAGAGGTTTCCTTTCTAATTTTTATTAATTTTGATTTAAGATTTCTCTTGATTTTTGCTTTTTCTCCTATAGCTTTTCTACTATCCAGAGCAGTATGCTTTTTTTTAAAGGTATTAATGTGCTTTAACTGCTCTGGGAAGGTTCTTCATCCATGATGACTGAAATGAATTTGATACAGGGGCCTGTAAGAGGCCCCTCAGGGTGATTCTCGAAGGCAAAAAGTTACTTTGTCTGTCCCTTTTTGACCTACATTCATTAGTTTAATTCCTACCTTTGCTAAACTCGCATAATTCAGAAAACAGGGCCATTCTTTTGTGGAGTTATTTTTAGAAAAAGCATTGTTTTTATGAGTGACTTGTTTATGTTCCCTTTTAAGTTGACCTTGTTTATTACAGTTGAAACATTTGAAATTTTGGGTTTTTTTTTAAGACCTCTGGAAATAACTTCTCTTATCCAAGCATTATCATAGTTATGAGATTCAATATTAGTTTATCTGGGAACTATTCCTCTAAGGATGCTGATCTTGCTTTAATGACCTAATTATCTTTTTGCATTGTTAATTAGCATTTCATTTTCAAAATCCAGAGATTTAATTATTATTTGTTTAGCTTCTAAATTTGGTGTCATTCCATTTACTAATGAAGTCAATCTTTGTAAGAAATCAGTGAAAATTTCTTTGGGGCCCTGTATCACTTTTGTAAATGACTCAATTTTTCCCCCTACTTCTTCAGTTCTATTCCAAACATCCAAGGTTGCTATATGGCATAAAGTTAGGGTATGGTTATCATATGAAGAGTGACTTTCAATATTACCATAACCTCCCTCCCCCAAAAGTTGGTCTTGGGAGATTTCAATATGTCTAGCCCTACTTTGTTGCTCAATGGCTTTGACGTATCTTTCTACCAAGTCCTCCATTGCAATTGGGAAACAGACTCCAAAAGCTATAAACTTATCTGTCTAGTGTTTGGGGATATAATTCTCTTACAAGTTAACCACAAATTAACATAAAGGGTGAGTACATGCCATATGAGACTATTGCTTCTCTGAATCTTCTTAAATTTAACATTTCCAAAGGATTCCACTGAGCTCTTCCATAGTCTGGGGAATATCATCATTTGACAGTTTCTGTAAAGTTTCTAGATAAAGTTGTCTTTTTGAAAGACTTAGGCTGTTTTTATGTAACCTTATTATAAAGGAATGCTGAGATTAGTTCTCCTTTAAATTCCTCCTTCTGTGTCTGACTATATCTATGATCTGTTTTAAGATGATTTTCTAAAATCTGTATTTTGGTATTCATATCAACCAACTTGGCACTCATTTAAACCAACTTTTTAGGGCTAAAACAATGATTGAACAAATAATAGATGTCATATTAATCCCATATATATTAATCCTCTCATGTTCAGCATATGTTCAGAGACCAAATTCTTTTTATTGTATTTTTTCCATTTTTTAAATGTGGGGAAAACTCTGTCTTAAACTAATTCCTCCTTTTAAGAAATCTCTGCTTCTCTCCCCCAAGTGCTAGGATTTTAGGCATCATGCCTGACCTCTATGAATAACTCTGTGGTTGGCTCTGACATCTGATTCAGGCAGTCTTTATTTAATATACAATATATCACCACATGTCTCAATGATTAAAAGAACTTAGTACTCTTCCAGTGAACATCTGTTTGGCTTTTAGCATCTACATCTGGTAGCTCATAACTATTAATGACTTCATCTCCATGGGATCTGACGCTCTCTTTGACCTCTGCATCCATGTGGCATATAAGCACACACACTCATACACAGACATACACGTAAATATGTGGTCCTACATACACAAAATTTTTAAACTTTGAAAATAAAAGATAGTAAATTATAAATTTCTATTTTTCTTGCCAATTAACTAACGGAATTCTTTGTCTCATGAAATGGCAGTGATATGTTTAGCCTTAATTCTGAATAATTTACTATTTATTTTAAACAATTATTTGAAGCAATTATAGTGAAAAATTTTAAAACTGTGTTTGGTGTCATTAGCTGTAGGATTTTTCAGAGTTTCTGTTTGATTGCTTGACTTTTTGTTTATTGTGTGACAGGATATTGCCATGTAGTGTGGGATGGGATGGTACTTGCTATAGAGCCTTAGCTGGTATTGAATTTATAGTAATCCACCAGATTTACCAACCTAAGTACTGGAGTTACAGACCTGCACCACCACAGGCAGCTTTGTTCTTTATCCTTTGGTAAAGTTGCATTAGATAAGGTATATGTATCACAGGCCATGATTGTCTTCTTATCCTTCCACATGTCATGTATAGCTTTATGATTGGGATTGGTAAATGAATACAGATTATTAACTTGGACTGGAATATAGTCTACATCATTGAACTTCTTCATTGGCTTCAAATTCTGTAATCATCAAAGAATACTTCTTTCATTTCACTAGTTACAGTAAATCAAATGTCTGGAAGTACAGTGTCTATGAAAGAGTATCTGTTCCACATAGACTAACTCTTTGAAGTTATCAGGGTTTCTTTATATGCTCAGACCTTTTCCTCTGTTGATCTGGCTTTCCCTAAAGTGATCAAATCTCAGGCGCCTTCTTTTATTTGGATATACCCTCTAGAACTCTTGTGCTCTCAAGTGCCCTGTGACTTCCATAAAGTTCCAGAGTAGATGAAACAAAACGTCTAGTGGGAGCTGTGTAAGTCAAGAAAGATAGAGTTTTACTATTTCAAATGCCATTTTTACTATGCTGGTAAACAGGGTTTTTTTTTCCTTAAAGGTCATCAATTACACCTTTCCCATAAGAGTATGTTCAATAAGAAATCTACTTAGTATTTTGTTATTATTCTCTTTTATTCTATTACATTCATATTTAATTTATTAAAGAATACACACACAAATAGTACTGTATTTAAATAATAATTTGTACCCTGTCTAGCTCCTTCACATTTTCTGACTTCCTCTCAAATTATTGATGTCTTTTTAGTTATCACACACACAATCTGTTAAATTTATTTAGCACTGCTTGTATGCATATACATTTAGGGTTGAGCACCTGGGATTACATAACCCATGAGGAACTCAACCCCCTCCCACCTCCAAAGAAAAGACTGATTCTTCCACATTTTATCTATGACTGTGGTCTTGTGAGATTTCCCCAACTACATTGTCATGTCAACTGGTATTGTTAGGCAAGTCCTGCTGAGGTGACCACATGCTTCAGATGTCATGGTTACAGCTTTCCTGATGTAAATAGAAGACACTATCTAAAAACAAATGTCCTAGTTTTCTGGCATTTGATTCATTTCTCCCTGAGCCTTGCTAATATGAGTTGTGTTGATGTATCAGTTTGGTCTGGGACCTATGACACTATGGTTCATCATTCTCTGCATTTTGACAAATTGTTGCTTTCTGTAGTGTTCTCTACCTGTAGCAAAGACAAGATTATTTCATGAGTGGTGAGAACTACACTTATCTGTGGGTATAAGAATAAATATTTAGAATGCATTTAGAATTTATAATAATTTCAGAAAGTAGCATAAATAGGCTCCTAGCTTCTCCTACTTTGAATAATTGGCTAGGCTCATAGTTCCAGGCACTTAGATCTTGGGAGCAGCTAACAGCTATTTGGAGTTAATTACTTAAGAGTAATTAACATCCTGTCTAATTGAATTTAAGGCCCCACAAATTAAGATAATTGATATTTTATAAACAGTATTTGGACTTTATCTTTAGATTTGAAAACCCATGAAATTTCAACCATGTGGTCTCCTAAACAAGACTTTCCTAGTAATACCAGTTATAGAATCCAAAGAAATCTGACATCACTGCTATGTCTTAATTTAGAGAAAATAGCTACATTACAGAGGTGCATCCATGTATTTCCATGCATAAATAGGGTTTTTTTTGCTGATTAAAGTCCGATGTATTGTTGTAGTGAAACCATTTATGTTTTCTACAGTTTGGGGGATTTATAAATAAAAGCACTGTAAACATTCAGGGTATTCTTTTATAGACATGTTTATTTTCTTTTCAATGGGGAGTCTTTTTTTGATTCTATATGAATATATGCATCATTTACATACATTTACAACAAGCTGCCACTCTGAAGATGAAGGGATGTGCATCATTTTGTGTTCTTGCTAGAAATGGGAACTGGTTCCAGTGGCCTTTTTCCCCATTGCCTCCAGGTGATGCCGGTTTTGTTAGCAACTTTCATCCAACATACACACATGTGGTGGCATCTTGCAAGTTTAATCTGGTATTATTAATTACTAAGGATTTTTGACATTACTGTAGCTTCCTTTGCAAAGGAACCTTAAAATATCTGCTGTTCATTAATTTTTAGTTTAGTCTTGCCATAGTTCATGTCTTTTCTCTGTCTCAAAAAAAAACAAATCAAAACAAAACAAAACAAAACAAAACAAAAAATTAACTAACAAAAAGTCCACCAAAATGAGTCTATTTTTGTTGTTCAACTTTCTGGACATGTGCGCTATCTTGAAATATAACTGATATATTTAGTAATACTCCATTGGGGAAAAATGTGTATCCTAGAATAGTCTTTAATGTCTTTAGCCCCATGGCTTTTCTTAAAATTATTTTACAAAGGTCTTTCCAAATACAGAATTTTAAAATTTTAGAGAAATCTAGTATGTCACTATTTTTTTTAAGCTACAGAACAAAGTTATTCTATTTTAGCTAAGGAGTTTTTGACTAGCCTAAATCATAGTAGATTTTGAAATATTTTATTCATGTATTATTATTTTAATTTCGTTTTATAGTCTAATATATTTAAAGATGATTTTACATGGTTTTGTACACAATCTAACTAATCAGATGAATTACTAAACTTTTTATTATATATTATCTAAATTTGTTGCAGTGGGGTTTCTTGGTTCCGGGTGGCCAGAGGCCCAGACCCTGCCATGCCAGACCCCTTAGCCACCAGCCACTGCTGCTCAGGCCCTTAGAATTGACTCAGATGGTTATATTAAGTTCATGCTGTTTGGCCTATGGCTCAGGGACATTGCTAGTTAGCTCTTACATCTTAAATCAACCCATTTCTATTAATCTATCCGCCATGTGGCCCGTGGCTCACCTGTGTTCCTTACATGTTACTCCTTTGGGATTCTGGCTTGATCTGCCTGACTCCACCCTGCTTCTCCTACCTATGCTCTGATTTCTCTTCCTACTTTTTCTATGGTGCCTGTCATGGCCCAAAATAGCTCCTTTATTTAAAGATTGATATTCACAGCATACAGAAAAGCTTTCCCACATCATAAATTCATAGTAACTTTGGGTTTTTCACTTCTTCAAGAATGAGTGTATACTTATAGCTGTTGAAAATACATGCACATTTTATTATTTATTCCAAAGCCAAATTTCCATTATGCTTTTATAACATCTATAAATACTTCCTCAATATCAAAGGTCATGGATGGTATCTCTTAATATTTCTATGTGCTTTAATAAAAAGAATGAAAAAATAAAATTGTGAGATAAGTTCTCCATTCTTTAAGATGTTTAAGTAATTGAATTGTAATAATATGTTAAATTATCTCAAACAAATCAAAATACTACTATGAAGTCAAAATATAAACTAAAGCCATGTGATGATATAAAGAGTAATACAAGTTTATGTAAACCAGGGATAAAATGAACTGTGGACAGGCACAATTCACAGTTTGTATATATCTTAATCCTCATTACACAAATTGTGGAGATCAATGCCCTTGGGTTGAACAACAATATGAAAACTAACTTAGACATTAGTTCTTAGATAGTAATGGTCAGTGAAGCTGCTTTAATAGAAACATAATGAACAGAGCAGCCTATGAACAGCTCACATTAATTTCTGACAGTTCTGAGGAAGTTCTGACAGTTCACAAGTGCAAAAGATTCCATATTTTATGAGGAATAGTGTAAGAAATGCAGTTTTCTTGTTGTATTATGAGAATGTGGGAGAGTAGCTTTCTGGAGCATTTTATTTTATTTTATCAGATAAAGACATATATCCCACTCACAAAACCTGGCTCTCAAGAAGCAATTGCTACCCACCAAGTTCTACCTCTTAATAACATGACATTAGGAGAGAGATAAGACTTTCATCTGAACTTTGGGGATCCAAAAATATAACCCATAGCAATTTATGAGACATATTTAAAAATGTAGTATATGTAACCTAAACATTTTGTGGGGAAAGCTTGAGAGAAATGAAGTTCATTGTAGTTATGAACTGTCATAGGATCTCAATTATATAAACACTGCTTTTATTTTAAAATAATTAGATTGAATTTTTCCACTACTGAAAGATAATGATTTTATTTAAACATGTGAGGTGTCTCTACCATGTAAATAGTAAATAGTGTTTAATTATAAATTTAGTTATTGAATACAATGCCGCTTGTAAAGTCATGGTTCATGCACCTTTATATTGTACATTGGTTTAGGTCTCCTCTTACTTAAAAAATAGAACAGTGTTGTTTAATGTTTGACCAGATATATTAAAATACCCCATATCAATATGACGAATAACTATATTTCATTTTAATTCAATGCAATGAATATTTTTAAAAACACAACTTACAAAGGACATATGACAATTTAGAGAGAAATTTTCCATCACAGCTGTACTTCTTTTTTCTTTCTTTTCATTTTAATATTTAATTTTTTTATTTTACGTATCAACCCAGTTCCCCTTCCTTTCCCTTCTCCTACTCATATCCTAGCTTCCCCTACCCGACCCTCCATCCACTCCTTAGAAACAGTAAGTCTTCCCATGTGGCATCAACACAGTCTGGCATATCAAGTTGAGGCAGGGCCAAGCCCCTCCCTCCCATATCAAGGCTGAGCAAGGTATCCCTCTAGTGGGAATGGGTTCTAAAAGGACAGTTCATGCACTAGGGATGAGTCCTGGTCTCACTGCCTGAGGTCCCCCAAACTTTCCATGCTATATAACTGCCATCCACACTTAAAGGGCCTAGTATAGTCCCATACAGGTTCCTTAGCTGTCAGTCCAGCATCATTGAACTCCTAGTAGCTGACTCTGTGGGTTTTCTCATCATGATCTTGACCTCAATGCTTATATAATTCCTCCTTCCTCTTTTTGACTAAACTAGGAGCTCAGGCTCAGTGCTTAGTGGTGGATCTCTGCATCTGCTTACATCTGTTTCTGGATCAAGTTTCTATGACAATTAGAGTGGTCATCAATTTGATTATAGGGAGAGGTCTGTTAAGACACTGACTCTATTATCGCTTGATGTCTTAGCTGGCAGCAACCTTGTGGATACCTGGAAGTTTTCCTAACACTCGGGTGTCTCCCTACCCCCCAGATGAAACCCTGTATCAAGATAATATCTTTGCTCTCCCACTCTGTCCCTATCACAATTCAACCATTCCATTCCCTTTGTTCCCAACTCCCCTTGTGTCTTCTCCACCCATGCTGCCAATTTACTCAGGAGGGCTTATCTATTTCCCCTTCCAAGGGGAATCCATGGATAATTTTCTTATGGTCCTCCTTGTTACTTAGCTTTTCTAAAGTTGTTGACTGTAGCCAAGTTAATATTGCTTTACATCTAAAATTCACTTAAGAGTAAGTATATACCATGTTTTTCTTTCTGGGTCTGGGTTACCTCACTCAGGATGGTTGTTTATAGCTCCATCTATTTGCCTGAAAAATTGAAGATGTCAGTTTTTATTTTTTTTACTGCTGTATAAAACTCCAATGTATAAATTTTTCACATTTTTTGATCCACTCTTCAGTTGAGAGGCATCTAGGTTTTTACAGGCTCTGGCTATTAAAAATAATGCTGCTAAAAACAATGTTGAACAAATGTCCTTGTGGTAAAATGTGCATCCTTTGGATATATACCCAAACTTGTCTTGCAGGATCATGAGGTAGATGGATTCCCAGTTTTCTTAGAAACCATCATACTGATTTCCAAAGTGGCTATACAATTACAATCCCACAGGTAATGGCAAAATGTTCCCCTTACTCCAGCATAGACTGTCATCTGTTTTGACCATAGCCTTCTGACAGGTGTAAGTTGTTTTGGTTTGCACTTCCCTAATGGCTAAGGATGTTGAACATTTCTTTAAGTGTCTTTTGGCCATCTGAGATTCTTCTGTTGGGAATTTTCTGTTTAGATATGTACTCCAATTATAAATTGCATTATTTGGTATTTTGATCTCTAGTTTCTAGAGTTATGTATGTATTTTAGAGATCATCATTCTGTCAGATG
This sequence comes from Phyllotis vaccarum, assembly GCA_033318265.1. NCBI lineage: Eukaryota > Metazoa > Chordata > Mammalia > Rodentia > Cricetidae > Phyllotis > Phyllotis vaccarum. The sequence goes on from JARWLC010000009.1 coordinate 63,087,503, forward strand.
TAGGGTTGGTGAAGATCTTTTCCCATTTTGTAGGCTGCTGTTTTGTCTTATTGTCTATGTCCTTTGCCTTCTCAGTTCCAGGAGGTCCCATGTATTAATTGTTGCTCTTGGAGTCTGTATTACTGGTATTGCATTTAGGAAGTGGACTTCTGTGACAATAAATTCAAGGCTATTTCCCACTTTCTCCTCTATCAGGTTCAGTGTAACTGGATTTATGTTGTAATCTTTGATCCATTTGGATTTCAGTTTTGTGCAGTGTGGTAGATATGGATCAATTTGCATTCTTCTAAATGCTACCATCTTGTTATGCCAACACCATTTGTTGAAGATGTTTTCTTTTTTCCATTGTATAATTTTGGCTTCTTTGTCAAAAATCAGGTGTTCAGAAATGTGTGGATTAATGTCATGACCTTGTGTTTGTTTTATGTCAATACCAATCTGTTTTTATTACTGCAAAATACTATATATAGTAGCACTTGAAGTTAGGAATGGTAATACCTCCATTAGTTTCTTTATTATACACATTTTTTAAATATGAAATTGATTATTGTTTTTTCTAGGTTTGTAAAAATTGTGTTAGAATTTTGATGGAGATTGCATTGAATATGTAGAATGCTTTTGGTACGATTTCCATTTTTACTATGTTAATCCTACTTTTCTAAGAACATGAGAGATATTTCTATTTTTGGATATCTTCTTTAATTTCTTTCTTCAATGAATTAAAGTTCTTATCACACAGGTCTGTCACTTGTTTGGTTAGTTACCCCAAGGTAATTTTTGTGATTTGACTATTGTAAAGTGAGGTGCTTTCCCTGATTTCTGTTTCAGCTTGTCTATAATTTGTATATAGAGGGATATTGATTTTTTAAGTTAATCTTGTATCCTGCCACATTGCTAGAGGTGTTTGTTAGCTCCAGTATTCCATGGTAGAATCTTTGTGGTCACTTCTGTATACTATCATATCATCTGCAAATATTTCTCCCTTTGATCTCTTTTGTTTTCTTATTGCTCTAGCTAGAATTTTGAGTACCATATTGAATAGATATGGAGAGAGTGGGCAGCCTTGTTTTAGTCTTGATTTCAGTGGGATCGTTTTGAGTTTCTCTCCATTTAGTTTGATGTTAGCTGTTGCCTTGCTGTATAATGACGTTGTTATGTTTAGATATGTTCCTTGTACTCCTGATCTCTCCAAGACCTTTATCATAAAGAGGTGTTGGATCTTGTCAAAGGCTTTTTCAGCATCTAATGAGGTGATTATGTGTTTTCTTTTTTCTTTCAGTTTGTTTATATGCTGGACACCATTGACATTTTTCTTATGTTGAACCATCTCTGCATCTCTGGGATGAAGCCTATTTAATCATGGTAGATGGTATTTTAATGTGCTCTTGGATTCAGTTTGCCAGTATTTAATTGAGTATTTTTTCAGCAGTGTTCATGAAGGGGATTGTAATTCTCTCTTTCTCTCTCTCTCTCTCTCTCTTTTTTTGTTACATCATTGTGTGGCTTGGATATCAGGGTGACTATAGACTCATAAAAAGGAGTTTGGCAATGTCCTTTCTGTTTTGATCATGTGGAACTATTTCAGAAATATTGGTATTAGTTTTTCTTTGAAATTCTGGTAAAATTGTGCACTGAAATCATCTGACTCTAGGCTTCTTTTGGTTAGGAGACTTTTAAAACAACTTCTATTTCCTTATTGGTTATAGGTCTGTTTATGTTGTTTATTTGGTTTTTATTTAGCTTTGGTAAATGGTACCTATCCAGAAAACTGTCCATTTCTGTTAGGTTTTTCCAGTTTTGTGCAGTACAGGTGTTTGAAGTATGACCTAATGAATCTCTGGATTTCCTCAGTGTGTGTTATTCTGCCTCCCTTTTTATTTCTTATTTTATTAATTTGTATATTCTCCCTCTCCCTTTGATAACTTTGGATAAGCATTTGTCCATCTTGTTGATTTTCTCAATGAACAAACTCTTTGTTTCATTGATTCTTCATATTATTCTTTTTGTTTCAATTTTATTGATTTCAGTCCTGAATTGGATTCTTTCCTGCCATCTGCTCTCCCAGGGTGAGTTTGCTTCTTTCTGTTCTAGAGCTTTCAGGTGTGCTTTTCATTCCCTTTTGTGAGATTTCTCCATATCCCCGTTGTAGACACCTAGTGCTATGCACTTTACTCTTAGCACTGCTTTCATTGTGCCCCATAGGTTTGGGCATGTTTTACATTAATTTTTATTGAATTTTAAAAATCTTTAATTTATTTCTCACTTGATCCAAGTGTGGTTCAGTTGAGAGCTGTTCAGTTTCTATCAGCTTGTTGACTTTCTGTAGTTTGTGTTGTTGTTGAATATAGGCCATGGTGGTTCGATAAAAAGCCAGAAGTTATTTCAGTTTTTTGTATCTACCAATATTTGCTTTATGAGTCTGAGTATATGTTCAGTTTTAGAGAATTTCCATGAGGAGAGAAGAAGGTGGATTCTTTTCTGTTTGTGTGGAGTATTTTGTAGAAGTCTATTAATTCCATTTGTGTAATAACCTCTGTTACTTCTCTTGTTTCTCTGTTAAGTTTCTGTGTGTCAGACCTGCCCATTGGTGAGAGTGGAATGTTGAAGTCTTCCATTTTTAATGTGTGTGGTTTGATGTAAGATTTAAGCTTCAGTACTGTTTCTTTTACAAATGTGGATGCCCTTGTATTTGGGGCATAGATGTTCAAGATTAAGATTTCATCTTGGTGGATTTCTCCTTTGATGAATATACAATGTCCTTCTCCATCTCTTTTGACTAATTTTATTTTAAAGTCTATTTTGTTAGATATTAGGATAGCTACACTGGCTTGCTTCTTAGGTCCATTTGTTGGGAAATCTTTTCTCAACCCTTTACTCTAAGGTACTATCTGTCTTTGAAATTGAGGCTTGTTTCTTATATGAAACATAAGGGATGGATCCTGTTTTTTATCTGTGTTGTTAGCCTGTGCCTATTTTGGTGGATTGAGTCTATTGACATTAGAGATGTTCTTAGCCAGTTTATTAATTGTTAATCCCTATTTTTTGGTTTGTTTATTTTTGATTTTGGTGGTGGTGTTGGTATTATAGGTGTTTCCCTTCTTTAGGTTTTATTATAGTGAGACTATCTCCTGCCTCTATTTTTGTGGGTGTAACTGCACTTCTTGGATTAGAATTTACCTTTTAATACTTTCTGTAGTGCTGGGTTTGTGGATAGGTATTATTTAAATTGGGTTTTGTCATGAAATACCTTGTTTTCTCCATCTATGTAATTGATGGTTTTTCTGGGTATAGTAGTCTGGGCTGGAATCTATGATCTCTTATTATCCATAAAATGTCTGTCCAGGACCTTTAGCTTTTAAAGGCTCCATTGAGAAGTTCGGTATAATACTGATAGATCTGTATGTATATGTTACTTGGCCTTTTTCATTTGCAGTTCTTAAAATTCTTTAAAATTCTTTATTCTAAATGTTTAGTTTTGTTTATTATGTGGCAAGGAAACTTTTTTTTTTTTTTTTTTTTTTTTTTGGCCCAGCACGTTTTGTGTTCTGTAAACTTCTTGTACCTTAGTAGTACTTAGTACCTTAGTATTCTTCTTCAGACTGAGAAAGTTTTCACCTATAATTCTGTTGAATATGTTTTCTATGCCTTGAGCTGGGATATTTCTTCTTCTCTCCCTATTATTCTTAGGTTTGGTCTTTTCCTGATGTCCCATATATCCTAGATGCTTTGTGTTAGGTGTTTATTGGATTTAACATTTTTTTGACTGATTAATCTATTTTGTTAATTGTATAACTCCTGAGACTCTCTCTTTCATCTCTTGTATTCTCTTGTTGATACTTGCTTCTAAACTTCCCCAGTTTTGCCATTTCCAGGATTTCTTGAGTTTGTCTTTTAGTTACTGTTTCTATTTTAGTTTTCAAGTCTTGAACCATTTCCTTCACCTATTTGATTGGGGTGTGTGTGTGTGTGTGTGTGTGTGTTGCTTTCTCTAAAGGGTTTACTGATTTCTTCCATTTTTTTTTTTTTTTTTTGGTTTGTCTTTTCCTCAACTGCTTTAAGGAAAAATTTCTTTTACTCTTTAAGAACCACTATCTACCCAGTCTTGATGTTGGAAAGAGGAAATCAGACTGTTGCCTGGAGTGGATGTGCCATGCTGAGCTGACCCACCTTGGGACTTCTTGCCTTTTTGGGGGAGGGGATGGGAAGGAAAAGGGGAGGCTGAAGGCTGACTGGGAGGGATTGGGAGGAGGGAAGGGACGGGGAGCAGCAGGATACATGGATTAAAAAAGTCTTTTTTTTATAAAAAAAAAATGAATGTACAAAAAATGTACCACTATCATCTTTGTAAAGTGACTTTTAAGCTCATTTGTGTGTGTGTTTCAGCTGCATTGGAATGTTAAAGTTTGCTCTTGTAGAATCACTCTTCTGGTGGTACCATATTGCTCTTTCAGTTATTGAATGTATTTTTACACCTGCATTTACTCACCTTTTCTTCTACTGGTGTGGCTTGTGCCTGTTCTTTGTCTTCCAATTGTTGTGGTTTGAACTTGTGCCTGTTTATCCATCTGGAATGGTTTGCCTTTGTGCCTCTGTAATCTTCTGGGTTTGGAGGAAGAGTTGTTTGTCTAATTGGAGTACTTTGTACCTGAGCCTTTGTAGTCATTTGGGGTGGTAGAGGTGCTTGGGGTTGGGCTGTTTATCCAACTGGAGTGGTTTGCACCTGTGCCTCTATAGTCTGCTGGGATTGCTCCACCTGTTTTTCTATGTGACTTGCTTATTTTTATTGTGGCTTAAGAATAAACCCCAAAGAGTTTATTCTTATACTTGGCTTTTTATTGATCAAATGCTTGCAACCAATTCCATTGCTTATTTGTGTGGGGATGTTTCAATTTTAATAAAACCAGTCTGAGATATCAAAGAGAGGAAACACCACAGTCATATCTCACCCAGCTGTCTTCCAGCTTCCTCAGTCTCACTCCTCCTGGCTTCTTCTGCCTGCTTTGTCTTTTTTCTATGCCTGCCTTAAATACCCTCTTCGCCCAGTTGTTTCACATCAAAGTTAAGATTAATGGGGTAGCACCACCACTGCCTTTCTGGGAGCCTGAATCTCCCTCTGTAAACTAAACTGTCCTCAAACTCAGATTTGCTGGGATTAAGGGTATAGGTCACCACTCCTGGACAATCCCTGTGCTGAGATTAAAGGTGTGAGTTACCACTTTCTGATCCTCCCAGACTGACTGTGGATAGATCCCTCTGATATCTCAGACTGGTTTTATTAAGTTTGAAACATTCATCAACACATCAATGTCCTGATTCCTTCATCTATGTAATGGAAGTGGTTGACACCCACTGGCTGTTTGATTTCTAAGATCAGCCAATGTTCCTAAAGACATCACTTTGAAGAGACTAAAGAGACTATAAATCCACCATAACAATCTGTCTTTGTGTAGTTCATACCTCTTCTAATATATACAAAAACCACATTATAATTAGAAGTTCATCTCCAACCTATGCACATAAATCCTTGCTACAAAACAAATGCTTGTATTTTACTGTGTTCAACATAATGCCACTCATTGTGCATCTTTAAAATAAAAATATTGAGAAAGACTAAATATGTTGATTTTTAGATGATAGCCAAAGGAAAGGTATTTGAGTGACTGACAGGAGACTTAGAGCTGAAGAAACAATGAGGTTGATAAGCTATCCTGAAGCCATGCAAGCTGTTTCCTGACAACTTCTGCCATAAAATGAGTCTTGGGGCACTTTCAAATAAACATAAACAAATAGTCAACTATATAATGTCACTTTATGCACTCAAGATACTAGCAGTTAAGGCATCAATACACTCACAGTGATTTTTGCCTGCCCAGAAAGATTGTTTCCCAAAAGATTGTGGGGACTAGCTGGCTCTATATGACACCTTCAGGCACCTGATTTCTCTGAAATGTCCTTCAAAGTGGCCTCATGTGGAACATTGTAACTGGGCTAACTGGCTCAAGCTAATTCTTCAATAGTTTGAGAACTTCTAAGCTAATCTTTACATTATTAATCATGTTAACTTTAATGTATTGTATTATAATGTAAAGCCCAGCCCCCTTGTTAGTCATTGGCTTAAACTTTTGTAATATTACTGCCTCTCGGAAATAAAGTTCTAGTAGTTTTCTTTCCATAAAAACTAAATCAATTATAACTCATTAAAATCCTGTTCAGAAAGGTATATTAGCCTACATTATTTTAATTGACAAGTCAAATGGTATAGCTAATGTTTTGATTGTCCTCAATTTTTAAGGTGAATCCTGAGTGGCTAAATGAGTCATCCAAGATCACACAGGTCATCCAAGAGGAAAGAAAACTGGGTTGCTTAAATTAAAAAGTCTTTGGACCAATGCTGACAGTATGCAGAAACTTGAAGCCTTACTATTGATAATCATGCAAAGTTCAGTAGTGGGAAATTACCTTGTGTTATACAAATGATCTTTTAACAGTGTGCTTTATACTTTAAACACCTTAGTTCACTCTCTCCAGGTCCTGTGAAGTAGATACTAGTAGCCAGAGACAGGAAAACAAATGCAAAAATGTGATTTATGTATCTTGCTTCAGTGCTCAAGCATCCATTGTGTTATGAGGTCACATTTGTCATTTATTATTTTAATTGTGAAAAAATAAGATATGTTCCCATTTGTTTTTATTCTCACAACAAAGTACCTGATCCAAACTAAGGAAAGAAGGCTTTATTTCATCCCACTGTTTTAGAGGATTCTGACCATAGAGTTGGGGACATTTGGCCTCATGTCCTTGAACATCATGCCAGAGAAATCACATGGTGGAGAAACGTCTTCACCTAATGATGGACAGGAAGCAGAAAAAAATACGGGGAAAGAGTCAAGGGCAAGACCCACTGGCAATGAACCACTTCCTCCTGTTAGGTTTGTCCTATAGAAATTCCAGAACCTACCAAAGTATCTCTAGTTAGGAGCCAAACATTTAACACATAACCTCTGAAAAACATTTCCCATCTAATATGGAACATAGAGCAAATAATTTTGCCATTCATTCTATTAAACTTACTTCAGTGTGACAACCCAATGATTTTACTGTGTTTAAAACCATGGCAAGGTAGTTAGATTAAATGCTGTGTCTTCACTTACTGGATTCTGACCTTCTATCATTGTGTTCTGAACTTTAAATTAGTGGTAAAATCAGTATCATTGATAGCAACTATTACTAGGATCTGAGAAAATAAAACAAGGAACCACTAATATTCAAAACAAAAAACACACCATGTTTGTTTACTTCAACTTTTCCAACAATTTCTGTGGGATAATACCAAAACACAGCTGTCATTTTCATTTCAGTCCTTAAATCTGCTCAACCTGAACCTTCGACAAATACAGAAATGTTCTACATGACAGTTTTCATATGCAAATATTAAAATTTTACAGCCACCAAACTAATAATTAGGTTCTGATCTGGTACTTCATCCATAGTAAAATACTTTCACTTTTCTTAAAAAAAAAAAAAAAATGTTTCTTGAATGAATTTTCTTGACTCTTGAACCTCAGTCCTTGATTGCTCTGTCATCTCTTTCTCCAATTTCATTTTCTACCTTCTCCAACTTGTGTGTTTCTAGGAGGAGCTAATTGTGCACTGTCTTTTAACTTGTATTTTTCTCTATGGGCTTTTCCTCGTTTTCACTTATTCCATTAGCAGCCATATTTCCTGCAAGGGGAAAGTAGCTCTAGACAGTGGTCCTAGAACTGGCCTGCCCATTGTGCTCCTATAAGAATCATGTTTATACACTCTGCAGGACTCATTTGCATCTTGTCTGACTCAGTCATTTATTTACAGGGATGGGAGCTGACCCTTTGCTTATCTCAACAGTTTTCCAGGAGATGCTGGTACAGGCACACTTTGTAAAGCATTTAAATCATTGTTTCTTAATTGAGGCTGTTTGTTAATTGGTTGAATCATTAGTTGCTTAATTGACATATTTTCTTGAATGGTGTTTTGTGCTTATTATGTGTCATATTCAAAGATGTACATCTTTCAGTTATGTTTGAGTGACTTTCAGTGATTCTGGGAGTACAAAAGATTATGTAATAAACACATAACTTTTAGACCAATAATAATATCTTTTAAAAGATTTTGAAAAATAGTCTTAAATTATCTGTAGTAGTCCAAAGTAAAAGCAATTACTCATTGATTTAGCATTTTCCTTATTTGTATTGTGTGCTTGGTATTGAAAGGGGGATCTTTAAAGAGTTTCTTGCATCAGATTAACCCTTGGAAATATCTGTGAGGCTGGTCTTTTATTGTTGTTTTGTTATTAATTTTTTTTTTCATCAGTGTATCAAGGCCCACTGTGGACAGTGCTATCCCAAAGCAGTTGTGCCTATGCTTTATAAGAAAGTAGGCTGAACAAAGCCAGTAAGTAGTATCCTCCACGGACTGTTATTCAGTTCCTGACTCCTGGTTCCTTCTTTGAGCCTTTTGTCTTGGCTTCCCTGGGTGATGGGCTTTAACCTGTAGGCAGAAGGAAAGCTTTCTTTTTAAGCTGTTTTTGGTCATAGTGTTTTTCACAGCAACAGAAAGCCAACTAGAACATTCTCATTGTTGATTTGCATAACAATGGCAGAGTCATGGTCATGGAAATTGTAGGTATATGGCAATTAATTCTCATACCTTTTATTAAATGAATATTTCTCTGTATGTTCATTGGTTGTGTATCTCATAAAATAAAGGTCCAGTTGTATCTCATACCAAGCACCATGACAGTGTTACTCCATTTGTTCTGGGTTTTTGAGATACAGGGAAGAAAGCAGAGTGAACTATAAGACAATATGGATGTTTCAAAGTCCAAACCTGGTGGTATTATGAAAACAGACATTCTTGTCAAAGAAAAGAGCAAATGTGTGCTTAGGAAGTCTTTGCTGAGGTAGCTAGACATGTTACCAAAAGCAACAGACTTTACCTAAGGCTATCCACTTAAACTAGCACCTTTGTTTTGAGAAAACTAGGCATGCCTTTTTTCTTGAATTGTAGTTTTTAGTATATTTTTACTTCATACCATCATTTAGACTTTCTGTATTAATCTCTGAAGCAGTAACATAGTTATTTATTGAAATTAAAAATTTCAAAGCAATAAACATACAAAATCTCTATTCTGGCAAAGCAAATTTCTGAATTATTTGATTCATATTTTGTGATATTTAGGGTGATTTTTATGGCATCAGTCTGTGTTAGTTGAGTTTATTCATGCCCTCATTGTTCAACATGGAATAGTTTTGTGGAAGGAAGGAAAATATGGGCAGATTTGGATACCAATATGAGGAAAACATGTGTTAGTTGCTCTGAAGAAAAGAAGATAGAGGGAATCATGTCTGTTTTGGTTTGATCTGAAGGAAAATGAGAATTAAGATGTTCAGTAGGCTTTATTGGAGTTCATAGTTTAAATTTTAAAGCTGCTGAATATGAGATCTCTGGACACAGTAAATTTAATCTGAGTTGTAGTAACTGATAGGTCTTCCATAGAGAGATGCAATCATTTATATTCCAGAAATAGAACACTGAGCTCTTGGACATTCTGTTTGCTGACACCAGGCCACACCCTTTAAACTTACTGTATGTTTTCAAGTCTGAAGGGCTGGGCTTTCTTTATGTTGACTGTCTAATGATGTAAATCATTCCCCATTCCATATTTTTAGAGAAGACAGCTAAGGCTGCATGCCTTACACTATGACTAGAAAAGTTGAATTAACCAAATTATTTGGTCCAGGCAAATACAGTTTAAATGTTGCACAGTGCCACCTAAAATATACAATACTTTGTATATTTAAAGGGAAACTGCAAACTTATTAACTATATCTTTTATTATGTCAGGTAACATCACCTTGCTAGTAATTCAAACTACAAAAAAAAAAAAAATACTTGTTTCAAAACTTAACTCCTGCATTAAAGTCAATAGTTTTGCTCAAGCGTGTCTCTGCTATTGGCACAGTTATATCTTAGTATGCTTTTTGAACCACTTCATGAATAGGTAGGTCATCACTGACACAAAATGAAAGGAACATTGACCCTTTAAGACCCCTTATTGAAGAGATCATTTAGATGATCATTTATGTTGGTAACAGATTTGAGGACTGTTGTCCCTATTTCCTATAATGCTATTACCTGCTTAGCAGAATCTATTTATCTAAATAGCATGTGTGAAATTTATGCTGGTAAGCTGTCCTTGCACTGACTATCTCCGTACCAGTCTAGACTTACGTTAATAGAACTCAAATTTAAACCAGATAAAAAAGTGTTTTGAGTGAGTAAGGTGTGTGTGATGTCCCACAGTAGAAGGGTGTAGGGCTTAATTTGAAGTACAGTTGAAACATGATGCAGGAATCTTACAAGGACACACAGCTCCACTGCATTCTGCTTACTGCTAGGCTCAGATAATCTCTCTTCACGTAAAAATTGAGTTGAAAATGCATGCCTTTAAAAGGGAAGTTTATACTTGAAGTGTTATCAGTTTCATCTGTTGGAATAAAGGCTCTTTTTCAAAGGCAATGGTATTGGGATGAGAAAGAAATAGAAGCTACCACCAGGCCCATGTCAGTCTCAGACACCAAGGTATGTGTTTGTGAAGTTGACATTTACATATGTCTCACTCTTTATTTTTGCAACTCATTCTGATTTTAGAACCAAGCATTCTCTCCTGAAGATCTACTGTACCAGAGTATCTGAGTATCCTGGACTTAATTACTTTTCTCTTACTTTCTACAATTTTCTGAACCAAAACCATACTATTAGTAATATGGTTAACACACTGTGTTAGAGTTCTTAAAAGAAATAAAATCAGTAAAATTAGGGAAACCGAAGGGGAATTGATAGATATGTATTATAATAAGATTCAAGTGTCAGCTGATAAAGTCCAAAGATACTTATCCAGAGTCCCAGGCTCCTAAAGAAAAAATAGCCAATGTATGTATATATGTATGTATGTAGGTAGGTGGGTGGGTGGGTGGATGGATGGATAGATGGATGGATAGATATGATAGCAAGGTGGGTGAGAGTGAGAAAGAGAGAGATGAGAGGGATGATAGACAGAAATACAAGTCAGTGTATTATGGGAACCAAGAGATTCCATATTCTTTCATCTGAAAGGCAAATAGCTATAGATGCTATTTGCAGTGTTGAGTGTGAGTTTAGCTTGGAATGCTTTGCCTAGACATGTGAAGTCAGGAACAATAGGGAGAGTCCTCCTTCTTTTTCTCCCTTTTGTCCTATCTACTCTGGGGAGGAAAATCTAATTTACCAAAACCACCAATTCAAATACTATTTTCTCACACAAACTTCCTGACAGATATACTTGTGCATCATTTTAACTGAATATTCAACCACCTTTCACCCAGTTGACACATGAAATTAGTCTTCAGACATACTGGAATTTTGTAGTATTTCTATTACTATCACTATGTATTCAGTCATTTTATAGATTTTAGTTTTAAGCACTTCATTTTCTCCTAATACCCACTTATGAGTTAGTATATACTGTATTTGTCTTTCTGGGCCTAGGTTACCTTACTCAGAATGATTTTTTTCTATATCCATCCATTTGCTTGCAAATTTCATAAGGTCATTGGATTTTTTATAGCTGAGTAATAATCCATTGTGTAAATGTACCACATTTTCTTTATCCATTCTTCAGAGAAGGGACATATAGGTTGTTTCCATGTTCTGGATATTATGAATTATGCTGCTATGAACATAGTCGAGCAATTGTCCTTGCAGCATGATTGAGTACACAAGATTTGTAGAGCTAGGTCTTGAGGTATATTGACTTCCAATTTTCTGAGGAGTCGCTATACTGATTTCCAAAGTGGCTGTACAAGTTTACACTCCTATCAACAGTAGAGGACTGTTGCCCTCCATCCATTCCTCACTAACATAAGCTGTTATCACTCTGACAGGTGTAAGATAGCATCTCAAGATCATTTTGATTTTCATTTCCCTGATTGCTAAGGATGTTGAACAATTCTTTAAGTGTATTTAATCCATTTGAGATTCTTCTGTTGAGAATTATTTGTACCCCATTTTAAAACTGGATTAGTTATTATTTTGATTCCCGATAATCCATAGCCCCAGAATGGCTATATAACATGGAGGGTACAAAGAGAGATACATAAATTTTCATGAAAAAAGGAAATAGATTTCCTGTGTAAAAATGTGTGTGGGAAGTAGGGATTGGAACATGAAGGATTGAGTTGGGCAGCCTGAGTGCAGGAGATAGTCTGGGGACTTGGGGACAGGACAGAGTGGGAGAGTAATTAAAGAGACATCTTATTGAGAGGGGGAATTTAAGGACTAGGGACAAATTTCCCAGAAACCCACAAGGATGACTCTAGCTAAAATCCTAGCAATAGTAGACAGGGCACCTGAACTGGCCATCTACTGTAATCAGATTGGTGAGTACCCTAATAGCCATCAGGGAACCCTTATCCAGTAACTATAGAAGCATATGCAGAGGTCCACAGCCAAGCACTGAGATAAAAAAATCATACAAAATAAAGAGTAGAGGGATTGAATGAGTCAGGGGAGGTCAAGGCCATGAATGGGGAACCCACTGAGACAGCTGATCTGAGCTTGTGGAAACACCAGAAATCTGGATCAACAGTTAGGGAGCCTTCATGGGACCAACCTGAAGCTTCTTCACCTGTGGCTCACCTGTGATACTTTATTTTGAATCTTGGGTAGCTGGATCGTGTCTCCCCTGACTCCACCCTCCTTCTCCTACCTATGCTCTAATTCCCTCTATTCAGAACATACAGAAAGACATTCCCACATCAGTGTGTGTTATATGTATGTATGTGACTATGTGTGTGTTTGTGCATGTATTTGTGCACTAGTCTACCAACATGTAGTTACTGGGACTCAAACACAGATTGTCAGACTTGGCAACAGGTGTTGTCACCTGCCAAACCATTTCACCAGACAGAACAAATTAAGCCATTTACCATATCCATATATAAATGTGTTAATGCTAGTTCCTCAGTCATACAGATTACTAGAGCATCATTTGAGTGTAGAACATTAAAGACCTCCAACCCACATAAGACACATATCATATATATCTTCTTTCTCACATTTTCTAAATTCACTTTAATATCTTAAACTGAATTTATCATAAGATACTAAAAATGGAGTAGTCTTCCTGTAACAATCAAGAGAATTACTCTTTAAAAGTTGTCACTGAGAAACACAATACCTTATGAATTGATTTCCACATACATTGTAACAATATGGGGCCATTCCATAGTTGGAGGGTTAAAATAAGGAAACAAAAAAACTCTAGTTAAGATAATCAATTCTCAGAGATAGTGGGTTCAAATCCTGACTTAATTTGCCAGTCATATAACACCGAGAAGACAACTTTATCAGTATATTTGGCTTTGATTATGTTATGTGTGTAAAGCTTAGAATGATGTCTGACACAAAATCAAAGCTCATTAATAATTGTTGAGAGGATTCTTGATAAAGGTTTATTGGGGGAAGAAAATATTTACATAGGTATTTGGGCATTTAAATCAAAAGTTTTTTTTTTCTTTGCACTCATGTTATTATAAAAACTTTATTTTTTAATCATTAATTGTTTATTCTCTTAAATGTATTTTTATTCTTAAAACATATTTAATTCAAAATATGATGATCCATTGTAGAGAGCTTCAGAGCCGCACCTAAAAGATGGAGCTGGCTTCTGCCTCCCACCTTCCTGAAGGTGAGTGCTCTCTGGGGTAAACAACTCCTTATTTGGCTAAGGCTGAGCGCTTGGTTTGCTTCCTCGAATGTGGACCTATTGGTAAGGCCCACGTAGCGCTTGGTGATTGGTTATCCTGAAGGCAGACAGCTGGGATCGGGGCAGTCTGGAGGGCTGGAGTGGACGATTCTCCTCGGACTCTGGTAATCGACGAACAGGCTCCAGCAGGCGCAGATGGAGGAGGGAGGCCCAGAGGGAGCGGCTTGTCTGCCTTCAGGATAACCAATCACCAAGCGCCACGTGGGCCTTGCCAATAGGTCCATATTCGAGGAAGCAAACCAAGCGCTCAGCCTTAGCCAAATAAGGAGTTGTTTACCCCAGAGGAAGGTGGGAGGCGGAAGCCAGGGTCATCTTTAAAGTGTGGCTCTGAAGCTCTCTACAATCCATAAAGTTGAAAAATAGCCTTGTTACAATTTCCTTCAATACCTGTGATTTGGAATGAAAACCTGCTTGTTTTTCAGAAGTGATACTGCCATCTTTTTTCTCTATTCAACTAAACAAAGAAGTAGGTATTACGATAATAAATTACTTAATTGCTCAGCTACACTATATATGTGGAATTTGTAAAGCAAGTGATACTGCTTCTTCCTAAGGATTTCTAAATCACAGACTACTGTTGAAGGAAGCAGGAATAATATATTGTTTGTTTAGGTGGAAGACGGCTTCTGAATGAATTCTTCTGTATATGCTTGTTTTAATATTAACATGGACAATACATAAAACAAAAGTATCTTTTGCTATTCTTTCAGAAGATGGGAAAGAGGAAGAGAGAGAGATGAGAGTGGATATTGAGCTGTAACTTTTGGCTTCTGACAGAGCTGGGTTCAAGTAATCATAGACAGTTGTCATGATGAGCCATGTTTGTTTAACATTTTGGCAGCTATTTCTTATCTGAAGAAGTGAGATGGTGAAAGTTCCTCATTAGATAGATGTAAACACAGAGACTAATAGACACTCATTTCTTCCCTTTGTCATGTATTCAAAATGTTCATTATTTATTTTATGGTATTTAATATCTCTGAAAATTTGTGTCAGTAGTAAAAACCAATTATGGAACAATAATCTTTAAATTCTTTTCCAGCTCTGCTTAGTATCTCAGCAGCCTATGGTAACTGCTGGCATCAGCGGGGTTGTGTAACAGTCTGTTTTGGAGCTACTTAGTCCTTAAGCTTTTTATCATATCACATAGATTTTCCTTCAGGTCCCTTCTTCCAAACTAATTCTTAAATTACTAACTAGATTATAATAAAAATATGTGATTGCATATAAAAATTGTGTATCTCCTAATTACAAATAATCTAAACCCATTTGCTTGATGTAGAATGGTCACGTTTACATTCAGATTTATTGGTGTTTGAACCAGTAGGCCTCTACAGAGGTCATCAACTGTTATTAGGTGAGAACAAAATTAAAAATATTTGATTTTTAGATTTTTAAATATTTATATTGTAGTATTCATTTAGCTTAATCATGTGGCTTTTACTTTACCCTGTTCTTAATAGATGCTAAGATATAAAAGCAATAAATATATCAATTAGGAAGAAGCCTCATGAATTTTTACTATATGCAAATCAGATGATATTTTAAAATACCTCATAGATAGCTGACAAACCTATTTTAAAGTATCATACAATTAATACACCTATTCTCAGTAATATTTTTATAGTCTTTGCTGGTCAAATTAATTAAATATTCAGTTTCTAATGTGTTCAAAGAAAATTAATTCAGCCCAAGTGGCTACACACTAAGGTCATATCTACTTCCAGCAATATGACTAAATATTTTCATTGTATATTAATTACAGACTGATATTTTTACGAATATAAACAGTAGTTACTCTTGAAGCATTGTACTCAATAAGACTTTTCTGGCGAGATAAAACTCTTAGGTGCAGCTATAGACACTCTAGAAATGTTACCAGTATAGTGGAGGAAATTAATTCTTAAATCTATTTGAATTAACTTTGGTCAAAAATTTCAAATGCCATTGATTTAGAGTTACCAAGTCATAAACATGATTTGCCGAAAGCTATTGAAAACTAAAGCCTAAACATGATGGTTCAGGAAGAGAATTGAAAATGCCATTGTTGTCCTTTCTTTTCAGTCTCCGGCACACAGTTACTCCAGTTATGACTCTGGCAAGAATGAGAGTGCTGACCGGGGTGCAGAGGATCTGTCACTCACTAGAGGAGATGAGGATGAAGACGACCATGATGAACATGAGGATTCTGAGAAGGTGAACGAGACAGATGGTGTGGAAGCCGAGAGGTTGAAAGCTTTCAATGTGAGTCCCCCACATTGTGTGGCTAAGTTTGGACCACTTCACGTTCATGCCATTGCTTGTGGGTCAATGTGAATATTTTAGAACCATGTTTGTTTTATTTTCAGAAGGATGTTTAAAATACATGAACCACTCTTTGACAGAGTTGCTATGTTTTGTTTAGAATGTTAAAGCCAAGTGGGTGCTGAGAACTGGAATTGTGTTGTGTGAGTATGCATGTCCACCAAGTTGAAGGGGGCTCAGTCTAGTCCTCAGGTTGTTATGCCTGTCTGTCTTCAGTTATTTCCTTTGCTTTCTTAATTGTGCATGACCAAATAGTCAACTGTTGATTCTCAGAGATGAGTCCACTGTGCAGTGTGGCATTGTCTTAGTCCCATTTATCATTAAAAGTAGATGTAATGGGTGCTCAGGTGTCGTGGTTCTACTGTTATTTCCTGATTTTTTCATTCTTCTCTGTTTGTCTGTCTGCTATCCTCTCTCTCCCTATCCTCTTTCTCTCTATATATATATATATATTTATATACTTAATTCAGACATTTAGAAAATCTTTAAAAGAGTGTTTGTTTAAATTTTCTGGCTTTCCCATTTGCAAAATTCTCCAGTGCATAAACCAGAAAAAGCATTATTTTCCTCTCGGTAATCAAGAAGGGAAGCTAGGAACAGAAGAGAGCAGTCCTCCAAACCCTTCTCCTCTGTCTCCCTCTTGCCAACAGATGTTTGTCAGGCTGTTTGTAGATGAAAACTTGGACCGAATGGTCCCAATCTCTAAGCAGCCCAAAGAAAAGATCCAGGCTATCATTGACTCATGCAGGCGACAATTCCCTGAGTATCAAGAGCGTGCCAGGAAACGTATCCGTACTTACCTCAAGTCCTGCAGGCGGATGAAAAGAAGTGGTTTTGAGATGGTGAGTTATAAATTGAACACAGCCCTAGATTCCATCCAAACCCCACATGTAAACCATGGCACTATTCTGTTTCCATCTTAGTGTCTTTATGTTTATTTTTCCATAACGTCAGGTCAAAGGGATGCTCATTTGCTTGTGTTTATCTCCCCCCTTTCCCTTTCATTCTCCTCAAGCATTTATTCCCTTTGTTTATATGATAAAGACTCTCTTGAAAGAACAGTGCTCACAGAACCATGTGATAACATTTTATAGAAAATAAGAATAACATAAGAGACAATCAGGGAGAGGCCAATTGTTACACATCATCTGTGTTTGTTTTCTTTCTGTTTCTACTCAAGTGCATGTGAGGTTAATGAGTCTTGAACTGAAGATGCAGTTGTTGCTTTAGGTATGTGAGAATGTCTATCGTTGGAACGTAAAGAAATGGATGGATCTACAAATAACAAGCTTTGAAATCTAAGATGGGAAATGAACATTAGCAGGTTTAAAACTTCGTTCCTGGTACCCTTGGTATGTTGACCCATGTGATGAATGAGGCTGTATATTTTCCTGTGCTGTTGTGCTTTGTAGAAGATAAGTTGGTGTAACATTGATTACTTTGGGGTAGCAGTTAGTAATTAAAATATTGTGAATTTCTACTACTCTTTTATCTACACAAATCCAATAAACATTGGCATTGTATACAGGATGTTTTCACACAAATGTTAGCTGCTTTATTTCTTTCAACAGTCATTGAAGCTCCAACCTAGACCTCAGCACACTACAAAGCAAGCAAAGTCTCTATCGCTATACTGTAGCTCCTGATTTAGAAGTATTCTAAAAGCTTTCTGACCATTTGTTTTCTCTCATACTTGAAAAGGCTAAATAAAAGTCTGGATCACTAGTGTTTGTGATCTGGGCTTCTGGCTGTTTCAGTGTGATGGGTAGAAGTTGCTAAAGGTGAGGCAGGTTTCAAAGTATGGCTTTATAATTGGAATTTCATGGAGGTAAAATCTTATAAAATGATTGGCAGTAAAAAAAAAACCCATCTATTGTCAATTTTCATATTGCTTTCTAAAGCGGATATGCTCTTCCTGTATTGTAGAGCACACAATGAGAGCCTATTTATGGGTTCTGCATCCGCCACCTTCAGTTCTCTGATTTGGGTAAGTTTTATCTCCTGCCTGTGCTGGGTTCTCCCTCTGCAGAGCACAATCACCCCAGTTCATAATTCTAGGAGAATTCCTGTCTACTAGTACAAACAGTGTTTCCTAAAAACCCTTTCAAGTCATTTCTGGCACAAAGTAAGTCTTCAAAGGCTCTGAAACAAGGAAGCATTATCATATATTATTAATTTGTCATCCAAAGAAAAATTTCCTGTGATGCTTTCAGTCAGCAATATCAGTGCCTTTCAAATTCAAATTTGGTTCTTATAATTTCTATGTTGAATTCAAAATGTGAAATACATAAGCCATTTAATAAGTGAAATGGTGGAAATGAGTGCCTCAGTGTAGATAATACAGGTAATGGAGTACAAGAAAGAGCAAGAGACTTTCTTGAAGCACATGAACTACTTTTACTGCTATGGAATTTCTAATTGTTATGCTACATACAATAGGAGGTAGGTAAGGGACAAACTGATTTTATATCACAGAGCTGACTTTGAAGCTGGATTCAAGCCCACTTCTTAGTTGGCAAGAGAGGTGGCTCAGCCCCTACAGCGTAGGCTCACAAATAACATTTCCACTTCTAACTAAGTATATTTTAGGTTACTCCACACGTATTTTCTTCTTTTAATAAAAATGAATGTAGAGTATAGCCATATTATTTTTACAAGTATCTGACACCACACATCCTTTAATGATATTTAGAGATTCTGTCCTTTATTAACATTAATCTATTTTTTTCTTGGTATATAGTATTAGATTAAAAATTCTTTGAAATAAATCATCACTGTACAGAATATTTAATTTTTAAAGTTCTATCATAGATTTCACATCATTTAAAATTTGTCATTTTATTAATTATATTTGTTCACTATTACAGTTGTCTAGTAGAAATTTCTGTTGCATATGGAAGAAAAAAGGAGATTAATACAAAGTTAGTAAGTTTTACATAGTAAACTTAAATATGCCACAAAAATACCTAACCTTTAACATTTCCATCTATTCAGTTGTTCATTTATTCAGTGTGTATCATGTAGATAGAAGTTAAAAGGTACTAGAAAGAAATATGACACACCTGGTTTGTTGTTAGGGAGGAAAGGGTACTATTCTCTGGTCATTGTGATTCGATGAAGTGACCCCTTGTCTGACATGAAATGCTCAAATGCAGATTGAAGGCTCCTCTGTAACTACATGAAAGATGAAACTAGATGAAATGGATGCTGTAACTTAAGCCATTTCTGTCCTTCCTTCCTAGTATGGATGCCTCCTTGGAAATGAGAAGCATACGTGTAAGCACTTGAATGTTCCTCTCACTTTCTGTATGTATTTCCTTACTATGGAATTTTGAATAAGATTGTATTCCTTTTAAAACCGTCATGTCTAACAAGAGAGAGGAAGAAAGAAAAATAGGGGAAGGAAGGAGAAAAGAGGAGAGGAATAGGAGGCCTGCCTAGTGCAGAGTAATTAAAGCGAATCAAAATATGTCTTCTTAACTTTTAAATGTTATGTAAGATATACTCCAGGGTTTTAAACTTCAAAAATGAAAACAAAAACACAATGTGAAGAAACTCCGTCATTTTCAGTATGAATATATATGGTTTTTATTTTTTAATTTATTTTTTTATTTATAAAAAGTCTTTTTTTATCCATGTATTACCCCTGCTCCACCTCCCTTTCCCCCTCTGTATGTTTATGTGCACATTGTTCTCTAACAAGTGTCAGATCAATGAGTCGGTCAACTCATTTTAATACATGTGAGGTAACCCCAAAGTGAAGGTGTATTATATAGGAGATTTGGTACCAATCAATATGCTTAGTTCTCTACTTATGTGGGGTCCCTGAGACCAGGAGACCCTGTAAGTAGAGAAAAGCACCAGACTGCTGGATTATGAGCTTCTTATTGATCTTATGAATTCCAAAGTGAGATTTCTACTTTGTGCTTTATCACAACATATAAAAATGAGGATCTTAATATCCACTTTCCTTTTCTGCCTCTGTCCATACTCTATTCCTGTTTAATATTAATTTCATTTCTGTTGTCCACTGAATTTAATTAGAGTTACCTATAGAACTGTGGATGTTTGAGCAACTATGTATTTTAAGCAAGGGCAACTTATCTGTGGCTACACACTGAAGAATGTGATTGTTCCTGTTCCAGCAAGTATTACATGACTGTAGGTCCTCAATGAGGGGCAGAGTCGAATGAGACCCTTCCCTGTCTATGACAGAATGCTGATGGGCACAGTCTTGTGTAGATCTTGTCCTGGTAACCATTAATGTTCTGAATTCAAAAGTCAGGTCATGGCCATAAGACTTAAAACCGAGAACTCTTTCCCATCTTCTGTCCCTTAGATGCTCTCTGCCACCTCTTTTGAGTGCTCTTTGAACCATGGAGAGGATGATATGGATGGTATTGAAGTCTCATTTAGGCCTGAACAACTCTACAGTTGTTTATTATTAGCACTTTCACCAACTATGTGATTGTGTGTCAACTGTCATTCAGTATAGATGAAAGTATACTCTGGCCAAGTACATATAGAAGTAACCTGGGTTTAAGCATAGATTATAGAAGACTGAAATACTTTTAAATGGCTTCATCAAACAAACATTAGGATAAATGTACATAAATACATATATACATAGGAATTTTTATTTTCTAGGAATTATCTAGACCCAGAGAATTTTAATTTTTTAGCAGAAAAGAATTGTGTTCTGCATAGTGTTTCTAACATGTAAACTGTAATCACTATAAAAAAGATTCTTTGCTACACATTTTCACTAAGTCTTTCTTATCAAACTCAAACCATAACATCTTCAGCATTATAAATAGAAGAGCATATGTAATAAAAATAAATATAATAATTTTAACCAGTGTACAGTCACTATTCTCAGACTGTAAAAACTAGGTGAGTTAAGCAGCCATTAAATTAAGCCTTGGAAAAATATTGTGTGTTAAATTGATATTGATTCTACTGTGTGGCTTTGACCCTTAAGTTACTCAACTGCTCTCCAGAACAGGAGTCAGTTGTTCCAGGAAATGAATCAGTTTCTCCAAAGGGTTTGAGTTAAATTCAATAATAACTATAATAGGAACCGATGAAAGCAACAGTCTGTAAATAAGATGGGGCCAATGCATACTGAGGTTCCTCCTGTACTACTTCACTCTTTCCTAGGTTTGCACAGAGACCTCTGTCGCCTGAATATATTTGTATGTATTTCTGTAAAACTCAAATAAAAATATGTAGAAGAAATACAATGAAAGAGACTTTTAATGCAACACCCCTCTTCTCTCCTTAATCATGTTGTTATACTGATACAGTAAAAGAAGCTTAGATTCTGAATTCAGTAACCTCATCTTTAAAAAATCGCAGAACTGATTGCTTATGAGTCTACTTTTATTGTAGAAATGTCACATTCAAGTTTTTTATATAAAATTATGCTGAAGATATTATCCACTAAATTATTAAATATGAATTCTAAAAGTTTTTTTTAAGATTCTCTTAGAGTTTCATGAAAGGGAAATCACTTATGAAGAAGCAGAGTTCTTGCCTTGTTCCCCACCACCAGGACTCTTAGATTACTGTCTTAAATTTTTTGTCACATTGTCAGGAATTCTAAACCAGATGTTGCCAAAGTTTCAGTAACCCTTAAGTCTGTGTCTCTGTACATATTTCCATAGTAGTTATCAAACTTATGTGAGGGGAAAGTGAGGTAGCAATTTTGAAAGGACAAAATGGGAGTGTAACCCTCAAACCACCAGAAGGATAAAAAGAATGGGCTTGAGCATTGGCTCTTACACACTTCTTGTGCTTCTCACAGGCCACACAAAAAGGAAGAACTTACTTTCAGTCCCTGTTGACATATCACAGGCTGCAGTGGCATCTCCTCTCTACCTTCAAGCAGGGTTTTAAGTGTAAATTAAAAGCCTAGGGCTATGGAAGAGTGGGAGAAAGACCTAGTCTCACAAGCCTGATGACATGAATTTGATCGCTAGCACCCATATTAGAAGCTAAATGTGAAGATGCTCAACTATCTTCAATGCCCCAACAGCTAGATAAAGACAGGAGAATCACCCAGAAGCTCTTGGCCCTGGTTCAGAGTTTTATCTAAATTAATGTTGAGTAAACTCCATTTTTATTGTAAGGAAGGGAAAAACACAAACAGTCTCATAAAACTACTAAAGTTTCTTCTCACAAGCTAAGATTGGGGCAAAGAGGAAAATAAACTCAGGACACAATGGGTACTTAGCAGCACCAGTGATAAGGGAGAGCCCTGATTTTATATTCATTCGATCTTGTTCTACACTTACCAAATTTTGGGTCTTGCATCCTCGAACCTCAATGAAGAATCATTGGATAACACGAAACAATAGTACTTATCTTAAAGGTGAAGACCAGCGTTGCCTGAAATGACATTTGCCAGAGTTCCTGCCTGGCACACAGGAGAGGTGTAATAACATGCCTTAGAACCTCAGGCTGAATCCCACTCTTGTAAATCTGACAGGTGTCTCCACCCAGTGAACTACCAGGAATGAACCAGATATGTGCTTATCTGCTAAATCACTTTTCTAAAAGTAATCTCAAGTCTTGCTTTCTTCTGTGTACAAATTTCACTTGTTTGCATTGTTTACAGTTTTATTGTATCCTGTCTTGTTGCTGTTAGCTGTATATAGTCTTAGCTCCTGAAGTATTTGACTGCTGTGCTTTTGAACTTGTTTATCTCTGTACCATCCTCACTGTCCTACATAGTGCAAGTACTGCTCACAAAATCTGACAAATTCCCGTTTAACTGATTTAAAAATGTTGAGTGAAAAATGAAAAGATATAGAATAGTGTGCTACTTGGTAGTTGAAGACAAGTGAAAGTTAAGTGGCTTTTATTGTGTGGCATGCTTCAGTGCCATGGGACACTGCTACTGCTAGCTAGCCTACTGCTAGCTAAAAATTTAAATATTTAAATTTTTTTCTAAAGACATATATGATACATAATTTTAATTCTCCTTTGAATTTTGATGCATTGATTTTTATTTTATGTAAGTGGTAATTACTAGAATTAATGTACAGTCAATTGTGATGGGAAAGATGCCATGATGTACGATTATGCATTATTATGCAATAATCCATAACCATATGTTTTCAGAAGCAGGTGATGTTTCCTAGTGGAGATTAAAGTACCGGTCAACTGGTTAGCAAGGAGAGCCTGTATCTCTATTTTGCATCTTTGCCAGCTCTATTTTCAGTTGGCATTAATCAAAATCTGCTGCTCTGAATGAAGCTGCAAGATGTTAATTTATTCATGAAAGACCATTATCCATGACCAATAGTATTCAAAATTCAAGGTCAAGACATATAAACTATTAGTTCATAAATGACAGCTTGGACTTGAAGTACATGTGGTGACTCTTATCTGTCATCTAAAGTCAAGGACAGCATCCACTATAGTAAGGCACTATTTCAGTACATCAAAAGTGAATAAAAAAATTAACCCTACATTAAAAGCCAAAATGCCAATTATTTTATATTTTACTTTTGTTTAAAATGTAGTTTTAAATTCCTATAAGATTGCTCAAGGTAATTTTGTAAGGATAATGATGGCAGATCTTCCTCGACAGAACCCTCGGCCACAGCTCCTTTTCATTATTAACTGTAGAAGTTTATCTGTCAGGCAATTTCTTTTTACTGCTAGAAATGTTCCTCTCAGCACTTCTGAAAACTTTCAGCCTAAAAGCAATCCCCTCACTGCAAGTTTCGAGTCCCAAGGAAGGACATTGACTGACCCCACCACTTAAGTCATATGTGACCTCTTGGGCCAGTCACTCAGAACTAATTCAAGAGCTTCCAAAACTTCGATGCTTGCCATTTTAAACAAAACTATATTAATGATATTATTAAGGGCAGTCAAACTACTATTTTGACCACATTTATAAGCCTTGTTTTAAAATCTTCAGTTACCCTAAGTTTAAGTCTCAAACAATGTAGACCACAGGCCATGGTGGAGTGCAACTCTGTTATTGCGTGGCACGCAGAAAGTGTGCACTCTGGAAATAGAACATAAACACAGATATTTCTATGTTTTAAAACAGTCCCAGAAATTGGGAATAAAAAAGGTTAAATATCCATTTTGTCAAATCCGTTTATTACAATGTTTTGAAAAATACTTGTTTATATTAGATCAGAATTTCTGGAAGTATATTATAAATCTATTGCTGATGATGTTTTTAAACCTGTGTGCTAGACACAGTGCGAGCACAAGCTAAAATAGAAGTTATAAGCAATGAAGTCATATACATTTCTCTCTGAATTTTATACATTTCTGACTTACAGATTACACTCATTAAACATATCTGTTGAATAAAAGAAGATTGTATTGACTAGCCATACATAACCTCCTGTAATGGACTGTGCCATAATAGTCCTGTTTTCTATTTAATTATTGCATTAGTTACTTTTATCACTGATACTAAATACCTGACAAAAAATCAACTTAAGAAATAAAAGGCTTAGTTTGGCTCAGAATGTGGACACAGTCCTTTAGGACACACAGGGGTAAAGTGATTAGTCACCTTCTACCTTCAGTAATGAAGTAGACAGGGATGAATGGCAGCACTCAGTCCTCTTTCCTCTTAATGCGGAATCACCTTCACGGGCATGCCCAAACATGCGACTCTACATCCAGTCAAACTGACGAAAAGACGATGGTGACAAAACCTCAGTTTTCTGATTTATAAAACTAAAAGGAATTGTTCCCGGTAGAGGAGCTAAGAGAGATCAGGTCGTAGAGCTGACACGTACCTGGGTCACTCCAGTACAGTCAATTAGAGCTGACACATACCTGGGTCACTCCAGTACAGTCAATAGACGACCTCCATAACTCCATGTCTGTGAACCAGAGAGCCCTGCACACAAAGGGTCTGTTGGGAGTTTAAATTCTTTATGTAGCTTTTATGATTATGCTTTTATGCATTGATACACATTTTGGTTCAAATAAAAAATAGAATAATTATTAATTATTAATTTTTAAGTAACGAGAATGGAAGAGAAAAATCTTAATTCATAGATGCTACCTAAATTTTTATCACTGAATCATTTTCTCTAAGTGTCTTAGGGAGTACATTCTATCTAAAACCTTGGTGCTTCTCATAGCTGCTTCTCCATGTGGTCCTGTCTAATATTTAATCGAGCTGCCTTTAAAGAGTGTAGTTTGGAGAGCACTATGACATTAACTGGCAAGTAAATTTATATTCTTGATTTTAAAAAAAACCTTATAATTGTACAGTCCTACAGTATCACCAATGCTTGTGCCCAAACAGGTGCATCTGAAGATTATTTAATGTGTAGTTTTAAAACTAAATATTGGCATCATATGTTGATACATTTACCCTGATTCTGAAAAGGAAGATGTATTTCCACGGATGACAACAGAAATTACATTTTAGTTCCAATTAAAATGTGACTTTTTCAACTCTAAAACTCCATGTGACCATTTCGCCATCTGTTGGATGACACAAGCCCACTGACTTGAACCTAGATAATTATGAGAGCAGGGACCGTGCAGAGCAAAGGTCAGCTTGGGATCCAGTTGAGAATGACTGTTAATTATGAAGAGATAATTACTAAGAGCTTGTCTCACATGCAGGGGGGGGAAATAGCAAATTTCTGTTGTAGGTATAGATCTCACACACACACACACACACACACACACACACACACACACACACACACACACACACACACACACACCACATTTGTCTACATTTTAATCATTGCCAGAAACTTTCCTTTAAGATACATATGCCATATAATTTCTCTGGATTCTTAGTGGTTTTGTTCATTGCTGATTCACCCCATGAAAGCATTTGTATGTTTGGCCAGTCTTGGGAATAAGGGAGGGAATGAAGCCTTTGCTGCTGTTGGAATATGACTAAAGCCCTTAGCATGTTCAGAAGTTACATCCCAGTTAGAGCTGAATAACC
This sequence comes from Phyllotis vaccarum, assembly GCA_033318265.1. Taxonomy (NCBI): domain Eukaryota; kingdom Metazoa; phylum Chordata; class Mammalia; order Rodentia; family Cricetidae; genus Phyllotis; species Phyllotis vaccarum. Next base: position 63,113,608 of record JARWLC010000009.1, read on the forward strand.
AGAATGAGCCCTCAGCTGTTAAGTTTGATGACAGGAAGGATTCAGGTAACTTAATGCTGTGAGCACACTTCATACCACAAAATACTATTTGAAAAGATACCACCTGGGTCTATTTTCTTTTATTTTTTGATATTAATAACTGAGCTAGGAAAGACAAATTGTAAAGAGAAATCAAGCCAATGGTTTTCTTACGTTGTCATTAGATGAAATATCACTGAGCTATGTACTGGATACTGGAACCTTTACTATTGACTCAGCGGTGTTAGAAGCAAAGGGCTTTATAGAATTATTAGCTCATGAGGAATCTCCTGCACTTTCGTTGCAGGCATGAAACTGAGCCCATCTGCCTGGTTCATGTGAATTAGATTGACATTTCTGGATACTCCATGATTAAAAATTTGTGACTTTAGATTGTGCCATAAGTTAGTATTTAGGAACTAGTAGTGAAGTGTAAAGGAAAGAGTTAAATCACCCAAAAATAAAGGCGCTAGAGAAGCCCTAATGAATCCTTGTTTAGAAACAAAATGAAGTTAGCTGTTATGACCCATCTTTCACTTTATATTAGCTTACTAGAATTATGAAGTGAAAATAATTCTTTACTATAAGCTATTTACAATTTGACATCATACATGTTTGAATCCAGTTGAATTTACAAATTAATAGACATGGGCAAGTCATATAATCTCTCCATACTTTCTCTAATGAATGAATAATGTAAGCACGTTTCTCAAAGACTGAAAAATTAGATAACGAATCTAAGCTTTTTGTATTAAGTTGTGAATATCATAAGTTCCCAATAGTAATTATTATTGAGAGTCATCTCAAAATTTTATTCAGAAGACATAGGACTCTTCTTAGAAACACACATAGATTATATAATTGAGACTTGAGGGTTTATAAAAGCATCTTGCACTGCAGATTACTAATTCACTTTGCCCTCTGTCTAATGAGCTTGAATAAATCAGGATTATAATACAAATTTTGACTTTTGTCTCCTTGTTTTTGAACAGCACATCAGTTTGAAAATAAAAGAGTTTACATCCTCTTATTTCATTAACCATTAATTATTTAGAAGTGCTAATTACAATAGAATGAAAAGAAATAATGGAGAACTGGAGTCAGGAAGCTTAACTTCCAGTGTAAGTGTTTGTCCCAGGGAAAATTCATCTGCCTGGCTTCCAGTTTCTTTAGACATCTGAGGAAAACAAATGTGCCTGTGACTTTGTTTCAAAGGTCACTTACAGTTGTCACATTATGGTTCCACAAGAAACTTAGAACAGTTTGATTTTCAAAATTTTATTTGTGAGCAACATTGAATCCTGCATCTGTAAATCTGCTTATTTCTCCACTCATATGAAAAATGTCTGATTGATTTTATTTGGTAGCTAATTTTCTCCCCACATCTGATACAGTTGTCAGATGACCTTAGAAAAATAATTTATTCCACTCAGGCAACACTCTCTTGTTGTGCCTGAATAGACCAGTCACACGTGGAAAAGACCCTACAATGTCCATGATTTTCTCTAAAGAAAATAATGTAAGTTGTTATGAAAGCTAACTTTTACTCATAGAGTAAAAGCTTCAACTCTGGCTTAATTCTTTTTTAAAATTAAAGACCAAAAAATAATTTATATGGAATAATTTTAACTAAAAATATTTCTTTTACTTTCTTTTTTGTCTAACAAAGTTTCTGTTCAACAAACGTTCACAAAAATAAAACATACTCAACACACATTTAAGAAACATTAATGTTTATTAGTGAAATTTAACTTAAAAAAAATATAACTTTTTAAATGTAATTTGAAACAGATGCCCAGTAAAGATGACAGGGAAGAGAAGTATGTATCTTTGTGCTCTGTGTGGCTACGGTCGGTTTGATTAAGAAAAAGGGGGCTGCTGATTAATTGAGGTTATAAATGCCAATCAGGAACCAGATGGAAATCTAATAATGCAGATAGACCTTTATGAACTCCTAACTCCCATTTGAACAATACCACCTACAAATAAAATGACTTATTTTTCACAATGGAATGTTCTTATTTCCATTTCTATGGTAACTTTACCTCAAAGAAGTTCCATAGAAAAGGATATGAATGAGGTTTCCATATGGTTAGAATCTGATGTTTTACCGAACAGTGGTCTTTATTTAATGGGGTACTGACTGTGTGTATAATTGATACTATTCTGGAGTTTGTTATCCACAGTTGAAGTAGATAGCAAAATGAAGCTGTACAAACTTTAAGACAAAATTTTCCTCTGTGTTTGCCTCATTTGATCCTTTCCATTCCCATGGCAAAAGCCTGGCATAATTTTCCTCGGAAATACCTCTATCATGTGTTCCCTTGTAACACGAGGTTTCTGGAACCGACCAGTCAGAGGTTCAGACCCACAGACCTGCAGTCCCAGAGTGCCTAACGGCCCTATGCTGCTTAGCTCCCCCCGAAATGGCTCAGATGTTTATATTAATTAAATGCTGTTTGGCCTATGGCTCATTTCTAGCTAGCTCTTTCATCTTGATTCATCTCCATTAATCTACCCTGCCACGTGGGGTGGCCTGTGGCTTACCTGTTATTTCCTTAATCTTGACTCTTGGGTGGCTGGCTCACATCTCTCTGCCTCCACACTCCTCCTACCTACACTCTGATTTCCCTGCCTACTTCTACGGTGCCTGTCATGACCAAAACAGTCCTTTATTCACAGCATACAGACATCCCACATCGCTCTCTACAATTTCCGGGGACTGGTCTTCTCTTTATTTTCAGCTGTCTCACCATCATTCCCAACATCTCCCAGGATCAGAAGAGAAATACCAGCCTCCCTTCTCTTTGACCTCGGCAGTATGACCTGGAAGCAGAAGCAGTAACTCCAAAAATCCCCTTTGAGGTCATATACATCAGAACCTGATCCATTTCAACATCATAGAAATTCCCTCCTCTATGTGTTCCAACACTGTGCATGAATTTACCTGTTCTAGAGTACTATTTCAGACACAAGCTTTGGGTTACATTTTCCTAAAGCACATTGTAAATAACAAAGTGAATAAAATGAAACACATACAATAAAGGCATGTTTAAGTTTGCTAACAAAGGGGAAAAGGTCTGAATTATGTGACAGACCTCTAATAAAAAATACTTATGAGAGGATAACAAGACCATTCTGTAGGTGAAGAACTTACATGCACAAGCCTAGTAACGTGAATTCAAACCCCTGAATCCACAGTATGAGAGAACCCAGTTCTGGAAGGTGTCTCCTAATTTCCATGTGTTTCCTAGCACACACACACACACACACACACACACACACACACACACACACACACACACACACACACACACACACACTTGTGCTTAGATGTACACAACAATATTTTTTATTAAAAAATAAATATACACTGGGCTGAGACTTTGCTTCCTGAAGTGGCATGCTAAAAGACACACTAGGCTTCCAGGATACAGCTATTTTTCAGTTTCTCAGTATTATTATTTCTGTGATATAATTTTCATGAGTTTTTAAATCTATCATTTGCTTATCTTAATTAAAATGTGCTATATCATTAAGTATTTCATCTTTCAGTTAGATGATTTTACATGTAATTATGTGAAAAAATAATGAAAAACTTCTCAATGATTTTAGTAAATGATCTGGAGATTTGCCCACATTTTATAATTAGCTCAGTTAGGAGATTAATTAATTTCTATGTAGCCTTTGTGGACGATATATTTCTAACATGTACATATAAAATTATTAATATAAACTCATATTTAATAAAGGAAAACATGAATTTTTAACACACAGGCAAATAATCTTACATAAGACAAAACCATGGATATACAGAAATCGTCATGTGGCTGACTGAGCTGTCTTGTATTCAACCAAGGTGAGAAATGTTCCAGGTATTTTAACCATATCTATTTTCATCAAATTAAGCCTCAATAAGTATTTACACTATTTACATTACAATTGTTTGGCATGTGGGCATGGTAATATTCATAATTACCTTATTCTGATAACGAGATGGGAGGCCTAGATAGAGATGCCATGGAAACTCCTGGACCAGCTAGTCTGGCAAACACAGTGACAAAACAAACCTTCTCAATCAAGGAAGATGAGGACCAACATCTGAGGTAGTCCTGTGGCCTCCACGCACACACTGTGCTGGCATGGTGTGACGTATGTTAAGTTATTTGTTGTTGTTTGGTGGTTTTGTTTTGTGACAGCCCTGTTTGTTTTGTCCGTGTGTGTGTGTCCATGTGTGTGTGTGCATTGTCATGTTCATAAAAAATATTAAAGGGCATATTTATTTGCAAACTACGGTCAGCAGTCTTGCTAGTGCCTGTTCAGGATAATGATGCTGAATAAGTACTGTGATAATGGAGACACAGGAATGAATGATGGATCTGTGTGGTAGCTATATCTTTAACCTCTAACTAGCTTTCATTTTTCATCTTTACTTTCCATTTCCTTTATTGAAGTAGATTCTCCTGCCCATGTTGATGGTCTTCTGAGCTCTTCTGACGTGTGGTCTGTTAATGATACTGTTAATAACTTGTCATATTCTTTCTCTCTCTCTTTTTTTTAGTCTCGACCTATTCCTTCTCACCTTACTTCAGCAGTTGCAGAGAGTATCTTGGCTTCAGCCTGTGAAAGCGAGAGTAGAAATGCTGCAAAGAGGATGCGTCTGGATAAAGCACAGGTACTGAGGCGCATGCAGGGGCGCAGAAGCGCATGCAGGGGGCGCAGGCCCTTGTGTGATGTGCAGGGCCTCAGGTGCTTGCCAGGATTCAGGTATTGAGGAGTGGGCAGGGGTGCAGGCGCTTGCATGAGTCTAACACACCATCCGACTTCTGTTCTTTTATACTTGGTTTTGGAAAATGCTATGCTCTGCTGATCCCTGAATACCAAACAAAAAAGTTTATGATGAAAAGGGGGCAATAGCAAAACTTTATTCCAGGTTAGTATTTGTTTGTGAGAGCGTCCATCAATTAAAGAAAAACTGTCAGCAATACTTAGGAATGAGATCGCCTGGCATTTTTGGAGTGAAATGGGCAGGTCCTTGACTATTTCCTCAAATTTTCTATTTTCTTGTTTGCTAAAACATGGTAGCTGTATTAGGAATTGTTGACTACACTGAAGTGAGGATATGTAAGAACATACTTACCAAGCCCTAAACTGGTTATGAAGTCTCAAAATAAATGTAGTGAGTAAGAAACCAATATTTTAAATTACATCCCATAGGTTGAGAAATGGCTCAGCCAGTAAGCACTTGAGATAGGCAGGTCCTGGTGCTCTCTGGCCAGGCATTCAAGTCTATATGATGAGTTTCATAACAGCGAGAGAGACTGTCTCAAGAGAAAATAAAAGTGGAAAGTACTAAGAAACAATATCCAAGGTTGTCCCGTATATTCCCCTTCATATCTATACCCACACAACATTAAATAAATTGTATTTTATAATTATTTTTTAAATCAAATGTATGAATGTATCAGCCATATTAAGCTGATAGTAATGTTCTAATAAAAAAAAAAATACCCACATTAATTTAAACTGCATGAAAACAACTACCTACATGTTTAAACTCTCTGAAAGCACATTCTGGTCATTCTGTTATCCTTTAGTGACTGCTCATTAGTTATGTACCCCGAGAAAAGGCTAGGGCCTGATTATGTACCCTGAATGTTAGTAGAGCAAGCATATGCAATTAGCATTTTAAAAACCATTTATTCTTACCACAGTTTCTGTAGATCTCATCTGAGATGTCACACAAAGACTTCTACCACATAATTCTCCTCCAGCCTTGGTACTTACAGCATCACTCTGATGTTAGATCCAAATGCTGCCACATTATGTCTGATCATGCTTTCTGTGTTTACTGAGTAACAGAGAAACCACGAGTAAACTCACAATTCTTAGAATTTACCCACAGTTTAGAGGTTTTTCATCAGCCCCCAGCTAAAGGGAAGGCAGAATATTTTAGAAACTGAAAGGTCAAAATTTGTTTTTGTGTTAAGTCCACCCCAAAACCCTTCATTGCCACTGGCTGCCCACATAGTGATTTCTAATTATATATGTCCTTCATAGTTCATGATGTTTGATGAATTAATTGGATTTTATGGAGCTCTTTGAGCTGTGAACATGAAAGGTGTTATAGATGTGCTAAGTACTTTATTTCAAATGTCCATTTCATACAAATCTGTGTAGCACAGGCCTGAAGCCAGCCAGAGGGAAGGTCAGAGCTGAGAGCTTCCTCAGATATCAGAGTTCACAGAGTTGGAGTGAATCATCATGCACATCAGGATACACGCAGTGTTTCTCTTCTTCTTCTTTTTCCCAAATTTTCATGATTAAAGAGAAATTCTCCCTCAGCTTTGGTCCTGAACAAAAGAGAGCATGACAGACTTCACTTTTTTGTCTCAGTTAAAATATAAAATAAGTTTTCCTTTGTCTTTCTTGCCTTTCTCATTTCTTTATCACTGAGTTTTTGCTGTTGTGTAGGGTTTTCTTTTTTTGTTTGTTTTGCTTCCTTTTTTGTAAACAATTCTCACTCAGTAGCCCAGGCTGGCCCCAGTTGGTAGGTGATATATTGGGTTGTATGCAAGTACTGCCAGAAATATGCTTGAATGCTATCTAGGTTACAGTGCATTTCAAAAGACATACTGGAGCAGCCAGGGACAATGGTATCAGCTCCAAAATGCTTGTTTGTTCTTACTGATGTCAACTTGTGATTTTTTGAGGATGTTACAGATTTTATCCACATGCTTGATTGATGATTAAGAGTTTGGAAATGATGGTTTTATTGAGTTATAAAGTCTATCATTCATCTAATGACATTAAATAGTGGTTCTAAAGATGAGTTCACCTAAAATCAAATGGTTGGGAGCTTCCGCAGCAGCATTCCAGAAACTCCTGTTCTTGAAGGATAAAGCAGTGGATGCTGGGTGACATCACCTTGTGCAATTACTGAGAGAAATTGGAAATTGGTACTTGACTGTGATGTAACACTTCTGATTCTATTCAAACTCTAGTGGGAAGAGTTGGCATATTAGTTGGTTACTTTGACCTAATAAAAGACAGAATAATAAAATGCTAAACACTAAGTTTTCACTAAGCTAAAATATTTTTTGACATAAATCCTGAATGAATCCTGATTCCAGACTTAGAAATATCTGGAAAGCCCACAGTTTCTTGCTATTGTATTTTTTAATGTAATGGTGTGGCACTTACTGAAGTCTGCATTTCTTCATGCATTTTTCCTTGTTCTTCGAGGGCACTAAAGACTTGGTATTAGAAGACAAGGCATTATAGGTGCAAGCACTGGAACTGTAGCTGTGTACATGGAGAGAATCTTAATACATTTCATTTTTTCTTGGATACATTTGGAAACTACCAAAAACAGAGACTGAGAAAGTTTTGTCCTTTTAAAAATCCCCCACTCCCATGTGTAGACATGGTATGCCTATGAGTATGTGTGTATATTTATGTCAAGGAATATGTGTGGAGATCAGATGCCACCTTCACCTTCTACCTTGCTTGAGACAATGTCTTTTTGTTATGCAGGTTTGCATTTACCAGGTTAGGTATCCCATGGGATTTGGGGGATTTTCTTATCTCTGCCTCCTATGCTAATTTAGAAGTGCTGAAATAGGCATATATGCTCAGGGCTCTGGCTTGGCATGGCTTCTAGGAATCAGGTCCTCATGCTTCCAGAGAGTTTAACCTATTGAGTCCCTAACCCCATGAAATAAATTTAAAGATAGGAAGCCTATTCAACATTTTTGCAATTTTATTCCCTTGAGACAACTAAGTTGACCATACATTGAATTTAGTAGAATTTTCAGCAGATTTTATTATATGATTACAAACTGTTGTGGTAACTGGGATATGGTTTGGAACTGATTTCCTGAGTCTGCTAGGCCACATTTATTTGTCACTATTCTTAGGCATCTTTGGTCTTTATTGTACTCTGAGCAATTTCTTTTCTTACGGATAATATTTTGGAGAAAGACAGACCTGTGTCTTCAAATCTCTTTTTAATGTTTCAGCATTGCCCTTCTATCTATAAGATGAAATATACTGTGTAAGAAAAACAAGACTCCATTGAGGGTAATTCTAAAATGTTCTTCAGTTTATACTTTATGGTATTTTTGGCTTTATGTGGTACAGTATGTATTGCCAAGGCATTGATGTCCTCATTAATATAAATATTAATAGCATATGCATGAGAGGATATAGCGTTGTCTGAGACATCTTAGACTTAAAGCCAAGGAAACTGTCATATTTTATTAAACTGGATAAAGCAATGTTTAGAGACTTTGAAAAACTTTCCCAGTGTCATAGGCTTGTTTGAGAAGACACTTCTTGACAATTTGAGAAATTAATAAATAAATGTTTACTGAACATTCTATTCCATGCTTTTAAAGCAAACTTGCTCCTTATAATTTTGTATTAATTAAATTATTTTATTTATTTTACATCTCGATCACAGTTCCTCCCTCCTCTTCTCCCATTTACAATTTTATAGATATAAATTTCTAAATGTTGATAGTGTTACACTATGGTTTCAATTTCCTCTGATCTTGGACTTTCTCTATCACTATAAATCTTGGGAGAATATTGGGAAGTTTACTACTACTTTATGAATCCCTTTTTATAGATTACTAAGGGCATATTCTACTTATTCTAATTTTCATGTACAAAGGACATCTTGCCAATTATTTAGGATAATTTCTGAACAGCAGCATTATTAAGGGAAAGATTTCCCAGGGCTCTTAAAAGTCTCAATAAACAAGATCCATACCCTTGTAATGTCTCCTTTTAAACCCCAATATAAAAATTAAATTTAGCATAAATTAAGTATGGTCACAATTAAGGAATATTGTCCTCCAGTGTTCATTTTAAAATGCTTAGAGGAACGTAATAAAGTAGTGTAGTAATAGTAATAAAAGGCTATCTTAATATGTACATGTGTGGACACTGGGACACTAGAAATGATGAAATCAGCAGGTGCTTGCACCTGTTAGTCATATTGATGAGAATGAAAATACTAAACCGTCCTCTGGTCAAGAGGACAAGAGCCAGCTTGCTGGGTCAATGACACACATTTTCCAAGGATAGAAACATTCCAAGCGAAATAATACAATGGTCTCTTGATTTACACAGAGTGACAAACCTGAGGCAATCCAGTCCATATGTGAATGTGGGCATTAGAATACATTCAGTCTCATGATCAGTTTAAATTTTTGCCTCCAATCAAAGTATTCTCTCTGGCTATACACAAAGATCTCTATCTGGACTTTGAAAACCATGTGGAAATGAATAGTCACACAATAATGTAGAGTGTGTAAGGCTTTAGCAACGTTCCCCCCTCCCATTGATGCAAATAGCACCTGCTCTATGTTGCCCCCATGTTGGCATGCTCTCTTCATTGCTGTGGAGAGAATCATGTAGGGTTTTATTTAGTGACTGAGTCATAAATCTTTAGGTGGGGTAAGACTTTCCCTTTCAGGTACTTCCATTTTGAGGGGAATGAACTTGGGCCTCAAAACTCTCTAGTTGTCCAGTCTGGCTTTGTGCGTGTAATAACATGATTTTTCCTTTTATTCTTTTAAAAATTATAGGGCTTTCAAGAAAGACATTTATATAGTACAAATTAAACATGATTAAAGTCTTTTAGTTTTCTTGTTTTGCTGCTATTGCTGTGTTAATAAAGATGAGGTCATTAACTACCAGTGGCCATATCTGTTAGACTTCAGTCAGGAAGCTGTCACGTGTGAATGTTAACTGAACTTTCACTCAGGTTCATTTGAAGCCAATATTCATAATGTGACCATTTTAAATGTCACTCAGTATACACTGATAAATTTTCTAATTTGGAGCTCCCCTGTCCTTCAACACCTGCTGAATGGACAGCACAAAGTCTAGCATTTGCTGCATAAAGAATGGCAAAGAATGGCAGTCCCAGAGGTCTTCTGAGATGACTCTGTCCTTGAGTTTTTGTCACATGAACATGGACTAGCCACAGTTGGAGGTTGTATAAGGTGTTGCTATTACTTGCCTTGATAGGTTTGTACTGAAACATCTATACTCAAAGGCTTCTGGCCTTCTATTCCCAGAGGAATGAGGTGTCTTTCATATAAGAAAGGTCAGTAACAATTTTAACTGAATTATGGGCTTACATATATAAGTAAAAGGTGCTAGAAAACTTAAAAACCCTATTTAGAGACTCGTGATAGCAATTATCCTTATTCCTGTGTCAGAATAGGGAAATGGTCACATGCACAATTTTAAAGAATTATAGACCAATCTCCTTCATGAATATTGATGCAAAAATACTCAATAAAATACTGGCAAGCTGTATTCAACAACATATTAAAAAAAAATCATCCACCATGATCAAGTAGGCTTCATCCCAGAAATGGTTCAACATACAAAAAACTGTGAATGTCATTCATAAGATAAACAACCTTAAATAAAAACATCACATGATCATCTCCTTAGATGCTGAAAAACCCTTTGACAAATTGCAACACCCCTTCATGATAAAAGGACCTGTGTATAAAGGTGATACATAGTAAACTGACAGCCAACATCAAACTAAATGGAGAAACACTCAAAGCAATCCCACTAAAATCAGAAATAAGACAAGGCTGTCCTCTCTCTCCTTATCTATTCAATATAGTTCTCAAAGTTTTAGCTAAAGCAATAAGAGAACAAAAAGAGATAAGGTGATACAAATTGAAAAGGAAGAAGTCAAACTATCTCTATTTGCAGATGATATGATTGTATACATAAGTGACCCCCAAACAGGGAACTCCTATAGCTGATAAACACCAGCACCAATGTAGCAGGGTACAAGATTAACTAAAAAAAAACAAAACAAAACAAAACAAAACAAAAAAACAATAGCCCTTCTAGATACTAAGAACAAAAGGGCTGAAAAAGAAATAAGGGAAACATCACCCTTTATATAATATCAGCAAATAGCATTAGATATCTTGGTGTAACTCTAACCAAAGAAGTAGCAGATCTGTTTGACAGAAAATTGAAATCACTGAAGAAAGAAATTGAAGAGGATATCAGAAAATGAAAAGATCTCCCGTGTTTCTGGATATATAGGATCAACATAGTAAAAATGACAATTTTACCAAATCAAATCCCCATCAAAATCCCAACACAATTTTCTACAAACCTTAAAAGAACACTACTCAACTTCATATGGAATAACAGTAAACCCAGGATTGCCAAACCAATCTTGCTCAATAAAAGAATTTCAGGAGGCATCCCCATCCATGATTTCAAGCTATACTATAGAGTTACAGCAACAAAAACAGCCTGTTACTGACATAAAAACAGACTTGTGGATCAATGGAATCAAACTGAAGACCCTGAGCTTAACCAACACACCTACGAACACATGATTTTTGACAAAGAGGCCAAAAATATTCAATGGAAAAGAGATAGTATTTTCAACAAATGGTGTTGGTGTAACTGGGTGGTAGTATGTAGGAGAATGCAAATAGATCCATACCTATCACCCTACACAAAACTCAAATCCAAGTGGATCAAAGACCTCAACATAATTCTAGTTACACTGAACATAATAGAAAAGAAAGTGGGAAATACCCTGTAACGCATTAGCACAGGTGGCCACTTCCTAAATATAACAGCAGTGACTCAGACACTAAGAACAACAATCAATAAGTGAGACCTCCTGAAATTGAAAAGTCTCTGTAAGGCAAAGGACACAGTCAATAAGACAAAATCATAGTCTACTGAATGGGAAAAGATCTTCACCAACCCTACAACTGACAGAGGATTGACCTCTAAAATATATAGAGAACTCAAGAAACCAGAGCCCAAAAATCTAAATAACCCAATTAAAAAATGGGGTTCAACAGAAGAATTACAAATGGCTTTTAAAAAGGCTCAACATCTTTGGCCATCAGAGAAATGCAAATCAAAACAACTTTGCAATCCCACCTTACACCTGTCAGAATGGCTAATAGGAAAAGCACAGATAATAGCCTATGCTGGAGAGGATGTAGAGCAAGGGGAACACGCCTCCACTGTTGGGGGGAGTGTAAACTTGTACAGCCACTTTGGAATGCAGTATGGTGGTTTCTAAGAAAACTGGGAATCAATCTCCCCAATGATCCAGTCATACTACTATTGGACATATACCCAAAGGATCCACATTCACACCCCAAAGGCATTATCTCAATTATGTTTATAGAAGCATTATTCATAAGAGCAAGAACCTGAAAACAACTTAGATGCCCCTCAGCTGAAGAATGTATTAACAATCTGTGATAATTCATCCACATAATGGCTTACTGCTTAACAGGAAAAAAATACATCCTAAAATATTTATGAAAATGGATGGATTTGGAGTATATACTCCTGAATGAAGTATCATAAGCCCATAAAGATAAGCATGGGATGTACTCACTCACAAGTGGATTTTAGAGAAAAAGCAAAGAATACTCAAGCTGCAAAACACAATACATAAACAGCTTAGGATCAGAAGGAACTTAAGAGAGACATCCAGAGATTCCCCTAGGAATTAAAAATAGAGAAGCTCTTCTTAGCAAATTGGGATCATAACAGGTTGCAACCAAGAAAATCTGAGAACAAATCATGAGAGAAGGAGATGGTTAAATGAAAGGAACAACAAAGTGGGAAAAATAAAGAGGTGGATATCTTGATAGAGGAAGCCAATATGGAGTTGGAAAGAGACCTGGTGCTAAGGAAACCTCCAAGAATTCACAGGATGTTCCTGTTTAGGTCCCCAACCAATAGTGGAGGGGGTGCCTAAACAGGACCTCCCCTATAATCAAATGAATAACCACCCTAAGTGTCATCACAGAACCTACATCCAATAATGAATGGAGCTAGAGGCAGATATTTATAGCTGAGCTCTGGGCCAAACTCCCAGTCCATCTGAAAGCAGGGGAGGAGAGTCTGTATGAGCAACTGGATAGGGATTATAAGAAGGAATCCCACAAAGATGGCTGGCTCAAGCCCTGGGGAGCTCACTGAATCAAAAATAGCCACTGGGGAACCATGGGAGTAAGAAGCCAAGCTGCCCAAGGGTAGGTGACTGTTGATTGGCATGGGCTGTATGTGGAGACTTTAGGGGTGGGATCAGACTATCCTGTGCATGGGATGGCATCTTGGAGCCCAGTACATACCTAACCCAGTCTTGATAATGGGATGAGGAATTCAGACCTGTCTGGAGTGGTGCATTATTCTGAGCTCACTCACTTGGGACTTATTGCTTTTGGGGGAGAGCAGATTGAGGGATTGGATGCAGGAGGCTGAAGGCAGACTGGTAGGAATTTAAAGGAGGGATGGGAGGGTGAGCAGTGGGATAAACGGCATAACCTTTTTTAATAAAGTAAAACAATTACACTTTGGAAATATATATGTGTTTGTAACTACATATACATATATATGAGATACTCATAGATATGAATATATGTGTATATATATATATATATATATATATATATATATAATATACACTTTTTTGAGGGAGGCTTTCTTTATTTAGCCCTGGTGGTCTTGGAATTCACTCCGTAGATGAGGCTGACCTGAAACTCATAGAACCACTGGTTTCTGCCAGCATGCTGGGATTACAGTCATATATCACTGCCTCCCAGCTCATAATTATATTATACAGATGTATTTGTGTACTTTATTTTATATGAAAAAGTGTTTGCCTATATTTATGATGTGTATATTGCATGCTTATTACCATGAAGGCCAGAAGAGGGTATTGGATCCCCTTAGACTAGAGCTGCAGACAGTTGTAAGCTGCCATGTGGCTGCTGAGAAATTAACACAGGTCCAGTACAACAGCAGGAAATGCACTTAACTGCTGAGCTATCTTTCTATACTCCACTATAGGCATTTTATTAGTCAAAGCTACTTGACAGTTTTACTCAAGTGCACAATGCTTCCAGCCTCTCTTAGTCCCATCTTTCCTTTTCTTCTTATGTTGTATGATGAACTTTTCTGGGGATATGGGACCAAATGTCTCTTCACTCAAGATCAGGAACCAATGATCGTTCAAAGTATGAACCGTCCTCCAAAGTCCAACTTTGTGAGCCAATGAGTTTCATTGGAGTTACTTACGGGAGTACGGGTAAAGGTTTGATTACAGCAGCAGTAATCATTTAAACACAGCTGGATTACCAAAGCCCACCTCAGGATAGCGGGCAACTTATGAAAGCTAACACCTAGAAGACATTGCATAGCCTCCAGGCCACTCAACAGATCACATATTGTGCTTTCCAGGAGCCTCCAATGGCCTGAGAAGTCTTTGCTTCTTCTAGACAATTCTGCTGTTTTCTTCCAGGAGAGACTCTTAGAAGTCTTTAAAACATATATATCTTAGGGAAGGAGGGGCCTGGAGAATATGGTCAGCTTCAGGAACTTCTTGAAGTTATTTGAAGTTCTTTGCTTCCTGTTTTCGAGGAATTCCTCTGTAAATTGGAATGTTTCATCTTGGAGGAAATTGCTACACATTAGTCCCTGATCCATTCAACTGAGGTAAAACAAAGATATATGTGCAATTATTTTATGGAATATAAAAATCATGCATAGACAGTACTTATTTACCACTTATGTTTTTAAAATTGAGTTTGTTATTTACTTTTCAAGATAATTGAGTGAAATAATGCCACTGGTACTTTGATCCAACTCTGCAGAGAAAAATTTTGACCACAACCCTGTTGGTATTTTGTGAGTAACTAACTACATTGCTTGTGCCTGTTTGCATTAACTTGATAATGGCTAGACTTCAAAAACGAATGAATTCTAATTGGTGTTCACAAATGATAACTTTTTTTACTGGCAGTTTTTTGTAAAAAAAAAAAAAAAAAAAGTTTGTTTTTCTATTTATTTGAACTACTCTTTTGATAAATATTAAATTATCTGTCAATAGGAAATGATTGATGAACATTACTCCTAAATCCATCCTAAAGTGATTTATTTGGCAAATATGCATTACTGTTGGAGAGACAAATTTAGCCAGTGTATAAAGGAGGGAGAAATGTCCTGAGAAGCTACTAATACAGCTTTTCCTGACCTGGCTTGTTATTTTATAATGGTGCATTTTTAATTCTGAAAATAAATATAAAGCAGTCATTGGAACTGTCACGTTGAAATTCAATAAAGCATTATTTTTCATCAACCAGCTCTCATTCTGTTAAAGATCAGTGAAGCACAGATGCTACACTGTGTGGCTGGATTGCTGTGAGCCACCACAGTAGAGTCCTGTGATGTCTTTCTGAGCACTTGGAAGGGTCTCGAGACTCTTTCTTCTAGACCTTGAGAAAAGGGAGACATTGACAGGGAGGAAATCTTCCAAATGAATTCTTGACATGAGGAGCATTTCAAAACAATAGGTGTCCTTTAATAGCCAAAACAGTAATCTCCATAAGGTATACTGTGTGTGTGTGTGTGTGTGTGTGTTCATTTATATTACATGTATATACAATAAACATGTGTGTGTGGAAGTAAGGTTAATGTAGATGTCTTTCTCAACTACAGTTTATCAAATTTTTTGAGACAGGGTCTCTCCCAAACCTGGAGCTCACCAGTTGATTAGGCTAGCTGGCTAGCAAGCCCCTGGAGTACACCTGGCTCTGCTTCTCCAGCACTGGGATGCAGGTATATAAGCCACCACATTTGTTTTTTTTATGCTAATGCTAGGGATCAAAGTCATATCCTTTTATGGCAAGCACTTTATCAACTGAGCCATTCTCTGACCTCAGCTTGGTATTTTTGATAAGAAATGATAGGACATAGAGTTAATACAAAGTAGATTGGCAAGATTCTGTTGTTCTCTATAAACAATGCATACACCCACAGAGTGCCCACCAGAGAAGGATAGTAAAGAAGATGACTTCCTGTGTCGAGAGAATTTTAGAACAGGTGCATAAAAGGATGCTTCTCTAGGGATGCTCAGTTCCTCATACTGTATGGAGTTGCCTCATATGATTTGTTTTGCTAGGTTGTCTTTATATATTAATTACAGTTTGCAATATATACCTAAAATAATTATGGAAGTTCAATTGCAACAAAATAATCATATAAATCATGTTTACTGTTGCTACTTCTACAATAAACATAAGTAATATTGAAATGCCATTTATTTATTACCTGATCTAGCTCAGCTAATTCAGAATAATTCTAATAATTTGTTTATATAACTACATACAAAATTACTATTCTAACTCAAAGGTATTTTATATCAAAAAGTAGTTCATATGATTTTAAGCTAATCAGATGGTTATCATTTCCAAAAACACAAAAGTAAATTTATTTGTTTGAAGTGTGCCATTATTTCACTCATTTTTTCTTACATAAATGAGATTATTAAAATTCAGTTTATATAAATAAGTTAAGTAAATTATTTTGCTCATTTTTTTCTTACACAAAAGAATCTATGTGTGTCTAAATGGCAACACAACCATATTGTTCTATCTGCTTGTCAACAGTAGTGTGAGGCACATATAGATCAAATCAATTCTCTCTTGAATAGATAGGACAATGGGAAGCTCAAAACTTGGCTTATTTTATGTGACCTTTCTGAACTCTTTGAGAAGCTGAAAATAAGCCCCACTTTCTGATTATTTTGTTTTTCCATCTCTTGCCTACTTTACTGTTTCATTTCCCGATCTCATGGAAAATTCTCACATATTTAAATAGAAAATTATATTTTAATTTTAGGCCTGTCTTTAGTTTATGAAGTTATCAATTGCAAGGTGCTAGAGGACACTCTACAGGATGAATGGGTGGGGTGAATTCAGACACAGAAATTAAGCACAATATATTGATTTGCTTTCTGGATCTAAGGCACTTTATTAATGCTATTTTAAAACAGCTATTTTTATGCTCAGCGGAGAAATGATGAATCTGATATATTTGGTTTGTGAAAAATAAATTCATCTTCATCTTGTAATTTGTTCATTCTTTGTCCTATTCTTTACCTTTGATTTATATACTTTATAAGCCACTAGTAACTGAGAAGGACCAAAATATTACATATATTGGGAAAACTGTACTGTAGTCACACATCTGTTATGAAGTTAGGGGATATCAAAAGCTTAGGAAATTGGAAAACGCTTTTCAAAGAAAGAGATTTTGTGATTCTTGACACCACATATGAAGTATATACGCTTGAATTGCAGCCTCAGGGGACACACAATTTATAGGCAGTCAGTCTTAATTTGAAACTTGAGTGGATGAAGGAGATGAAGAGTTATCCCTTATTAAAAGTTACTTTCATTCTATTTCCACTGTCAGTCAATCTATGTACTTCTATCTCATGGTTATGGTCCTACTGTGTACCACTAGAGCATCGGCGGCAGGCTTGGGTGCTACAAAGCATGCGATTCTCCGAAGTGTGTTCTCAAGCAGGTGTCTGCTTCAGGTGGTGCTCTTCCTCAGTGAAAGACTTCTCTCTCATAACGGTGTGGGAAGGCTGGTGTATTTGGACAGCAGCTCTTTATACTAGTGTGTTATGAGTTTCCAACATCAGGAAGCACATCTTTATGGTCCTCTCAATGTCCTTTACCTAACCAGCAATAATTTTGAGGGGAAAAATGACTAGACTTAGACAATACAGTCTATCCTACACTTCTACATGGCACCTACATTAACTCTCACTTACACTCCAGGAAGGATACATATAGAAAACCATTATTAACCATCAGTATGTTAAAGAGTTCTGTGAAAAGAGGTTTTCTAATATCATTACTGGTAACTTCATCAGGAAATAAAGCCTGGCATGGTACATCAACTCAGATTTCTCCTTAAGATGAACCAGCTCCTGAATAATGTTCTGTTCCTATTGTAAAACTTCTGTATTCTTTTATTTAAGAAAAAATGTGGTGGGTCATTCTGGCAGCTAAATCACATGGCAGCCTGTCACACTTTTTTGTTTTTAACTTTTGTGTTTTCTAACTCCCTTATGAAAATCTAACTGTCCTTTAATTGATATAATAGTTCTGAGTTCTAAATAGAGATCAGAAAGTGAAAGGTGAAAGATGGATACAGCTAAAGGTTAAACCCAAGTAACAGAATATCTCAATTCTGTGTATATTTACGAAAAGACAATCCTCAAATAATTGAAATAAATAGACATAAACCTTTTTTTGTAATAACATCTTTTATTGACTAGTTAGTTATTTTGAAGAAGGTACAATAGAAAATAGGACAGAAAACTGTCTTCAGCTGGGATATTTGAGAAGCCAGAAGAGCAACACAGCCTTATTGAAGCCCTTGGGAAACAAATAGGAGGTAGGAGTTTTGAGGTGTCCTGTGAGGATACCTGGGCTTGCACTCCAGGGTGCTGCAACTCAGAGACTGAGAGCATGTGTTCTCAGAAGAAGGCTCTCTTTTTACAATCATTTAAAGTGTTAAATGATGTATTACAGGGCTTGGGGGGGGGTTATAGGTTTAAAAGAAAGCATGTGCTATGCAAACCTGGACAATTGAGTTTGATCCCCACAACCCATGTACATGATGGCACACACCTGTACTCCCACAACACCTAAGGTGAGATGCATGATAAAGATGGGAGAATCCACCTGTACCTTTGGCAGCTCTCAGGGAGTGTGAAGCACAGGGGCTAGGCACCTGCCTCAGCACAGTGGAAGAAAGACACTACTTGCTGAAATAGTCTTCTGACATCTGCAGAGACAGCATGGCACATAGATGCCTGTGCTCAGTCCTGCATACACATTACACATACCATGGACACTGGGCAGCATGGCACATGCACACCTATACTCACTCACATGCACACATCACATATATCATGGGCACACAATGCCTGTGCTCACACATACACACACCACACACACATCACACATCACACATATCATTGGCACACAGGCAACATGGCACACACTTTAGTCATAAGAAATTTATAATAATGACAATAATGACTTTAAAATTAAATAAATATATATGTATATAAAATCCAACTTACTTTTATGAAAACGTTTATAAAAAGGGTTAGTTTTCAGCTTAGATTTCTCTTTCTTGCCCTATATTTCTTCCTCCATTCATCTCTTCTTTCTCTTTTCTCTATTTTTTCAGAGATTCATACTTATGTTACTAGAAACATAATTTTCCTTTAGGAGGATAACAAATGGCAGATCCAGTGCAGAAGATTCATTTCCCTTTGATTTGGGGGTAATGTTCTGAAAAATGGAGCTCAAAATGCTTCATGAATTTCAGATCTCAGCATGCAGGAATTTGGATATTAGCATGACTGCAGAACTCCAAAGGCCACATTAGTTTAATTCAATTGTATCTTTATATCATTAATTACTGCCCATGAAGTCAGTTTTCTACGTCCATGAGGCTCTCCAGTTATCCTTGAGACTGTCCTGTTGTCTTTGCATTTTTTTTAAGTTTCACCTTGAGTCTGTTTCTAAAACATATGACCCTTTTTGTGCTTATTTACATTTCACTAGTACTTACTGATTATTCATATTCTAGTAGTTACATCTATCAAAAATTTCATATGCCCTTGTCCAGACTTAAATTCTACAGTCTTCACCTTCAGTATCATTTTCAATGAACAGGAAAATGTACTAGACCACAGAGAGGAAGCACATCACACAGCATCATATTTCCATTGAGAGTTCAAGTTTGTGTTATGTATATTCCTGGGTTTTGGTTTATCAGAAAGAGTAAGATGCATGCTATTGCTATCGTTATTCACAGCACAGACTTTCAGAGGTAGAACAGAAGTGCCTCCTGGCTATGACTGGGTTTCTGTCCTCCCGAGGGACATTTTATGGAAAGGAGGTATTTGATTGTAGAACTTAACTCTTACATCAGCAGATCCACCTTCTATCCAGCTGTTCTCCATCCCTGCCCCACACCTGACCTTGATTATATGTTCACCTGAAGATGTATCTGCTGGAGGATGCACTCCTTCATGAAGCATTGGTACACATGATGAACTCCCCTTTCTATATCACTATATGGGAATAACTGAGTATGATGCATTTTAGTACTTGACATCTGTCTGGCTGTACTGCAGTGGCTTGCAGGTGTCTCTGAATAGTGTTTCACTCTAGCATTCTTATCAGTCTGTGGGAATAAAATAGCCTTGATTTTTTTACCACTCTGTGCCCCAAAGGCGCTGTTTCATATTAGAATGAGAACAGGCATTTAATAATAATTGTATTTCAGCTGGATGTGGCATGACAAACTGTCAGTCTTAGGAATAAAAAGAGACTTTCCACAGAGTGACCACTAACATTAAGAGTACCCTAGCCCAAGAATGATAACATGGGGCCAGTTAGCCATCCTATTGATGCTACAATTTCAAATGCCAGACGTCAATCTAATAAATATCACATTCACACCTGTTGCACGAATAAAGGAAACTCAGAGCCAGATATGAGAGAAAGGATGAAATATCAGAAATATCACAGTCAGATCTCACCCAACTCTCTTGCAGCTTTCGCAGCCTTGCTCCTCGTGGCTTCTTCTGCCTCAATCTGTCTTTCTATGCCTACTTAAATACCCTCTTTACCCAGTTGTTTCACATCCAGGTTAACATTAAAGGCATGTGCTACTACTATTTGGTGGTTAGCCTTGAATTTACAGAAACACAGAAAGATCTCCTTTGTCTCTGAGTTATGGGATTAAAGGTATAAATTACCACACTCTGATCCTCCTGGATTGACTGTGGTTGGATCTCTCTGATATTTCATACTGTTTTTTTTATTAAATATGAAACATATCACCACATACCACAAATAGGGAAAAATCACAAACACAGTATGGTAGGAACCAGGATATGAGCATGGGACAGACAAAGGATTCCTCAACACTTAGTTCTTGGCCACTGTTGTTCTTCACTGCTCTGCAAGAGAAAGAAGGAAGCTATTAGGTTTCTGACAAAGCAATTATAGGGAGGCACAGATACAGGGAGCTGACCTGACATTTGCCCCTGGGTAGTTGTCATAGCAGCCGGCTGAATACAGCAGTTTAATATAAGTGCTGCTGCAGGCTGTGGAGGATGTTCCATGCCAAATGGAACACATTAGAGCTTCAATATACAAGGATGGAGATGAAGTCTTGTGGCAACCGTCTTTCCTCAGCTCTGATCTAATGCTTCAAATATACATTTCATGAAAGATACACTTTTAAAAGCAATAATAACTTTGTGCCTTTGAAGGACTAGGAGCATGCATACCATGAATAGAGATTATGTCTCTAATGCACAGCTCCTTGGAGATAAAGTATTTTTAAACAAAGCTACTAAAAAATATTTCCATTCTTGAAACTAGATATGACATTCTTACAGAATAATATATATTGAATATGTATTTACCTTATTCTTTAGAAATATATGCACGTATATATTTATATGCTATATGTGTACTCTGTATCTGAAGACTATATACAAAGGAAGTGACTTAAAGTCATGCATAAATATTCACACATATGCAAATGTACAAGATGAGATAAGGAAGAGAAAGATATTACCAACATTCTAAGGGTGGTTTATGTCCATGAGTTATACCTAGTGTGGCACTTTGCTTGCAAAACATTTAATCACTTCTAACTACATTCAAGAGGAAAAATATTTACAAATTATCTTTGAGTTTTTATATGTGAAAACTAGAGGGAGGATCAGTGCAATCACTGATTCATTATTAACACAGTGTAAGTGTTGCTAGCAAGAGACAAATATCTTTCCTCACTTTTCAGTTCTTCTACTTATATAGTATTGGCAAACTAATAAAAAATGAAATATTTTTTCAAAATTTAAAGGAATTCTAACACAATGGAGATAAATCACTTAAAGTGAATTGAAAAGCACAAATAGAACAGGAACACTGTGTGTGGTAACTAATGCGTCCCTTAACACCACGCTGGGTGGGGGTCTTGTCCTTTCTTGAATACAACAAATGTACATGCACCCCATTATGCAGTCACTGTTACTCAGGTTAAAAGGCACAACTCACAGGACACACACAATATCTGTTCTTCAAATGTGGCTGGCAGGGACAGTACCATGTCGATTTCTCTATAGCCTGTGACCCAAGTGTGTGATGTCTCTAGTAATAGGATCTTACCTTCAAGTTCAGAGTGTAACCAAGGTAAGGTCAAGAGCTTGTATCATTTGGGCAGGATTCTGAGACCTCAAAGGACATAACCTGTACTAGGCCTGGGTTTTATTTTCATAGCTTTTGGATTCAGGGAGAGTTTCTGATGGAACCATGTTTCATTGGAAGATTCTGTATTCTGACACATAAAGGGAGCATTAGAATGCTTGGTGATTAAAAATAAATAAATAAATAAAAAAACTAAAACAAGACATGAATTTGGGAGATAAAATTGGTGGGTGGATATGTTAGGAGTTTGGGAGGGTGAGGTTTGATCAATCACATCATAACCCTGTATGAAACTCCCAAATAATAAAAATTTAAAAATTAGGTACCAAGGATTAGCCTCAGTTGCTAAAACCCTGGCTAGGCAAGTGTCATGCCCAGGGCTGGGATAACAAGAACCCAGTGAACACGTAGTGGAGTTGGTGTGGTGGCTCTGAAATTCCAGTGCTCAGAAAGCAGAGGTGGAGTCTCAGACTGGACATACCAGAGAGATCTGTGTTCAGTGACAGACCATGTCTCCATGAGTAAGGCAGAAAGCAACTGAGGCAAACTTGTGAAGTCATCCTCTGCCTCCACATGAAGGAATAGACAAACACCCATCAGAGCCCAGTAAAGAGAAACACAGGCTTTGATACAGAGAGCCGAAGGCTTCAGGGTCTGTACCAAGGTTCATGGTTTTCCACTAGTTTATCCTAGACTTTCAGATGCTCAGATTGTTTCCTGTTGTTGTTGAATACAATGTCTACAATGTCTACACATGAACTTAGAATACACCACTGTAAGACTTTTACAGAAACCAATAAAACCCATTTCAGTGGTGTCTTGAAGGGCAGATAACATTGTGCCTTTTATCCACTTAAACAGCTGGGACAAAAGAAAAGGCCAGGCCCTGAAAAGCACTGGAGTGCTCATAAGGGCAACTCATCACAATGCCCACGCTCCCAATTAGACTGCAAATGGTTCATGAAATGCAGGGTGGGGGAGGGGAGCTGAAGCTCATTTGCATAATTTAGCCTTGGAGGAATTAAAAATATTAATCACTTTAATGATTTGGGAACAAAAGAGAGTAATAAAAGGGAAAAGGAAACTGCTTATTACTGAATCTGCCTCCTGCAGAATATCTGGGCTGTCACAAACAACTAAGGCCAACAAAGGCCGATTCTGAAATGACTACGACACTAATTCACAGAGATATGATTTGTGTGGCTCCATTTTTCTTTACTTTAATTTTTAATGCCATTTTTAGAGAAAATGTTCCATCCTGAACAGTTGGGTAATATTTAGATTTCAAGCTATCATTTAAAGCAACTAGTAAACTTTAAAAGTTTTTTAAAAAGAGAGAGCAATTTAAATATTTTTCTGGAGACATTGGGTGGAAAGTATATATAGAAACATGTAATCCTAGGAATGCCTAAATAATCTTCAACATTAGCTATTATTCTATTTATTTACTAAAGAAATTAAAATGTTATTTTTAAACTTAAAATAAATCATATTAAAACTATATAAATATCTATTTTCCTTTCCTTCATTCTTTTTTTTCCACTAACTTTAATTGTTGTGATTTTTGAGTCTACCAGGTTGGGGCTTGAACTCAGGTCCTACTCTATAAGCATGACATGAATGCAACCAATGAGTCATATTTGCCAGACCCATTGTTCTTTTTACATTTTATGTCCTAATTTTGTAGTCACAAAATTAGCTTAAGCTTGAGGCACACTAGTGGGTAAGGTCTGCTTTGGATAAGGATTTCCTTTAAGCTACCTTAACTGTGTATTTCTGCAGGCAACAGGAAGTCAACTGTAACACTGGAAGACCTCAATTCCACCCCCACAGTGACAAACTTTCTCCAGCAAGGTCACACCTTCTAATAGTACCATTCCCTGTAGGAACCATTTTCTTTCAAACTACAGCAATGTGACATCCACTCTTTACCATGAGCCTGTTGATGGTGCAAAGCAGTTCCCCTCCTCTTTTGTCCATTAACATCAATTTAAGCTGTGACTTCCCCTTCTGTCATCAAAGATGAACCCTTTGGGACCCCAGTAAAGTCAGCACCACTACTGTTCACATGCTATATCAATCTCCCCTTCTGTCCACCCACAGTCAATATTTATCTGTATTATGTTAGATTCATCCTTACAGTGCACATAAAAGTTGCTGCACTTTTATCCCCATCAGAAGAAATTGAAAAATAGAAAACTCTACACATGATAGATCATTCCTACCCATACCCCAGTTTCCACATTTTACATGTGTTCTCCCTGTCACAGTAGGATATCTTTAAAAACATTGTCTTCAATGACTTTTTGCCAAATTCAGTTCTTAGATTTTGTGTTGAAATGATGCCACCCCACCTACAAGTTACTTTTACTTCAAAGTCACAGATTTTACCTTTCTAGGTCTGATGGTCCCAGGGGTCATCTGATCTATACTTGCAGAAGTGTTTGGCAACATCCATTGCTTTTGGCTACCAAATACTTTATACTTCCCTTGATTCGTACGACAGAATGCTCATTTCCTCAGAAGCTCTTGCAACTCCTTCAGCATCTAATATGTCCTCTTATTCTCAACCTAGAGCTTTCTGACCCCTGGTCTTGTTTGTGGAGATTTTTCTTTTATTTTGTAGTCTCGTGGATTTAAATTTTATTTACAGTGTGGTCCCTCAAATACATTTCCATTAAGACTTCTCTCTGAGCTTCCAATGTATATGCTCATTTCAATGCTATGATTGTCTATGATTGTCCCTTCTTTCCATACTGCTTCCTGGCATAGGAGCCATAGTTCTGTCTCCAGATCTGCTCATTCTCCTTAAGTGCTATTCCCACATCTATACATCCCAGTGTCTATCAGGGACCCAAACACACTGATCAGGGAGAGGGGAAGAATGAAACTTGACACAGTACCATCATCACAGGTTATATTCTCCAGGGACTGACCTTGTGGTCTACTTTTCTTCCACGTTTAAACATAGTAGAACTTTGTATGTTGGGGGAGGGGGGGATGTCTCCACATAACAATTCTCATAACAAAACCTCAGGGCTGGCTACATTGAAATTCTCTTATAAATTAACAAAGCAAGTCTGATCTTTACAATAAGAGTGAATTCTATTGGCTGGTAAACAGAGCTTAAAGGAAGGAGCTATGATAAGCAAAACAATAGATTCTATTAGTAGAGGATACAAAGTACATGGACCTCTATCATAGGCATGTGTTCTATCAGTGAGAGACCAAGTACAGGATTAGGATCTAACTGATGTTCAGGATATTGAGTGGAGGCTGTTTCTTAATAGACCAGCAAAGGATCACCAGGTTGTTTGACCACGCTATCGGCTATTCAACTTTTAATCAGAGCAATCAGGTGTCTTAGGAAGGCAAAGTAAGACAGCAAATCATTTTTACATAAATAAACAAATATAACACATCCTTGTTTATTTAAATAAATATTCTGCAATATTTTCTCTTTTCTAAATAAATAAATGTTTTATTTTTAATATAGTTAGACTATATACAAGAACAATTATCAAGTAAGAATTACATTTACAATATCCAGTCAATTTGCATTTAGCAAATTCAGAGAAAATACTCCGTTATCTATCCTTTCTTGGTGAATTGAGGGTTTACCTTCTATTCCAACTCAAAATTATCTTTTTAGAACTCAAAACATTTTTTAGATAAACAATTTAAACTCTTATGTTTATCAACTTTATAAACTTTACATCTCATGTAAATTTCTTTTCTTAATTTGGTAACTGTTTCATCTTCAATATCATCAGAGACCCAAGAAGAATATATTACCCGAGTAAACAGGAAATGCTAAACAAAGCAACTTCTAAATCTATAGAAAAGACAAAGACATCATGTTGCCTGGTCAGCCATTTCAAGATTTCTCTGCTATGTTGGAGCATCCATCTTATGCCTACAGATGGAGAATATATGACAGACTTTTCTGTGAAACAGGAATTAAGGACTGTCAATCTTGTCTTGGCAATGTTCAGCAATCTTTTTCCTTTGTGTCCTGCTCATCCACTTTGGCAGAAGTTGAGACAAGGGCAATTTCTTGCCCAAATGACTAGCTTTGCCACAATGAAAGTGAACTCTATATAGAGGTTCTTTAATGCCCATCATCCTTTTAGGAATTAGATTGGTGCTACTAGAAGCAGACAAGTCTCATTGTCAAGAAAAGCCTTAGGATATTCAACATCTTAAATGCCATATTTTGTAGATCTCAGAAGCATTTGAAGATCACTTGTCTATCTAAAATGTATTTCTATATAACCTTGAAAACATACTTAACATGACTATAAGTTTGATTGTTATAGATGACTAAATACTAACCTGTATTTTTTTAATTATTTAAATATTTTGTAATAATAGTTTTTAAGGATTAGAACTTTATATTACATTTTAAAATGAGCTGCATAGGTACCATACCTTAAACAAGAGTAGACGTATATAATGCTATAACAAAATAATCTTAAATGTACATCAATATACAAAAGTCCAACTAGTGTCAAATATTTGAGATAAATAGTTGTCTTTTTATCCTGTATTCCTATATCCCCACTAAATGATAACAAATATTCATAACTCACTGAATGACCAAATCCCCCCTCCCCCATCTCTTAGGAATGTGAGTGTTGTGTTCCCTAGACTGTTTCCTGTTGTCTTGAAGTGATAGCATACCCAGGAGACTCTTATGAAAACTGCAATTATAGACAAGTCCTAGCAAAACTATTTATTTGTTGTCCAGTCTCTGTATAATGGGAAAGTACTAGGCTTATCTGCAGTCCTGGCTAGAATAGTCTATGAGACTGTACCATCTCTACTAGCAGCCTTGAAGTTGTTCTGAATGCAGAACTCTGGAGTAACTGCAACAGAGGCACTCTAAAAGGCTGAGTCACCTGGGCTCCATTTTAAATATTGTTTGGTCCCCTTGCTCTGGAAACACACAGACTTTCAAAGTAATATACATATCTGCATTAACACAAGTATGGGCTTTGTGATGTACTTAAGCCAATCAAAAATGATTTTTTTATGTTTTTAGCAGGAAAAAGATCTATGAATTTTATACGTTTTTTTAGACTGTATAACCAAGCTTCTATTCATGCCATATAAAAAGATGTTGTGTAATAAGTCATGTGAACTCTGTAGCCAACAAGATTTATCTTGCCTCATCCAGACTCGGGGCTGTTCTGTTGTCAAGGGATCCATATATAGGTCATCTTTCTTTCAGTTTTTCTAGGTTTATTTCTTTATATCTGCAGCCAAGATTTTTCAGGAGACCTATCACAATCAAATCTTCTCTCTATTAATTTTGAAGGAAATCACAGCCCTTCATTTCCTGTGGAAACAAAACTATAACCTCACCCCAAATACAATATATTTTCTGAATTACATTAAAGTTAAGTCATCTCTGAAGTATCTATTTTGTTTAATTCAGCAATTGCTTTTACAATCCCATGACTCTCAGCAGCTGTCATTTTCTCATCAGCATTCAAAATGTTCAAAACCACCCCTTACATGATCTGTACTCCCTGTTTATTTCCCATTTTACATGCTTATTTTTATATTACTTTACTCTTTCTCTAAAGACTTAGCTTAATTATTTTTTAAAAAATTTATTTTTTTTCTATGACTGGCAATACCCATTTTCTTTATTTTCTTAAGTGACTATATACACTATAGTCTAAGATTCATTTAAGTCTGGAACTATTTTACTATACACCTGTGTCACTCTTTGACCTTGTGAGCCAAACCTTAAACTTACCAGTGGCAGCTAGATCCTCACCTGTGTGGCTCTGGTTATTGGCTCTATCCCCTTGACTGGCCCATGAACACAAAGCCTCAAATTCACAGGCCTGGTTGGGAGCTAGCTACATTTAATCAAGGACTGCATTTAATCACCCCAGCTCTAGGAAGTTAGTGCCTGCACCATGGCAGGCATTTTTATTTAGCTTGCCATTTCTAATTAGCATGACAGATGCTCAAGTACTCTTGTTGCACAGCAATGCTTCTTAAAAGAACTGTATCCATTTTATTTGTTTGTTTTCAGCTTTCTCAGGCTCTATGTGAAAATTTGGGCCCCATATTGGGCAACATTTGACATTTTCTTGGGCCACCAACCAGCTCCCCCCCAAAAAGACACAAAGACTTATTATTCATCATAAGTGCTTGGCCTTAGCTTCAACTTGTCCTACTAGCTCTTTTAACTTAATTTAAACGGTTTCTATTTATGTTGGTGTTCTTTACCTTTCTCACATTCTGTATGTCTTATTTTCTTACTTCCTATGTGACTAGCTGGCCTCTTGTTTCTCCCTGGTGTCTCCTTTTCTTTCTTCTTTGAGCCTAAATCCTCCCCCTACTTACTCTCCCTGCTTGGAAGTCTTGCCTGTACCTTCTCCCTTGCTATTAGCCATTCAGTTTTTTATCAGATGAATCAGGTGGCTTAGGCTGGCAAATAAAACAACAATACATCTTTACATTATTCAACAAATTCATCACATCTTCACATAGTTAAACAAATATTCTGGAACATTACACAGTGTGGCAGTGGGCTGTGATCCAGCTACTCAGAAGGCTGAGGTGGTAGGATCACAAATTCAGGACCTACTTGGGATGAAGAGTTAAAGGCCAGCCTGGGAAACTTACTTAGACCCTTCCTCCAAATTTAAATAAAAATACAAAAAGGAGGTATCTGAGTATGTAGCTCAGTTTTAGGGTGATTTCCTGACATGTGCAAAACTCTAGGCTCAATTGCAACGCTATGAAAATGTCTGGATAAGCCTTCATCTTCATCTTAAAAATATCATACCATGATGAAATGGTCATTCTTCCTCTTGGTTTTATGTCACTTTGTCTTCTCTTTACTTCAGTGTCACTTTTAAATACCACCAACTAGTCAGTGCTCTACTAACTGATCTTTCAATCATACTAATCTACATACTAAGATACCTGACATCCAAAAAGATATCCTTACATGGTGTTAAGCAAGTTGTTTTTCTTTGGCTTTGCCATTCCATAACATGGAAGTCTTCCTTTGCTCTGTCCAGTGCTTTGCCCTGTGTCTGGAAAGCCACTGTGATTCACCCTTACAAGGGTTTCCCACAGAGAATGTGAGGTTGATTTGGCATAAGTGGTTGGTGTTTAAGCCGTTTTTAGCCAGTATTAGCATGCCAGTTTGTCACATACATGCAGAGGGTCTAGGTCAGTCCCATGCAGGCTCTCTGGTTGTTTGTTCAGTCTTTGTGAGCCCCATGAGGGCTCTGAGCACGGGAGCAGTTGCTGTCTCTGACTCTCTTACTGGCACTTAGGATGCTTTTCCTTACACTGGGTCGCATTTACCTGCTTTAATACTTGGGGAGGGTCTTAGTGTTACAGCAACCTGATATGCTATGTTTGTTGATATGTACAGGGCTGCCCCTTTCTGAGTAGAAATGGAGGAGGTGTATAGAGGCCAGGAAGATGGGAGGTGGTGAGGAGAGGGACTTGGAGTAAGGGAAGGAGGGGAAACTGTGACTGGGGTGTATAACAAATAACTAATAAATTCATTTAAAAAGAAATCTCAATTTGTAAACTCTATTTCTGTGATATGCAATACAATGTTTAAATTTTTTAATTTAAATTACTTTTTTATAATACATAGAGTTTTTAATTAATATATGCAATCCACAATGGAAAAACATTTTAAATGTCACAAATCTCAAAAAGGGGATATACTAATGCTTCTATCCCAATTCTGAACAAATTATGCTATGAAGTTCCATCTTCTTCCAGAAACTAGGGCTAGAGTCAGAGTTTTATGAAGTTGTCATCTTTTGAATGTGGAAATTTAAATCTCATGTTTGTCTATGTCTCTTCCCAAAATTTTGTCTGTATATGATCAATGCCTTCAAAATTATGAGAAAAATGTCAATATCCAGCCAATTGTGTTTTAGAAAAAAATACAGAAGAGTAGGAAAATGAAAACAGAGCTGTTTGGCAAACCTCAAGAATGGCCTTTCAGGACTGGACTAAGAGATCTCCAGGACAGTGGAGTTTAGGAAAGCTGTTTAATGGATGTCTGTCTCACCTAGTAGACTTGGCCATGCAGAAAGCTATCCCTTTTTGTGATACTATACAATGCCAACAACACTCCCCCACAAAGAAAAAGTGTTAGCTAAGGAACACAAACAGAATAAACATGACCTTATTGCTTGTTGGTTTTCTTGATACTTGAAAATCAAAACCCAAAACACTGATATTCTAAGACTTTAAAAGACAGAGCTACCACTTCAAAGTGAATAACTGAGGCATGCTTTACCAGGGCCCGTGTGCACAGGTGTGGGGGAGTGATAGTCAGGTAGACATGCTGAAACTGGAAGAGCTAGGAAGTGAGAGGACATAATCACAGAGGCAGCAGAAATGACAGAAAGGAACCAAGGCCTTATGGTTTGTCAGACAGACTAGCCACTGGAGGAGCACAGCATCTGTCAGTCCACAGCATGTAAAGAGCAGTAAATATTAGCACCTCTGAGCTCTCTTCCTTTCAATAAATACATTGGTGTCACATCAGCAAATGCAGAGTGAATATATGGAGCTGATCAGGTTCATAGTGATTATGTGCAAATCAAAATCAGAGAGTTTTATCTGAATGCAATGAATTAGTGCAGAGAAAGGTAAAATAATTGTCTCAAAAATTTGTTACAAAGAAATCTAAATTCTATCCTTTTATAAACTAATTAAACAGAAATTATATCTAGAGGTCTTTGTATATGAAAGTTTTCTATTGTAGAATATATTTCTGTGTAGTTTGGACATATGAAGACATGTATGTACACATGTGTGAAGACATACACCTGTGAAGACACTGATGTGCATGCAACAAATCTCTTTTCTTATCATTCCTATTTCAGTATTTTGAGTCACATACAATTCTTAGAAATAGATTCTCTCTCAGATGCTCATTTCCAGTTGCTTTGTCACTTTATCTAATTTTATTTTTATTATATGTCTCTCTGAAATAACTTCTGTATCTTACATATTTCATTTTTTCCCTATATTCACAAAGGTCTCAGGAGGGTAGGGAGCTGGTTTGTTTTATCTACTGATTGACAGGCACATAGCACATAGTGAAGTGCTTAGCCTAGTAGCTGAAAGGCATTCACAGGAGACTGCTTAAAGTTTCACTTAAAATAAAATTAGATCACCAAAAATATCCTGGATTGTGATAAGAAATTTTAAAAAGATGCTGTTGGATGTTATGGGTCTCTAGAACAGAAGGTCAGATAGAGATGAGTGCATCACTAGTCTAGTGAAATAATTCAGAAAGCAGAACAAATTATGCCTGGATACTTGGAAGAGTGGAAAGACAGGTGTAACTTAGACATACTAGGAAGGTATTCATGGGGTCCACATGCCGTTACATCCTGTAGTTAGTTCAGTGTAGGCCTGAGCAAGGGTCTCCACCATGGATCTGGGGTTAGAGATTGTCGCTGAAAATCAGTAGATGCTGATAAAAGCACAAATATTGCAAGGGGATTGCAGAGAATGGAGACTCCAAGAAAATCACAGTGGAATAAAAGAGCTGCTTATTATTCCAGCTGACATAGATTATGAAATGTGGAATCTCAAGAAGGGAGTGGGAGGACCTTCTACTTACCAAATTCACGCAGTTTATGAAGGCTAGTTTCATGTATATATGCACATAAAAATTGTAACAAAGAATTTCTAAAAATTACCAGTTTTGACAAATGAATTTGTTGCAAATGGAAATAAAACTATAAATAGTGCATCTTACATATAAAGCAATAAGGTACAAGTAACATTTATCTTTTAACTATAATACTAAAACTATAATGTCCTACATTCATAACCAATGTGCTAAGTGAAACACTTCACATAACCCAGAAGTAAGCAAAGTAAATGATACTATTAAAGTAGGAACATTAGCAAAGACTCAAGTCTGAAGGTGTACCTAACATACACTCAGGCTTAAATAGTGGGCTTTAGATTCAGCACCAGATTATTTATTTTTAGATCATTCTGTGGCTTCTCATGCATATTCATTTTAAAGTTTAATTCCTCTTTAGTATAAAAATCATTATCTCTGACTCAGGCTTTGCTGTATTGATGGCTTTTTAATAACCTTAGTTTGACTGCTTCATAATTAATATATTCGAAGTATCAAAAATGGATGGGCGATCTTTACACCCAGTTTAAATTATAATAATCTATAAGCTTTTTTCATTGTGTCGAAGTTAAGATCTTAGTTACATGGCTCTTTCAATATACACAATTCCCATGGAAGTATGTTTACCATGTGGGCATCCTGTTCTCAAAGGTAGCTGTAAAATAATCCACTCTCTAGAGTGACATTAGGCAGGATTGTGTTACATTCTGCTTACTCAACCATGAGTGTACACCTGCCTCTAATTTTCAGACTACCAATGATTACTTCACAGAATTACAGCTCAAATAACAGTATTATTAAGGATTTCTCTCTGGTTTAGGAAAAAAGATCAATATTTCATAACATCTCTGGGTTTTACATTTTTTGAATATATGTTCTCTGGATGAGTTTTTCTTGTCAGTAATAAGAATTCTCAGCATCACACTAAGTGGCTGTCATGATAAATAACTCATATCTGAGAGACTTTATCTCCTTGGCCTAAACATAGCTTTCAATCGGTAGAGTCCAGTTGTAGATAAAATGATGACTTCATAGATTTTGAGGCTTTCATAATATAGATTCCAATAAAGAAAGAAAACATACTATATTACTAGGATAAATCAACTCTTATTCCTAAAGTGTAGTGAAGATTAATATTAAAAATACCCACTGTTACTGCAAGATTTCTCTGTGATGAGAAATTCTGCGTACATATCACACTGGCTAACTGACTTGCAGTCTCTTTTTGGAATCTTAAAGAATTGTCTTTAAATCCTTCACTTT
This sequence comes from Phyllotis vaccarum, assembly GCA_033318265.1. NCBI lineage: Eukaryota > Metazoa > Chordata > Mammalia > Rodentia > Cricetidae > Phyllotis > Phyllotis vaccarum. Next base: position 63,146,692 of record JARWLC010000009.1, read on the forward strand.
TGCCAAAATAAGAAGCACTGAATATGGGAGAGTAAGTGCAGGGACATTTTAATCAATTGCCAAGGAGCAAACTGTACCATTTAAGTTGAAAACTGCTACCAAACTTCATGTACATGGAAGAAATGCTTACCGGTGGTGACTGTGCACTCTGCTCCTTCCTTTTGGGAGCCAGAGGGCTAGGCATTCATTATAATTTGGTTGAGGTATGTGCTAATGTATTTATTTTGTATTTTTGAAGGCAATGAGTCTTAAACCTTTGCTTCACACACACACACACACACACACACACACACACACACACACATGCACGCATGCACTCATGTACACACACATGTACATACACACACATTGCTATTCTGTTGGACTTTTAGTTTTTGTGTTGTTTTGCATATTTTCTACAAGCATATCATTTCTATAAGAAGTAGAATAAATTCTTAACTACACTATCTGTAAGTTAGACAGTATATAATTTTAATAAGTACACAAAGCAATGGGTTTCCATATGGTATTTTCATGAGTGCTTAGTTTGGGTATACATCCTCCTTCATCTCTTTGACCCCTCTCTAGAGGTACTGCTCTGTCTTCAACACTTCCTTTTCTATATTCATAGTGATTAATATCTAGAATCTGTAAAGAACTGAAAAAAAGTTAAAATACAAAAATACCATTCAACATATTGGCCAATAAACTAAAATATTTTCAAATAATACAATGGTTGACAACTTTAAAATTACTCATCATCCATAGGCATTAATGAAATAGAAATTAAAATTTCTTTGATATTCCATTTGAACAAATTAGAATGACTATCTATTGTTGTATGAGGTTTCTGGCCTGGACCTTTCGGGCCTAGCTTCATGACCAGAACTTTCTAGCCTAGTCTCATGGCCTGGGTTTTCCAGCCCATAGCCCCATAGTCCCCCTGAAACACACAGACGCTTATATTAATTTTATTCTGGTTGACCTGGGGCCCGGGCATATAACTTGCTAACTTTTTACCCTTAAACTAACCCATGATTCTTATCTTGTTCAGCCATGGGGCTCAGTACCTTTTCTCACAGCAGCATAGTCGTCCTCTGTACCTTCTGGCTTGTGTAGCATCTCTGTGGCATTTCTGCTCTGTTCCTCTTGGTGCAAGAGTTTTCTTAGTCTGGTAGCCCCACTCATACTTCCTGTCTGCCTTTGGCCAATCAGAATTTTTATTAAACCAGTAGGTGGTACAATATATATAATGTAACAGTATAATCTCACTACAATCTATCATCAAGGAATCCTTTATTTAGGAAGCAACAATTATAAATATTCAGAGAGTACAAGGTGATATTTTATATACCTGCATAGTACAAAATGATGGAATCAAGCTAATGAAAATAACCATTGCTTCACTTTGCTATCATTTATTATGATGAGATGCTTGAAACTTAATTACTTTGAAATATAAAATACATTGACTATCATCACCCTAATGTGAGATATGTCTCAAAACTGACTTGTCCTACTTCAAATGTTGTACTCTTTGATTGACAACTCCCTATCTCTTCCCTCTCTATCCCTCACATATTCTTTGTAACCATCATGCTATTTCCATTCTCTCAGTGTACCTTATTAGATACTACTTAAACAGAGGAGAAAACTTTATTACTCTTGAGATCATGTATGCTGGTGTGTTTAAATAACTCTACAGAGAACATATGAGAAAAATAGGTAAAAAGATTTGGTGAATTATTGGACAAAGTTTGTCATTGCATTATATAGAGTTCATCCAAATGTAACTTTCAATAGTGTCTGTGTTGTCTGGGGAGAATCTTTGAAATCTTGACATCTTAACCATTTATAGCCTTCAAGCAGAGAAAAGAATATGGGATCCTTCTAAGTGCATGCAAGAAATCAATTTCTCAGTGTTGGCATATAACAGCCAGAATGAAAGTCTGTAAGGATAGACTTAGGTAAAGTCATCAAAGGCCTGCTCTCATTATCTCACATAATACGTTTAGGCATTGACATAGCCAGTGGCTTCTTGCTGGTTGAAGAGCATTTTCTATAGCTAACAGAGATTATGAGAGGCCAGCTCCCATGATCTGCTTCAGCATAATAAAAGGAGTGCCTTAGAGTAGCAAAGGGATTGGATAAGAAACATTTTTATCTGAGCTAATTATGAACTATCTAATTGGTAAAATAAAGAAACATACACGTCTTCTAGTAGTAACTTTCTCTTTTACTTCTTAAAAGTTTTCTCTGACTTTCTGACTCCATTCAGCTGCATATCTCCACAGGGCTGCATTCTATAAAGATAACTACATATATTACTTTACATAAAATGGTCATACATCTCTATACACAGTTACATCTATTTTCACTTGTCAACACATATTTCCTTTACATACATTTCTCTTCTACATCTTTTTATAGTTTCATCTTCCTCCCTCCACACAGTTACAAATCTCCATACTGCCATAGATATTCACCCCAAATATACAACTCTCTCACCATATAACATTTTACATTGTTTTTACACATTCTCTTACCGTTCTTTGCATGGTTCACATATATATAGCGACAGCTCTTTCATACAGCTTATCTCTGACACATTCCCTCACACACAAATGCTTCTTCTACATCATTTATTCACTTTTGCTCATCATTATCTTTCCATTCTCTCACCCTTTTTTTTTTTTACAATTCTCCTCCTCCTCTTTTATCTCCCCTTCAGCACACACTCTCCCTCATACACACTCACTCCTCCTTCTCTCTCCCCCTACACTGCTGCTGCTCCCTCTCTCATTCATACCTACTCATTCCACACTCACCTTCTGCATAGCGTTGTCCCTACATTGCTGCTGCACCCCTACATTTCCAAACTCTAGACAATTATATGCTATATTTTCAGGGCCCAACCCATTTTCATAGCATATAAAGTCATACAGTTTTTCTCGGGCTATGATGGCCACAGAGACCAGCCAGTGTAAATGTTTGGCACATAACTTTTTATCAGACATAGAATGACACTGAGTTCAGGACATAACAATAACAGTAGCAGGTTGAGCCTTGAGTGGTCAGGGTACATGCAGAAAGTCAACTATTGTAAGGCAGTGGGTCTCAAACAGCCTGGCCTTGATTTAGCAATAAACGACACCTGGGAATTAGTCTTTGTAAATTTTCTGCAAGAGCAGTTTGGTCTGTTTGAGTTTGATCTGAAGCCTAAAATTATTGACTTTGAGATTGAAAACACTGTTACTTTCCAGTGTGAGTAAAAAGAATATTCTGGTATTATTTCTGTACATTAGAGTTGACGCTCCAAAATCATAAGTGTGTCCATGAATGAAAACACATTACCAAAGACTGTGGAAAGAACCCCATAGCTGTTCTTAATAGGGAGGCATAGCATGGCACCTGAGAAAGTTACAGACAGAAACAACCTGTATCCACTCCTAGTCACCCCACAGGCCTTGCCTAGTGGGGCCATGTCATGAATGTTGGTTTAGTGGGACTCCTCCATGAACTTAATGGGGTTCCTCAACACAGAGACATTCATATGGAAGGTTGACCTGTAAAACATTGGCTGTTATCTTCTGTATACTCTCATGGCCATCAGTAAATGGTGCCCTGGTTCTCTCTTATCCTCCCTGGAAACTCTTAGCAATGTACTTATTTCTGGAATGTTCTCAAGTGGGAGAAGAGAAACTGGAATGTTCTCAAGTGGGAGAAGAGAAACTTTCAGAAGGGAAAAGTATTTCCAGTGGTTTGAACATGGACTGAATTGTATCCACTAGCTCCATTGTATTCATCAAACAAAAGAAGAATTTAAAAATGTTTGTCTTAATTAAAAATGTTCTATTATATAAACTGTAAAGACCATGTAGGGATACTAGAAACCTACAATAATCTTACAAAAATTTGGGGCAAATTGAAAACTGCACTGTGTCCACATGTTTACTGTTCTTTAGCAGACTGTGGCTTAATTCAAGGTTCTTTACCTTGAAAAGGTGAACCAATAGGCCTTGCCCTTTACACACTCCATGATTCCATGTTCTAGGAGAAGTGTTTTTGCAAATTCAATTGTGCTGTCACAAAAACAAAACAAACAAATAAAAACCAGTAGCAAGCACACACAGATTGGGCTGATATTGACTCCATCATCCATCCAGCTGGTATAATCTGCTTCTCTTTATAGACTGAGTTGGCACAAAAATGGAGTTTGGTAAATATTGATGACATGAGATCTAAAAGTAAAAGTCCTGGAAGTTTTGAGAGATATTAATTTAATATTCCCTTTTCAAGGCCATATTTATACAAACCTACTATTGGACCCTTACAGGGAAGCAATTTCAGATGAAGAGAGAATTTGTCTGTGTAACGTGTTCAGTGAGGATCTCCTTATGTGCCTGAAGGGATTGGGACTCAATCTGTGTGCTCCATTAAGGAAGCAGAATACACTGCAGACCTCAGCATGACTCTCTCCAGTTTCTGGGGGTGGAAACCAAGGGAGTTAAAGTCCCTTCCCCTTCCCCAGTCCATCCAGTCTTGCCCTCCTTGAAAAAGCAAGTGCCCATCTTCTTATACACCCATTCTGCACATGAAATGCAAATGTATATGCATCTTGAAGGTAGGAGGAAAATGTAAATAGATAGGTCAGAGTCTAATTGTAAAAATAAACAAAATACTTTTTTATTCTGTTGAATATTTCTATCAAAATATGTGTGTAGGTGTGTGTGTGAGAGAGAAAGAAAGAGAGAGAGGGGAGGAAGAGAGAGGTGAACTGTCTAGACCATTGTCATTTTTCAATTGTTTTTACTTATTTTTCTAATAATAATTTTTGAAATATTTCTAATAAAAAGGAAGGTTATTTTTTCTTGTAGATTAAATGTATTTCACTTTGTAGATATGAACCTTTGTAGCATGTTAATATAGCCCTCTTTTGAAAACAGACCTCATAGACACTTGAGGTGAACTGATACTTATGAAAGTGTGGAGCACTCAAAATTAAAATATTAATTATTGGAAGATAATGGCAAGGGGAAAACGTGACTCTAGGACATAGGTACCTTTTAATGTCATTAAAATCATCTGTCTTTGAAAATGATTATCCCTTAAGACAAAAGCATGAATCAACTCTCTTTTGTTCAAAAGACACTGCAAAACATATTTTATTGGTAGATTTGTATGTTTTATTTCTCTATGCATAGTGGACTGCCAAAACACTAATAATGCAAATTTGTGTTTGAATACAAATAATCCCTAAAAAGTTGGCTTTGCTTATTAATGGAATTAATTTTCTGCCTTTCCAGTATGGCTACAGCACTTTGGAACAGCAGTTGATAACAAGACTGTCAAAATTTTAAAATATTATACTTTACAATACAAATTAATTGTACCATACAAAGAATGCATAGGAGAACCCTGCAGTAATGATGTCTTCTCTTTCACATAACAAGATCCTCTCTAGTGAGCTGATCTTCCTGTCACTGTCCAACAGGAAAATGAGAGGCCACTGCGTCTCAGGAGACTGGCCATGTTCCTAAAGTTAGAAACCCAGATTATTTACACCATATGAGAGCTAGAACTGAGGCTTGCCCTCATAAATACCCCAAGAACAGAGAACTTTTTAATGTCCTTTAAGACTTCAATGTGTGTGTGTGTGCGTGTGTGTGTGTGTGTGTGTGTATTCTTTGCAGAAAGAATATTTTAGAGCAGTCATTTCCATAATGCTTTGATGTAATTATTTGGTAAGTTCACAGTGAAATAAATTTGTTATTCAGGCTACAGAGAAAGGATGTGTTGTGGCATATGTCAGTGTCCCATAACTCATAACTTCATGGAGACACTCAGATGTTTTCCCTAAAAACCATACAGATTCCATAAAGAATAGTTTTAAAAATACTTTTAGAGGAAGTAGGTGCATACAGAAAATTTTATCGGAGTGCATTTATTACTTTCTTTGTATTACTATAACAAAACCCCAGGGGCAGTGATAGTTTAGTTACCCCACAATTTGGGACCTGTTACCATGCAATCAAGTGCCTATGTTGTGGTGGGCATATAATAAAGTTATCTGGGTTGTAAGGGTCGAGAAAAAAAGGCAAAGCAAAACCATTTACATCCTGAACCATAAAGTAAAGCAGCAGCAATGAAAAGGTGGTTGGGGATCCCAGAGTCCCCTAGGAGTTCTGTCCCCAGTGACTTCCCATTAGTTAGGCAGCCCTGAAGCTTCCAGTAACCTCACCATTGGGACCAAGCTTATAACTCATGGACCTTTGGAAGAACTCGACCAGTTTCCGCAGCATATAATCATCACAGATCCAGCTATTCATTCTTTTCTGAGCTTTAATAAGCTCAAGCTAAGGGCATATATTCCACACCTATGTTAGTGTGGAAGAATTAATTAAATAAATTGAGTATATATAACAATGTATCAGACTTTTATAGTATTTGATAGTTTTTAATATTTACATAAAATACAGGTTGAATGTCCAAAATGTGAAATGATTTTTTAAAAATCTAAAATGATCAAAGTCCCCAGTCACAAAAATGTTAGCATCACTTGCACATTCAGTTTTAAATTTCAAGACTTTTTTTTTATTCCATATTGTTGGGGTGACATGGTTTAGGGGCAGGAGTTGGGGTTGCCTCTATGCTAAGGGTCCTGCTTTTTCCCTTTCGGGGAGAAGGAAAGATGATGTGGAGAGCAATGACACAGTCTCTGAGGACAAGTTGAGGCAAGTGAGTCCACTTTATTACAGAGGGGAAAACTTTAAATACTTTTATCCAAGACTCTCCCTCCAGCCAGGGGAAAGGACTTTGATTTGCTGGTATCCACAGCTGCAGGCAGTGGTCTCTTGTTGGTCTAGGAATGTTGTATCCCGACTCCACCCTCATCAAGGCCTCAGACTCCGACCCAGATTGGCTTATGTGGAAATGTTTAAGAGCACATGTTTCTAAGGTACTAGTTAACACCAATTTGCACTGACTCGAGGCTGTCCTGATCTCCAGGCCCTTTCAAGCCCCATAAATTCTAAAACATATGGCATATAGTCCTATGCCCATAAAGAGATGTTGGCACAGCTACACAGGAAACTGTGTCACTGAAGGGACTGATAAGTCAAGTATGAGAGACACCAAGATCTGACTTGATTATTTCAAACCCCCTGTAAACTCCAGTTTGTCTCACGATAGTTCTCTCTATACTGCTAACACTGATTTATAGATGAGTTTTGTTCACATCACTATTATTAGCCTGATTACCTGGGTCCTGCTTATGCCTTATGCTTACAACAGAAAAACCATCTTCACTGGCCGCAATACTTAAGCTCACTTATTATAGGTAATATACAAATTCATCTTAAGTATAAAACAAAACAAATGTAATAGTTGCCTATATATAAAAGATAGAAATATATTTAAAAGCCGCAGTTATCAGAGGTGAGTCTCATGACCCCCTATTCTTTTCTACAGAGAACCAGATTCTGAGTCCTTCTCTGGGTACTTAATAATTGCTAAAAAAAAAAAAAAAAAAAAACCCTAAAATTAATACATGAGAACGACCTACTGGACAATCAGAAGAGTAGAGGTGGAAGCAGGAACAGACCCTAATTCTATTTTAGTCTTGACTTGACTTGACAGTTCCTTCCAGAAAATGCTATGTGAAGGTAATGTAACCTCCAGGGATTCTGTGGCTCAAAGGGTAAACTTTGAAGTTGCACCCCAACATTCCAACTCTATACTAATTTAGATCAGCTCATGCTTGTATTAGATGAATTTCAGAAGCATCATTTTTGTGACTTTTAAAAATAGTCACATTAGTAAATAAATTACAAAAATTCAAATTTCATGCCATATAATATTTTCTTTTCTATTTCCTCTCCTTATTTTTTACCTTGAAAATAGGTCATTGGTATTACTGTAACATGTAAATTGAGAAGTCATCAAGTTGCAAGTTCTCTTTTATAATCTCACTGGGAATAAAGATGAAAAAGGTCTATCATGTGCCCCTTACCGACGGCTGAGTGGAACAGACTCATTTGAGCTGAGTACATCACCTTGCATAAGAACAGAATCATGCCAAGTTTTCATCATATGAAAGATATCAGTATAACCTAGCTCAGCTGTAGAACAATCTTATTCACTGTTTTCCTTTTGTAGTACCAGGGCAAAGATCTGACAATTACATGGTCTACTCATTGTCTACTGTTTTCTAATTTAAAGCCATGCAAAACACACCCAACTATGAAAAATGCACTCCTAAAGGGTATTGAAATTGATTTATAGAAATATTTCTTGTTGAAAATGAAAGAAGGCTAGAGAGATGGTTTGGCAGTAGAGATCTTGTCTTACTCACAGAAGGTCATTCCCAACATGGAAGAGTAAAGGGAAGAAAAACATAAAATCAAAAGAAATACAAGTATTATATAAAGCAAGTAAAATTAAACTATTCATGTCACAGATATTTTATACTTTATAAACTCATAGCTAAAGAAAATGTCAATCTCTTTTGTTATTGAAGATAATCCATTTGTTACAACATTAATATTTATTCTCTTACAATGCAACATTTTTCATTGGGGTAAAGGTGGTTTAGTGGAGTGCATATACAAACGTGAGGAAAAGCTAAAGGAGCCACGTGTTTGCTGAGGCCTTTCTCAGGCTCCTGTAAGGAAGGCAACAGGCCTGGTGTAGAGGTAGTACTCCATAAAATCTGCTGATGATTTTAAACTATAAAATAAAAGTAGAAAGGTAACGCAGAAAGGAAGAAACAGGAGAGGAAATAAGGAAGAGATGGAAGGTGGGAAATAGGGGAAGTGAACAAGCAAAATAAAGGGCCAAATTTTGTTAAATATTTTTATCTTTCACGTAATCACTTTCTGTGTATTTTTAGTTCTAGTTTGTTTCTTAAAGTTGTTTTCTATTAATTGAAGCCGTCCTCTCTCCCAGTCTCTTACTCAATATCAGGAGAGAAATGTTAATTATAGATCCCATGCTTATGCTTCTGTTTCTCTGTATGATGAAACCCAGTTCCCCAGCCTGATTCCAGACAAACCTGAGCACCACCATTGTACCTCACCATCCTGTGCCTTTGACTTCTCAGCCACCTTGTGTACGTGTACACCGTCTGTTTTATTACAGCACACTTATTCATTCAACACATTCCTCGGGCTTATTCAATTTTATAGTACACGTGAGGGTTTCCTTTTTTTCAAGGGTGGATAGGATTCCACTATGTATGTGTCCCTTGTATTCACTGTCCTTTCACTTGCTAGTGGTCCTTTAGCAACTTCCACTTCTTGGTGCTTGTGATGCACTCTCTCTCATTTTAAATTTAGTTGGAAATTGTCATGTTTTCCATCTATAGCCTGTACATATTGTTGCCTTGATATTATTATTATTATTATCATTATTATTTAGCAAAGATGGAGAAAATATGCACATGGATTTACTGTTCACTGTATGGAATTTTCTTACTGAGTGCAATCGTATGGCTGGCATTGAATATGCAAGGTGAGGTAAAACAGGAATGTCACAATGATGGAATGCCATTTCATTGCAGGACGAAACTACCCCCACTGACAAGCAGTGCAAGCCCGAGGCAGCCCAGGCCACCTACTCAACATCTACTGTGCCAGGCTCACAGGAAGTACTGTACATCAATGGCAATGGGACCTACAGTTACCATAGTTACCGAGGGCTAGGAGGAGGACTGCTAAACCTCAATGACACGCCTAGTAGCGGTGAGTCCTTGTAAGAGATTGCATTTTGTGTGTTCATTTGGGGCTGGTATATTTTCTAAACCTAAAAGAATAAAATGATTATACTGAAAAGCACTAGCCAGTAACAGTGGCATGAACACAAGGGTATTTACAAACACAGTGTTTGTCTCTCTGTATATTGTCACAGCTTCTATAAGTGGCAGCGGTGTTTTTCAATTGAATGATTGCTGTTTTATATTAAACAAAAAATTTCAAGTAGAATAAGAGCAATTTTTACAAGTAGTGATTCATTCTGCTTCAGAGGTTTAAGGTACAATTTGTCAAAAATGATGCACTAGTTCACAGAGATTTGTGAGTTGGAGAATTTGAGGCATCAGGAACTTTATGGAATGTATATGATTTTACTTAAAACACACAGAATGGAACAACAGACAGAAGTCACCATGCCTCCTCAGTGGTGCATTAGCATCAACAATACTCTGTCATCTGCTAGCGATGCCTACAGCCAGCTCATATTTTCTCATGCTTTTGCATTTCCTGGGTTTGTATGTCACATCTCAAATGAACCAGAAATTTAAATGCTTGATATAGAATCAAGTGCTTCTTGGTTAGTTAATCACCCTCTGGCAGCAGGCTCCTGACAGGACAGTGATGGTTAACATTCACAAACCCCTATTTTCAGCTCCGTTTTCCACCTTCATCACAGCACTCCCCAAGGTGGTAGGAAAGTCATGTCTAGAATGGGGTCCTCAACTATGCCTTTTTCTTTGAATTCTTCCACCCATGGGTCTCTTCCCACTTGTTAACTGCAAAGAGAGAGTTCTCTGATCAAGGCTGACAGTATTTTCCCTCCTGAGGACACAAATGCTTTGGTTTAAGGTGTGATCTTCTCAGTGGCTTGACACCTCTTCTTATATCATTTAAAACATTGTTCTTGATTTCTATTAATAGTCCTTGTTTGAAAGTTGACTGCACCAGATTTTAGTTGTTTCTATAGTATCTGTTAAAAAAATGCTAAATCAGATTCCCTTGGTAGTGGGAATAAAAATAAAAAGGGTGAATGAAACTTCAGTACGTAATGACATATGAAACTAAAGCAAACAAGATGGTTCTATTCCTACACACGCAGGGTCACTCATCTTTGCTTCAGGAATGGTTAACTCGTGTTATGGCACAAAAGTATAAAAAGAAAATATGAGGCTTCTTGTTTTTAATTAAGGGCCCCGAGACACAGATCAAAGGGAAGCAGCCTACTGTGCTCCCAGACTTCACAAGTTCTGTCCTATATTATATTTGTCTGACTTAAGCGGCTATCATTAAAAATACAGAAAGTCCTGGTAGGAGAAATATAATGTGTAAAAAGACAGAAGAGGAAAAGATGTTGTTGTTGAAGCTGTTGCTGTTTTGAGAAGAAGAGACCAATTGGGGTGCTGATAGTCACAATAGAATAGTACCAGGAAAACTTGAGTAAATCAGACTTGCCTGAAGTGTTTGTGCCAGGCTGAACTGACCCACCTTGGGACTTCTCACCCTTTTAGGGATGGGGAGGAGTAAGGCTGAGGGATAACTGGGAGGGATTGGGGGAGGTAAAGGAGGGGGAGCATTTTTAATAAAAAATATAAATAAATAAATAAATAAATAAATAAATAAATAAATAAATAAATAAATAAATAAATAAATAAATAAATAAAAAAAAACAATTCAACTGATTCCCAAAAGAGAAAGCAAAGTTGTATTTCAAATAAAGATAAAGAGAAATAAAATGAAACAAGAGTCAAATCTGGCCAGATGCATGAGCAGTGAATTTTCTTTTGTGCTCTTTTAACTGCTGTCAGAAAAATAACATCATCTCACTCTGCCTTAGAGCAAGACTTTGAGTTTCCTTCACCTGAAGTTTCCTCTCTAATGCCATTTGTTGTTTATCTTTAAAGTCTTTTACTTTGGACTCCCAAGTATACTCATCTACCCTTAAAAAACCCCTCAATATTTCTTGTGAAGTGTATATAATAGTAAGTGTGCAAAGGCACACACGCACATACATACACAGTCACACACAGTCATATACACACAGACACACACATACACAGAAACACACACACCACATGCATGCACTGCACACACACACACACAGTCATATACGCACAGACACACATGCACACACTCAGACACACACGCACAGACACACAACACACTCATCAACTGCACACACACACATACACAGAAACACACACACACACATGCATGCACGTGTACACACTCAGACACAGACACACATGATCACCCCAGAGTTCATTCCTCCTTTCTGTGTAGTATGAGCTAGAGGACCCTTTAACAGCAATCTTTCCCTACCAAGATCTCTCTGCCATTTTAATAAAAATGTCCCTGCTGGCCTCTATGTCAGCCAAAGCATCAGAGTGAAAGACAGACCTTGTGAAATCTGGGAGCACTGTGGGCTGGTAAGAGCCCCTCATTTCTCTTACTTCTCTGCCATCAGTGTCTTAGGCCTAAATTTTCATGTTGTATTCTAGCCCCCATCATTGTTTCTTGAAGGTTATAAAATTAGAAGCAGGCATAGGCAATTAGGTGGCCAGCTTATGATAAAGCATAGAGATATGGCATAGTTTAGCTCATATATCCTTTAACTTTTGTATGATGAGATGAAGGTCACTTAGCACTACGGAAAATAATTTCCAAGCCCTGAAGACTGCCTTTGTGCTGTTGAGAAAGCTCATCATGAGATTAACCTGCTGGTTTAACTGTGGCTAACTGTAGTTGTGGGTTTTTCATGTTTTGTTTCTGTCTTTTGGGGACCTGCCACCCAGCCCCCAAATAAATACAGAGAGAGACTTATTCTTACTTACGAATGCTCGGCCTTAATTTGGCTTGTTTCTAGCCAGCTTTTCTAACTTAAATTATCCTATTTCTCTTTAATTACATTTTGCCTCTTGGCTTTTTCCTTTCTTTACTCTGTGCACCTTTCCTTCCTTTCTCATCTGTAGCTGGTATCTGGCTGTGTGACTGGCCCTTGGTGTCATCCTCCCCTCCCTTTCTCCCTCATATCTCCTCTTGAGCCTAGACTTCTCCTGTTTATTCTCACTTCCTGTTTATCCCTCTGCTGACTAGCTATTGACCATTCAGTGCATTCTTAGACTAATTAGGTGTTTTAAACAAAGTAACGCAGCTTTATATAGCTAAACAAATGCAGCATAAAGGAATGCAACACATCCTTGCATCATTAAATATTTCACAGCGTAAACAAAAGTAACACACCTGAATCAAATATTCCACAACAGTTAACCTACTACGGTTTGTAACACTTTGACAATGAGATGGCTTTCTTTGACCTGTAACTTTGAATGGTGTGTGACAGCAATTAAATAGCCAAAACTCATCTAAACAAACATCCTATTTCCACTGACACTGAAGAGAATTGCTCTAGTGTAGAAGGACTTTGGCTCCCACTGATGGTGGTGGCAGAGGGAATTGATAACTCTGTTAGAAAAGGACTCAGAATAGCTTTGCATTCTCTAAGAATTTACCATTTTAACAGCACTATTGTTTACTTTTGACGTGGTTTTGTTTCAAGACTGCTAAGTTGATTGGGTACACAATTTCATTTAACAGAGACTCTCTCCATAAATTCTGTGCTGTGACTGTAACCTATTCTGAGGTAGAAAAGACCCAGTTTCAGTCCCCAACACATATAGCAGGTATCTCACAACCCCCTGTCATTTCAGATCAAGGAGGCCCAGTGCCATCTTCCAGAATTTGTGGAAATACTCCCTGCAGCAGAAATAATGAATGTGTATTTAAGACAGTCTTTGTCTTGTTTAAATATCAAAACACTTTCAATTCTGCCATATTCTACTGCTTAGCTCTTTAGGTCTTTGAACATGTTTGTTTCCTTTCCCCCTAAATAGATGGGTACTCTGAGAAAGCAGGACCTTCATCTTGTTCATGATTACATTCCTATGATAAAAGTCAGTTACATACTAAGTAGTTAATCATTGGCTTAGTTGAAACAAATATTATTAAATAAAGTTTTGAAGTCAAAAATTAAAGAGATACAGAGACAACCATTATGTACTTTGGATGATAGGGGTGAGTGGTTTCTATGATACCAAAACAAAGGAGGTTGCAGATGCGAGTCTGTGGCAGATCATGTGCTTACCATACATGATCTCCTTGGTTTAGTCCAGCACAGAAACCAACAAAAAGTGAAAGCATGAGTAAGAAGAAAGCAAAACCAAAACAATGATGATTTCAGTTGATTTGTGGATGTGTAGCTTTACAGTGGTTTTAGTGCAGTTTTATAAACTCTGGTTTCATTTTTAATATAACAGCAATTGGGAAATCTGGCCTAAACTGGAGACTCATAGCAAGAGAAGAGTCTGTGTGTGACCACTGCCAGAGTGCCCTTCAGATCTTTTGCTAGCCAACCCACCATTTGTTTAGAGCTGGCAACAGCCTGTGCCAACACAATCCAAAATTTCAAATTGGAGTATTATCAAAATGACAGCAGTTACAATTTGTATAAAGAATGTATTCAAATTAACCAAACCAAAGGAGCAAGAAGCAGCCAGACAGCCTATCATTATCCTTCCCATTGACATGAGACCTTCTGTCAGGAAGCTCACATCACATCGTCCATACAAGGCTGTTGTGGCTCACTGCAGCTTCCCATTGGACCCCTTACGTCTAAATTATGTGCAAAAGGCATCATTTACTTTTGGCTTGTTTCCTCTCCACACACTCCATGAGGAGCAGACTTTTCAGTCTGTTCTTCAACTCTGATATTAAAGTAGGCTGATATACAGATCAAAATCCAAAACAGGACTGAGCAGTTGTAATAATGAGCCTTTATCATTAACATTTGTATGCTTTTTTTCTGATGGTTTGCCTGAATCGCTACAATTATCTTCCTTGTTTAGTCATGACATAAATATATGAGATTTCTTCTTTTATGATTTTCTTTTATCAAACTCTATCACTGAGTCTAGGACAGGTACACTTGTTCATAGGCCTACCTAGAGGTTATCACAGTACTCACACACAAGAAGCCTCATTTTTTATGTGTACTTTAACCCCTCAGCCATCACATGTGTTTTTATGGGAAATATCCAAAGGAGCCCTTCCATTAATCTGCCCCTTTCATGCCTTGCTCAGTTTCCCTGTAGTGCACTGATGCAGGCTCTGCTACCATACTGTAGCAGTTGACGGGTTAAGTTGTCACTAACTGACCCAATTGTCAAACAGAAGATGATTTTTTCCTTAACTTTTCTGGACTTTATGGACATATTTAAATACCCTGGTGATCAGAATGTTGAAATGTCTATGGTTTTGACAACTGGGGCAGAATATCCTCATCACCTTGTATCCACAGCATTCTCTGTCTCCTGCCAATCAAGCATTTTAATCATTTTGTCCATGCTGAAATTCCCCTTTTCTTTTCTCCTCCTCTCTTGTCCCTGTAAGCATTTTGTCTTGGTCTGCACACTGCTTAAGGCAAAACTCATTAGCTGTTACCCTGTCTTCTGCAAATGTCTGCTTTCTCACCCTTCCTCCCAAGCTTTAGATTTTATATGTAAGTTTTAACTAAAGACTATGGTCTAGCCATCCCAAGAGACCTTGAGTTAAGATTGCAAAAATGACTTCTTCCTTCCCACATGCTCTGTGAGACACTGACTGTCTTGGAGCTGATCTTGGTTACATATATTTTCCCCCGCACTTGGCTCATGTCATCTTTCCAGTTCCTTGAGACACCTGTGCTACTTCCCCCAGCATTTCCCAGTTCAGTTTTCTTCTTTTATGTTTCCATAATGCACTACAAAAATTCTTGTGTCTTCTCTCATTTGTTATGTACATATTCCACAGAGAATAAGCATAGCTTGGAGATCGCAAGATGACTACCTTCCTTATGATCAGTGTCTGTAAATAAGATGTTTCACATTTGGACTCAATGGACACTAATTGGAAACACGAATGCCTACGTAAAAACATTTTCCAAGTAAAACACTGTGCCTCCTTGCACATCTTCACTAATTCCTGTTAAGCAATGAGGTTTCATAGGCACCATTCCTAGTTCACCCTTTCTCCTTCCTGCTCCAGCCATCTTGTCTGCCTGGCTGCCCCAAATTGACCTCAGTAACATACTGCTTCCAGAAAGACTATACCAACAAAACCTATACAAGAGTGCCACCATCTGAGGTGCAAGTGTCCAAATGCCCAAGAATAAATATGGGGCATCTCATTCAAACAACCACAGGCTCTGTTCACCTTTTATTTGGATCAGAGTTCTCTCACTTGCCTACAGTTGAACAAGTAGCACGTAAACTGACCTTGGTTGCCAGTAAGCCCCAGGAATTTAACTGTATATTCTGTTCAAGGGCATGGATTATATATAAGCTCTATCACACCTGGTGTTTTCCAGGTGAGTTCTGGGGATCTAACTCAGAACCTCATGCTAGAAGGCAAGCATTTTCCTAAATGAGCCATGATCCCTATCCTGAAGAAATCTTCTTAGTGTCTAGCCTCTTTTTCTTAATACCCTGAGGAGCAGAATATTTAAGGAAGAGAAACATTTCATTTCAAATAGTTCCCAGAAATATTTTGAAGTGCATCAATTATGGCTTAAAATATGCTTGGCTTTTAAGCCTGTGATTCAGGGGAAATGATTACTGTAGCATTCAGGGATCTAGAAGTGCTCACATAGCTTTATCAACTACTCTTAATAGATCGTGATGACTTGACAAGTAATACTGTTACATGGGGAGGGGCCTTCAACACTTGCTCTGCAACAGCTGAATGCTCTGGCTGTGTAAGAACTGCATAAAATTTGTGACAAAAAGCTATAGAGACATGATTTTACAGAGTAATGTCTAAAACTGATTCACAGAAGCCACATAATCCTCTACAGGGAACTGGTAGGTCCTTCACAGATGGAAAGATGTTCATGATAACACATTATATGAAAAAGGCAACTTATTGATCAAATTAGAGTCCAAGTAACTGGGAGACTGCATTTATTATAACTCTGTGGACTTCTCATTGGAAAGCAATGAGTTGTCAAAGATGAGTTAATTTTTTTTTTTAAAGCAGGAGTGGTAGTTCAGTGAATAAAAAGTATGCTGGGAAAGCATGAAGAGCAAACTTAGAAAACTCAGCATTCATATAAAGAGCCAGAATGCCTGTAAGCCCAGTTCTAGGGAAGCAGAGAAAAGAGAATTCCTGGAGCTAGCCACTCAGCTAGCCAGAAACAATGAGCTCCAGGCTCAGTGAGAGACCCCATAACACACACATGGTGTGTGTTTGCTCTGCATATATGTCTGTATACCACAAGTATATCTTGTGTAAATGGTGACCAAGAGTGGATCATCTGGGACTAGAGTTGCAGATGGTTGTGAGCCACTTGATGAGAGCTGGAACCAAAACCTTGGTCCCCTGGAAGACCAACTATTGCTCTTAACTACTGAGCCATCTCTCTAGCCTCTATTTTATATTATTTATTTATTTTGGTTTATTGAGATAGATTTTAGAGACAGAGACTGGACCTGTAGGCACTAAGTAGTCCTGATCATTTTGTCTCCCAAATGCTATCACACAGATGTGTGCATCAGCCCAGTCAACTGTTTACATTTACTAAGCACGTGTCTCTGATGCAGTGGTTCTCAAGCTTCCTACTGCTGTGACCCTTTAATACAACTCCTCATGTTATGGTGAGCCATAACCATATAATTATTTTATTTTTGTTGTTATATCATAACTGTAATTTTACTACTATTATTAATCTAATGTAAATATTTTTTGAGATAGAGGCTTGCCAAAGGAGTTGTGACCCACAAGTTAAGAGCCACCTGCTATAATGAATTTCTTTCATTATTTAGTCAGGGCATTATTCTGTTCCAAACTACTCATGTTGTATCCACATCATGAGTTTTTAAAATTTCAATTGAATTTTATGTAGATCTGTGAATTCTATTGTGACAGTCACTTGCCATAGGTGATTATTAATTTGAAAT